>OX382301.1:25063035-25663035 GCA_947507805.1 Aporophyla nigra
GCGCCAGGATCGCACGCCGCCACCTCCCACCTTTAGCTGCGGAGAGACAGACATTCTTTATTAAACTCTCACAGAAAAGCAAAGTTGTACAGAAACTGACACAATGTTTAATCTACCGTGCACGACTATGACACTGCCTCGCGCCAAGCGACGGAGGGCGGTGCAGTGTGATAGTTGTGTATTAAACAAATGACATGATGTTCCTAAAACTATTGCCCGAAACCCATGGTCGTAAGTACTACCAACCGCAAACTCATGTTTATCTATAGTTTCTGACCGCAACTTCGTTCGCGTAGCGTCGTCGTACGTCGTATTAAGGGCTGAATGGATTTCAATTACATATGGCACACCACGACCTGGATAAGGACACAATTCAAGTTGTTATACTGTGGCATGGAGGTACTGGGATGAACCGCACTGCGACTGTAGAGCCAAAAAATTGGAATCATGGACACGACAAGGAAGAACTGTGACATGGATTTTACGCGAGAAGGTCGGCAGCGCATCATAAATTAATACATTGCGCTGCATGTGGAGGGGGCGGAGGTAGCCTTTCAAAGGCCTACAGGTTCGGATAACCTGGCCTTAAAAGCATGACGCAGTATAAAGCACAATTCATTCATATGTTCAGTGACCCAAAATATCAAATGCAAAACAGATTTATTACGTTACTAACGTTATAGAATACTTGTTTCATAATAAAAATAATTATTTTATATTAAAATAGGTTTCGAGTTTACCAAACTCCATTTAATGTAGCAGATCGCGTCTGATTTAATTAACCGACGTAAAATGATAAAAAAACAACAAAATTATATTACGTACACGTATACAAAACACCGCGGTTGTTGTGATGCCTTTACTCAACCTTTGTACTACGAATTCGTGCGCGCACAAACGCCTCTTATCTCTCAAAAATGATGAAGTATCTTGATCGCAAAAATAACTCGATCTGTCAGTCGCGATTGGTCGCGATGGTTCATCGATTAGCGGCGAACTTTAATTTTTACAGAATTTAGCATTAATAATCTGCATTTATAATGGTTATGCATGGACGAGTGAGTACACAATAGACCGACAATGCAATATAATCGCTTATCTCAGCCCTGGAACGCGCCAACGAAGGTTGACAGTTTGACATAAACATTTGGATGAGCGTGGTGATCCGTACGATTATAATTAAGTTTTAAGTGCAAAGTTGTGTGTGTGAAGTGTTTTTGTCGAAAAGTAAGATGGACAGATATGTAAAATACAGTTTTTATTGCCAGGATTGTGTTTTTGACAAAGATTTGCACGTAAATAGTTAGTTCAACAAACATCGTCATCCATTTTGCCGCCATTTTTCCGCGGCCGGCGTCGGATTTCGCAGTATTACGAGTAATAATTCTACTATAATAATAAACTATTGACGTTACTTAGGTTACTATGTATTGTATTATTGTTATTATGCATTTATAAGATATTTGCGTAACATTGTAATGAAAAATACGCAACCTAAAAAGATGAAGGAACTCGATTGTTGAACCGGGAATTTTAGGTCACGTGACACTAAAATCGACATTGTGTTTTGTACGGATGATGAAATGTGTGGATATAACTTCCGTACATTTTAATGGTAAAAATTTTGGGTGATTTGTTTTTAACCGACTTAAAAAGAAGATATTGGACACCTATGTAGGTATGTAATGTTACTGTTAATGCAACTGAAATTTTGTATTTTTTCCAGCTCGCATGCCAGAGGACGCGGGGTGGTGGAAGGGCACCACCACCACCACTTGACATGATTTTGCAGCCAGCGGCAATGTTAGCAACTTACGGACTTTTCTAATTTTCATTTATCTCTAAATATTCAGGTACTACAACACTGCTTTTGTTCCAGGTTTATGGACAATGACTGGCCATTGCCTGGGCCGGCATTACCGGTGCCTCCGTCACCAGCATCACTGTTCGTCGTGCTATCGCAATTATAATTTTCTTTTCTTTTTTAGTTTTCATTTTTTTTCCGTATTTACATAAATGATATATAGGTACGATAATAGACTTGAAATAATAATAATATGTACAAGTACATAAAACATTTTTGATTAAATTCTAATATGTACAGGTACATAAAACGTTTTTAATATGTTTTAATTTTTTGAAGTTCAGATGTGACAATATTTGCCGTATCCATATTTCTTTCGTCTATGGTCATGACGTCATGTATTTCCTATCTCATTTTCTCCCACGTTAAATCTTATGAAGTTATGTCTGTCTCTTTTTACTGTCGCTTTTTCGTTTCATTGCTTCGATCAATAATACCACTAGATAAAGGATCAGGAACAAAAATAATGCGCTCAAGTGGCCACGTTTGCACACACTTACACATTTATATTTCTTACTACGAAATATAGAAAAACGTTTCATAATATAAGCAACTTCAGTTTATTATAACCCTTAACACTCAACCATAAAGTTTAATTACGATTGCAAAACATTCATATTTAAGTCCTTCTGTCATCGGAGAAAGGTAAAGAGCAATAAATTTAAAATGTTGCTTGAAAATTAAAAGTCATTTTTATATAAGTACAAAATTATTTATTCTAAACCGAAACTTAAAGTCCAAACAATAAGGTTAAAAGCATTATATTGACAATTTCGTGCTTACTCTATTTTGGAACTAGACGTAATTCTTGGTGTTACATTTCAATGCTCAGAACACAGTACGTATTGAAAGACGCAGAGTTGCAGAATTACTATCTATAACTCTGCGAGATGTCGTCAATTTCTTTTTTAAATACCCTTTTCTAGGAGTATCACATAAAGATGTTAAATCGGATAGTGATGCATCAGGAGATTTAAAAGAAACTACTTAGCCCGAGGCAAATCACGTATTCCTGTGATATCTTCAAACGTTAAAGCTGTTGAAGATGTGGCTTGAAAAGAAACATACGCGGTTTATTGAAAATAGTTTTAAAGTATTTTATGAAAATACCAGCTACAGGAATAGTTTTCTTCGGATAAAGATTTTATTTTATTTTACCTGATTTGATAAATCATTTGCCAATTCTGAACTTATAGCTGATTGCATTGAATTTGGTTCGTGAATCTACAAAAAAAAAAGAAATCATAATCAACTTATAGTAAGTTGATTATGATTTCTTTTCTATTTTGTCAAAACATAATCTTACAACAATTATTTTATGATAATAACCTGCAATTTAGGAATTGCTGTTTTTAGTAATCTACGCCTTTGCGTGTTTCCAGTTATGTCCAATCTATCAAAATGAATTGAACGTTTTGTCGAATTTTTATAAGGTTCGTATATTTCTTCACCTCTTTCTTTCGCTACAATAGGTACCCATTCTGCACAGCGAAATGGGTGGCTAGGAAATCTACAAACAAAAATAAAATATAAAATTACAATACTACTCTATGCATTCTCTGTTCCAGAACAGTCAGTGTTTGTTACAATAGTTGGCGATGGTTGGCGCGTTATCGCAAACATTGGTCAAACAATCATAATATTTGCTAAACTATTTATATTTACTATTTAATTGTTTTTATTTTATGAAAAACACTTAAAGATAATATAAAGTTACCGAAAAAAGATATTCCTTCAAAAAACTTGGTGTTACGGTGATTATTTACACAATTTTTGAACGCTCACTGCGGTATTTTGACGTCTTATTGTTGGCTATGATTGGACCATACTAATTTGAAATAAGACCACAAAAATATTTGTGCTCTTATTTTTCGGGCCGTTTTTGAAGCGCTCATCGGTAATCTAGTACATTTTTGATCGAAGTTTCATTGAGTTTCAAATCACAACCAACGGCCCTAAAGAAGTTTTCACTTCAAAAAAAAGTTTGAGTCGGCGCTTTGAGTGATCTTTGTTAATTGAATTTCCGCGCCGACTCAAAATTTTTAGGTTTATTATTTTTTGCTTTTCAGTTTTTTCAGCGGTTCAATTTTTTCCTTAAAAAGTTTTTATAAAGGTTCGCTTGTATACGAGTCTAGTAAACAGTTGATCAAAATTAAATAAAGTTTATTTTGGATTTATTTGACGTTAGCAAAAAGAGGCGCAATCATTATATTAGATTGTTCAATAATATTTTAAGTTTTTCGTAACAAACCCATTTCCTGTACCTACGCGAAAGCATGCAAGCATTGATCCGCGAACCTGCCCTTATAGGGCGAGTCCGTTGAAACGATCTCTCCACTCGACAACACACGTTTGAATCGCAACACTTTTTATTAATTGGTACGCTGCTGCCCGATAAAAAGCGTAATGCATCGAGTTTTCATTCCACGTCTTGCCATATAGGGGGCGGCGGTGTTTAGCCGGTCTGTGCGCGCAAGGAATGTCGTTCATTGATGCGGCCAACGGGGAGCTCTCAATGAGCCGCGCTCGACCCTATTGAGTGCGACTAGCCCCACACACCATACGCACCACATAACATGCTTAAGACAATTCATCTTCGTCATATATTTATTCTGAAAGGTTTTCAATTTAATATGCTAAAGCAGCTATGTCTAGGATTGATCCTTTTAGGCGAATTTAGCCTCAAAGGACCTATTTATTTCCAGTGCGTGAGTGTGTTTTGACCACATTACCCTACAGTATTTTAAAGATAGAAAATTTTTCATTTATTAGTCAGCTTAGTAGTTTCAGGACTTTATTTGATCAGTGTTGTTGTTCATGTTCTTATATTTACGGTGTTGTAGTGTAATTAGATCAATGTTCAATTATAATTTGGCACGCCTTGAATCAATATGTAATTATATCCCGGATGTGGTTTACCGCGGAACACTTGGCGGTCAAGAGCTATCGAATTCGCTGCTGTAATATATTACATTAATATATTATATCCACGACATAATTCAATGGCTACAACAACATTTGGATATTGTTATGTCAACATTATTTTGGCAGGATGATTATGGATGTGTTGTAAGCCCAGAAGGCAGGAACTGGTCCTTTGGTAGGTAACTACCGAAACTGTCTTGTTCATATTTATGCGTTAACCTCACAAATGTTCAAAATATTTAAAATGTTACGCCGCCACCGGCACGATACAATAAGACGAAAAACAATATCAAATAACATCCCTTAATATCCTTTTATATTTATTATCTGTACTGTACATACTAATATTATAAAGAGGCAACTTTTGTTTGTAAGTTTGTATGTAGGGGCTAATCTCTGGAACTAGCAGTCGGATTTGAAAAAATCTTTTCGTTTCTAACCATCAAAAAGAAAAAAAAATCGGTCAATATCGAGTCGAACACGCGCACCGACGGATCCGTACCATCATAATTATAGTATTGATATTTTATAGTATTATTTTATTGCATAAACTATTGCCGGTTTAGGTCAGCCAGCGTTAACGTTTTATTTTTCCTGTAATATTTACATATACTTCTATCACATAGAATAATTTCAGACATTTATTTTTTTATGCAAGCTAGATAAATAAGGGGGGTAACGGCATTTGTTTTTCCATATTTCGTCAAAAGTCGAAAACTAAGAGGCTTAAAAAAATGATTCAGAATTTGCAAATAGCGCTCTTTCATATGATACTCAAGATGCCCGAGTAGCCCCACTTAGAAATTTGAAGATACTCGTTCAATCACTATTGCAAAATAAACATATTTTTATTTCTTTCCTGTTTTGCAAAATAGTTTGGCAATCGTCACCTAATACTAGTCCAAATTTCAAGTGGATAGCATTAGTAGTTCGGACAGACAGACTCTCATGAACGCTAAGTGTAAACGCAGTAATAGCACATGAGTAGATAAACGGAACAAAGACTGAGAAGAAGAGAAGAGAAGCTTCTTAAGAACGAGCAACATTGTTACCTATTTTGGTAGGGTTGTCACAATAGGGTAAGACAAATTAAATAAAACATTTATTAAATAGTTTTATTTTTATTATTCAGTATGATAGAATCGAATCAAATCAAGAGTGAAATCGTAACAAATATTCATCCAATTAATTATTAAGCCATAATTCATACTTTTTAACATACTTCAAAAAAAAAGAGGTTGTCAATTCTGCCCTATCTAATATTACTAGAATTGCATAGTTTTTGCATATACGTATATGTCAGTCTATACCAGCGTCTTAACATGTGTGCCAAGTTTCTATGTATGTACGCTTCTCCGCGTACATCTAAAAACTAAGTGGGATTGTAGAAATTCTTTAGTTTCTGTAGTTTGGTAGTTTAACTTGGGAAACAGTAAAAAAAAGCTCCCCGTGTCCTCTAGACGATCCTCACAATGCAAAAACCCGGGCGTATCCTCCCGCTTTATCCTGAACAGGAACCCACCGAAGCAACCATGCCCGGTGAGAACCTGTGTCAGGCGGAAGGTGAGGACGCCGTGACGCCTCTCTATCCACTCCTCAAAGAGGGGACTTACCGCCGCAATTGTGGCGTGCTCAATCCAGAATGCCTGTACGATGTTTTGCCGCGGAGTTATCGTCAGTCAAAGCAAGAAAGTACTTTTTAACTTTGACAATCAATAATACTGGAAATAATGATTGTATAGGACATGGAAGGAGGGTTTTGGAAACTACACAACATTTTCTATAAGATACCGTGAATGGCTTTTGTCGATTTTTTTTTTTTTTGTATTGAAAACTTTGACTGAAAAAAAGACAAAAATTCGCATAATTAAGGATATTTGGATAACTTGGTATAACTGTGGATAAAATGGATGAACGAAGGATATCGTTAGTAGTTTTTTTTTTTAAAGATTTTTTTTTCAAATTTCTTGAAAAATCAATTTCTTTGATCGAAAAAATAAAGATTTTTGATAAAAAAAAATTTTTTCATCGAAAAACTAATAAAAATCGAAAAATTGCTAATAATGGTGATTTTTGCAAAAACAAAGAATTTGAAGCTTCGGGGCACTATGAAATAAAAATCGCACCGCTTTGAATTTTTCAGGGATTTTAGGGGACACTTTGAGGTTGTAAAATTACCAACGATATCCTTCGTTCATCCATTTTATCCAAAGTTATACCAAGTTATCCAAATATCCTTAATTATGCGAATTTTTGTATTTTTTTCAGTTAAGGTGATATATTGAGAAAACCGTGCTTTTTCTTTTAAGTATACCTTTCTTACCGTATGATAGCCGAACTAAATATTAAAGTGTATGATTTTTGACTATATGATTAAATTTTATCGTATTGTGTATTCCTTTTACAGGATACTAGTCCTGTAAAAGGAATACACAATACGATAAAATTTTCTCGATACAAAAAATCGCAAAGTTCTATCCATGTTTATGATTTTTTTAGCCTCAAGGCGCAATGCGTTAGATTTATTAAACATAGTTTACTTTAAAACATTGATAATAATCTTATCTAAGTTTTTGTAAAACAGTTTTCGTTTTAATAACACTTTTCATTAATAAAGGATGGCGATTCGTTTTGGCACATACGTTATTTTATTCCAGACGCATACACATTATCGCCATCTCTTTTTTTGCCTATAATAAGTAGTCTCATCACTCTCGTTCGTTCATAAATCAGTCGCCCAGTGGGGCTCATCGACGACAGATCTATGTCACTTTTTTACAAATCGGTACGATCAAAATTACGTTTTTTAAATATTTATGTCCACAGAAAAAGGTAGTAGTGAAGTATTTTGCTGTAAATATTTAATATAATAAATGTTGGCTTTCCTAAAACTTTCTATTTAGACTGTATTCTCGTATGTGTCTATTTTTGTGACTGTGAATAATATAACATTCTTTTTCTATTACTATTTAGTGACGACCTAAATTATGTATGAAAATGGGAAGAACCATAAACCAAAATTGAACAGTACCTTCAAGGTTAGGAGTACCTGCACAGGGCAATTAATTAATTCATTTTGCAGGAATTCAATACCAATAAGATGATGATAACAGTAAGAGGAATTCACCACCTTCACTAAAGCATTACAGCAACAATCTATTCTCACTTTGTAAAGTAATATTGAGTTAACACCCTATTTTTTTTAGAGAAGAACGTCTGTTTTATCCCAGAAACTTATAATAATCGTTCATTTAGAAATAAATTAAAATATATGATTTGTTTTTAGGTTTGAAGTACGTCAACAATATATCTATATGTCAAGTACTGACACTATAAATACAAAAGCACAACGAAGGAATAGAGTAGCATTACAAATGTGAAAAAGGTGAGGTTTTATAACTGACTGCGGCTCAAAGGGGGGTAATGATTTTACCACGCAAATGTATGGTGATCGGTGAAACGAAGTTGGAGTTTATCAATCTCTAATCATTATCTCTAAAACATCCATTTTATTTATACACCTCTAGAAGATTAGTTCAATATTTTTAATTTCACGTCGTAAATAACAAAGGTATGCAAAATTTACCTTTTTGAAAATTACAAACAAAGCTACTACTTACACATTTCGATTTTCATGACGTTTAGCATTAACCTAACTCACAAAATAAACTGTTATAAATCCTTGTAATACCTTATTTGCTTGTCACTGAAGCTTCTTTGTCATATTTGACATTAAACATTTTCATTAGCCCGTTTATATCTTTACAGTAAAACTGAATCACCGCCTTGAGCAAAAATTGGGACAAAAGCTTTTTCTCTATATACTATGGAAAAGTAGTGCCCGTAGCCAATTTTTTTTTCTTTGAGTCGAGATCCTAAAAGTTCTGCTGCAATTTTAGAAAGATCTAATTTACGCACTAAGTTGTTTAATTCTGGTTCTGTAAGTAGCTGTGGCTCGGTTTTGTCGATAGAGAAATCAATCAGTCGACAGTCAATCACATTTACTAAATATTTTTAATAACTACCAACAAGTAAAATAACAGTCGAAAATAATAATTGTTCATTATCTGCCTAGCCTTTTCCCAACTATTTTGGGGTCGACTTCCTGTCTAACCGGATGTACCGGTATTTTACATGAAGCGACTGCCTATCTGACTTCCACAACCCTGTTACTGGGTAATACGATACCCCTTGGTAAAACTGGTTGTCAGACTTTTGACGACCCGTAACGACTGTCTAAGATCTACGAAAGACAGTCGGGCCCAACTGCTTTTTTTTTGGATGGTAGATCATCAAATGACGTCTCCCACTGTGGATGCAGCGGAAGGGCGTGTCAGACTTTTACTGACTAAAACCCACCCGTGTTCCTTCAGTTGCCCATATGCCAGGGCCACGGTACCTCTTTCGAACTAATCTCGCGACCCTGGCAGGCAGACCAACGGCTTAACGTGCTTTCCGAGGCATGGAAGGGTTTGTAAAGATAGTCACCCATCCACGGACCAACCGCGGCAAGCGTAGCTTAACCTGAATGACCGACCCGTGCAGCTGTTTTCAATTAGCCACAAGCCCTTCTGAAAATAATAATTGTTATCCTATCATATCTGTACTATGGTAGCATTTATGAAGATTTCTACAACACCTTACGTGATGGAATTTTGAAGTGAAAACTTCTTTAGCGCCGTTGGTTGTGATTTGAAACTCAATGAAACGAAAAAGCGACAGTAAAAAGAGACAGACATAACTTCATAAGATTTAACGTGGGAGAAAATGAGATAGGAAATACATGACGTCATGACCATGGATGAAAGAAATATGGATACGGCAAATATTGTCACATCTGAACTTCAAAAAATTAAAACACATTAAAAACGTTTTATGTACCTGTACATATTAGAATTTAATCAAAAATGTTTTATGTACTTGTACATATTATTATTGTTTCAAGTCTATTATCGTACCTATATATTATTTATGTAAATACGGAAAAAAACGAGTGCAGAATATTTTCACGATAAATCGATGTAATATATACGAATAATAAAATGTTAAATAATTATCAAACTTTGTATCACCATAATCATTACTAAAACCTACAATTATCCTCTTCCCGTAATTTTACATTCGTATCATTATCTTGAAGCCAAAAATTTTGAAGGTTTAACTTCTACCACGTGTGAATTGCACACATGTCATTTTTTTTTCTTTATTTTTCTGTTAATCAGGACCTCTAATTCTATAAGAAACCATTATTCGATTTCAATTAATTTTACCCATGCATATCATTAATCAAAATTTAAGTTTCAGGTTTTTAAATATTTTGTATTAGTTGTCTACTCCATAGTTTACTATGCGCAAAAATGTCAAAGACCGAGACAAATTAACGTCACTTGGCATGCTCATTTTTTTTAAATATGTTGCCGTCTTAGTCTTGCACTTTTATTTAAACAGTTATGCGACGGTGACAAGAATAATTCTTAGCGAAAGGCCATGCTAAGTAACGTTTTTAAATTTCGGTCAGTGATAATTCCTTCGTTCCACTTTTGGCCACTGATAAAATAAGTCATTAAAGTTTGTGACGATGACGTGTCGGCCGACCAATGAAGATAGATCCGCCTCCCCCCGCGTGCGGGGGAAACAATCCAACTATCATTTATTATCAAGGTGGGGTCTTAAAGCTTTCAATTCAAAAAAAAAAAATTCGACAAAAGCCATTCACGGTATCTTG
Organism: Aporophyla nigra; assembly: GCA_947507805.1. Lineage (NCBI taxonomy): Eukaryota > Metazoa > Arthropoda > Insecta > Lepidoptera > Noctuidae > Aporophyla > Aporophyla nigra. The sequence goes on from OX382301.1 coordinate 25,073,550, forward strand.
TAGAGAATGTTGTGTAGTTTCCAAAACCCGCTTGCGGTTTCCTATACGATCATTATTTCCAGAGTTATTGATTGTCAAAGTTAAAAAGTACTTTTTTGCTTTGACTGACGATAACTCCTCGGCAAATCATTATACAGGCATCATTCTGGATACGTCAAATTAAAAAGCATTAAATTTTCTAAAAGAATTTTTGAGCGAAAAAATGGAAAAAAAAATTTGAAGCCCGTAGACCTTTTTTAAGAAGAGTTTTTATTTTTTGTAGTTTCCTTGAAATTTCTCTAGACTCAAACATATAAAAGGAAAAAAAATGAACGTATCCGAAAACTAGACACATGGAGCTATAATTTGCTTTTTCATTTTTTGCTGTAGGTACGATCATTTTCCTCGGAGTTACAGCTTGTTGAAAATCAACCAACATTTTTTTTTTTAATTTCCCTTAATTTTTGTGACCAGTGTATGTATATGTAACATTTTGCAGCGTTGTGTATGTAAGCGGGCACGCCTTTATGCCTGGAGGCTCTTATTTAGGTTATAAGTTCTATTTACGATTTTATTATTTCAGCTTGAGTTTAGTTTTCAATGTTTTGTTGGTATATTGGCGAGTGCTAGCTGACATATGGCAAATAAATTGATGTATGTTTTGTTTTATAATATTAATTACTAACATAATACTGTATAGAATCAAGTTCTTCTAACTTAACAGACAGCTGTGCTTCTCGGGAGTTTGGTGCGCCACTTCTTCTTCCCAGTTAAACCACTAGAAAGTGGTGAAGGGCGGGCGTATTGGGGGGAGTGTCTTATGTAACTGACGTTCAAAAAGTGCTGACTCTCAGCCTAGTTTGAATAAATGACTATTGATTTTGGTTGTCTCTGCATGTCTACGGTGAGAATATCGGTCATCAGCGAACACATGACATAACAAACATCTGCCTGATATCTGTGTGCCGTGGCAACGGCCTACAGATGCAAGTGCCCGCATGCACGGGGTCAATGACCCGCTGCCCGATAAGGGCCTGATAACGTATCACCAAAGGTGCAACCATGAGCCTAACTGCATGTAGCAAGCTTATGTAAGGCACATTAACTGATAACAACAGCACATCGGAGTAGGAAATATTCTGATTGCCGTAGGGATGCGAATGACTAACAGATGTCATGTAACCTATATTTGCCATTGAAGATCACCGTCAACTGTTAAATGTATCGATTAGTAAAAAGTACCATAGAATTTGAAAGTATTCTCAATTGAAGCAACGCAGAGCAGGACTAATCGTGAGAACGTGGGCAACGATTTTCCACGAAGTCATGTCGTGCAGATTTCCAGAATCAAACATATTATTCTGCGAAATTTGTGACAAAATGTGACGGCGACGTGAAGAACAGACAAAATCTAGGGATGTCTCGACGGGAAATCAATTTTACCCCGCGATGCAAATCAATAGCTGTGGCCTTGGACGAGGCGACGGGTGATCGATCGGTCGTGAATTTAAATTTTACTGGGTAACTTAAATAAATCGCTAAGTAATTGGTTGTGTTTAACACCACCATGTCTTGGATATTGGTTACGTCTACAAAACAGAAAAGCGTCTATAAACCAGAGTCTGCTCTGATCACACATTTACCGTACTAACATGCCATACTAGGATTACCAAGCAAGAGGCTAGTTACTGAAAAATTGCTGTTTATTACAAGTAATCGAAAACGTTGGAAATTTAAGTACTTATTAAATTGAAGTCGGCAGCTGGATGTGCTAGACTACTTCTATGAAGACTGTTCCTTAGCAGCTTTACATAGACAGAAGTGAAGGAGGTTTGGAAGTCCTTTCCCGTGGAGTGGGACAATACAATAGGGCGGCATACATAATAAATATGGGAATAAGAAACAGGTTAGAGGTTGTTAGTTGAAGCATACTGCATAGCACACACTTAGTACACCGACTACAAAAAACATTTCTAACAGGTTCTCCTATCCTCTTACTAATTATTATCTTGATCAATACATACATACATACAATCACGCCTATTTCCCATGGGGATAGGCAGAAAACACGGCACGCCACCTGCTACGATCTCTACACACTCCTTTTGCCTCGTTTAGGTTCGAGAAACACCGGGAGGGGACGCCCTAGGCGGTCATAATATAGTGACCTTATTGGTGATGTTCTTCAGAAAGGTCAGGTGCGTAGTACTCGCAACCGGCGTGTGTGTATGACCAATTGTATGTACCTTGATCAATATTGATAATAAGCCCGTCGTCACCCCCCGGCGTCAGATATCGACGATTGATGCACAAGTGGGCCGAGCGTGGGAACGCACACGTCCACATGTGCGTTCATTATGCGTCGCCATGTGCCGCACACGAATCACGCTATCCTCTACACTAAACCGAACAAAGATGGAGGTGCATCTCATGCCTGGATTATTCACTGGAAAATAATATTTTATGATCGTTTTCCGCGTGAGATTAAGCTCTAAGCCGTGTTGTAGCACAATCATATGTGGGCGTGATTGTTAAAAGGTTGTGTTTGTAATAGTTGGGAATAGTCTGATGTTAGAAATCTAATGCATTATGGATCAAGAAACTATTCATTGGTTCTGTCATTCCATTAATTATGCGGACCTCTGATAAAGTCCATTCTATCTATTAAATAATCGTATGATCAGTAACGCTTATTTCACCCAATGTTTCATCAATTTGCACAAAACCAAGTCGATTTTGTTTCACAACAAATTGAAATAAGATATCACGTGTGAAATCTTTATTATATTCAGTCCTAAGTAAAATAAAATCCTATTCCAGTTTCTGTCGAGTTGCCGTACCTATCTAATGTTTAGTTTATAAGTTAACGCTTCGAACTGTGGCCGTGAAATAGGATACCTATAGCGTTAGTTACATTTAATAATACCTAACATCAAAAAAAACACGATCGAATTAGACTAACATATTATAAAAACATTAAACAGGTTAACTTTTTGTTTAGCAGTCCTACTGCATACATAAACCGATGTCATGTTTGAAAAAACACTTATTAATCATCAATACTTATAATGATTACCTATTTATTTAACTATACAGTGTAACAGTACAAAATTCTCTAAACTAAACTAAAAATCACTAAAATTTGGTTTATTCCTGTCAAACGACGATTTCCTATTCTGAAATAGACTAAAGTGACACAACTTAACTATATTTTAATTTGACAGCACTAAGTTTGCACTGAGTTATTAGTTTAGTGAAATGACAATTTTGCTATTCTGGATTTGCCGGTTTTCACCAAAAATTTAGACTATAATAATTTATTTTGACTAAATCTGACTATTTTTAATCGCGATTAAAAAGGTGTGGAATAAAACTAGTGGTCATGAACAAAAATTTACACCAACGCCTCGCCTTCACGTGCAAAAACAGTGCTGTATTTTTTCTTTTTTCTTTTGCTTATATCTCGAAAATGGCGTGTCCTATCGCAAAAATAATGAAATTTTCGACCCCCTTTATAAAACCCCGGAACATATAAATCTCAACACGTGGGTAATTTTTTTTTTTTCAAATAAAAAGTGAAAAATTCCATATAAAACACGTCTGGGCTGCCCCCTTGCGCGCCTTCGTCTCTAAAAAATTCATTGCGTAGCGCACACAAGTACCACGTTGGGAAACCAAAAGAAAAAAAAAACCATGTTGATTGCCAAATTCGTTTTTAGTCGTGTCAAAATAATTTTTAAATTTAGAGATTTTTTCTTGCAGAATAGCGTTAAAATTCTCATAGCCAAAAGTAAGGAATTTTAGAGATAGTTTAGTTAGTTTAGTTTGGTGTACAACAGAATCGGCACCATTGAGTGTAATTGTGATACTAAACAGTCGGTACAATTTAGTTTATTTTTTAAATAATTTTCCTATCCGTGAGCACATTATAGTGCAGCCGCTAATTACCGCTATAATTGATATCGTACAACTATGTAACATTAACCGCACAAATAAATACGTGTATAGTATGCTGCCAGCGTCAGATATTAATACACTGTTCACAATAATGATTATGAGCGCCGCGCCGGTCAGGTTATTAATACGCTTCAAGTTACTCAGCCCTATTTTCCTGTAGAGGGCGACCGAGGGATGATTGTAGACTTAAGGTTGCACTATTCGACGACTCGAACTCATTGGTGGACGTGGTTAATATGTATTACCATGCTATTTAATTTATTAATTCAGTATTTGTTTGTTTAGTTTTTATTGATTTAGTGAAATAAACGCTGATTTATAACGAATACGAGCGCGGTAAAAAACATTTTGTACCCAAAACTTGAAAGTGCCGGCCGGAATGATAATGGTTTTATGACAGGAAATAACACCCTCAACTTTTTTTTCCATAACAGCAACTAACCCTTCGGCTGCCATGTAGGTGTGAAAATACTAAAACTCTTATTGTGATTATAATATATCATGTCCATTTATACATCATGTGTGTATGTGTGTACAGTGTGTTTTTAAACGAATGTCGATATAGTATTTACGATTTTTGGTACTTTCAAACTCAAATAGCAGGCAGAGGATTAAGAAGTGCACTTCTAACTTCAACTAAAAAACAAAAATGCAGAATTTCTCAAGCAACCCCAGCTAGAACATCACGTTTGTTCATTCCACGAACAGTTAATTTTAATATGCGACTAATATAATTAGCTGTAATCTAGCTTACAGGTTAATAAGACTTGAAGTTAACTCATTCCTCTCACTTAGCGAATGACGTTATTTTATTTCCTCTTTAAGCTGCTCCCGGCTTTATTAAATAACTGAAGGAAAATGTTCAAGAGATTCTCTTGTATAGCACCGTTTTTTTTTGTACTACACTCTTTTCAGGGTTCCGTTGCCAAATGGCAAAAAACGGAAGCCTTATAGATTCGTCATGTCTGTCTGTCCGTGTATGTCACAGCCACTTTTTTCCGAAACTATAAGAGCTATGCTGTTGAAACTTGGTAAGTAGATATATTCTGTGAACCGCATTAAGATTCTCACACAAAAATAGAAAAAAAAAAATACAATAAATTTTGAGGTACTTAGAACGGAAACTCAAAATTTTGGATAGGTCTTCAAAAATGATATTGAGGTTTCTACTATAACTTTTTTTCTAAACTGAATGGTTTGCGCGAGAGACACTTCCAAAGTGGTAAAATGTGTCCCCCCCCCCGTCCCCCTGTAACTTCTAAAATAAGAGAATGATAAAACTAAAAAAAAATATATGATGTACATTACCATGTAAACTTCCACCGAAAATTGGTTTGAACGAGATCTAGTAAGTAGTTTTTTTTAAATACGTCATAAATCGTTAACCGCAATTTACCTTTCATTCAATCAACTCAAATACAAAAATAAAAATAAAACATTTAATGTCATAAACGTAAACCTTATGCATAAACCGTGAATACCTACAGGTTTGTACGGAACCCTCGGTGCGCGAGTCCGACTCGCACTTAGCCGGTTTTTTTTTTTTTTTGTATTTTCTCTTTGTATTTTATGTTACCTAGCGTTATATCAATAGACCTGTAACTGTTAATGTCGTTGACCTTAATAAAAATATTTTGATGAAGTTTAATTCGTAGATAATGCTGGAAATTGTGTGTATATTCATCGCCAATTTTTAAACACTTCGGTATATTTCGCAAAACTAACACTAATAAACCGGTTTCAAAAAAATAACTTGTGCTCATCAAATTCGTACAAATACTAATCAAAACATACTCTAACAATCCGCGATCCAGTTATAGTTTTAATATTATTCATAGGTTTATTCAAATGGCCTGAGCCTTTCTCGTCCGTCTCCCATCGGCTCGAGCACGCCGGTCACTAATCACGGTAACCATGACAAAAACAATTTGGAACTACTGTTAACCGATCACTACCAGTTTTTCGAGCAGAACTAACCACCAGCGCCGAGCTGTGACTAAACGATAACTATCTGCTGTTGGCTTGATCTCACATCACATTTGCGTTCGGAATTAGTCAAGGTACCGTTTTGGTGAATTTGGGAAGTGCTCGATATAAGATTTCTATTTTAAATGCGTCAGATGCGTGATAGTTTAGTTGAAGTCTGATGCTGATGCGGTTAGAGGGCTTTATCCAGCCGTGAACTTCTATTGTTTTGTATGAGCTGTTTCTAGTTTCGATGTGATTATTATGCAAACTTTATAGACGTGAGTCATTCCGTTTCAAAGAGTGTCAAATAAATGACATTTTAAGTTTATTACCTACTTCAAGCGTCACAGCGGATATTTTTGGTCCTTGATGATTTTGTAGGTCGTAACGTACGTACATTGACTACTACTATTTGTCCAATTGTCAGCGGTACACAGTCGGTAGTAGTGTGAGGGCAAAGAGTCGATAATTCGGGTACCGTCCCGGGCGGCACGCGGCACATTAGTATGCCCGCGACGCGGGTGACCCACAGCGGCGAGGTAAGCTCCACTATGACACACATAGGTAGACGCTACTACGATACTCTGTTTTCGTAGTAGATTTTGGCGCACGTATTGAATAACGTAGATTTTGGCGCTGTTATCGCCTGGAATGGGGGTAAGTTCGACTTCGATACATTTGAGTCCTAGAAGAACGGAGATAAGAAGAGTGGTCCAAGATTTAAAGGCCACGGAGCAGCGGTAGCAGCTCTTGCTACCCGCAGGTGTTCCGACAGGATGAATGAATGATATCTCCAGGAAATTTCGGATGTCTGGCGGGCGGGCTTACCTGCTGCATCTTATCGAAGTCCAGCGCGGGCCGGTGTCGGCGCGGCGGCGGCAGCGGCGTGCGCCGGCGCCGCGGGGACAGCGGCGCGCTGCTGCCGGCGCGCGCGCGCGGGGCTAGCGGGCCGGGGGCCGCGGGGCCGCCGGGGGCCGATGGGCCCGGCGCGCCCGCGCACGAGCACACGCCGGCGCGCCGCGGCTTCAGTGCCTCCAGCGGTGGCGATGTACGGAATCTCACCGGAGTCTCCACCTGCAACGCGCACGTTACAGAGATATAAGTACTTAGACCAGTAACAATATAAATATCATAAACATGAACATGTCGGACAATTTAATCTTTTTAATTTCAAATAGAAAAACATATCCAGACATGCTCAACACAATAAATTAAATTAGGGCACACATCACACCGGGGATGTCTCTAATGCAGATGTAGTATTAGTATGGCGTACCTTGGTGTCGTCGTCGTCGGAGGAGGCGGGGCGCGGCGCCAGGTCGTCGGCGTCGGCGTCGTAGGGCTGCGCGGGCCACTTGCGCTTCTCGGCGCCCGCGGGCGGCGGCGACGAGGCCCCGCGGCGCCGCGACTCGGCCGCGCCCGCGCAGGCCGCGGCGGGGCCCGCGCTCGCGCCCGCCGCTCCCCCGGGGCCGCCACGCGGCGCACCGTTGATCACCTGCACGTCCGCATCCACACGTCACACTCCGCTCTCCATCGTCGTGAGAATGCATCACACGATGGAAACTAGATATCGGCCGAGCTCATTTCGAGACTAACATGTAACGTGAACCCTATAAAGTCATTAATAAGCTTGCAAATATTTCATTCCCGAACACATTAAAGCGGACGCTGAGGTACGAGCAGAGTATTAGGATAGGAAAACCAAGATCTCTTTTTTATCAGAAGAAGGCATATGTAAGTGCATTAGCACATGTCAGCATATTGACAAACAAACTGACAGGAGCCAAAACCCTACACGATATAAATGTACTCACGGTCGCAATGCAGTCGTGCATGCTAGTAGGTACGACACATCTACATAGGAAGTAAACGTCTGGTGATAGTTTATCCAAAAGGACCAAGAATGGAAAAAAAAGCGTAAGAGCTAAAGTCTCATCTGAGAGGTGCGCGACGGCATTGAATATTTCAGCGTGTAATTAGAAACGCGTTGCGGAGTCGCGCCGAGTACTGTTAGCTCCGGTGGAACAGTTGCACCGACCGCGGAGCCGGCCTCTCGTTTATTATGGATGCTCCCGGACTCCGCGAAAAACCGCGTCGCCTTTGTGCGGCCCTGCACTGACTGTCGACTAGCAGGACGAGAAATGAACCACGATTTAAGTTTTTTTATAGAACGAACATAATCCCTACAATTTTTGTGTCTTTACCCTAAACATTATAACGCTATTTTCTATAGGGGATTAAAAAGTTAAGTCTCTAACTACATGCAATATTCTTAAAAGTTTGAATATTGTATACAGAGTTAACTTTTTAAATGATTACCATGACCTTTATGGAGCAGAGCTAGGCACTCAATCACGGCATTGACAGGGTGGATTATTGAGATGGGGTAATATGGGCTGGTACCTTAACCGCTGTCGCTAAACAACGGTCAGACTGGCTGGACCGAAGAGTTGTGTGCTTCTGACGAGCCGCACCGACACTCAATGATCCACGAATGATGGCCGGGACCAACGGGTTAACGTGCTTCTCGAAGTACGAAGCACACAATACATACCAATTTACTTATTGTGATTCTTTTTTACATTTTGTTATACTAGTATAATTATGATAGATCGTGGAACGTATACAGATAAACATATAGTTAATGCCTCTTCTGAATTCTTTGATTACGAGTATAGTATAAATAAAAATCTTAAGTTACTTAGATAACTTGTTAGGTTACTGCTTAGAAATTGTGCACAACCTGTCGTGTATAGAATACCGACTTGTATGCATGCATGCCACCGTGATAAAAAGAATACCGATCCTATGTCGTAACGTATGTGCCTAACATCTAAATCCTTTCAGGGTGGAAGCTTAGTAAGTAAACAAACAAATTCATTTACGCAATATAATAATACTTCTTTAGGTAGAATAAATAAGTGGTTTTTTTACATTGAACAACTAAACTCAATGTATTTAGTGAGACCAATGGGAATTAAAAATAAAATAGTAAATTATCCCCGTTACGTCCCACTAACAATATCAATGGGCCGAGTATATACAGGAACACAGACGTTCATTAATTTTGTAAAAGCGAAAAACTAGTAAGAAACCTGAACTCCTTCATAGTTTAGCTGCTAAGACCAAAACTGCTAACGTGGTAAACACGAAAGTTTAAAAAAAACTGTGGCTCTTTTTTTTAGTATATTATAGGCAGAAGCTAGTATAAAAATAAAACATTTAATTAAAGAAATATCTAAATGCAAAGGTTATATGAGGGTTGATAACAAAGGGGCCGTTTCAAGCCCACAAAATGTAAAATTTGAACAAATTCATTCAATGACGTTACAAGTAAAACTTTAGCTCAGGTAACTTCGTACAAAAGTTGTAACAACTTGTATAAAAATTGTGAACCTTTAATTTGTGTTCTTTTAATTAGAACTAATGTTTCAGTTGTTGTCCCCCTCTAGGGTCGAGACGTATCACACCAACCGGGATGCCCTACAAACTCTTATTCCACTTTTATTTTATCCGAATTATAACATTCTCAAACTGGACCTTTTCTCCTACATTACAGATCGGACGGCATGAAAACCTACTAATTTTTGTTTAATATTATGAATGGGTACGTATTACGAAGTCGATGGCCTTGGTATCGTGACATATTGAGCAGGCTATCCCACGAATACATCGGACCGGCTACTGCCTCGCGTCTTCACACCTCGCCTCACCACAAAGAGCGCGTTCGGTTACGCTAATTTTACCGCCAGTAAACTAACTACAATATGCATGTTTAGTGTATTCTATGCCGGTGCAGAAACTTACATGCATCGAGTTATATCTAAACAATAACGGTGTCTCAATTTCAATTCTATTTAAAATGTTAGTCGGTAAACACAAACGTACCTAAGTCTAAGCATCTAAGTGTCTTAACTTATGCATATTGGAATTAGTTTGAAAGCGGAGAAGGATTTTCCGGGACATTAAAGTGTTCAAACAGCAACAACATCACGTTCATTCACGTTGCAAATAATTTAAACAAGAGAATCCGCGTCCCGTCTACCGCCGTTCCTTGTGACGCTAATAAGCCCCTCTTTGGCACGGCCACGCTGAAACCTTCATGAGAGCAAACAATTCAGGAATGGCTTTACGCATTTAATATTATCACACGACGTTTTTCTTTCTTTAGAAAGCCATTTCCGTTTCCTTTTTGCAATTAAAAAAGTGCAGAGACAAAAGAATTTCTAATTTCAAGCCAAGCTCTAGATAAACAAATGTTATGCAGGCGGCATTCGGGACCAAATGAATAAAAACTCACGGATTGTTTTGTCTTGTTACTGAACAAAAAGAAACGAGCGTCAACTGAAGACGGGAGCGCGTGCAGCTCGGCAACACGCTCCGAAAAAATGGCCACCGCCACTCTATCGATCCACAATTTCGCGCGCTCCACATACGCGTTATAATTGAAAATAATTGTATTGACTTGATAACCTAATTTATTTACGAACCACCGAAGCGGTACGCGATCTAATTAGAGCTGGTCGCACCGCCACTGTTTAATTGTCACCGCACGGTCACTACGGTTGCAGTTTTTCTGAAATACTGCTATTTGTCTGAGCAGTCTAAAGGAGATTGAACATAATGTAGTGGCGGGTTCGTCGGTCGAGGTCTACGTCCAATGGACAGACGCAGCTCGTATAGAAATGCGATGCAAAACTTAGCGGGGGACAAGTTGAAGGCTCCATTATTCCGCGAAGCAGATAAACGGGCAGTAGTTATAGACAGAGGGACTCTTCAGCGACAATGGAAGACGATAGCCACCCTGCACAACACGCGCTCTAGTGGTTACTCTGTACGTGCCACTCTCTACTGCTACTGTTTAGAATATCATCAAGTTGGACGCGAAGCAAAAACTATTCAACACTGCTTACACGTGTAATTTGATGGTCCATCTTTGATACATGCATAAAAACAAATTAATTAACTGACAAAAAATGGGAATGCAGATCCACAACAGACGAGTCAGGTGGTAGTAAATTACATAATTTGAACGTATAGAAAAAGTGCAGTAAAAACATTCAAATTAGTAGAACGTATGACGCCTAGGTAGATGAGGTCGGCAGTTTTTTTCCTCGCGCCAATTTTCGCTCGCTCGCCTCGCCGGAGGGCGTTCACCTGCTCTCCTAACTTTTTAATCTCTACACGTCATATAATATAAGTGCATCGCTCCATCTGTCGCGGAATTATTAACTAAGATCCTCAGCCCGCCACGCGATGCTGCTTCACATGTCTCATTTAACTGACTGCATCCGACACAATCCGGACAGCAACTTCATGAAGATTAATTATCAAAATAGCACAAAATGTGTTCTAATTTTATTAACCAATCGTGCAGCCCTTTTTCTGTTCTAAGAATGAGTCCTTTGCCCTTTCGATGAGGGATATGCCATTATTTTTGCCAATACCGCCGACCCGTCTAATAGAACCGTACCTGCCTCCATGGTCGAAAATATTGAGGTATACGTCAAGTGTCTGCCTAATAGGCCCCGTGACGGCCACTACGGGTGCGGAAGGGATGCAGGGGGTGAGGGGGTGGTGCGGGACAGGGAGAGGTTGTCTACGGCTGTAATTTAGTTGCGGCGTGTCGTTGCGAATTAATGCGGCATGCGGAGTGCCGGACATCGGCGCTGTGAGATACGGCCGGAGTCACCTTCCTCCATTGCGCAACCAACCGCTTTTTATTAACGGCCAATTGCCAACATAAAAGTTATGAATATAACTCCGAAGCCTTAATTGGTGCGCAATTACAATAAAAGATTTTCATCTAACCAAAAAAGCGGTTGTGCAGTGGTGTGTCTGCAGAAGTATGGAGAAGAAACGCGTCATACTGAGCTAAAGTGAGACAAGAATAGCGCCGACAATATGGATGGATGCGCGCTTAAGAGAGGAGCAACAATGGCCGACAATGAAGGCTATCAGTAAAGAGTCCGGCGTTAAGCGCTGTCAACCAATTAAGTACGCCATCAACTATCCTCGATAGAGAATTGTCACTGCTATTTGCCACCCCTCGCAAATTACCCAATGTTTTTCTGAACATACCTACCTGTATGACTTCCATTACATTTGCCAGAGTAGGAATAGTAAATAAGATTTGAAACTATACGGTCAGACGAATAGTTTGAATAAAAACCGGCCAAGTGCGAGTCGGACTCGCGCACCGAGGGTTCCGTACAAACCTGCAGGTCATCATCATCATCATTCGTCATCATCGTTTATGAAATGAAATGTTTTTTTTTTAATTTTTATATTTGTGTTGACTGAATGAAAGGTAAATTGTGGTTTACGATTTATGACGTATTAAAAAAAAACTACTAACTAGATCTCGTTCAAACCAATTTTCGTTGGTAGTTTTCATGGTAATGTACATCATATATTTTTTTTAGTTTTATCATTCCCTTATTTTAGAAGTTACGGGGGGGGGGGGGGACACACATTTTACCACTTTGGAAGTGTCTCTCGCGCAAACTATTCAGTTTAGAAAAAAATGATATTAGAAACCTCAATTTCATTTTTGAAGACCTATCCATAAATACCCCACACGTAAGGGTTTGATGAATTTTTTTTTTTTGTGTTTCAGTTCTATGTATGGGGAACCCCAAATATTATTGTTTAAAAAAAAAATGATATTAGAAACCTCAATATAATTTTTGAAGACCTATCCATAGATACCCCACACGTAAGGGTTTGATGAAAAAAAAATTTTTGAGTTTCAGTTCTATGTATGGGGAACCCCAAATATTATTGTTTTTTTTCTATTTTTGTGTGAAAATCTTAATGCGGTTCACTGAATACATCTACTTACCAAGTTTCAATAGCACAGCTCTTATAGTTTCGGAGAAAAGTGGCTGCGACATACTCGGACAGACAGACAGACAGACAGACAGACAGACAGACATGGCGAATCTATAAGGGTTCCGTTTTTTGCCATTTGGCAACGGAACCCTAAAAAGGAGGGATCCGAGAAGACCATGATCGGTCACTTTTAAAAGATCTTCTGGCAGAAATTGCACTTGGCGAGTATGACTTTCCAAGTCGACTTCAACACCCTTTTTTTTTTGAACTCGAGATGGAAATCTTCATGGATGTCCTCCGCCCTATGTCTTCCGCGATCCCCGACTGGTGCCGGCCCGCCTTTGCGGGCCTCCTCACGTTGGGGGGAGTGAGGTGTTTAACTCCCCCCATATATCACAGAGAGGCGCGCGTGGAACACTACGCGCCACCATCTCGGGTCCTAAGGAATAGGGGGTGACGGATGTCCCCAGATCCGTCACCCCTGGACCCATTTAGGGGGGCTGGAAGAGGGCGTTATCCGCCCTCCGCCGACGCCCGGTGCGCCTGCTGCGGGCTGGGTGCGCGGAAGATATCTCCCGCTCCCTTTCCGCAGCCTCCTTCTGCGACATGACTGTTTCGCAGAAGGATACCACCGCGTCCCAGGACTCCTCGCTGCCGACCATGGACTTGACCACGGCCGGCAGCGATAGGTCGCTGCCTACTTCTGAGGCGAGGGCACGACGCGGCTCATCCCAAGCGGCACATTCTGCCAGCATATGCTGTGCCGTGTCCTCCCGGCAGTCGACGCAGTGGTGACACCGGGTATCCGGCTCCCTGTTTATGCGACACAGGTACTTTCCCGAAGCAACCATGCCCCGAGAGCTCCTGCGTCGCCCGAAACGACAGGGAGCCGTGCCTCCTCCCGAGCCAGTGCCCGAATACTGGCTGGACCGCCTCGACGGTGGCGAGAGCGGCGGTAGGGCGTGAAAGCCTGTCCTGCCAGCCCGCCACCAGCGCTGCGCGGAGCTGCGACCGACGAAGCTCCATATGTCGCTCCGTCAGTCGCTCGCCTCGCTCCCGCGCTTCCTCGCGCCACCGTTACAGGGACGCGAGTACTTTCGCCTCGAGGTCCCACGGTGGGGATCTAGCCAGTACACAGGCCGCCTCGTAGGAGATCGTGCGATATCCCCTGATGACTCTGACGGCCATTGCTCGCTGCGGTCTTTGCAGGACAGCGATGTACAGCGATGCTGGTGGCCGTCAGGTCAGCCGCCCAGATTGGGGCCCCATACAGGGCCATGGATCGCACAATCCCCACGTAGAGCCGCCTACAGGCGACGTTCGGGCCCCCCAGATTGGGAAGCAGCGTTGACAGCGCCCCAGCCGCGCCCATCAACTTGGGCGCCAGCCGCCGGAATTGGGGGCCGAAGTCCCACCGGCTGTCGAGCACCAATCCTAGATATTTCATGGTGGCCCGACCACGATATGCAATCCGGCCGGCGGCGCCCGCCGGGGGCCATGAAAGGCCATGGCCTCCGACTTGTTGAGGGCCACCTCCAGGCCTAGGCACCGTATGCGGCTTACCACCAGTGAGACTGCAGCTGTCGCCAGCAAAGCCCTGTGGAACACCGCACGACATGCGGTGCTGGTTTCCGCCATCACGTCCCATGTAGGTGACACCCCTATCCTCGAGATAAGCCCCAACGATGTGGCAGAGGTAGGGAGGCACCCGATGGTACAGCAGTGCCTCCCGAATGCAGCTCCAAGGCAGGGTGTTGAAGGCGTTAGATATGTCCAAGGCCACCGCCAACATCACCCCGCCCCGAGACACTGCTTCCTCTGCCAGGACTCTCTGCCGCGATATTGCGTGGATGGTGGAGCGCCCTTGCCGAAAGCCAAACTGGCTCTCGGCCAGGTCAGGCCCCTCCCTGCACAAGTGGTGGACGAGGCGGGCAGCGATAATCCGCTCGAATAATTTCCCGACCTCGTCCAGCAACACTCTGGGCCTGTACGCGGACGGTGAGTCTGCAGGGCGCCCCGCCTTCTTGAGCAGGACACTTCAACACCCTGCCTTATCTCACGAATTTCAGTCACTATTATAGAACAATCATAATGACATAAAGTGAGATTTTGTGATAAGCTAACAACGAAGCACCCACACCTCATATAGATACGTCTTCAATAACATAACTTCAATAGGAGCGCTACTACCAATCAATTTTCACACCACCTATAACGTAGACGGAAAGTCAACACAAAAGAACGTGAAAAATGCTTAGAGATTTCCTTCACTGTTTGAGATTTATACCATTCAAGTGTTTTAACATCAAACAGCGAATAATGACGTTGAGTCTAGATCTCGTTCTTTGTGCAAATCACTTTGATCTCACGCTATGAAAGATCTTAGATAGTTTTATTTAGATTTTAATAACCCTACTAGAAATTCGCTATGAATAAAGTTGATTAAAACTCCTCTCTTCTTGAGGTTTTATCTAAATTACTCGACGGTTCTGTTCAACTCCAAACTGTTACGTTGTAATTGAGAAACTGTGTATCTTGGCTAATTGAATATTTTATTGGTTTGGCATAAAAACTGTATCTCTTTAAAGAATTTTCTTCTTTTGCGTATCCCGAACATATACGTTTTAATTCTGAAAGGCCATATTTGAGGCTGGCCGTGAACGTCACACTATAAGAATGAATTAAACCAACTCTTGAACAGAAATTCACAAAACCTACTCTTATGTTTCATCTTGAATCCTAATTGATATAAAGTGTGATAGTATGTATTCAGACCGGCCTAGTGTTTGCAAGGTTTCGTTCATCTCGTCCGGCGGGTGTAGAAGGTCGAAATTGAGATTAATTCCGAGTTGGATCTCATTTATAGGCTGTACGTGAGACCTAGATCTGGGTGACAATTATTAAATTGTTCCGAACAAATTAAATGTATTGAATGTTACTAGGCTACTTGATTAGTCAGTTTATAGTGGACAAAGTCAATTTCTTAGGGATTATCATAGATGTGTATTTAAATTGGAAACAGGAGCTAGCTGCTATTGACTCTTCTATTTCATCAGCATGCTATGCACTCAGGAGCCTAAGATATATGTTGGATCTAAAGCAACTAAAGGCTATATATTACGGGCTGGTAAAATCTAGGTTAAGATACAGCATAATGCTATGTGGGGAAACAGCTATTGTTATAACTGTCGGAAAGCGTTTATTTTACAGAAACGTGTCATAAGGACTCTGGTAAAGATCTCACAAAGAGACTCATGTTAAGAGCACTGTAAAGACTTAGACATTTTAACAGTACAAAGTTTATATATATTAGTAACCCTAAATTTCTTTGCTAAGTATTTTTATGAATATGAAACACAAGAGGAACGTCAAATAAGAAAAGGAAGGAATGAATTTAAGCACAAAAAGGCACCAAATCTTAACATAGCTAAGCATTGTTCCAGATACCAAGCAGTCGAGTTATTTAATAGGTTACCGACTGATTTAAAATTATTAATTTATAGCTTATAGTATTCATCCTATACTTACACTTTAATTCATCATTCCTAATACCTATTTATCATCCTTTTTATTTGTTTCTATGTTTACACTACTCATGCTATACTTACACTTAATACCTATTTATCTTCCTTTTTAGGGTTCCGTTGCCAAATGGCAAAAAACGGAACCCTTATAGATTCGCCATGTCTGTCTGTCTGTCTGTCTGTCTGTCTGTCCGAGTATGTCACAGCCACTTTTCTCCGAAACTATAAGAGCTGTGCTATTGAAACTTGGTAAGTGGATGTATTCAGTGAACCGCATTAAGATTTTCACACAAAAATAGAAAAAAAGCAATAATATTTGGGGTTCCCCATACATAGAATTGAAACTCAAAAATTTTTTTTTCATCAAACCCATACGTGTGGGGTATCTATGGATAGGTCTTCAAAAATGATATTGAGGTTTCTAATATCATTTTTTTTTTAAACAATAATATTTGGGGTTCCCCATACATAGAACTGAAACACAAAAAAAAAAATTAATCAAACCCTTACGTGTGGGGTATCTATGGATAGGTCTTTAAAAATGAAATTGAGGTTTCTAATATCATTTTTTTCTAAACTGAATAGTTTGCGCGAGAGACACTTCCAAAGTGGTAAAATGTGTGTCCCCCCCCCCGTAACTTCTAAAATAAGGGAATGATAAAACTAAAAAAAATATATGATGTACATTACCATGAAAACTACCAACGAAAATTGGTTTGAACGAGATCTAGTTAGTAGTTTTTTTTTAATACGTCATAAATCGTAAACCACAATTTACCTTTCATTCAGTCAACTCAAATATAAAAATTAAAAAAAAAAACATTTAATTTCATAAACGATGATGACGAATGATGATGATGATGACCTGCAGGTTTGTACGGAACCCTCGGTGCGCGAGTCCGACTCGCACTTGGCCGGTTTTTTTTATTTGTTTATATTTCTACGCTTAGCAAATCGATCTAAATACGATGTATTAACTTAAAAATAGCTGAAATAAAATATTAACTCAATTCTCATGTTGTGACATGCCAAATTGTCAACTGTCAGTTACTTTTCTGCTTAGTCTATGAAGGGCTACTTTTTGGTTTATATATTTTAAATTATTTTTATCAATATGTCTAGCTATTGATTTTATTAATTATTACGATTGTTTACTAAATAACTTAACTTAAAATTATATTTATAAAATTCTTTACGCACTCATGGATATGTCCTGGCCAGCTATACGCACTCATAGATATGTCCTGGCCGGCTACACTTGTCAGATGAGATGATGGCCACAAGAAGAAAACTAATATTTGGAAAAAGAAGACGACTTTGATATAAAAACGGGCGTTAGAACCGCTGGAGGCAGTCTACTCTTGGAGCCGATTTGAAAAGCATCAAACCCTCCCTGGGTTTCCAGCTAAAGATCCACCTAGGACTGCTACTCCCGATCTTCGGAAGTCAACTACGTGCCTGACTTGAAAGGCCCCGAGGTCTACTACGGAGCTCACCTGGCGGAATTCTGAGATCTACACGAAGCCCTCGAAGAAACCCTGATGTTGACCTGACACTCTGTTGCCTGCTCCCGTCCCTCAGTGCTGAACCGATTCCCACACGGAACCATGAAGCGAACTAGAGTGCGTGCCAGGCAGGGTCTTTATAATTAGCTGTACTGTACTTCCCATCTCCTGTTAATATTTCCCCTAATAAATTGTAATAGATCTGCCTTTATCCATTCATTTTAACACGATTAAGCAGATTCGTAACAAGCTGTCACTCATTTACAATTAAACATAAAGCCTTCTTGGTGGAAAAATGTTTCTATTCGCTATCTATCAGAATATATGTCAAATGATAAAAATAATCACCTATTAAAATAACAGTGAACAAGCTATATCATAAACTGGCTTCTGCCCGCGTCAAATTTGCTCCTCTGACCCTTTTTTTTTGGATGGGAAATCATCAAATGACTTCTCCCGCTCTGGGCGGAGCGGGAGGGCGTGTCAGACTTTTACTGACTAAAACCCACACGTGTTCCTTCAGTTGCCCATGTGCCAGGGTCAGGGTATCTCTTTCGAACAATCTCGCGACCCCGGCAGTCTCCTCTGACCCTTACCGTCGCATCGAATTGCCTGCCAGTTTTCGTCCATTTTTAATTGCTGCTCCGCTTCTTTTGATAGTAGCGTGATGTTATATAGCCTATAGCCTTCCTCAATAAATAGGCTACCCAAAACAAAAATAATTTTTCAGTTCGGACCAGTAGTTGGTTCCTGAGATTAGCGCGTTCAACCAAACAAACAAATTCTTCAGCTTTATAACATTAGTATAGATTATCTTATGACTTATACACTATGCTCATCATTAGGACCTTGATAAGTTGTACTCGTTATATTATGTTTTTTTTTTCTTGACATTGAATTTTACATAATATCTGCTATTAATTTGACATTGTATTTTTTTTTACATATTTAAAATTAATTTGACTCTTGAACTAACATTTCACTTAAATTTTGATTTTAATTAGGCTTTTAAATGTATTGTTTCTGCATGTGATAATTTTATTTAATATGTTATATTGAACACAATGTTAATTGTTAAAGAATAAATAAATGAATTAAATGAAATTATAGTTTTCACACGCTACGTGTATTGGACACTGCACTTACCAGGCACTAGTTTTTCGGTACAACATTTTAGTCTAGGATTTGTCTCACAGGGATTTTGGTAATCTTTTTGATGACAAGACAAAAGTGTTTATTTCTGAAAAATGTTACGCTCGACCGACATCCAATTAAAAAGTATCAATGCAATTGATGATGGTTGTAACATTCGAAACCATAAGTAGCAGGAAATTTCTGAACAATCAGGGAAATAAATTGTTTCAGGTTGACACACTACGTAAATTTCTCATGTTAAAAGTCGAAAGTTAAAGAGGTAGATAGTCAATAATTTTCCCTGAGTGTACATTCAAAGTATGGGGCTTTCTACTAGTGAGTGGTGATCATGCACAGTGGTCGCACGTGGCGGTACCTCCAGTTCCTCCTCGGACGAGTGGTGGTCGTACAGCTGGTCGGGCTCGGGCGCGGCCGGCCGGCGCGGGCACGGCGCGCACGCGCACGCCTCGCCGCCCATACCTGCGGGGACGGGGACACATTAATAAGGAACAAAAAATAATGTCAATTTAGTAGGAAATACAGGCTCCTTATCTTAGGAAACAAACATCTATCTAAACGATGTTGGCTAATTACTAGACAACAAAAACATGAATCGCTATGATTGAAGTTTTTCTCCACCGAACCACCATTATCCTTTTACCTCAGGCCTGACCTATGAAGTAAAGGTACAATCGCTTATAAAATTAACATAATATACTCGAGTTCTGCTAACTTTGTTTATTAAAATAGGTGTCATAACCGAATGACAACACAAATACGACGTATTTGTACATGATACCTACGACAATAAATGATTAGTAAAGTTACAACGCACGTTTTATTTTACTAGTGTGAAATCCGGTGAGCAGCTTAAATAATACAGTCGCACTAGCTACTGGTGCAGATTCTGTTGTACACCTAACTAAACTATCTCTTAAATTCCTTACTTTTGGCTATGAGAATTTTAACGCTATTCTGCAAGAAAAAATCTCTAAATTTAAAAATTATTTTGACACGACTAAAAACAAATTTGACAATCAACGTGTTTTTTTTTTCGTTTGGTTTCGCAACGTGGTACTTGTGTGCGCTACGCAATGAATTTTTTAGAGACCAAGGCGCGCGCAAGGGGGCAGCCTGGACGTGTTTTATATGGAATTTTTCACTTTTTGTTTGAAAAATACAAAAAAAAATATTACCCACGTGTTGAGATTTATATGTTCCGGGGTTTTTCATAAAGGGGGTCGAAAATTTCATTACTTTTGCGATAGGACACGCCATTTTCGAGATATAAGCAAAATAAAAAATACAGCACTGTTTTTGCACGTGAAGGCGAGGCGTTGGTGTGAATTTTTGTTCATGACCACTAGTTTTATTCCACACCTTTTTAATCGCGATTAAAAATAGTCACATTTAGTCAAAATAAATTATAATAGTCAAAATTTTTGGTAAAAACCGGCAAACTCAGAATAGCAAAATTGTCATTTTCACTAAACTAATAACTCAGTGCAATCTTAGTGCTGTCAAACTAAAATATAGTTAAGTTGTGTCACTTTAGTCTATTTCAGAATAGGAAATGACAGGAATAAACCAAATTTTAGTGATTTTTAGTTTAGAGAATTTTGTACAACAGAATCGGCACCATTATCTAACCAAGGAATTTGATAGTTTGTGTCCTTTACGGTGCTTAGGCTATTCTCTGTAAAGATCCATCAATAGCTGACTATAACTCAACTCCATCAACTGAATCAGCTAGTGAATTAGCAATAGTACCTATTTCAAAATATTGGTTCATTAATAAGCAGGAACCTATTCCTTAACTTGTAAGTACCGACGCACATAATATATCAAACAGATATAATTGATTAACAACTCGTTATTGTAGATGGCTCGATTGATTATGTTTAACAGAACGAGGGGGGAGCGGAAGCTGGAGGATGCACGAGACACAGGAAAGAGGCGGACAGAACCGACGGCGGGAGTGAGCGGAGGGGGAAGGGGGGATGTTCTTGAACTTGCGGCGTGCAGGCCGCGCGGCGCCTGTGCGAGTCCACAGCACGGACGCAACCTGGCGATTTACCAAACACTTGTAACTTTATGTAATCTTTTTACATTTGGTTCTAAGCGGCATAAAATCTTAAAGTTGTAGTACATACTTCCTTTTTAGGGTTCCGTTGCCAAATGGCAAAAAACGGAACCCTTATAGATTCGTCATGTCTGTCTGTCTGTCCGTGTATGTCACAGCCACTTTTTTCCGAAACTATAAGAGCTATGCTGTTGAACTTGGTAAGTAGATGTATTCTGTGAACCGCATTAAGATTTTCACACAAAAATAGAAAAAAGAACAATAAATTCTGGTGTTACCCATACTTAGAACTGAAACTCAAAAATGTTTTTCTCATCAAACCCATACGTGTGGGGTACCTATGGACAGGTCTTCAAAAATGATATTGAGGTTTCTAATATCGTTTTTTTCTAAACTGAATGGTTTGCGCGAGAGGCACTTCCAAAGTGGTAAAATGTGTGTGTGTGTCCCCCCCCCTCTGTAACTTCTAAAATAAGAAATACAAATTTTAAATCATTTATTCGCATAGAATGCAGGTATTTTATATTAAAGATGTTACAGAAATACATGTAGTGAGCCGGGTACATTCTGCCTGAGTTTCGGCATGCAAAATTTTTACAAATAATAAAACAAATCATGAACAACATTTTGAAATAGTTAATTAGGAAATATATTATTATAACAAGTCCAGGCCATGCACAAAGGTGTATCAGATAATGTTAATAAAATTTAATAATGGGTATTAATAAAATTAAATAGTGTAAATAAAAAATAATAATGTCAAAAAAGAATAAAATTAAATAATGTCAATAAAAATTAAATTGTTGAGACATAGGGTCATTCAAAAAGTCACTTATCGAGTAATAACATTTGTGTATCAAGAAAGCCTTGAGTTTACTTTTAAATTGTTGCAGGGTATCACTTTTTATGCTGTCCGGGAGTAAGAGAATTGTAAAACTAAAAAAAATATATGATGTACATTACCATGTAACCTTCCACCGAAAATTGGTTTGAACAAGATCTAGTAAGCAGTTTTTAGGGTTCCGTTGCCAAATGGCAAAAAACGGAACCCTTATAGATTCGCCATGTCTGTCTGTCTGTCTGTCTGTCTGTCCGAGTATGTCGCAGCCACTTTTCTCCGAAACGATAAGAGCTGTGCTATTGAAACTTGGTAAGTAGATGTATTCAGTGAACCGCATTAAGATTTTCACACAAAAATAGAAAAAAAAACAATAATATTTGGGGTTCCCCATACATAGAACTGAAACTCAAAATTTTTTTTTTCATTAAACCCTTACGTGTGGGGTATCTATGGATAGGTCTTCAAAAATGATATTGAGGTTTCTAATATCATTTTTTTTTAAACAATAATATTTGGGGTTCCCCATACATAGAACTGAAACACAAAAAAAAAATTTCATCAAACCCTTACGTGTGGGATATCTATGGATAGGTCTTCAAAAATGAAATTGAGGTTTCTAATATCATTTTTTTCTAAACTGAATAGTTTGCGCGAGAGACACTTCCAAAGTGGTAAAATGTGTGTGTCCCCCCCCGTAACTTCTAAAATAAGGGAATGATAAAACTAAAAAAAATATATGATGTACATTACCATGAAAACTACCAACGAAAATTGGTTTGAACGAGATCTAGTTAGTAGTTTTTTTTTAATACGTCATAAATCGTAAACCACAATTTACCTTTCATTCAGTCAACACAAATATAAAAATTAAAAAAAAAAAACATTTCATTTCATAAACGATGATGACGAATGATGATGATGATGACCTGCAGGTTTGTACGGAACCCTCGGTGCGCGAGTCCGACTCGCACTTGGCCGGTTTTTTTTTAATATGTCACAAATCGTAAACCGCAATTTACCTTTCATTCAGTCACTCAAATATAAAAATTAAAAACACAACATTTAATTTTATAAATATAAACCTTATGCATAAACCGTGAATACCTACAGGTTTGTACGGAACCCTCGGTGCGTGAGTCCGACTCGTACTTGGCCGGCTTTTTTATAATGCGCAAGTATGTCCAGTATTTAAATAATCATTTACCAAAATGCAATGCTTCAGATTAGAGGTTTGTACTACCAAAATCGCGTCAAATTTGCTCCTCTGACCCTTTTTTTTTTTGGATGGGAAATCATCAAATGACTTCTCCCGCTCTGGGTGGAGCGGAAGGGCGTGTCAGACTTTTACTGACTAAAACCCACACGTGTTCCCTCAGTTGCCCATATGCCAGGGCCACGGTAACTCTTTCGAACAGATCACGCGGCCCTAGCAGGTACTACCTAGTATTAGTCAGCGACTAACACTGCGAGACTACTCACTCAATTCAAAGAAATGACAAGATACGATGAGGTTGGCTCCCGACTATACACAAAATAAGAAGCGATAAAGTTAAGTAACATCATGAGATTATTTCTATTCGCGTCCTGCATCCGAAGATGGCAGATATACCGGTAGTAGTACACTCTTGTGTTGAGATATTGAACTGCTCAGATATGCAGATATCGAACAGTTCACAGTGCAGACACATACTCGTTGAGAAATGTATCCAAGAGAATTGTAAACATTTCTATATGTTTCCGACATATACTGCCGATTACTGTGATAGCTCTCAGATATAATTTTCATGAAAACCAAGATAAATAACTAATAATTTTTAGTGAAGTATAATGTATGAAACCGATACATGATACGATCACAAAATCGAAAAAATATGTTGCAGAACCAAAGCCTAAAGCAAGCTGTATAAAGATTCGACTACGTTCGTATTACAAGAACTTCTGTTAAATATTCAAATAAAACTACTTATGCACCCAAGCCTTTACATTACGACAGACCTCAAGCCCGCGTCCTTGATTGCTCGTCCACACCCTATCGTTAGGCTATTGTCGTTCCAAGGTCTTACTTTTTGCTTGCATTGTAGTCCGACCCTCCAGACTAAGTCGTGTTGTATTGTTTTGCCAGAGGATTCTTGCCCTAAAGTTCGTGAAGCCGGAAGAAACAAGGGAAGCGGATGAGGATACCGATAAGGATGGGTGTTTGATCCTCTCAGTTAACCTCCAACTAAGATAAATGTGTTTGTTAAGGCCACATTCATCACTATAGTTGATTAGGGTTCGATGGAGGCATGACCTTCCGGATTTCTATAGAGGGCTCGCGCCTTAACCTTACGATATTATAGTTACAGGAACTAATCAATGCGGAAATTTGTATAAAACATATTACGAACCGAATTCTGAAGAGTATGTATTATTTATTTTATGCTGTACTGATGATGGAATGATACTGACACACAAGCCTATTGTGTGTCAGTCATATCATAACTATCTAACAACTCAGAAAGATATTACAGCATAAATCTAAAATGATTCTTGACACGTTCCCGGGCGTTGAATACAGAAAATCTTTAAAATTGTATTTTTATTTATTTAAAACTTCATGCTCCATGTCTATCGTGTGGTATCTTCTGTACGGTTACGATGCGTAGAAAATGTGTAGATAAAATCAAAACACGAACAAAACAATAAGCCATAATATTATGCCGATTTTTTTGTTGATGCCGTTCCAACAAAGATTAAGAGGCAACAATAGTAACGTAGGCAGTTAGCCTTATTAATAACAGGTTTGACTTGTTAAAAAACGTGTCGATTTGGATCAAGTGGCGTGGCGCTCATGTGACTCGGTGGTTCACCTTCAATACACAATTTAGGGTCTTTCTATTCAGGATAACTTATTGAAATTCCGAATCAGGGCACACCACGACATACCCGACAAAGACGTTAAGGTAGCTCTTCAACATATGAAAAGGGAAATCCCCTGGTCACGACGGACTCGGTATCGAGCACTTGCAGCATGCAGGCTGCCACATGCCCAGAGTTTTGGCATTACTGTTTAATGTTTATATCGCACACTCTGACTTGCCCGACAGTATGATGAGGACGGTGGTCGTACCAGTAATTAAAAACAAAACAGGAGACTCATCAGATCGGTCGAATTATAGGCCAATTTCTCTAGCAACGACTGTCGCTAAGGTGCTTGACAGTGTGCTTAACGTACAGCTACAGAAATATATATCTCTACACGATGCGCAATTTGGTTTTCGGCCTGGTTTATCCACCGAAAGTGCAATCGCGTACCTTAAGCACGCTGTGAAGTACTACGTTGACAGAACACCTGTTTATGCAGCGTTCCTGGATCTCTCCAAGGCCTTCGACCTGGTCTCATACGACATTATTTGGGATAAATTAATGGCAACAGGGATACCCAATGAGCTGCTGAACGGTTTTAAGTACTGGTACGGCAACCAAACAAACGTTGTAAGGTGGGGGAATGGCTAATCTCTACCGTACAGGTTGGAATGTGGCGTGAGGCAGGGGGGCTTAACCTTTTTTTTTGATCTCGAGGTGGAAATCTTCATGGATATCCTCCGCCCTGGGGTGGGCGGAGGGGTCTGCCAGACTCTTACTGACTAAAACCACCCCGGTGTTCCGTCCCGCACCTACGTCGGGGACCACGGGAACCAATATGTCTTCCGTGATCCCCGACTGGTGCCGGCCCGCCTTTGCGGGCCTCCTCACGTTGGGGGGGAGTGAGGTGTTAAACTCCCCCCCATACATCACAGAGAGGCGCGCGTGGAACACTACGCGCCACCATCTCGGGTCCTAAGGAATAGGGGGCGACGGATGTTCCCAGATCCGTCACCCCTGGACCCATTTAGGGGGGCTGGAAGAGGGCGTTATCCGCCCTCCGCCAACGCCAGGTGCGCCTGCTGCGGGCTGGGTGAGCGGACGATATCTCCCGCTCCCTTTCCGCAGCCTCCTTCTGCGACATAACTGATTCGCAGAAGGATACCACCGCGTCCCAGGACTCCTCGCTGCCGACCATCGACTCGACCACAGCTGGCAGCGATAGGTCACTGCCTACTTCTGAGACGAGGACACGACGTGGCTCCTCCCAAGCGGCACATTCTGCCAGCCAATGCCACGCCGTGTCCTCCCGGCAGTCGACGCAGTGGTGACACCGGGCGTCCGGCTCTCTGTTTATGCGACACAGGTACTTCCCGAAGCAACCATACCCCGAGAGCACCTGCGTCGTCCGAAACGACAGGGAGCCGTGCCTCCTCCCGAGCCAGTGCCCGAGTACTGGCCGGACCGCCTAGACGGTGGCAAGGCCGGCGGCAGGGCGTGAAAGCCTGTCCTGCCAGCACGCCACCAGGGCTGCGCGGGGCGAGGCTCTAGTTGGGCGAGAAATACGCCTCAACCGTGCTAATGCCGTCTGCGAGGGCGGCTACCCAACTGTGAACTCGGGACGGGTTGACAAGTGCCCCGCCAATTATGGCCACCGACTCGTCCAGGTCTCCCACCCAGTTATCTCTGGGGGGGGGGGGGGACGGGACAAAGTACGGCTCGGCGACCAGAGCCACATCTATCGACCACTCTGCCATGATGTGGAGCAAGAGGTCCTGGGCTCTGGCAGCGTGGTTGATATTGCCCTGGAGGAAATGGTAAGGCGCCATTATGCGCAGTTCATTCCCTCCACAGCACCATTCCTAGGCCGGGAGTCGGCCGTTGAGCACCCAGGCTGAAGGGGGGGGGGGGGGGTAAAGAGCCCCCGGCAGCCTTGGCACCCCTTCGTCGCCTCCTCTTCTTGCCCTTTTTGGTGGGCGCACCACAGGCCTTGCCACCCGCTCTGTGCCCAGCGGGCCTCCCTGCAGCAGCACATAGGCTGCAGTTTGGCGCCGCGGAGCACTGGGTGGCCTTGTGGCCGGGCTGACCGCTGCGATAGCACTGCTCGCTGCGGTCTGTTTCTGCGGTGCACCGTGCCCTGACATAGGGGGGCTTAACCTCCCCTAACCTTTTTAACTTATACCTGAATGCATTGATCGAAGGACTCAGCAGTGCGCATGTGGGCTGTTTTGTTGACGGGTTTTGTTTTAACAACATCAGGTACAAGGTTTAAATACTTGGGACATATCATTGCTGACGACCTTAACGATGATGGTGATGTTGAACGGGAACGCAGGGCACTGGCGGTACCGGCGATCATGTTGGCCCATAGGTTCGCTCGATGTACGAAGCGGTCAAACACACGCTTTTTAAAGCATACTGCACATCTCTGTACTCGAGCGCCTTATGGATCAGCTGTACCAAACGTGCCGTCAGTGCACTGCGCTTCAGTGGCGAAGGGTGATTTTATTAGAGAGGTAAACCGGAGCAAAAGAAATGCTTACCTAGGCCGGACGTGGCGCACGTAGTCCAGTTACTTAAAATCTGTGACTGACTTCCTGGCTTCAGTCTTCTATAAGCAGATGTCTTCAGTCCACCTTTTTTTTTTGTTGGATGGGAAATCATCAAATGACCTCTCCCGCTCTGGGTGGAGCGGCAAGGCGTGTCAGACTTTTACTGACCAAAACCCACCCGTGTTCCTTCGAACGAATCTCGCAACCCTGGCAGGCATCGGTCCTAGCAGACCCCTTCAGTTTGTTGACGTCTCTTTAAGGCGCGCGTGGAACACTACGCACCGTGTCGACACCGGCCTGTTCCTTACCGGGCAGCGAGCTACCCATTGCTCGCCGCCCGCTAGCCCACGCCTATGGTGGCTGGGAGTCCGCTATTGACTCCCGACGCCCGGGGCGTCTCCTCCTGCGGCGGCTAGGGACGTGAGGGCGCAGAGACTGCCACTCCCTCACGCGCCCCGCCTCCTCCTTCGCAAGCATTACTGCTTCGCAGAAGGAGGTGACGCCTTCCCATGCCCTCTCGCTCCGCACCATGGCTCGCACCAGGGCCGGACGCGAGAGGTCGCCGCCGCCGATCGCCTCCACGAGGACACGGCGGTGCTCCGCCCAGGCAGGGCACACCTCCACCGTATGCTCCACCGTGTCCTACAGACGATCCTCGCAATGGAAACACCCAGGCGTTTCCTCCCGCTTTATTCTGAACAGGAACCCCCCGAAGCACCTATGCCCGGTGAGAACCTGCGTAAAGGTGCGGAAGGTGAGGACGCGGTGGCGCCTCTCTATCCACTCGTCAAAGAGGGGACTTACCGCCGCAATTGTGGTGTGCAGTCCACCTTTACTATACGTGTAAGCACTGATAGATTGAAACAGTGTCTTGCAAGTATAATAAAAGTGGCTTTGAAAAAAGCCGTTTGTGGTGTGATCAGTGTGATGACAAAAAAGTAAACATGGAAAACAAAACATCTTATTCAATTTACAACTACCAGTCAGCCATTGATATTTATCGTAAAGGGAAACATTAAAATGTTTGAAAAACCCATCGCGTCGTTTGTAGTTTAGAGTCATATCTGGTCGAGCACGACCTAACCTAATTATGTGTTTCTCATTTTCAAAACTTAACCTTGAAAAGCATGTTTCCTCACGAAGCAAATAATCTGTCACACATCAATCTAAAACTATTAGTGCTGGCGGCATTCTACTAATAACTTTTCAAATCTACTCTAAAAAAGTAATTTCAACTTAAAGGAAACCAGGATCTGATGATGGTATCCCAGAGAAGTCGAAGGGAACCTTCGAAAATTGTAGTGGCGACTAGTGCGTTTTTTATTTCTTTAATTAATTATCTTAAAGTATTACTATGTAATGAAGGTTTGAAGTTGCTCTGATGATGAAGCCGAAAGACAGTCGAGGGAAATCTTCAACGACTTACAGCAATTACCCGGTGTTTGGACTTAATTCATTTATATTGATGAGAACTTTGCACCCATATGGGCTATAAGTGCCATTACAGGTCTGATGATGGAGACCATAGACAGTTGAGGGAATTCCTCAACGATTTACAGCAATTCCCTATTGTTTGGCTAACTTTATACGGTTCAAAGTGCCAATTTTATCACTTCTATTTAATTAAGGTCCGGAGTTGATCTGATGATGGAGCCGAAAGACAATCGAGGGAACTCCTCAACGATTTACAGCAATTACCTGGTGTTTGAACTTAATTCATTTCTATTGATGGGAAAGCTCCCATAAGGCTTATAAGTACCTACCATTACAGGTCTGACGATGGAGACCATATACAGATAGTCGAGGGAATTCCTCAACGATTTACAGCAGTAGTGAAGTATTAAATTTCACCTGGCGATTAGTGGTATAGGAATTAGTGCGGGGTAGATACCATAACTAAATAGTCAAAAATAAATACTTTTTTGAAAAAAAAAAAACCGACTTCCACCGACACTAGAAAGTGAAAAATAACTTTAATTTCGGAAGTCGGCGGCAAAAAAACTTCATAATTTTAAGGTTTATTATTTTTTGCTTTTCAGTTTTTTCGGCGGTTTGGTAAAAAGTTTTTATTTTATAATCTTTTGTGGCTTTAATATACTTATAATACTTGGAATAAAGAAAAAAAAATTAATATAGAATGAATGAATGTATGAATAAAGAATTATCAAAATCGGACTACTCTGTATAAAGTTATGCGTGGTTAAACATTACAATCAGTGAGTGAACAATCAATCATCCCCTGTTTTCTGACCCTTAGGGTTTGATTTTGTTTTTCAAATTTATATGGGACCACCCTCGGAGTTTACCCTTTCCAATAAAAAAAGAATTATTACAATCGGACTACTATGTAAAAAGTTATGCGTGGTCATACATAAAAAAAAAAATACGCGTCGAATTGATAACCTCCTCCAAATACAGATCATAAGACACCGACTTCCGAAATGTAAAGTTATTTTTCACTTTCTAGTGTTTTTGAGGAAGTCGGTTTTATTTTTTGTAAAAAGTTTTTCATTATTTTTGTTTTTGTCAGTCTGGACCTTTTGTGGTCTGATGAATAAATAATAATAATACCACAGTTTATTGGAAGCAGCTGGCAAGTGAGCTAAGGACCGACTGATATAACACAACTTGGAAAAAGCTTGAGACTTTGTATGGAGGGAGGACGGCTGAATTCAAAGATCGAAATCACAGTTGGATTCTCTAGAATATTAAGTTCTTTTAGGAGAAATACAACTTAGTGTGCACTTAAAACTTCAAGATCAAAACAACAAAATTTTGCTGAAAGCTCTTGAATTCTCACCCAATGCACGTCCACGTTATATATTCTGGTTCCAAACTAAACGCCAACTAGAATAGGAACCGGTCGCGCCACAATCTAAAAGTCAGTAAACAAACACACCTAGAACCGGTGACAGTAATTGAGACATTCAAATAGCAGAGTGTATAATATCCAATTAGTTTCCACCATATTCTGGGAGTTGTGCAAAGACGTCGAGTGTTTCAGCTGCCTCATAATCCGCGCAGGCTTTAAGAGCTCATTACGATGATAGGTTATCAGCCTGTCACTCTAGCTGTGTTTTGTTTTACGCATCATGGTACAAAATGCCATGATTGGTTCAGTAAGAACTGCTAAGACTATGTCACAATCTACTTCATCATCATTATCCTCTATTTATTTTTATACATATATAATTACATTTTTAAATATTTTTACAAAAAATATTAAAAAAAACATTTAAAAATACATAAAATAGTGGTCCAACGTTATCGGGAGCAAGGTTCAAGCTACCGGTGGTTAGGGCTCCAGAGACAGAAACCTCCCCACGATGCGAGCCGTATCGAGGAGTACTGCCTTCTGAATCAGGCTCTTGATCCAACCGCCTAATGAGAGCCTCGATAGATGTTGGTCGAGGGTCTCGGCCATCAGCCCATTGGCTGACACGACAATCGGCACAATGACAGCCGAGTCAACATTCCACATGTCAACAACTTCGTGTGCTAAGTCGAGACATTTAATCTGTTTCTCCTTCTCAGCTTTCACGAGGTTGTTATCATGCGGAATGGTAACATCGACTATCATTGTGCGGCGCGCTAACCGGTCTATCACCACTATATCAGGCTTATTGGCGACAATAGTCCTGGCAGTAATGATAGACCGATCCCAGTACAACGTGACATGGTCATTTTCGAGAACTGGGTCGGGTACATACTTGTAATACGGTACCTCAGAATCCACTTTTTTGTATTGCAAAGCAAGTTGCTGGTGAATAATCCTGGCTACTTAGTTATGCCTGTGCAAGTATTCGCCGTTAGCCAGACGAGAACAACCAGAGATAATATGTCATCATCATCATTATTATTATGATCCTTTTGTACGATCTCTTCCAGATACATTTCGTTGCTGGTAGTGGGTTCCAAGCTCGGCAATCAGGGATGCTTATGAGAAAAGGGACTGATAAATGAAGACAAGCTTCATGTAAGGTTTACTACTTATGAAACAACGCGCACAAAGATTCCGATCATTAAAACTCAGAAAGGACCGAATGATAACATACAGGCAGCGACAAAGTTTAAAAATAACGATAAAAATCGTTACAAAAGGATTATTTTCATCGGCGGGGTAGAACAAATTAAAATAGACGGCGGAATAACTTTCTTATTTCGCTGGCGTCCGCCCAGGGATAAACACGTTCAGGGTTGTTTTGTGCCTCTGCTAGCTTCTAATACAAAGCTAGATTAGAACAATATTGTTTTTTTACGATGCAATCCAAACGGTTTCAGTTCAGTGCATTCTTAACAATAAACATACTGGAGGTAAATACATTCAAATATCGTATTGCAAAAAGAAATTGTGAATCACAAATTATGAGTAGTGGGACCGTTGCGAGGTGAACTGAAAGCCACGTAGCGATGTCAATGTCCCTGCTCGTAGGAGCATACAAAGTGGAGATAAGGTCCGCTTCAACAGAGGGCAACAACATACGTGTGCCACAATACTGTTGCCTGTGAATAATTGAAAGGACTCATCCCTGCCCCGACGCACAGATCTCGCTCTCCACTTATCTTACATCTCCAAATGTCAATTTTATCCATCAAACAAGAATATGGTCCAAAGTCGACGTCGTACGGTTCAAAGTTGGAGGTGAAGTAATGAGAGAGAGGCAAAGTTATCGCGGTCGGTTAGATCAAGATTCAATGCGCCGTCGTTGACGCGGGCAAGTCACAAAACGTCAAACTGTTGTTGTGTGTCCATACGTCGGAGTGGCCCGAGACTTTGTGTATACCCGAGTCCTAGGCGGCCTGTTTGCGCGCAAATCTAGCATTCTATTCACACGAATTGACCAGTATCTTATTAGACACGGTACTCAAAACTAATTAGTTTATAAGCATGCCGTTGGATAACTTTTCCACTCTAGTTTTAAAGAAACTGATGAAATATTTTGTTTCGGTTACAAAATAGAATAGCGATAACGTAAATCTAGATAGTATTAGATTGTATTTTTTAAAGAGATTTATACAATGTATTTATATAATTTTCCTCTTCATAACAAAATGGAACAAGACGATTGTGTTATTCAAGACACAGAACAGAGGATGGATTTCGGAGAAAAGACATTTCTCTTGAATGCTTTCAATGGACCATTCATTGAGAATGTCGAAGGTTCGTTCGAAAACCAATCTATACAAATATGATAAAGCTGAAGAGTTTGTTTGTTTGTTTGTTTGTATGTTTGTTTGTTTGATTGAACGCGCTAATCTCAGGATCTACTGGTCCGAATTGAAAAAATATTTTTGTGTTGAGTAGCCTATTTATCGAGGAAAGCTATAGGCTATATAACATCACGCTACAACTAAGAGGAGCGGAGCAGTAATGCAAGCAAAATGTTGCAAAAACGGGGAAAATCGCACGGCTATGCAAGCCTACGCGACGGGAAGGGTCGGGGGAACAAGAAGCCTACGCGACGGGAAGGATCGGAGGAACAAGAAATTTAACGCGAAGTCGCGGGCAGAAGCTAGTTAATAATAAAACACCTAGCAAATATTATATTAATCGGAGGAGTGATATAATACACTACTTATAATATTAGGTGTATGACTTAATTTTTACAGATTTTTTCTTAGAGCTTAAAACTATATTTAAAACAGAAATATTTCACGGTTTTTTGTGATATTGTAAGGATCGGACACAAGAGTTTAGAACACCAAACGACGAGTCTATACAAGTTACATAACCTCTCATAATAGTACAGTTTACGATGGCAGCTGATAAACAGCACATTCAGCACTGCATTTTATTTGAATTCCAACAAGGAAAAAATGCTTCTCATGCACGGGAATCAATTTGTAGTGTTCTTGGTGCCGACGTTGTATCTTATGAAACATGTAATTAATAAGTGTACAAACATTTTAGAAGTGGTCATTTGATCTTATTGACCTGCCGTGCCCTGGGCAGCCTCGAAAGTTTGAAGATGCGGAATTGCAAGCTTTACTAGATGAGGACTTAACGCAAACGCAAAAAGAGCTCAATTAGGAGTCGGCCAAACAGCTATTTTCAAGCCCTTGTACCAAATGGGAAAAATTCATAAACTTGGAAGATGGGTCCCACATGTGGTGACCGAACACAACCTAGGTCAACGTATGAACACGTGTCTTTCACTGCTTGCCCGGCAACAAAAGAAGAACTTCTTGTGGGAAATTGTAACGGGTGATGAGAAGTACATTTTTTACGAGAATCCCAAACGTAAAAAGTCGTGGGTAGATCCCGGGCAACCCTCAACATCGACGCCGAAACCGCACATACCTACACTTAAAGAAAGTTTTTCTGTGTATCTGGTGGGACATGAAGGGTGTACTTAATTATGAACTTCTGGAAACTGGTCAGACGATGACAACGGAACGCTACCGTCGACAATTGAACAAATTGAGTGAACAGTTGGATCAGAAAAGGCCATTTACTGGGCAAGGAAGCCGGCAAGTCATACTGCTGCACGACAGCGCTCGACCTCACATTGCTCGCGCGACTCAAAAGACCCACTTGGATTTGGGATGGGAAGTTCTCCCGCACGCGGCATATTCACCAGACTTAGCCCCATCTGATTTTCATTTGTTCCGGTCAATGCAGCACGACTTAGAAGATATACAGTTCAAAACGCTGGAAGATGTGCGTAAATTCGTTGATGATTTTATCGCCTCGAACTCTGTAAGTTTCTATCGCGACGGCATCCGTATGCTGCCTGTTAGATGGCGCAAGGTCATAGAGCACGATGGACAATATTTCTAAGATTAGGTTCGTTGTTTACAATTTCTTTATAATAAATAAAACTACTTAAGAATCTCTTTCTCTTTATATATGAAAGTGGTATTTAAAACAATATTATTTTTATGATCGCGTGAGTATAGTGTGCCCTAGGAACAACAAATATAAGGGGTGCGCGGAATACCTAGTAAAGATTTATTTGCACACAAATGTGTCTTTTGAGTGATGAAAAAATACTGCACTCATTTTCCCATAACCTCCGGAAGATAGTCGCAAAGAAACAGTGCAAAAATTATGAAACTGTTGATGACGAAAATCATATTAGCTTTACCTGGGCTTGTGTGAGGAAATAATTTGAACCCTGTACGTTAATTTTGTTTGTACCTACATCTGAAACCTAAAAAATGCTTCAAATGAATTCAAAATATGCTTCGAATCATTGAATGGTCACCTTTTGGGATACAAATGCGTGTCGATCCGCGCCTCGGCGTGACACGGCGCACAGACTGGTAAAACGACCAAAAACTTGGCCAAAAATATTTTGTTTCTTTTTCTTTATCAGATAGGTGGCCCATGACGAGAAATGATATTTTTCATAAAAAAATATAATTTTGAATATATTTGGAGAAGGAGAAAAATAAAAAAATATAATTAAATAGGGATTTTTTTATTGTAGTAACAAAGAATAAAATATACGTTGAAATACAGCGAAACTATGACTTCTTCAATTCTAGACTAACAAGAATAAACAAAAAAAAATTTAAATTAAAAAAAAAAAATTTAGGTACATTATCACTTATTGTCTAATCTTCAGGTATAAAGAAACCTGCTGCTTCTTTAGTGAAAGCCTGTTTATTTTTATTCCTCTTTTTCTCACTTTGTCGGCTACTTATGAAAGGGTCAGATGTCAGAAGAAGCCGGTTCAGCACATCTTCATTGCAGGCTTTTCTAGAAAACTTCCTAGAGAAGCTTTCCCTATATAGTCGGAAGTGCTTGTTGCGGGCCTCCGCAGCCTCTTCTGACAATTGACCAATAGGCAGAAGCGCGTGAGATATTATACTTGAAGAGTGTACCAATATTTTATGTACAGTAGGACTCATTGGTTGCCAGCTGTACAAGTTAATGTAGTAATGCGCTACATCCATAGTGTAGGCAGACATTTTTTTTAAATCTATTTTATATCCTGACGATATGACTTCTAAAATTGTTCTAAATTTTTTAATAAGGTCTTCGTCAATACCTGTGATGGATGCTGCTGTTTCTGGGTCGGAAAAGAATTTGCGAGAGGTATTCCCGTCATTCGTGTTTCCGTACCCAGCCTTGGGAATGTCTACTAGTAAACCCATTTTTTCCCGGAATTCTTCTTGTATCGCTGACTTGGCGGTTTTGATTTTATCTTTATCTTCTTTTCCAGATATCCGTCCCTTATTTACACCCGCTCTTATTTTATAAGACAGATGTAATAAAAATTCGAAAAAACGGATTCGCGCGTGTAAAATAGACAATCCGAATTTAAAAGTTTCTGGATTTTCCGGTTGTTGCGATGATGTTCCCAAATCGTTGAAACCTTTAGACGTTTTACCACATACATAGCAGCGCAATGTTGAACTCGTGTTAGTGGCCGCGTTACACACTTTTCCGTCGATCATTGTTGGGAGTAACACATGCTTAATTCGAATATTTTCATTAACAACTGTAGGCTGAAGAGACTTTATTTGGTTCTCAATATGATCGATTTCTTCGTTAGTGACGTCTTTATCTTCTTTTATATACCGAAACCTCACGGGCCGGCTGAATCTTGGTGAAGATGGTTGGGGATTCTGCCATATGATTTTAGTACCGTATGTGAGCCGAAGTGGTACCAAAGAACTCATAAATATGTTTGCGTCACTATTACCATCTTCCTCGAATTTTTGCTTGTATTGATTTTGGGTAGACCCATCGCATCCCCATTTATAAATCAGTACAAACTCAGCGTTTGGCTCCAGTCGTTCGAGAACTGGTTCTAAATATTTGCACAGCCGCGAAGCTGTGTGATCAAGCAGATCTTGTAGTATCACCTCTGCAACCGTCTCATTCACGTTTTTCGGTGGATAACAATCCTGTTTTGCCCTCTGGACATAAGTATAACAAGGGTATACGTCTTTATTTGCCTGATGTATCACCTCGTATTGACTTAAGGTCATGTCGGCTTCCACGAAAATCATTAGAGCATCTTCTGGCGTATGCTTTTTGGTAGTAGTAGTTTTACTACCAATAGCAGCTGCCTTGCGGAACTTTGTTGCTCGGGTAGGGCTTTTTGTCACTTCTTGAATCACAGAGGCAACATCGGCGTTACCTGCAGCTCTTTGGCTCATTTGTGCCGCGTAAGTGAGTTGCTCCACTGACACGTTTTGTCTAAGTGATATTATTTTACGGCGCTTTGACCGATCACTTAATTCTCCGAATTCTTTAGATGGACGACCCTTGGAACTTCCTGGAATCGGCCCGGCAGGTAAAGTGACGTCTTCGTTAAGCCATTCCTCGTTTTTTTCCAGGAAACGGGTCTCCGTACTGTTGCACGCTAACCACTTACGTTTATATACCATTTTAAATGACTTGATTGTTTTGAAAAGTTCGTCATTTTTTTCAGCAGGGCACTTTGTCACTTCCACTAACTTCTTGTCCAAATCTTGCAGCTTTCCGTCAAGCAATCGCTGCGGACTAGCTCTAACTAATTCATGAAGCTCTTTCCTAGTCATAGATATGACACAATGTAGAGAGTCTGAAACAATCAAAATAATTGTTAAAAAATCGCGGGTAAAGAGACAGTTTTCAGAGTTAAAATTATCTTTTATGTGAATATATGTGAATGTTTTTGCTACCTAGTATAATTGCACATATCCTCTAGTTTATTGAAATATTACTACGATGCAGTGGCGATGAGTTGTACATATTTAAAAACACGAATTTATCAAAATATTAAGGAAAAATTCAATATTTTTAGGCATGTTGATATACTGCAAAGTAGATCATGAATAAGCTCTCATAATAAATAAAACGGATCATAGAATGTAGTACATACCTTGATTGATAGAATCCATAGCACTTTTTGTATCTTGAATCACTTTGCACATAAACTATGGCACGGAGAAATAATGATTTTTTAGAGTTGCCGCGAACAGAGACGAGTGTTGTCAACAAGCGCTAAGTTCCGACTGTCCGTGTAGCGGACGGGGACTCGGAAGCAGGTAGAGATTGTACCTAGTGACGCGTGGATTATCTACCTTTTATGGGATTATGTTGGAAGTCTAGTAGAACATTTCGAGAAATTTGATTAATGGCCAGGTTTTGAGTCGTTTTACCAGTCTGTGCGGCGCCGCGGCGGCATGCGCGTGGGCAGGCCCGCGCACATAATGGCTAGTATGGCTAGAGTTCAGTACCTACCAAGCGACGACGCTAATAAACATCGCGCTACATTGTTTAGCTGCCTAGTTTGGAACTTACCGATGTGCCTTGAATTAAACCTGAAAGTTAATTTGTACGTTAGGTGTTACTCTCACGTGCCTACCACGCATTGAAGAAACTATTAAGGCGAGGTGATTCAACACTCATACAGATTTGAGGGGGTGAGGTGCGGGGAAATCCGCGGGGCGCCTCCCGCGCGTCCTCCTTGTCGAACTCGTTAGCGCGCCAAAAGTTCGGGCGGCGCGGCGGGGCCAGCGGCGGCGGCGGCGGCGTAGCACAGACAAGTCATAGTGTAGCGACATCAGTATGTCCACAGTATTAGAAACCACAGAAGAAAAGATAATACGAGAACAAATATATTTATTTATTTATTTATTTCTAAAACTATTTACATAGTTCTTGATTGAATCCTCGTTGGAACATTTGTATACAGCTGCTAATTCTATCAAGTGTGGGATACACTAATATTATAAATGCGAAACTTCGTGAGTATGGATGTATGGATGGATATTTGTTACTCTGTCACGCAAAAACTACTGAATGCATTTGGATGAAATTCAGCACGCAGATAGTTTATAACCAGCACCCTAATTGCGAAACGCACAATTTATCAGAATCTGAATGGGATTGAAGATTATTTCTAAACCATTGCGTCAAATTAGCAAATCTGCTCTATTTTAATTGTTTAACGTATTTATTGTAAATGTGACCCTTTTTATTAATAAACAATTTATTATTATTATTATTTGTTCGAATAAATTGTCGGCTCAGCAACGTAAATAACACAATGAATGTTGTTTAACTATGAATATTAAACCAATTCCTACCGATAAAAAGTTCCGCAATTACCCCTCTGGACTAATATTATAAATGCGAAAGTTTGTGAGTATGGATGTATGGAAGTATGGATGGATGTATGTTACTCTTTCACGCAAAACTACTGAATATATTTGGATGAAATTTGGCACCCAGATAGTTTATAACCTGGATTAACACATTGGGTCCTTTTTACCCCGGTAGTACGTTGCCGCGGCATAATTTCCGACCTCCAAGTAGGCCCCCATCCTTGTCACAGCTGGTCACATTTGTGAGAGACCCTCTCCCTTGTGTAACGTCACATATTGTGCAATTTAACATCTAGACATTGAAACAGCAGTTCCGAAATTAGTTTTACTTCCATTTCAAATCAAACATTTGTTTCAATCAAAACAATCACGTAATAATATGTTAAAAATTGCAAAATGGCAGAACTATATAAAATTAAAGAAAAAAAATTTGCCAGGGTTACCAGGACAGCAAAAAAACTGCCTTCGAAAACTACGCTGACATACGTCAAAAAAAACGCTGACATACGACATAAACTACGCTGACATACGTAACAAACTACGCTGACATACGTCACAAACTACGCTGACATACGTCACAAACTACGCTGACTTACGTCACAAACTACGCTGACACACGTCACAAACTACGCTAACATACGTCACAAACTACGCTGACATACGACATAAACTACGCTGACATACATCACAAACTACGCTGACATACGTCACAAATTACGCTGACATACATCACAAACTACGCTGAAATACGTCACAAACTACGCTGACATACGTCTCAAAATTCGAAACAGCCTAAAAAATAGAAAATAAATAATAATTTAAAAAAAAAACTAAAAAACACGCTTCCATTGAAAACCAAACTAAAAATTACAAAATAATGAAAAAAAAACGTAGTTTCACAAACAAAAACAATCACGTAATATGAAAAAATTGCAAAATGGCAGAACTATATAAAATTAAAGAAAGGGTGCTTTTTAAGGTATTTTTTTATTGATATTCAGGCACCCCACGCTTTTTTTCCATTATTTTTTACTTTTTAGTTTGGTTTTCAATGGAATCGTGTTGTATATCAGCGTAGTTTGTGACGTATGTCAGCGTAGTTTGTGACGTATGTCAGCGTAGTTTGTGACGTATGTCAGCGTAGTTTGTGACGTATGTCAGCGTAGTTTATGTCGTATGTCACCGTTTTTTGTGACGTATGTCAGCGTAGTTTTTGAAGACAGTTTTTTTGCTGTCCTGGTAACCCTGGCAAGGATAATGGCAAAAAATTTATAAAATTATTGCATTGTCATCGGTCCTTGACAGGTGTGCAAAGTTTGAATGAAATCTGGTCGTTTAAAGTGGGTCAAAATCGCGCTATAAGGAGTCGGTTACAAACAAACATACAAGTGAAGCTAATATAAAGCGTGTGAAAAAAAAACCCGACGTCGGTCGGTCCCTCCGCGAAAATCAATTGTCAAAAAAATAGAAACATTGAAATTACATCACAACAATTCGCGGTGCATGTGGCGGCATCTAACAAAGGGGTCTCAGGCGGTCCGCGCGGGACACTGTGGATCGTGTTTAAACTCGCCCACAAAATAATTTGAACCTTATGCTCACACAAATTAGGTTAATAGTTTATATTTCGTGTTTTATTAGTTACTTTTGCGTTTGGTCACGTGATCGCAAGGAAAGCACTGACATAGGTCCACCGTCGAGCGCCAACGCGCGACTACTAACGGACTGAAATTGGCAAGGAAAGTCGATGATCTCCCGATTTTGGTAGGTATTTAAACATAGTAATTATTATAATGATTTTATCAGGACAAACTCAGCGCCTAGACCTAAACAATCTTATTACCTTTTCATTCACATAAGAAATAATAAAAAAAAGTTTGGTTTGTAGCTATAAAATTGGTTTTAAATTACGATAAGAGGTATCTTTGGGTTTTTTTTTCTATCGAGCAAAGTTAACTTAATCGTGTTTCTGAAAGTAACCACACATCCGTCAGATCCTTAAATACGACATATTTTTTTTTTCACAATTGTATAACACTATACTAGCTGACCCGACATACGTTGTTTTGCTGGGTGAAAAAGAGTGAAAGTTTAGAGTTGTATATATTTTTGTATGTTGTATCATAAAAAAATAGAAATTAAAAATTTTGTCTAAAAAATAAAAAATAAAATTTAGGGGTGGACTACCCCTAACATTTAGGGGGATGAAAAATAGATGTTGGCCGATTCTCATAGATACCGGATAAGCACAAAAAATTTCATCAAAATCGGTCAAGCCGTTTCGGAGGAGTATGGCAACGAAAACTGTGACACGAGAATTTTATATATCGATGCCTTAGTTCACAATTGCACTAACTACAAAATTTTCAAATTTAATGCCAAACGCACAAAATTTTATACATTACAATATTGAGATATTATGATGGAGTTATAGGACTAGTCTTATGAATAGATGCATATTTGTTTTGTTATTTAACTTTGTTTTTGTACTGTTCTTGTCTAAACTTTAAAAAACCTTAAAGCTCTCTCTTTCATCAAAATTGACAACTTCGTAGTTAGTGCAATTGTGAACTAAGGTATCGATATTAGATTTACCATGTTTTTCCATTGATTCAAAAACTAGTGAGCGCGGACTCTGTTGGATTATAGCGTCTTAATGCTTAAATTTTGGCAGACATACCGACGATCGCCAGACATGTAGTAAGTAACCAGATGACTCTTACCCATCTACCTGATCGAACCTGTTATTCGTTTCATGGCTCCCACGAAACCCTAAAAAGAGAAGAGAGTTGACCTATTCCTGGCTGGATAACACACTCCAGTCGTGTGCTAGTACTGTAACAAAAATGATATAGCAACGCCACGGAAGCCGTACGCAAGCGGTAATATGATCAGCACTTTTACTCCATATCACATACCAATCTTCATTGATAAATCGTAGATAAATTTGTTTCTGTAAGTAGGTTTGTACAAACCCTTTAGCACGTTGATCATATTATTAAAACTAGATGAGGTCGGCGTTTCGTACCTCACTACTTTGAAAAGAAATGCCGAAACAAACTCAAAGGTCAGTCTCTTTTCTTATCTGAAGACCATTTAGATTGATGTCTGAAATGGTCTATTGAGGAAAGAACCACATAGATTGAGTAGACA
This sequence comes from Aporophyla nigra, assembly GCA_947507805.1. Taxonomy (NCBI): domain Eukaryota; kingdom Metazoa; phylum Arthropoda; class Insecta; order Lepidoptera; family Noctuidae; genus Aporophyla; species Aporophyla nigra. The sequence goes on from OX382301.1 coordinate 25,114,973, forward strand.
TTTGTCAATTGACGAAGAAGACTTGAGTTTCCAAATCTCTCAAAATAATTATACGACTATGTATTTATATTACATAGGTTAGAAAACAGCACGATTGTTCGCATAGCCAGCCGGTCAAGTTCAAGGTGCACAACTATAAAAACAACAATATACGTCGGCCATTAGCAAACAAAATGGCGACGATTAATCATCAACGATCACTGATGTATTAGAAATGTAAATTTTAAGGTCAGAGAGATTAAATATGTGTTAATATAAATGTTTATAATAGGAATTTTAATGTGACGTATGTTTGTAAATACAGTTGTCGTCGATGTTCTCCGTATTTACAGTTTTGTAAATACAGAGAACATCGGAAAATTTCGATCGAGCAATCGCTTTAAGCACGCAATTGGCCCTGAAGATAACTTGGACGAATTGGTCGTCAGTATCGGAATACAGATGTGTATCTGTGACTGACTATGCACAAAGGGGTGATCTATGATCTATTTGAAGCCAAAGACCACACGGAGATTGCTATTCTAGCAACACAGAGCAACAGAGCTTTTCAAATCGCATTTTATGTCTATAGTGTTCACTCCACGTTTACGTGTATCAACCTAACACTCAATTGATTGCCTGTCTGCACTGACACATACTAACATTGCCTCATTTGAATAAAAATTTCAATTGATTCGCGTTTTCAATACTGATTGGGCATTGGAGTGCAGAATTCGGCGTTATCATTAGTTTAGGCTAGTTTACTAAAAGTACCTACGTGTTTGTTTTCAATTCTAATAATAGTAAGTCTTCTTATCCATGTCTCACTAAGCGTGGATTTACTTGTTTTGGCTTCCGTTCTCGTTCTTTTCAAGATCAAAATAATTTTCATGCTGTTTCTTTTGCTAGTTATCTGTCACTACTTTAGAATGTTTCTGTTCCACCTGCCGTAAGTTCTTTGAATGTTGAAATTGCGCCAATATGAGCCATGTTGTAGTTGGCATAATGAGCGGCATTATTGTGGCTATAACGACCACCAGTATGGTAATGTGGTGGGACCACAATGCGCACGTGAGCAGCATGCGCCGCCGAACACGTCTTTGTGCTCCTTGCTAATCACCACACGAGAATGTAATCTATTTCATAATGTTACAGCCTCAGACCAATGAAATACTTTTTTATTGGTCTGAGGTTATAGCAACAATTTTAAATTAACATTGACGAGCTGAAAACAATTATGTGTAGCAGTTTACTTTTATTTTAGTGTGAGGTTACTCAACAGCCACGAACTTATAGATTGTGGTGGTAAACCAGAACTGCAATCATGATTCACCTTAATTTTAAAATATGTCGAGCTCAAATCGAGCAAAATGATCATAGTTCAAAGTGACTACATTATTTAGTAAAGGTTATTGTTGTTCTAGTAAATGGTAAAATAACTGGCATTAATTTTGAGCCCGACACTACAACTTTATCAAAACATCATTGCAAGTTTATACTGAATTTCTGACTAGTATAACCGCATACAATCAAGATTTAGGAATCTAAATAACATTCGTAAAGGATGGCTTCGGATGACGTGTGCTTAGGGTTGCCAGGCGTCCGGATAAAGCCGGACACAGTCAGGCTTTTTAGTTGCATGTCCGGCTAAATTAGATGGTGTCCGGCCTGTCCGGGTTTTTGTTAGTCTTTTAGATATGATCATTTTTGTCTTCACCCGCCTCATCTTGTATTGCTAGCGCAAGCGAGCGAACTAGCACTGTCCTCCCCGCATTATTACTACTCAATTTTAAAGGAAAAGAGCTTTTAAAGGAGGTGTCTGCCAACCAAAAAATATGAATTCCTTTATGTTACAAAGATTAAAAAATGTAGGTATTTAGTTCATTAGTCTTATGTTTAGTTTTGGTTTAAGACTAAAGAATTAAAGATGATCGGGCTTTTTACCCAAATGTCCGGCTAAACTGACAGGTCTGTCCGGCTTTTCGGTTTTATGACCTGGCAACCCTACGTGTGCTGATGATGTGAGCCACGCTCGGCCGCGGGTGCAGCGCCGGTGTTGTGCCTACCTATAGTCTCCCGGTCCCGGGGATACAGGTTATGTGCGCAGTATGACCACTTCGCTGAGCGGACGGGGAGCTTACTCATTATAGACGTGTTACTAAATGAAATATGTTATCATAACCCCTATAAGGAGTTACTACTGAATATGTTGCGTGTGGTGAATATGGTGATAGCCTATCGTCCATTCTTTTCAAGATCCACTCTCAACAGTGTACAGTTAAAAAACCTTATTAGGATATTTTTTATTTGGTAAACATAAAAAAACTATAAAAGCATGTGTAGTGTATGTGTGTGTGTGCGTGTGTGTGTGTGCGTGTGTGTGTGCGTGTGCGTGTGTGTGTGTGTGTGTGTGCATAAACTCACTATAGAAAGCTGTATTATAATTATAATACAAAAAGTAACAAAAGTAAAAGTGAACAGTAGTCGTATATATCAAAGATAAAGAAACAAAATTTAGATATGTCACACAAGTCAAAATAATTTATCAGTCAGAAATTCGTCAGACTGCAGCGCTATAATAATTTTCCTCTAACAGAACTAGGGTTGCCACCCGTACTTTATAATAAAGTATTGTACGTTATTTCACATGAATGTACTCTATATACTTTATGAGAAAAATAAGGTACACGAAAATACTTTATTTTTCAAGATTTCATTTCATTGGGATTTTGAAAAGATTAGTCGTAAATACTGTTTGCAACTTGAAATTTATTTGATGCAAACTGCAAAAAGCAATAAAAAATATGTTTTGAAACATAATAACAAAGAAAAATAAATCGTACTTTATTTTTATACCATGTACTTTTTTTATTTCTAAACCGTCATTTGTTCGAATAAATTGTGGTTCAGCAACGTAAATAACGCAATGAATGTTGTTTAACTATGAATATTAAACCAACTCCTACCGATAAAAAGTTCTGCAATTACCCCTCTGCTTAGATTAGGAGTCAACCAAAAATTGTGATGTTCAAACTTAATTGTGTTTTATGTAAGATGTCTGTCACCCATCACCTTTTCCTTTTGCCAAAAAAACTTTTTGAAGAAGGCTTTTTAGTTAACCTAATTCTTCATTTTTAGGGTTCCGTTGCCAAATGGCAAAAAACGGAACCCTTATAGATTCGTCATGTCTGTCTGTCTGTCCGAGTATGTCACAGCTATTTTTTTCCGAAACTATAAGAGCTATGCTGTTGAAACTTGGTAAGTAGATGTATTCTGTAAACCGCATTAAGATTTTCACACAAAAATAGAAAAAAAACAATAATATCATTTTTTTTTTTAAACAATAATATTTGGGGTTCCCGATAAATAGAACTGAAACTAAAAGAAAAAAAATCATCAAACCCATACGTGTGGGGTATTATGGATAGGTCTTCAAAAATGATATTGATGTTTTTAATATCATTTTTTTCTAAACTGAATAGTTTGCGCGAGAGACACTTCCAAAGTGGTAAAATGTATGTCCCCCCCCCCCCCCCCCCCGTAGCTTCTAAAATAAGGGAATGATAAAACTAAAAAAAATATATGATGTACATTACCATGTAAACTTCCACCGAAAATTGGTTTGAACGAGACATAGTAAGTAGTTTTTTTTTAATACGTCATAAATCGTAAACCACAATTTACCTTTCATTCAGTCAACTCAAATATAAAAATTTAAAAAAAAAAACATTTAATTTCATAAACATAAACCTTATGCATAAACCGTGAATTCCTGCAGGTTTGTACGGAACCCTCGGTGCGCGAGTCCGACTCGCACTTGGCCAGTTTTTTGTTTTGTATATTCCCTTCAACGTTTTGACAACGTCTTATAAAAACTGACTTCCTTAAAAAAACACTACAAAGTCAAAAATAACTTTAATTTCGGAATTCGGTGTCTTAGGATCTGTATTTAAGGTTTTTTTGCCACCGACTTCCGAAATTAAAGTTATTTTTTACTTTATAGCGTTTTTTAAGGAAGTCAGTTTTATTTTTTTGTAAAAAGTTTTTATTTTTAACTTTTTAGTTATGGTAGATACCCCGCAATAATCTAATCGCGTTATTAGTTCATTTGTCGCGCAAATACTTAATGCTTAAGACTTATATGGTTTTCACATGGATTCCACTGTCCGAATGGAACCAAATTGGAAGCACCAACTTTCAAATAAAAAATAAAAAAATCATCGAAATCGGTTCACCCAGTCAAAAGTTATGAGCTAACAAACATAAAAAATTTAAAAAACCCCCGACACAAAAACCTAAGATCCCTTTAAAAAGTAAAAAAAAAATAAAAAAAAAAACAATCTTAAAGTACCTAAGTATGTATCAATAATTCAAAAAAAAGTACGTCGCGTTGGGGGACCGCTCTAAACCTAACAATTTAATTACAAATAGTCTATTACCTAACTGAAGAAAACTTTTATAAAATTACTTCTAAATATTCCATTTAGGATACGAGTGATACGACCGTCAACGACGTCTGCCCTCGCAGAGCGGTCCCCCAACGCGACGTATTTTTTTTTTTGAATTATTAATACATACTTAGGTACTTTAAGATTGAGTTTTTTAATTATTTTTTACTTTTTAAAGGGATCTTAGGTTTTTGTGTCGGGGGTTTTTTAAATTTTAAATTTATTTTTTTATTTTATACTTTTTATAGGTAAACGTATGTACTATAATGTAGGTAGATTTTGTTAAGTTGTAAATACGAACTTCGCCGTGGCCAACAGGAAGATGGGAAGCTTCCAAAAACAATATCAATTCAATTTGATGATGCCACTATCGGCCGGAGTTGTGTTGACGAGAATGGATGGATTCTGATAAGGCCACATAATGTAACTTTTCAAGGTCTTAGAGGATATGGAAATATTGAAAGAACAATGTTTCCTATCATTTTATGTTGGGCGATTACAGCAAATAAGTTGCAAGGGACAACAGTTGAAAAAGCTGTGGTTTACTTAGGTAAAAGTACTTTCGCAAAAGGTCAAGCCTATGTAGCCTTAAGTAGAGTATTTTTACTCTGCTTAAGGCTACATAGGCTTGGCCTTTTCCTTGGATGGTGTAGCAATTTGTGAGCTCGACCAAAGAAAACTATTTAATAACCCACATGACAAATCATCTTTAGCAGAATTGCAAAGACTGATATGTAGTCTCACGTGACAATCGGATTTCCATGTCCCAATTTTCCCACCACCAATTTTCTCATCAAGCGAAGCTAAGAACATTCTCGATTAAGTCATCAATATTCTTTTTCAGTGCGCTTTCATTTGAGACCCCACTCGAGTATATTTGTAGACATTCGGTTATTCTTCCCCACTTTCACCCCCCACAACTTTTAAACGGCTCAACCGATTTTCATCAAACATGTCTAAGAACACTCGCACATAAGTTACCTTTAATACAAAATAATAATAATTGAAATCGCTTCATCCTTTCGGGAGCTATGATGCCACAGACAGACAGACACACAGACCTCTTTTTCCGTCGGGGGTTAAAAAAAAATACAGACGAATTGATAACCTCCTCCTTTTTTTGAAGACGGTTAAAAAGAATTGGCGCCATACAGAATATCTTTAAGACAGTAAAGAGATTCTGGATCTAGTTATGCATAGTTAGCTATTGTCGTGTTTGTGGTGACTCTGTGGTGTTTTACTGTGTTCCATGTTCATTTCACTTATAATTATTTATTATAATTTTTCGTTTGAATTGAACACATTTTTAGGGTTCCGTTGCCAAATGGTAAAAAACGGAACCCTTATAGATTCGTCATGTCTGTCTGTCTGTCGGTCTGTCTGTCTGTCGGTCTGTCTGTCTGTCTGTCCGAGTATGTAACAGCCACTTTTTTTCCGAAATTATAAGAGCAATGCTATTGAAACCTGGTAAGTAGATGTATTCAGTGAACCGCATTAAGATTTTCACACAAAAATAGAAAATAAACAATAATATTTGGGGTTCCCCATACATAGAACTGAAACTCAAAAAAAATTAATTCATCAAACCCATGCGTATGGGTATCTATGGATAGGTCTTCAAAAATGATATTGAGGTTTCTAATGTCATTTTTTTCTAAACTGAATAGTTTGCGCGAGAGACACTTCCTAAGTGGTAAAATGTGTCCCCCCCCCCGTAACTTCTAAAATAAGGGAATGATAAAACTAAAAAAAATATATGATGTACATTATCATGTAAACTTCCACCGAAAATTAGTTTGAACGAGATCTAGTAAGTAGTTTTTTTTTAATACGTCATAAATTGTAAACCACAATTTACCTTTCATTCAGTCAAATCAAATATAAGAATTAAAAAAAAAACATTTAATTTCATAAACATAAACCTTATGCATAAACCGTGAATACCTGCAGGTTTGTACGGAACCCTCGGTGCGCGAGTCCGACTCGCACTTGGCCGGTTTTTTTTTAATATTTGTGCCTACATCTAATAGGTACTGTTGTTAATGTTTCATTCTGGATTATATTCGAAAGCAATGTGAATTGTTACTGAACAAATAAATTGAATTGAATTGGATCCGTTTCTTTCGAACCTCTCCTCACTTACAACAAGTGTGCCTTCTGCTTGTGTGGTTCTGGCGGGCGCTCGCTCTAAGCCCAGCGCTGGACTCCCGCCAAAAACAGCGCACGAAGCGACGCGCGACGTGATAACATCTCATTTGTTTTTTTTATTATACCGTATTAGTGAATGTCATTATTTTATTGATGCATAATGGCCGTTCCTTTTTTGTTGGCCTTGGCCACCTCTACCAACGTGTTTGGAATATGTCGGTATTATTAAGTAAGTAATTATTTTCATGAAACTTTAAACACTTCTCTTTTCGAACTGTCTTCGTTCTAGTAGATGATGCTATGGTCGGTGTCAGCTACGTCAAGCGCTTCAATCTTTAAAATGTTCTTAGCGATCTGATCCTGATTGATAGATTCGGCTCACATAGTATCAAAATAAACAATATTGAATGCAAAACAAACAATCCAAAACGCATTCAAATAATTTTGTTATATCATTCTGGTGCGTGCTCTTCAAAATCAGAGAGCAAACAGCAGATAAGATATCCGTATTATATTCTCTCATGGATAATATGCTTGGTTTTAGAATCGAACGTATGAATATTATACATCGATAAACATTCGACACTAATGGTGTAAGCAAGAAAAAGTTCAAACAAGTAACATCTGTAAAAGGCAACTTGTTCAAGTTTCGGCCGCTACAGCTTTTATTATAAACCTGTTGGTGTGTGCCCAACTAATTCCATGGAGCACGTCTTACCGCGCTGTTAGCTCACCCACTTGACGTGAGAGCGTGAACGTAGCCGAGCTAGCCAACACCAAACGTGTTCCAAGTTTAGCTATACATCGAGGTTCCCGCGAGCCGTTTCGATAACATCCGCCGATTATTAGAGAGAAACCGAGTAATGGAGTGTACGTTTCTACTTTCGTTGCACCCGCATAGTTTGGCGTAAGAGCGAGTGATGTTAGAAGTTATAATATACTAGTGGGCATCCTCTTGATAACCATAAGGTTAAGATCGCCTTTGTGGCAACATAATGTGTGTGCGTCGGTAGACTGGTGGGCGCATGTATAATTACGGTATAAAGTTGAACGCTCACCTTGGCCGCAGCCCGAGCAAGGCCAAGGTCGTTACAGCGAGCCCCCCTCCCAGTACTGCCCCCTCCCCTCGCTCCTCTGGCGGTTGCACGAGCACGCGATTTTTTTTACAGAGTGATTTTACAGCGCGAGCGCAACATGGCCGACCGTCACGCTCAGATAAACATTTCTTACAGCGAACTTTTTAAAACACCTAATTCTGTTATTTATACACAAAGCGTGTTTCAGTTAGTGCGAGATGTTCTCTTAGGCAACGTTACATGTAAGTAACCCAGTTTCGACAAAGCCGCTAAACTGAAAGAATGTTGGCACGCACCGGCTCGTAAGAAAGTTGCATCCGAATTAGTCGCGAGCGGATGCCGAATGTGTATCTGCTTAATAAAACGCGTGACGTGCGAACTGCTTCTGATCACTGCTTGCAACAACACAGACACCAAATAAATCTACAATACGTAAGGCTTGCGCAAGCTGTTTGTTTTCAGGTTTTTTTTCTATTTTAAATAATCTTCTACTCGCAGAGAACACAGAATTAGCCAAATAAATTCTGAGATTCATTGATCCGTTAGAAAAAACTGAATGGGGAAAATCTGTGTATTTTTTATGGTTCTTTTTTGTATACCGATCACTTACTGGAGCCATTTTTATCGTTAGTAAAACAAACAGCTATCAAGCAACATCTTATTTCGGATCTGTTTTTTTTTTTTTTTTTTCTGGCTGGGAAATCATCAAATGACTCCCGCTCTGGGCGGAGCGGGAGGGCGTGTCAGACTTTTACTGACTAAAACCCACCCGTGTTCCTTCAGTTGCCCATGTGCCAGGGTCACGGTATCTCTTTCGAACAATCTCGCGACCCTGGCAGATTTCGGATCTCTTTGGTTTTTAATTTTGGAAAGGTTTTAAAAAAAAAACAAAATCAAAAGTCATTTATTCAAACTAGGCTGAGAGTCAGCACTTTTTGAACGTCAAAAAACGTCGTTTTAAAATAACAACGCCTTCCATCCTGTGCGAATACCTTCCTTCATCGTGTTTTGTCTATCCGAACGAAGGTTTGTTTTTCGTCCAAGTCAGGCAACATTTAGTCATATATATTTTACCATGCACATAAATAACATGTTCAAGCCATTAGATGGTCGGTCGTGTGCAGTGGGGTTTGCGCGAAATCGCGCGTCGCAGACCACAAGACGAGACGCGACCGCAAGCCGCTCAGTGTGCGTTACTTATACACGCGATTAGACCTTACCCAACTAGCAAAATACCCTTACAAACAAAAGCTTGTAAGAGCTATGGTTTCATACAAGGTTTATACGTGTACTGATTAAGCCAGAAACCCTTAATACCCTTACAAACAAAAGCTTGTAAGAGCTTTGGTTTCATATAAGGTTTATATGTGTTCTGATTAAGCCAGAAACTCTTATAGTGTTATTTTATAAGTCTATTTAAGTTTTAAGAGCATTCATACATAAACATTATTCTTATAGACGTTTATAAGAAAACATTATATAATATTAATAAGAGCAGTGGCATTATAAGCGCCTTTTACAAGTCTAATTGCCTTTGATTCTTAATTAAAACTTATAAATACATTTTATAAGTCATTCAATCTTAGAAGTGACTATACTTAGTGTTTTATTAGACTTATGTAAAACAAGTATTTGTTATAAAAACAGGTCGTTCCCGGCCAATAAGATTGGCCAAATTGCTGATATATTACTCTGCTAAAACATCTATTTATTTAAGGATTTTCACCAATGGATTTTCAAAAATCAGTGTCTCTCCGAGCATCTCGTGCAACTGACACAAACAATATTTTTGATGGTTCCGTACAAAATAACGACGACTTTTTTAGTGGCATTGAACGAAGTAGTAATAGTGATTGCAGTGACAGAAATAGTGAAAATGAATCTGAGGTTACGGATTATGAAAAAAAAAACTTTGAAGCAGGATATCCACAGGCGATACATTTTTCATACAATACATTGTGCGTTATGTTCCATGGCCAAGTTTAATTCTTAAGCATTCGAATTTTTTTTTTACTTCTGAAACAGTCGATATCCATAATTGCAACCATACTATATGTATACATATTTGTCCTAAAACATAATATAAGCGTGTTTACATTAATTAACGTTGTGGATTAATTATTTACTAATTGTACCTATAATGCACCGTGTGGTGCCGGACGTAAAGAAAAACACCACCCCATTTCTTCCTGTGGGTGTCGTAAAAGGCGACTAAGGGACTTACTAGAGAATGGGCAGCAGCGTTCTCTATGCATTTTACCACCATACTGCGATCGCCAACCCGCCTGCCAAGCGTGGCGATTATGGCAAAGCCCCCCAAATTGGGGGAGGCCTAAGTCCAGCAGTGGACGTCTTACGGCTGAAATGATGATGATGATGATGACCTATAATGACTTTGTTGTTTGGCTTGCTTTTACTTATTAAGTAATAAGGAACCCTAAAATTATGAGCAGTACCTACATGGCCGTGTAGACAATGGTTTTAGGTTTAATTTGACTTTTACTAGTGCGATATAAACCTTACACAACAATACTGAGCTTATATTGTTCTGATAAAGCACTTATGAGTCGTGGTTGGTCGTAATGGCGAAATTTTGATATTATTTCACAAATAATTAAAATAATCTAGTCATCTAGACAAATAAATAAAATTGGTGTCTGTTTTTAATATTAAAATAACCGTATTTTACTAAGTGTATATGGATGTATACACGGTACATATACCAAAACAACATATTTTTTAAATTTTCGTCTGTCTGTCTGTCTGTTTGTTCCGGCTAATCTCCGAAATTGGACCGATTTTGACGGGACTTTCACTGGCAGATAGCTGATGTAACAAGGAGTAAGTTAGGCTACTTTTATTTTAGAAAAAAATAATAGAATATCACGAAAACAAAAACGGACGTAAAATTTTTTTGTTAGGCGCGGGTAATTACCTATATAACTTGGATTAATTCATTCTTAATACATTAACCGCGGTAGTACGTCCTCTTGCGATAATTTCCGACATCCACGCGGGCGAAGCCGCGGGCAAAAGCTAGTATATTATATAAGACGCATTTTTGAAAAGGCCCGTGAAATAATTGTTATTAAAATTTTCAAAATAATCAACCAAAACTACTTCGCAACCTAATAATTAGAGATGCCACGAATAGTTATTTGGCCGAATACCGAATATTCGGCAAGGCTCTTGGCCGAAGCGCAGAATATTCGGCCGCCGAATATTCGGCAACACTTAGTACTTTCCACGGGGGTCAAGTCACAACTCGTCCGTCACTTACGAGTTTAAACTGCATCGCTAAAGTAGTACGTAGGCGCAGGTAGTTTTGTTTCATTTGTGATTTTAATTTCAATGTAACACCTACTCAATGGGACTTATATTGAACAATGTATCAAACTCCTCAAACCGTTTCCAAACAAAAAAATCTTATATATGCTCTGAATAACAGGTGTGATGAATTTAGTAGCACCGATGATGATACATCACCACTTCGAAAGAAAAGGAATGTCAATGAAAATGACAAAACCATTGAGACGCATGATAGTTTCTGGAATTGTTTTGACGAAATCGCTGCAGAAAATGTACGTTGAGATGAAGGTGCGGAACAGAAAAGTTGGATTGAAAATGAACTTGCTTTTTACATGGCATCTGTTCGCCAAGATCGCCCAGCAGACCCTTACCTACAAATGGTTGTCAGCAAACGCAAAACAATATCCAACCCTTTCACAATTTGCTGAGATTGATTCATCATCTCCCGGTAGCAGAGTATATTGTGAGTGGCTGTTTTTGGAAGCAGGTATAATTTATGAGGAAAAGCGCAATTGTCTGCTATCGACAAATGTTGAAAAATTTTTCTTCATTCATCATAACATACCACTGGTAGATTTTAAATATTAATATGTTAATTTCTTAGTTTATTCAACATCTTTATGAGTAATATGAGTAATATTTTACGTTTTTTAGGGTTTCGTTGCCAAATGGCAAAAAACGGAACCCTTATAGATTCTTCAAGTCTGTCTGTCTGTCTGTCCGAGTATGTCACAGCCACTTTTTTCCGAAACTATAACAGCTATGCAAGCTATTTCATCAAACCCGTATGGGTTTGATGAAAATTTTTTGTTTGAGTTTCAGTAACACGTATGTGTGGGGTATCTATGGATAGGTCTTCAAAAATGATATTGAGGTATCTAATATCATTTTTTTCTAAACTGAATAGTTTGCGCGAGAGACACTTCCAAAGTGGTAAAATGTGTGTCGTCCCCCCCCCCCCCCGTAACTTCTAAAATAAGGGAATGATAAAACTAAAAAAAATATTTGATGTACATTACCATGTAAACTTCCACCGAAAATTGGTTTGAACGAGATCTAGTAAGTAGTTTTTTTTAATACGTCATAAATCGTAAACCACAATTTACCTTTCATTCAGTCAGCTCAAATATAAAAATTTAAAAAAAAACATTTAATTTCATAAACATAAACATTATGCATAAACCGTGAATACCTGCAGGTTTGTACGGAACCCTCGGTGCGCGAGTCCGACTCGCACTTGGCCGGTTTTTTATTTCATGATTTGCTATTCGGTATTCGGCCGAATAGTTTGCAATATTCGGCCGAATACCGAATAGCGAAAAAAAGTGGCCGAATAGCCGAATACCGAATAGTTGCCGAATATTCGTGGCATCTCTACTAATAATCGCATAAAGTGCGTGACAAACATACTAGCGTTTTGTAGCAAAATGAAATAAAATATAGTATTTACGTCTTTACGCGATTTTTTATTATTTTCGCAAAGTTTCTCTTTAGCTCACGGCGGTTTGTGATTACACTCATAATAGGAGATCACAAAGAGGACTACTAGCGATATTACACTTAAAATAGCATTAGTAAGAGGACTTTAAGGTTATTTGCCCTTAAAGCACGCCCTTGTAAGTCACTTGTAAGTTTGTTTTTCTTTATAAAAGTATCAGCAAGAGTTTTGTAAGTTTATAAATACACTTCGCGAGACCATTACAAGCAATTGTAAGGGTGAATATGCTTATAAAGTGCGCCCAAATCCACACTTATATGTGTCTATAAGTGTGATATAAGACTGAAAAAATATGGTTTTGGGATATTTGTAAGATAATTTTTTGCTAGTTGGGTAACGCTTCCACCAGTCGACCGCAGTTTTAGAACCCAAAACATGGGAACGTAGGTGTGAATTTGTCAGTGTTAAGAGCAAGAAATGTTTGACAGTAGGTATCTTTAGATTGTATTAATGAGATGCTACTCACTAGGAATGCTGTCCTTCACATTCTTGAGAAGAAGGAATATGAAACCCAAAAGTATAAATCGAGAGGTTGGAAACTTTAAAACAGATAGTGTATGGATTTCCTTGGCTAGCCAGACGTGGCAGCCGAAGACATTCTGATGTCATTCTATATTTGGTAGCAATGCATCAAGTGCAAGAGCAGAACATCATGATATTCACTATACGTTCACGAGCATTAATATCACTGAGACCTGCTATTAAAGTAGACAGAACTCTGATTAGATTTACAGAATTATACGGCAAATATGATTGCTACAAAGACTTAGATTTAGGAGAAAATTTTATTTTAGTGGAGAATACATGAGGTCTTCAAAAACAGAGAATTTCAAATCACCAAAGTTTACCAGAAAGTGAAAAGACACAATGAATAAAAATGATCGTCAATGTACGAGCACCACTTGTCTACTAGGCTGTCACCTGTCACCATAAAATCTTCATAGAAAACGATCAACACTTTCATGAGTGTTCCTACCTGGCAGCATGGCAAGTGGCAGCCCTAGTTATTTCCGTATGAATGGCGGCCGGGCGCGGCCTCTTCCTGCGCAGTCTGCCAAACTACAGGACCGCGTTAGGAGACCCACCGCTACTATATCAGGGCTTTGAATAACGTTAAAAATTTGGTATCGTTACTTTCATCGGACGAAGATAACGTTATTAGTAGAGGTCACGTTATGCTTGGTAACGATACTTGGCATACGTTTTACCGGTAACCGAGTACCGTTAAATAACGTTATTTTCTTTCATCTCTTTCTTTCGTCTACATTAATGCAGTTGCATTTGCATCGTTTGATTGGCGATGTTACCGTAGCGCGCCGCCGCGGCCGCCCACGGCGCGCCGCTTATGTTGCGCGGGTTGACAACAACGCATTAAGTAACGATAATAGTATCGATACTTGTAACGTTGATTGGTAACGTTATTTTATAGATACGATACCAAAGTATCGTTACCCGTGTTACCGTTAAAATATTATTAACTTTATGAAAATAACGTTACTTAACGATACTTATAGTGCGAATTTGGTAATGTTAACAAGCCCTGGGGGCCAACCACCAGCTCTTAAAACAGTATTATTATAATCTTACTTTGACTTTTCGTACCATAACCTCCTTAAAATAAGGTTATTATAAAGTTGTAATAATGTTGTTTTCTTAGCGGTTTTGGTGACGTCACCTCTAAAACTTCATTCAATTCGTACCACGACGTCACTTTTGACAACCAGCAAGATTGTTTTTATGTCAAAGGAGACGGGCATTTCTGGGCCAAAATGTAATAAGTGGAGAAATGGTTTAAAAAAAAGCTTATATTATTCTATATCAAAATCTGAAAAATCAACTCAATTTACAATCTGGAAAATGAGAAATCCTAAAATTATGTTCAGGTTCCCAAGTAAATGGAATATCGATTAAATTATAATCGATTAACGTTCATACTATTTAAGAAGATGCCTTCACCAGATGATTAATTCAATTAAAATAATTAAATCTATTAGAAATAACATACTGCACAGCTTAAACCAATTAAATATTTATATAATTAACATTAATTGATCCACGTTTGTTAATCGATTAATGTATGTTTAGTCTGTGCTAACTCTGACATGACATGCATGACATAACGCTGACACTCACTCGTTTCATATTGTTTATTGCATGTGCGTATCGTGTTTCCACCCATAGTTTTATTGATGTTTCCTCAACCCCTGCTTTCATTCTACGGACTTCGGAGCTACTTTCTTGTATAACCCTTGCCTTGCCACCATACCCAACACGGAGAACCCCGCTTAAACGTTGGACTTGGACTTGTCATTTTGGATTCTACGAACAGCCTACCGATTGGAAAGCGACACCATGGATCGTTGTGTAAATTGTCGCATAGCGACTAATCGCTGTAATACAACAGATCGTCGAGATTTGGATGACGAAATGATATTAGCAGTAATTCGTCAATGGCGTACACCACAATCTGTATGGTGCTCCCACATTGCCGTTAGAAAATGTTTAATAACGTTAGTAAACATTTGTTAGCAAACATTTAATCACAAATAAATTTTCATGTTAGAAAATGTTTAGTAATGTTAGTAAACATTTTATAACAAAACAAATTATAACAAAATAAAACATGTGTTATCTTTTGTTTGTAAACATTTTATAAGGGTGATGGCGGGATAGGCGGTGCGGTGCGGTGGGGGTTAGAGTACGCAGGTCGCTGCGCGTGGTGTCTCGCTTGTCACTCTTGTCAGTCCCTTTGTGTCAGCGTGCATCGCTGTGCGTGTGTATTAGTGGTTGCGCGTGCGCCAAGCAATAAAATATGTCCGGTAATTGGAATAACGATGATGTTTACAAACTGATTGAAATGTTTCAAGCAAGAGAAGTACTATGGAACACGATGTCAGAGAGCTACAAAGACCGAAATAAAAAACACGATGCTTGGATGGAAATTGCCAGTGAATTTAATATGGATAAAAAAGTAATTGAAAAAAAGATTCGATCACTCGTAGGTCAATTTAACCAAGAATGTAAATCTAATAAATCTGGTGCAGGAGCTAATGAGTCAAGTAAATGGTTTGCATTTAAAAAACTCATGTTCCTTAAAGGCAAAAATATTCCAAGTTTAACTGTCGATGGAGGGTTGCAGGTGAGTTTTATTTTAACGTCTTTTAATAATATTTAGATGCCCAGTCCAAAAACCCTTCATTTGAAAAATATTCTGCGAATTCTTTTCTTATTTCTTTCCCATCATCTGTCAGGGATTCACATGCTTCAAGTGGTGTTAATTGCTGCTGTTCTAATCTCCATTGTCCATCGATACGTGTACCAGTTACTATGTCATCTCCATCATAGTATTGAGATGGAGCGTAAATCATGCTCGATTCAGTTTTTCTTATAAAATTATGCAGTAGCACGCATGTCATAATTAAAGTAGTAGTTTTTTCTGGATCTAATAATATTGTAGTTCGTAAAACTCTAAATCTGGCTGACAAAATCCCAAATGCGTTCTCTACTGTTCTCCTCGCACGACTCAGTCTATAACTGAAGATTCTTTCCTTAGAATTGCTATCATGTGGTCCTGGAAAAGGTTTTAATAAGTGTTTTTCTAAAGGGAACGCATCATCTTTTACGAACACATAAGGAACAGGTTTGTTTCTGCCTGGTAGTGAGCTGTCACTGGGTATTTTCAAACTATTGTCGTTAATTTTATTTCGAAATTTTGTGTTTGCGAAAACTCCGCCATCACTTATGCGTCCTTGGCAGCCAATATTCACGTACAGAAAGTTGTATTCTGCGTCCACTATCGCTAAAAGTACAACGCTGTAAAATCCTTTATAGTTGTAATATTCACTGCCGCTATCAATTGGCTTTTGTATGGCTACGTGCTTTCCATCGATACTTCCTAAGCAATTTGGGAAATTCCATTTTTCTTCAAATGAATTTGCCACGTGTAGCCACTCTTGAGGTGTTGTTGGTATCTGGAACAAAAATAGAAGATTAAGAAATAGGCGCGAAAAATAAATTTATAACTCGTTATTCTAACAAATTTTATTGGATATTTTTATTAAGTATGAAATATTAATAGAATACACTATAAAAAAATATGATTTCAGTTAAGGGTTGTTAAGTAATAGAAAAAGAAAATCGCGGTTATACATTTTTTTACAATTTTAGCTAATTTGACGCGCCTATAACTTGAAATTATCGTTTAATTCTATTCTTTCAGGGTAACGCAGAAAACAGAATTGCTTCAGAAAACACTCTCAGTTTGAACGAAACAGGAAATACTGTCACTGATGAAACTACGGGAACGCCTTTCGCCACCCCAAAACCATTTCGGAAAAGAAGACGGCCTGAAGTAGAACAAGATCCAACACAACAAGAAGCTGTAAATATTTTACAAAGAATGTACGAATCTAGAAAAAGCAGGGATGAAAATGACGCATTTGGAGAGTATGTCTCGATGAAACTGAAACAAATAAAAAACAGTCATGCTAAGAATACTGCTCAACATCACATTAACAATATTTTGTACAATGCGACAATGGGACAATATAATTTTCCAACAACCTTTACAGACCCAACCGCTAGTAGTTCCTGGGGATACAACTCTGAACCAAATCTATCCACTTTTTCGGAAAATAATGCTGACTGTAGCTCGAGAGGATACTACACCGCACCGAGTCCCTCGGCTTCATTTGAAACCAGTTCTTCGGATAACTCCAGGACACATACTCGTACCAGCGCAAGAACACAGAGTCCGTCTAATTTATCGGAATCAAGCCAAGATTCGACCCAATCATTAAACGATTTGTTGGAATCAATCAAAAATTAAAAAATACATGTTTGGTTTGTTAATTATTAAAAAAAATATTAGTAAGGTAAGGTAGGTACCTACCTAAAGTATGATTAGATTAGATCATATTAAAAGTAAATAAAAAAATAATTAAAAATGTTGTTTGACTTACCTGTATGTATTCCTTTAAAACCTCATTGAGAGCCTCGCACACTTCTGGTACGATAATAGATATCACTTGGTCTGACAACTTGAACACATTTCCAAGACTTTTATAACTGCTACCAGTTGCCAAAAATCTTAACGTTACCGCAAGTCTTTCCGTCACACTTACAGATTTTCTAAATGTAGTGTCTCGTTTGCCTATTTTTGCCCCAATTAAATTTTGTAGATATTCAAATTCGGAACTGTTCATTCTTATAAAATCTTTTAAGCAACCGTCAATACCCAAATCCTTGAGATAGTCTGTGGCACTATATTTTCCTCTAGCTTTTAGCGTTTGGCGCATCCAATAAGAGCGCTTTTTCTTCTTTTTAAACAAAAAATAAAAGCTATTCCAATGAGCAAATCTTCTTCCATTTTCGTGTAGACGTCCTCGGCCCTCAGAAGGCGAAACCAAACTGCGAGCCAATACTAGATGTTATAAAATGTTTAAACATTTTCCATCAATGTAGGAGCACTTATAACATGTAACAGTTTCTAACAAAGTGCAACAATTGTTAACATTTGTTAGTAAATGTTTTGGTGTTATAAAATGTTTACAAACATTTTATAACGGCAATGTGGGAGCACCCTAAGTACTTACTCACTTCTTGTTTACCTCACCAACGTCTACCACGCTGGCTTGCAATCTTTACAATATTTTTTCCTTCACCATTATACTAACAAAATAATAATAAAAAATAAAAGGTCAGTGGGTCGTTTTAGGGGCAACATTCTTATTTCTAGTAGCATAATAACAACCTTAGGTATAATGAGTTAAAAAACAAACAAATAAGATCTCATATCAAACGTAAATGGTTGTTTGGTTGTTAGAGAGTAATTCACACTGACCTCTGTACTACATCATAGTATAAACTGTATCACGGTAGGACAGTATTCCTCGCTTTCCAATAATCACACATGCAGCTATCAGTGAACATAATATTTGAGATATTTAGCAGGTAGTTCGGTATTAATTAATATAATAAAGTATAGGTAAACATTTAAAACGCCCATGTAGATACATTATATAGAACTAAGTAACTATCGGACCAAGATTTTTTAAAAGTACTTAATCATGTTATCTGTTATTAACCACTTTTTACATCTTTCAGGTAAAATGCAGTGACCATGTTTGCCAAGCTTGCTGGTAGTTGGATCAAAGACCACCTCTTGTTATGAAAATAATATGGTACCTTAGTTGGGCTAGGTACCAAGATAATATAGTACCACCTGCACAGTTTCTAGATGACAATTTAATCATAATTGAAGATAAATAAAAAATATGACTAAAGAACATTTTTATTTTCTCTCCCTCACTCTAGAAATACCTATATAAATTATCATCTGCTTAGCCTTTCCCCAATTATCTTGAGGTCGGCGTCCTGTCTAACCGGATGCAGCTGGGTACCAGTATTTTACACGGAGTGACTGCCTATCTGAGTTCCACAATCCAGTTACTGGGTAATATGATATCCCTTGGTAAGACTGGTTGTCAGACTGGGCTTCTGATGACCCGTAACGACTGTCTAAGATCTACGAAAGATAGCTGGGACCAACGGCTTAACATGCTTTCCGAGGCACGGAAGGGTCTTGGTATGTAAAGATGGTGATCCATCCACGGACCAACCGCGGCAAGCGTAGCTTAACATGATCGGTTAACCCGTGCGGCTGTTATTACTTAGCCACCAGCTACTATATAAATACTTATATAATGATTAAGAATAGTAAAGAATAGCACCACCCTATTTCTTCCTGTGGATGTCGTAAGAGGCGACTAAGGGACTTAGAATTGGCAACAGCGTTCTCTATGCATTTTGCGACCACACTGCGATCGCCAACCCGCCTGCTAAGCGTTGCGATTATGGCAAACCCCCCCGAATCGGGGAAGACTTATGACCAGCAGTAAACGTCTTTCGGCTAAAATGATGATGATGATGATGAATTATAATAATATTCTTTATATTTAACACCCTAACTGTATTTTAAAGAATGAGAATCGCACTTCAAAAATCAGCTGTTAAGTGTAGAATGTTACGTAACCTCACTTTTCCTAAATCTTATTTAACTCGGTTCTCAGATTGCCAAAACCTGCAAAATTTTCAGTGATTGTTTAATAATATAGTACCTATCAATAGACACTAATTTCATCTTTTTACATCCAGGCCCAAGATTGTATGAAAGCGTATCCGTCTCCTTTAGCAATCATAAAAAAGTTCCTCGGACTCGATGGAAGTATTCTCGTTTTGCAATTCTAAATAAAAATAAACATTTTCGTGTCATATAAAGTAAGTAAAATGTATTTATTTATGTTAACTTGCCGATTGAATTGTGTATCAAGAGATCTTAGTACATGGGTAGTAAATTTCTTGGTTGATTCTAGATGGCGAATGCATACGATACGACATATTTGAGTTTTTGGAAGCTGATAACGCAGAAGCCAATTGTACAAGAAAGCGGGGTCGTATGCAGATTCGTAAGGAATGCGACCCTTTCAATTTAGATGAAGCGGAGTTTTGCCATTTCCTTCTTGAGTACTCCTTGGCTTGCAGAGAGCGATTGTGTAAATTATAGTATCACTAGCTGCCGCCAGGAAACGCGACTAAACTCTTCGGTTGCAAAATTAATAACAAAACACCAATCACTGAGTCTGACGACATATAGTTTACATAGACATTATAGAAAAATATTTCCTTGTTTTAAACTTATTCACTGAGTTACGGTGTTTAAACTTACCTTGATTCCATGTTGATTTTATAGGCAACTGGCTTCTAAAATGCTGGCGACACACAGATCTTATGCAATTAGGATAAAAATTAAAAATTGCACGTAAAATTAGAAAATTTAAGAACACTTATATAAGAATACTTAACAACCATATAATAGGACAATGTAAACTTTTTTAATGTAACATTATGACATTTGACATAGAATTGACAGAATGCGTGCTCAAATATCATCAAAGAGACAGGACAACGTCTGTCGGGTCAGCTAGTCACTTATAAAATTACATTGAGTTTCAAATTTCGTTTGCACTACACAGCTGATAAAAACACAATTTGTTCCGATTCCTATCATAGCACAACCTAGCCACAGCGTTTTAAAATTTTCAAATAATTTTTTCTCAGTTTTCAAAGTATAATCTTTTAATATTTGTATCAATTTCATGAAAATTACTCTTAACAATTATCTTTTTATACAAAGTAACCTTCTTATGTAAAAAAAAAAAAATAGTTTGCTTCGAAAGCTTACTTCATATTAGGGATTCGACCGACGTGTGAAAGAGACAGCGCTATACAGTTCAAATAGCGTTGTTTCTTTTCTATTATAGCAGGCAATAAAATCAAAATCAAAAGTCATTTATTCAAACTAGGCTGAGAGTCAGCACTTTTTGAACGTCAAAGTTACATGAGACAGTCCCCCCAAAACGCCCGCCCTTCGACACTTCCTAGTGCTTTCGCTGGGAAGAAGAAGTAGAGAAGTAGAGAATAGACAAATCTTTCAAATAGTTGGTTCTTTCTCAGCACTAAGCAGGATTAAAACAACATTGAACGATGAAGGTCATGGTACGAATATGAGTAATGTTATTATAATCTTGAAACAAAACTTTCTTGAAATAAGATTGTTTCGTAAAAGATGGTGGTAGGCCCCCTGTACTATATTCAGACGAGCTCGAAGCAATGTCTCCCTGCATTGCACTGACTGGGGGTCTAAAAAGGCCACTTTGGTAGAATCATAATAGGAGAATATTATGAATCATATTATAATCCGTAAAATGGTCACAAACTGACAATTCATAATATTTTCTGCGTACAATTCATTAAACACAATTCATCTATTTGACAGTTTTGTATGGAGATTCGTAAAATGGTCCACATATTATGAATTGCTTTATTGAAGTTTACTGTCAAATAGCAGAATCATAAGAAGTTAGTCAAGAGGATCATTTTACAAATCATATTTGGGATTTTGTGAAAAATTATCGTAATAATGGCAAATTTAGGCCTTAAGAAAATTTTCTTGAGCACGCTCGTGATATGTAGTCCATTTTAAGTCACCAATGAATTGTGGCACTTCGAAAAATGGACATAGCGTTTCAAATGTGGGACCTCCAGGTTTTTTGGGTTATATAGGCTAAATATATGTCGTGATAAGGTCCATGAGCTGGAGCCGTACATATGTACTGCCGCGCTGGTATGAGTACTACCTACCTTCAAGAATAGTAATGAAGTAGTCAGTTTTAAGGTAGTTCCAAATAGACCATCTATTGTTGTGAATGTTACAAATTACTACAATCTTCTATTCATATTTTAGGCACTGAGTAGATCCAATTAGTACTTAAGCATCTGGATCATACCACAGGCTAATATGGGCGCACACCATATACCTACACAACACAACATATATATACAATGATACAATTAAATATTAATTTAAGATGACCAAGTATTTACTTTGTATTAAAAAGATCCAACTTACATGAAATACATACAACCTACCTTCAAGAATAGTAATGAAGTAGTCAGTTTTAATGAAGCAGTTCTAAATGGACACTACCATCTAGTCTTGTGAATGTTACAAATTACTACAATCTTATAATCATATATTTCAGGCACTGAGTAGATCCACTTAGTACTAAAGCATCTGGATCATACCACAGGTTACCAAGAGCGTACACCATATGATACACCAAGTTAGTGTGTAAAACAGTGTGATAGCTGTAGGTACCAGTAACTCGGTAACACTTCAGTGGCCAGTTGAAAATTTACTTATTCAAAAGTACACACTATTCACACCTAGCTTATTTTTGTGATTTGCACCCGGTAAGTAACACATTTCCAGAGGAAATATGTAGGTATATTTATTTTCCACATCATACAGCCCACTCACAGACAGACAGATGGACGGACCAATGGACAGCGGAGGCTTAGTTATAGGGTCCCGTCCTGGTTACTCTTTGGTTACGGAACCCTAATAAAAATCTACAACCTACGTGGGACATAGGCCTTATATTACTTTACTTTCATTCCAATTTTATTAGGTAGTGTGTACCTATAAAATAAGACATACATTTTATCTTTATACCTATTATTTAAATAAAACAATACACAAAGTTAAATTATTTTAATAAATTTACATTTCTCATGTTATACTGTATAAAAATCTAGCAATTATCAAATAATGAAACTAACAAACACTATAGTTAATCAGTTTATTTTTCTATGAATATTTTATGTCTTGATGCTAGTCTCGGAGCTTCAGAGGCAAACGATGACTGCTTGGAACAACTCCACCAGGCTAAAAAAGAAAATGTGTGGTTTTTAAGAAAGTCAAATCATCAGTCAATAATTAACATAACTGCTAAATAAAATGAAATTGAAAATATTAATTTCATTGTTTAAGACATCCTAAGAACAACAGTGATGACAGGTTGACAACAATAGTAGACTTGGAGCCCAATAGCTTCTTTAATTATTGTTTAGTTAAATGGTAAAATATAGTTTATTTTCCTCTTTGTTTATATTTCGTTATATATTTCATGAATGATAACGATAGTAGGTACTCAGTTTTATGTCGAGCCAGAGGGCACCTAAAATACGTTATTTATATAACATCATAATCATTTTCAATCGTAATCTTAAGTCTTAGTCGCAATAAAAATAGCTGTAGGGTTAGAAAACTCCACTTACTACGGTATCTTGATTGCGAGTCAAAGCCGCTGTTGTAACATCGGCCGGGATAGAGCTTGGTGCTGGCACACGAGTCTGGCCAGAACTACACACTGCAGTGATCTCGATAAAGGGTTCAACTCCCACTATCAATGCAAAAAGACGAGCAGAATATTCCATTGTATTTCGGATACTCCAGGTGGACGCCATTCCATGCCTACAAATGATTACGTCCAATTAAATACCTTTGCACAATGATACAATTAAATATTGATTCAAGATAAAAAGTATTTACTTACTCTGTATTAAAAATTACCCAATTTTTTTTATTTATTTATTTATTTTATTATTTATGTACACACAGTAAAATACAAAGTGATAAGGCATAGTAAAAGAATTGAGTACAAAGGTACTGCTTATTTCTTAAGAAATTTCTTCCAGCAGACCTGCGAAAGGAGAAATTAAAAAGAAATGTAGACAATAGTGTGTGAAAACAGGAAGAGAAAATATGAATATGCGAAGTCTTAAACTAAAATATACTTATACATATATAATGCAAGAAATTAACATATTAGGTATATGTTAATAAATATATAAAGCTAAAATATATAAATAAACATAAATAATTATGTATATATATATATATATATAAATATACAAAATTATGAGGAAAGATAATGCTCTTTTACTCGATATTTGAATAGGGAAATAGTTTTTAAGTCTCGAATTGTAGGCGGAAGCGAGTTCCATAATCTTACAGCATGAACAGAGAAGGAATAAGAATAATAACTGGTTTTATGAGGTTGGGATTTAAGGAGGGATCTAAGGTGTGATCTGCACAGTGCATCGCTAGGGCGAGCGTAAGAAAAACGCTCACGCAGGTAGGAAGGATATGACGGGTTGTGTAAGATGTTGAAAAGGAGACATAAAATCCGAGTGTTCCTGCGAAGGCGGATTGGGAGCCACTTGAGTTCCTTGCGAAGGTGAGAAACATGGTCATACTTACGAAGACCGAAAACAAAGCGAATGCACAGGTTTTGCAGGCGCTCAAGCTTGTTTAATAGCTCCTCAGTAGCATCCAGGTAGCAGGCGTCGGCATAATCTATAATCGGTTGAATAAGTGTTTGTGCCAAAGAAATTTTAGTCTTCAATGGCAGGAGACTTTGAAGGCATTTCAGCGAATGGAAGGAGAAATGTACCTTCCGACTGACCTCATTGACCTGAGCACGCCACGAAAGATTGGAGTCAATAAGCACACCCAAATCTTTAACGGTTTCGGTGTAGTCAATACGAACACCATCTAGATACAAAGGCATCAGAGATGCAACATCAGCCGCATTGCGAACGAATCTACTACCTATGATCATGGCCTGGGATTTAGTTGGGTTAATTTGCAAACCAAATGACTTAGCCCAAACACTGATGCGAGCCAGGTCACGATTCATTGCAGCAAGTGCAGAGCCCGCGTCAGCTACAGTAAAATGCCGGTAGAGCTGCAAGTCATCAGCGTAGAGATGGAAACTAGAGGAAATAACTGTGGTTACAAGGTTTATGAAAATTGAAAAGAGAAGAGGAGAGAGAACGCTACCCTGGGGAACACCCTCAGTGAGGCAACACCAGTCAGAGAAGGACTCTTCCAGGCGAATACACTGAGAGCGTCCTCGGAGATAAGAACTGAACCAGGCTAAGGAGGGAGAAGAGAAATTTATAGATTGGAGGATACCTAGTAAAATTTCGAAATCCACAGAGTTGAAGGCGCTACTAAAATCAAGCAATACGAGAACAGTCAGAGACTTATTCTCCATTGCCCAGCGGATGTCATCAGTTACCTTAAGAAGCGCGGTTACAGTACTGTGACCCGAGCGAAAACCAGATTGGAAAGGAGAAATTAATGAGTTTGACGCCAAGAAAAATGATACTTGTCTATGAACTATGTGCTCAAGAACTTTAGAGAGAAATGGAAGAATAGAAATAGGTCTAAAGTGGGTTAATAAAGTAGGGTTATTAGTTTTAGGTAAAGGTATTATATGAGCCTGTTTCCAAACTGACGGAAAGGAGCAAGAGGAAAATGAGTGGTTAAAGATGTGAGTGAGAACAGGAAGTAACGAGGGAAGGATAAGAGTTATCATTCTTGAACACAACTTATCATTACCGACTGCTGAAGAAGTAATCGCAAGAATAGATTTCTTAACATCATCCTCAGTAACATCGCGAAACTCAAAGTGAGAACATTGAGGTAACGGCAAACTAGCTAGACTCTGTAGTGTCATAGCTTTGACAGACGGATCTAGAGAAAAGGGAAGCTGAGAGAAGTGTTTATTAAGGTCATTAAGGTTCACATCCTTACACTGGTTAGCCGGTGACTTACCTATGCCTACAGATTTGAGAAATTTCCAAACATCGGAAGAATTACGGTTTTTGAGTTGATCGTGGAAATAGCGTCTCTTAGCATCTTGACACAGATGACTGCAGCGATTACGCAAAGATTTGTAATGAGAGAGATTCAGTTCTGAAGGTCTGCGCTTATATCTGCTCTTAGCTTTATCCCTGCGACCCATAAGCTCTTTAATTTGTTGCGTTATCCATGGTGCAGGGTTATGTTTAACTTTGACACGTCGGATAGGGGCATGCTGATCAAATAAGTCGAGTACGGTTGCATTAAAACATTTCACCTTCTCCTCGATATCAACGCTCTTGATGAGAGGGGTCCAATCAAGATTGGCGGCATCACGCTGCAAAGCCTCCAGATCTATGCCTTTATAGTTACGGAGATATAAAAGCTGGGATTTACGCTTGGGAACACGGATACGATACGAGAGATAAATGAGATCGTGGTATGAAAAAGTAGCAGTAAGTTGACCATGGTAAGAAACATTATTAGGAGAGGAGACAATCATAAGATCTAGGAGAGAGGGTGTACAGTTGGGAAAATAGTGAGTTGCAGAAAGAGGCAGAACTTCAAGATTGTAAGAAGACAAGAGTGAAAGGAGCTTAAGGGAGCGAGAGTCATTTTTAATCAAGCAAGTATTAAAATCACCCATTAAAATAACGTGCTCGTACATAGGGCAAAGATCGCTAAGAGTGGAATCGAGGGAACTGAAGTAGTCAATGTGAAGATTAGGACTGTAGAGCACGGCTAGCAAAACTTTTGTGTGATGAACAGTAACTTCAAGAAACAAGTATTCAGCCGACTCAGAATACCGTGAAGGAGATGAACTGACCACCCTGTATGGTAAATCAGCACGCAAATACATAGCAATACCTCCTCCACCTTTGCCGGTCCTATCGTTGCGGATCAAGACGAAGCCGGGCAGTGAATATTGAGAAGAGGGGAGAGACGGCTTCAAAAAGGATTCCGATATCAATAGCGCGTCCAGGTGAGCACTACTAAAGGATGCCAGAAGTTCAGAATAGTGACCAGGAACACTCTGAGCATTTATATGAGCAATATGCAGATTCTTAGGGTCATTGGAGAAGAGAGAAGAGATTTTATCATTCAAAGTAAGAGGTAAGGAAGAGTCACTGTCCGCACTAACAAAACTAGTAGATGAAGAGCACGAGAAGAAGCTGTCGTTAAGATCAGCTACGTCATCCATAAATATATAATATTAATATAAAAAGATTATAAATATTTAACCTACAAGAGTATTATAATAACTCAAATACAAAACTAATTACAGTAATTAACTATAGATTTTCCTTTGAGAAAACCCTCCCCCACTCGCTGGTATATTGGCAGAAATTTTACAATAATAGACCAAGTTACACAATAGAACAGGACGAAAAAACTATAAAAATAATAATTAAGAAATAAAATAATGAAAACATTGTACTGTAATTTTCATGAAATAATTAAGTTTTATTTTCTTTGTTGATGCTTATTGTTGACATAACCACAGATTATTATGACCACAGAGTAAATATGGAAACTTTTATGTATTCATTGCCAGCTTATAAAGTTTTTATTGTTTCTAGTTTCCCTTTTCAGGGCTTATTTGTGATAATTTTATAAGTTTTATGCATATTGTAATTAAATAACATTTCAACAGTTAGAAATAATCAATTGTATTTATTAAATCTTCAAAGAAATATTTACCGGTAAAATTACGGTCTTTATTTTTTTCATGCTGCAACATTTACACCAAATATGTTTCGGATATGAATTGAATTGTGAGCGATACCGCTAATATGTGTCACCTTTTTACGAAAATTAGAGGAATTGCTAAGGTATTGCTGGGAATTCAGAAAATGAATTGGTTTTAGAGGAAATGCTTAATGTGGCCTTTTTAGACCCCCTGATCGCGCTTTTGCGGAGGTGCATATACATATGTACGCGGGATGTAAATACGTGCTACGAAAATGCGAAAGTCGAGTCTCATTTCAAGAAAAAGTCGAACAGAAATGCTCCCCTAACTCACAAATTACGTAGAATATGCGAAACTTTGATATTATTTCATCGCATCACGTTACGTGACCGCCGATCACATTCGTAGGCGACCTAGGAAGTTGAGTCAGCCCGGCTCCCTCACTAAGCCGGGTTGAGCGCATCTGAAATATTGAATGTGACAACAGGTAGGGCATTATCCTGTTTGGGCATTTTCTGGCGTCCACTTCGCTCGACTGAAATCAGATTACTGCACCCCGGAGGAGCCGTGCCCGAATGTGCACGACGACGCTCTCCACTGTTACATTCCCAATCCCAATCAGCTTATTAATGTCTCCAATGCTATTATTATTAACTAGCTTTTGCCCGCGGCTTCGCCCGCGTGGATGTCAGAAATTAACGCTAGAGGACGTACTACCGCGGTAAGAATGTGTTAATCCAGGTTATATAGGTAATATATATACTCTGTGTGCCATTTTCGATCCAGATCCATTCAGTCATTTTTGTGTGATTGAGAAACAAACACCCAATCATAC
Organism: Aporophyla nigra; assembly: GCA_947507805.1. Classification (NCBI taxonomy): domain Eukaryota; kingdom Metazoa; phylum Arthropoda; class Insecta; order Lepidoptera; family Noctuidae; genus Aporophyla; species Aporophyla nigra. The sequence continues at coordinate 25,143,010 of OX382301.1, forward strand.
ATATTTTCACATTTATAATATTAGTAGTATTACTTCGGATTCATAGTTTATGAGAACATCATGTGTGTTGGTGTTCTTCAAATAAAACGAATAGTATTCAGAGTAAGAAGACTGCGACATAGGGCTTGGTTTAATTGAATATAAGTTGTAACTTCCTGGTTTTTCTTAACGCTCCTATACAGACACTCAATCATTTACCAGACACCGAACATACTTCTTTTGCCAGTGGCTTGGCCCGTATAGCTGTCGGAAAATATCACCCGGGAACCTACTACCGGGATAAAGTAGGTATCCTATGTGTTACGTATCCATGATATAAAACAACTTGGTGCCATTTCATTTATTCCTGAACAATTTACATTGTGTTGAATATACATGTAATTTACATAAAATTATAAGAACTACAAATTATTCATTAATATTGCAAAAAAAAAAAAAACAACATATAATACTAACAGTTTCAAGAATAATGTCCAAACAGTTTTGACATACTACTAGATAGTTCGAAAATTATATTATTATAATGTCTAGTGCAATGTCAAAAAAAAAAACAATATAATTAAAATGTCAAACAGCTTTGAAATACGATGTCTAAAAAGCTTTAAATATAATGTCAAACAGTTTTAAATATGATGTCAAGAAATTTCAGATTTTAAATGATGTCAAAGTTTTCATAATCGTCAAAATCAAATTCCATTCTAAAATAATAATATTATGGTTGTCGTTTATCATCTAGGTACTCATCGACGCTGTAATAGCCCTTCCTCAATAAATATGTCTTCAATTTGTTTTTAAATAAGTTAGCGCTATTTATGCTTTTAAATTCTAAGGGAAGCTTGTTGAGAAATACTGATTGGTACCTAGGACTGTGATGAGCTACGTTTATTTTCGGTTGTATAGTGTTAGGTAAGTCTTTCCTGCGTGTATTTACTCTAACTTGTCGTTGGTCATCACATTCATATTTGTGCAAATTCTTAACAAAATTGGTTAGCAGCACCAGTATATAAAGGCATGGCACTGTCAAAATATTAAGTGTAATGAAAAGGTCTCTGCACGAATCCGTCTGTTTTAAGCGGAGCATTGTCCTTATGGCTCTTTTTTGAATTACAAATGCCGAGTGGATATTGTACTTATGCTGCTATTGCCCCAAAACTCAATACTGTATCTAAGCCTGGACTCAACCAAGGCAAAGATAAGCATCCTAAGCTGGGCTAAGGTCAGGTCTTCCCTCTTCTAATTGCATAGCATGCTGAGCTAACAGAGTTCGTTACAGACAATGTCTCAGCCAAATTCGATCTAAATCCGTTTGGCCGTCTTTGCATCATTGAGAAACAAACATCCAAAAACCTAAACATCTAAGCCATTTCGCGGTCTCGTACTTGGAGTAATACTATAGTATAACAAACACACATGATATTCGCATTTACTATGAAGCCAATGTAATATGAATTACAATCCTACTTATCCTGTACTACCCGGCCGCTGCCAACGGACGGACGGGACGGACGTACGGCCCGCTAGCCGCTCTGCCCCCGCTTTTTAAATCTCTGATATCTTCTAAGATATTCATTTAAATTACATACTGAAAGGGGCCATATTGATCTATATTAAATGCACAATGTATTTAAGGTACTTAATTGTATAAGGATTAATTTTTCGTAAAAAGTAAAAGATAAAAAATGGTTATTGTGGGTTATCCCTAAGAGTTAGACATATTACCGTCACGGACTTTTTTGTAGACCTTTTTAAGGTGTACAATACTGTAGTATATTATTTTGATCTATTTCGTAGGGTTCAGCCAGCGTTCGCAACGTAAGCGCAAAAAAATGTGTTTATGACATCACATTAGAAACCTCTAAAATTATCAGCATTTCTTTACTATATTATGCATGTTATACACATATAAACCTTTCTCTTGAATCACTCTATCTATTAAAAAAACCGCATCAAATTCCGTTGCGTAGTTTCATAGTGTCCGTTGTGTAGTATACATTGGGACAGACAGACAGTGGGAAGTGACTTTATTTTATAATATGTAATAATAATGATGCGAACGGTTAGTAGACGAGGATACTATTACACCAAAGTAGACAAAAGTATAAGGCGATGTTGCGTCATCAGCATTCTCCTTAAGAGATTTAATTGCTTGTGGGTTTGTGTGTCACTAATTGTTCCTCTGTTATTGGAATGTCTTTGATACTTCGTATAGAATACACTTGACGTATCGGCCCGGGGTTCGGGAGTATGTTAAAATGGAATTGATTCTAGTCGTGACTTCAAAAAGGTGGTAGTTTCGTATGGAGAAGAATCGGCGAGAAACTCCACCGTTGCTCAGTTAATTAATTTAAGTTATTTTGTATTCACCCCCCATCGGACTATGAGAGTGAGAAAAGATAGAGTGCACCTGTGTCTGCTCCGCATACGCTTGCACTGTATGTAATATGTTCCGCGACAAAGGCTAGATAGTCTCTGTTGAGATCGCCCGCCATGTTCGAAATACGGTCCGAGTTTCTATATTATACATATAGGAATAATAGAAAACACTAGTAATCTTCCGTAATGGGCGCTCAATCAGTGATTACGTTGATTGTTATAGCAAGGTGTACCGAAACCTTCGGCCAAATTATAATGACGTGTGGAAATGATTGTAAATAAGTGGGTGACGCGTGACGGTGCGATATATTAATAACATGGGATTGTTGTGTGTCGGGCGCGGCCGTACTATGTGTAGTACGCGAGTAGTGGTGCCGGCGGCGGCGCATGCGTACGGCGCGCGGCGGCCCGGCGCGGCGCACTATGGGACCAAACAGTATTTTTCATCTCAAAAATGGTTTTGTCGAAAGTCGTAAATCCATAGATTGTTATGGTTTTATACTCTCAAAAGATGGAACTTACGAATAAATTACAAAATATAAAAAAATATAAAGTTTTACGTCTATAAAATGAACCTCAAACATTGGGCATAAATATTTTCATGCCAATTAAATTACCGTTAAGGAAGTTCAACACGAAATTATTCGGAAGTTTTCCAAGGAAATATATTAGTGTTATACATCATTAGATAGCTTAGAATATACACTTTGCAACCACGTTCAGTTTCTGTAAAAAAATATTTTTATTTAATTTTTTAATATTTTTTTAGTGAAGTGAAGAAAATTTATTTTTTGTTAATTTCAATTGGAGTTTTCGTTGTTGCCGAAAGCAGCCGGTGTCAAGTTAATTACTCTATTAGAGACCTTATCTATTCAGTAATACGAGGATTTAAAAAAAACTTGCGCGTTTTTTGCGCCAGAGGTGATTTTGAAGCAATAATGTCAATCGGGGAAAAATCCTCGAAAATTACGGTTCTTCTTTTTATTATGAAATCTCCCCATGGCACTTTTGTTTGGGGTGGTCACCTTAACCACAAGTATGATAAACTATATTGCTGCGGAAGTTCTATTTATCTGTTGTGGTAATTAATTACAATCAGTACTGATTACACTATTTCGATGAGAACTGTTATAATCAATTGTCCCATGGTTTTTGCACAAGGCACTCAAATATTAGTCCTTTAAATACCCGTATTTCAGCATACGATTCATCAAAGTGTTCAGATACTTCTTTTCAATAACAATTAACGCACAAAAAACATATATTATTATCTAATAATGAGTGAATTCGTTTGTGTTCGACGCGATCTTTGTGATCAATTAATAAAAGGGAAAAGTACTTCAGACCTCAAAAAATATTTGTTGGACAACTTTCAAATTCATTTCGGAAACTGACGTTAATACTGAAATAGAGAGTATTCAAAAAAATCTAACATCGAGTTGCAACCAGAAATGGACCAAAGCTCAAAGAAAGCCAGACCAGTTCGAGAGCCTATACTCAAATTGGTTAAATGGCGAGTTTAAAGTATCATTCAATTCTTGCAGTACCTCAACCACTGAAAATTCTGGTTTGAATACTTCTGGTGATCGTGGAAGACCAACAAAATCATATGACGAGTGCTCGGAAAACACAAAGAAACTAAAAAATATGGAGCTGGTCCAGGAGTATGAAATGGGACATGTCCGTAACGCTTATGTGCAAGGTTTAAGATCCATGGGGGAAATGAAGAAGCGTCGATTGTGACTATTATCAGAAATAAGGAAAAAGAAGAGAAAAAAGTTATTCTACAAACATACTCAATCCAGATAACGCACTTTCCTTTACAAAAGAGGAAGCATTGAGTACATGCATTGAAACAGATTTAACCAAAGCACAATATGCGTACCTAAGAAAAAGGCTTGTTGATAAGAATTTAAGTTCTGTATTGCCTTCGTATCAAACACTAAGTGAAGCAAAAAAGGCTTGCTATCCGCCTGCATCCAGCATTACGGTGACAAATATAAACGCAAAAATCAACCTGAAGTCTGCCGTATTATAAAGATAAAGTCAGGATCGACTCACAATCGTCTCAAGCTTTTCACTAAATGGGGATGTGATGGATCCTCCGAGCAAAGTGAGTGTAAACAAACTCCACCGGAAGAAAAAGAACAAATATCGGACGCTAATTTGTTTATAGTGTCCCTTGTACCACTGCGACTAGTAGACGAAAAAACTTTTACGGTCATATGGAAAAACCCTACTTGCTCATCTGTTAGATATTGCAGACCAATTTCATTAGAATTTGCAAAAGACACTCCCGAAAAAACTACAGTCGCTGTCAGTGAAATTGAAGCCAAAATTAATCAATTGATTCCAACTCTTGTGTCAATAGAAAACAAAGTCATCGAAGTTAAACATCAACTGTTTATGACAATGATTGATGGGAAAGTTGCTCAAGTGTTGACGAACACATCATCCAGTGCTACCTGCACTGTTTGTGGAGCAACTCCCAGACAAATGAATGATCTTTTAAAAGTTACAACGAGAGTTGAAAATGCGTTTAAATACGGATTGTCGACACGACACGATTTATGGAAATCTTCAAACTATGTCATCGGGATTCCCTGTAAACGCAAAAAAATCGGTCAGTATACAATGGTAACCGCGCAATTATGTGTAAGCAAATATACTGTACTGGTACTACATGCCATCTTCGGTCCATAAAGTACTTATACATGGTGCTAAAATAATAGAACAGTATGCAGTTTTGCCTATAGGACAATTATCCGAAGATGCCCAGGAAGCTCGAAATAAAGATTACAAGAAATATATTAGGTTACATCACGCTAGGAAGTGATCCAGATCAGCAACAAACGAAGATGTTCTGCATATTTTATAATATACATCTGATTCTTATATACCTAGCTTAAATAAACCAAGTTTTCTAATATCCAAAGGATTATTTGACGAAGCTAAAGAATTGTTGGAAAAAGAAAGTGATGAGTAGGATAAGCGCTAAAATTTTTTTTTGTCATGTAACTGTTTGTTTAATAATAATAATAAAGTTTTAAACTTATTTTAAGCATAAGTGTAACTTTTATTGTTATTTTAATATAACTGTATAGTTTTTTGTATGAAATTTCGTATAACTTTATCTTTGTCATTTATTTTCGGAAAAAATATTTGTTTTAGAATGATGATGTTTGATTCCTTTTATTGCCTAGATATTCACAAATACGTAAAAAAATAATTAAGGAGATAAATCACAAAACAACAGAGTTATCGATTTTTGAGATGGAAAATACCGGTTGGCCCCATAGTGCGGCGGCGCGGCGGGCGTGGGCGCACGTACTCTGTGCCCAGTGTGCCCACATTAACACTTCCAACTTGTTAGTACCGCATTGCGAGTTTGAACAGGACAGTCACATTTTCTGGTTAAAAGACCATTTTTTTAATTAAACTGGTAATTTATATGATTACAATATTTAGCTTATCATTTGCCTTGTTCGTATTATTGGCAAAACACTTCTCTACTATAAGTTCGGATAAATAAACATAACAAGTTTTGGTTGAGCTAACTCACTAGTAATGTGCAATGTTGACTGCGCTGCGTCATTAGCGGTTTATTTAGACAATCAATAAACACATAGGGTGATTAGGCCGGTTTACGACCACTTAGTCGACTTGCAGTCTTTAAAATCACATTATTATTATAGTAAGTGTTAATATTTTGATATTGGGCCTACATTCGAAAGAAGAATGTTTAAACTACACGATGTGATATATTTTTTTGCATTATATTAATGTATTATTTTACAATTTAAAGATATATCGAAAAGTGCGATTTTTTCAGTTCCCGGACACCTCCAGTCAGTTTACGTCCGTTTTTTCGTTAGTTCTCGACCATTAGAAAACCACTGTAAAAACAACTTTAAGATTATCTGATTAAAGTCGAAAATAAAATCATTAAACAAATGTTTTGGATAATCATGTTTACTTAATATTAGGGTTCAAAACTGGCAGGTATACTCTAATTGAGCTGCTTCTATGCAAGGAATATTTTTACATTAGTACATCTTAGATGAAACCAGCGCATACATTCATCACAAGTATCACAACCAATGTTCTTTTCTGAGTCATCTTCGACATCGCTGTTCTAATTATCGGAACATTAGCCGCATTTTAAAAACGACTTCTTTGTGGTTTTCCGTACTGTTTTCGTCTTTCTTAATATTTTTTTTCATCTCGCCCCTTATTTTTTCATTCTTTTTCCTCTCCTCTTATTAGTTGTTTCCCAAAACCGGTATATTTTGTTCAGAGTAAACTCAATGGTCGACAACGGATCAGTTGTCGACCATCATGATTTGATAATTTTTAAATGCTTAAAATTTCGATTATATTGTACAATTGATTGATTGATTGTTTGATTGTTTTTGATTGTGTTCTATAATGTGAACCTCGTGAAATATTGTGATTGTTACCTGTTGTAGTTGCCTTGTGAATAAATAAATAAATTAGCCGGTCGCAATCTGACGAGCAAATTAGCCATGCCGAAATGAATACAAAAAATCGAAGTATTTCGCGTCATATAACGCAGTAAGTGCACAATCTTTAAAAAATAACTAGTCTAATAAAGCTAGTTCCCGACCAGGTGGTCGTAAGCTAACGGATGCATAATTTTAGAAAGTTAGTTGATCGACCACCCATTATTTTAATAAAACACTCTTAATTTCCAATATATTATTAGTTAATAAGTAAATACAAAGATATTTTGACACACAACGCATAATATCTATGTTCAAAACTAGATAATAACATGTTTTTCTTACGTTTGAAAAACTGTCCGCTCACTACTTTTCGCTATAATTTGGTGACCCGATTACTGTGGCTCAAGTTCATTACCTCACTGAGCGGCATCAAACTATCTTATGTGGACCAACGATGGCACAGGGGAAGGAGACAGGACGACCGTACGTTGGCATACAATTCGAACATTTGTCGCGCTTCGATTTGACTATTTTTACGTGATTTACGCTTAATGGTCGAGAACCAGCGGTGGTCGGCGAACTAGCGTAGTCACCCTATATGCAATTGTTCTAATGGTAGTAGTTCGACAGTGACAATGGATTTGTATGAAAATATCTAGGTACCTCTTAAGTTAACCGGAACTGACCAGGAGGTGGAGATGTACCTACTTAACGCCATTAACTGATAGTAGTCATTTTGTCACTGTTTGGACGTGTTCACTATCAAAGAAAAGTGTGTTTCCTTCTTTACAAAGATAATGAATCAACTCACTGATATCCGTGACGTCGTTCCACTTCATGATGACGTCAGTGCAGAAATCACCTGGAACAATGAATGATACAAACGTTACAATTAACCACAATACAACATGGCGCTTTATTTACACAATGTGCTACCATTCATACTGTTTGTGTTTAATACATGGAAAATAAAAGTTCAAATTATTTGTAGACTGATTTTTTATAGTTGCAATGAGTCCAATTCAACCCTACCGGGGTTGGATTGGACTCATTGCAATATAATATCCATCTAACTTGGTGGGAGAAGTTAACGGGAAAAACTAGATGTAATGAGCAATACACAATGATATTTTGCTATACAATATTCCCCACAGACTTGGCACTGATGCTTCTGCGTTCACATTGTTAGCCCGTGAATAGACCGAACGCAGAATACATCAGTCTGCCAAGCCCTTGTCACAGTCCATCAAGCGAGCCCCATTCAGCCAAATCATTTCCAACTTTAATTAATTACTAACTCCTATAAATAACCAACTACCGTTACTATTTCAATGTTCAATTGTGTCTAGAATAACAAAAAAATATTTTATTTTTTATTTTTTTATCTATGATAGTGAGAATTTTCACAATGGCTACTCCTTTAATTATAATGAAACATAATGACAAAGAATTGGAAGTGCACAAATGTGTTATAGCGCACAAGCGAGCGAGCGTCGCGTCGTAGGCGCACCGCGCACCTAACTGTGCGCGCGCTCGAAACGCACGACACGCATTTCCCTGACATTGTGTAAAAGACTTGGCAACTGAGTAGTTGTTGTGAACAGTCAAACGAAACAGTCAGCAGGTTCCAGCACCGTAGTGAACAACTCTACAATATAAGTGTTCTGCCTCAACTTGTATTGATATGCAAAGCCACATTTTCCATTCAACACAAGTCATCGTGAAATTCCTCAGCCATTTAGCCTCAGATATTATATCAGGCATTTTATTTATGACTGATAAATTGAATCTCGTAGATAAAGAGATAATGTGAAACACAATAACTGTGTTCTAATTTTATCCCATAGATAGTATCGATGGTCCCTATTAACAATGTCGGTTATGCATTTTTACCACTATTCACCTTTTTACATAAATATAATTTATTTATTTATTTATTTCTTGACACACCAACGACTTATTCACTAAACCATTACATTAAATATATTCTATATCAGAAGCTTTGCGGTGAATTTGTCACTTATAGGTGTGCACAGCACTTGTATAAACAATAATAAAAATTAAAATGGAAATATATGATCCTAACAAAATCAAAATTTACAAAGTTTACATTGAATTTAAAATGACAAGTAGTTAAATTAAAATACAGTATGATTAAAACCTTAAAAAAAATACATCAATTAAATTAATTAATTATAAATTGAAACTATAAAAATACAAATAAAATAATCACAATAAAAAGATCTATTGCACGTATTTTTTTTAAAATCATGAATTCATGATATTTAGCCAGTTTTAAAGATAATATTGTCGGTTGTATTTAGGGTTGCCACCTTTTTTTCTTGCAATTAAAGTACATTGGCTATTATAGGCACAGAACAAAGAATACAGAGAAGTGCCCCTACACTGGCTAAGCACGGGAACCAGTGTCGCCAAACTCACACATTTGCATATCAAATTGTCCATTACACACATAAAAAACAGTGATATGATACGCTACAAATTACACACGCAACTTTTACAAATCATCTTCGTATTGCTTTCAAAAATTAAGTCGTATTACAACGCATGAAAATTGTTATTATTTGATATGACACACACAATAAAGACGTTTTTCGTTTAAAAACTTTAGATAGACAAATTTACAACGAGTTCAGCAACTCAATGCTAGATGGCGCTGTAACCAATTCGTTCGATTCAGAACGCTAGCTCCTTTGAAATAGATGTCATATTCACATGCACTTGTAATCGCTTTTAGTAAGTACCAAAAAAAAAATTTAGAGATGTAGACATATATCGATATTTTAATATTGACGTTACGTAATTTATTCGGGTGAGCAATGTAATAATTTGTTAACATCATACAAATGTTTAATAACGGAAAAGGTTGATTATCGTTAAAATATCAATGTTAAAGAGGTATTTGTATGTTTGTATATAGGGGGGTAATGTTATTTTCATAAAATCAGGTACGCGGGCGAAACCGCTGACAGAAGCTAACGATAAATGAAATGATAACAGATAGTACTAAAAATATTTACTGACCTTGAAATAACACATATTTATTTAATTACCGTTTTGATAATTTTATGTTTAATTTTAATAGGTGATGAAATCGTATATTAATATATTTTGCCGTGATAGCTTTCATTAAGTCAGTAATATGATTAGACGTAAGAAATTCCCCTAATTGATGATAGCTTATGTTTTGGAATATCGATGACCCAATAAACTGGCGCATTATTTTAGCCATGATATAATCTTTATTGAATATGTGACCGTCTTTTAAAAATATTTCGGACATCTGACATATCTTAATCACAGATTCTCATGGGTATAATAATCCCCCTCTATCCTTAGCTATAATAAATCTATGTAATGATTGTTTTTTTTCTGTTACTAAAGCACTAACGCATATATCACACTTATTTTTTTTTAATCAACTGTCTTATTTTATAACCAGCCATGTGAGCTATTGATTCCTTACTAAAATCAGACAAAATTATCGATACCGACCTACTTTACGGATGTGTCCCATCCCTAATCGAGTAGCGTCGAAGTTACTAGAATTTTGGTTATGATTTTCCAGATGACGACTACGTGCATTAAGACTTTGTGTCAATGAATATAAGGTTGTTTATAGTTTGCATCGAAGTCATAACATGTGGTATTGCAATTAAAATCAATTATATTAAAAATTAACAAAGTTTAGTGCTTACTGATGATAGGATACACCTCCACAAGATACATTTTTTTTCTGCTTTCGTTTTTGCAGGTCAAAACCGCACAACAAGACATAATTTGTAATATTTCGCGTATTTCTGCGACAACCAATCGCGACAAGTATCTGACGGCGAATAAGCTAAATGCTGCGCATCTGCGCTAAATGTTGACACGCGCGCGATATCTGAGGGGCACTTCCTCTATTTTCTTTATTCCGTGATTATAGGTAAGAATAAAAAAGTACATAGTATAAAAATAAAGTATGATTTATTTGTCTTTATTATTAGGTATATTTAAAAACATATTTTTAATTGCTTTTTACAGTTTGTATCACATAAATTTCGTTTAACAAAAAAGTACTTACGACTAAATTTTCAAAATCCCAAAGAAATCAAATCTTGCAATATAAAGTATTTTCGTGTACTTTATTTTTCTCATAAAGTATAGAGTACAATTATGTGAAATAACGTACAATACTTTATTATAAAGTACAGGTGGCAACCCTAGTTGTATTAACCTTGTCCGCGCAACAGTGTTACTTTGAACTGCTCTATTGACCAGTACTCTTTTTGCAGAACCGACATTGTTAGAAATAGGGACCATCGGTATATCTACGTACACTTTGATGATTAGGCTATCTTTAATATTTTCAGGTAATAAAACATTTTTATCGTGAAATACATTAGTAATAGTGTGTCTGCAAGCCGGGGCGTGCCCGCTCCCAACGCTGCTCGCTATGTTTCCACGCCACGCTCAAGTATCTGTTGCAACACTTGCAACACGCAACGATAATGATGGAATCAATTAAACATTAAGCAAAGCGTACAACGTGACGGGGACTGATGCGACTTCACGACAGAGCGCGACTTCTGTTCTCATGTTGCCATAATTACAACGTGACGGACCAATGCGATTTCACGACAGAACGCGACTTCTGTTCTCATGTTGCCATCATTTTCATTGTGTCGGTTACTTTACACGTATTGATCTCACTAGCATTTGATTCAGTACCGTAGGAAACTTACACGGGCCTGTAATCGTCGAGACGAGAAATAATTTAAAGGGTAATAATGCTCAAAGTCGTGATTACAGTTGCTGCGATTAGTCGCATGCGAGGATTGTAGAGCGGATGTGCAGCCGGCCCTAGCGCGGAGTTCACGACCGTGCGACCTCCAACTATTCCATTTCAACTATTTGCAATCCGCACCATTCATTATTGTAAACATTCTAAAAGATAACACAAGTGATGCTTTTACAAGTGTCCAAAAAAAGTGTGACTTTCGACCAGTTTACCTAATTTGTACTCCAAACGAACCTAATCTTTTGCAATCTTCTTCATTTCTATCTTTTGAGGAAGCAGCTACATTCACGATACGTTCGCGGTTCGGGTGGCATTATCAATGGCCATTAAGTTCTTTTGGCAATAATTGTAAAAAGATTGGAGGAGATTGCCGCTCTGGAGTTACACAGTTTATTTATCAGAGAGCGATCTTACTGATATAATGTTATTTAATGATCGTGCGTCATGCTGTTCTTCAATGGGTTAAGGATGCGACGATAAGGGACACGTTACTTGGGAATACGTTACGTACGTCGCGCGTCGTACGTCACGTTACGTACGTCGTACGTCACGTTACTGTGAACTTAGGTAATGGATGCACGATTATTGGCTTCAATGCTTCCAATCAGTCCACACTTAAAGGGAAAACGAACAGAAATCTGCTGATGAGATGGGAGGAAAGCCATTTGGCACAGTATCATCTTATCTTTAAAATGGCACGACATTTAAACAACTTGTGGTCTGCAACACAATACTTCCAACATAACGGATTCCCGTGCTCTATAGTTCTACAACAGAGGACAGGGGATGTCAGCCACAGAATAAATAAGTTAACGGTGTCTTTGCCCTGCAATGGGTCAATAAAGGCTGAAAATAATGAATAACCGAGGCATATGTCGTCCCGCGGCTTCGCCCGCGACCCACTTGCACGCGACCGGCGACCGGCGGCCGGCCGACGACCTCGCGAGTTCGTACTCCTTTCGCTAATTCATTGTGATTTCATGAACTTAGATACATATATTATGTGTTGCACGAATAGCCCGTAATGATAAGTGACTGGGGCGCTGCTAATGTACCGCTCTAACCGCTCCGTTGTGAGGCAGACGGCCTGAAGTTTGATATGATAACGCGCGAGATGCTCATGCGAACAACAAACATCATATTTTGTTGACAAATGTATGAGGCACAAATGCCGTTCACATTATAACTGTTCAGAAATTTGTTCTAAAAAATGCTTTGCAATTTTTAAATATATTAGAGCTGATGCAGCTTCATAATTACCATCTCTCACTCGGGGAATATTTATCAATTTGAATGATTACTTACTTTTTTTTAGAATATTATCCTGCAATAATAAATCGTGATGATTACGTGATCGCATTAAGCCATAATTAAATCTAGTTACAGTGTCGACATGCTACCTTAACGAATATTAACGGCAATTTCCTATAATAACAGCCTAAGATGAATAGGACAATAAAGCATTTAACAATAAAATTACTGTCAACGGTCCTGCATCTGCATAATAGTGGGGAGACGTTTTATATTCGTGTACGTCTCTCGAGCTCCGTCAGACTAGTGGGCCATTTGAATGGACGTTCACCTTTGGCTCAGGAAACGTTTAGCTGAGCCACAAACGTGTTCTCCTAATCACGAACAGCCCGGAGGGGCGGCACCGAGCAATGCGCATACGGTGCAGAAGAAGCTAATGCTCTTCTGTACCAACCTCAAGTAATTATGTTCGTCTTAGTTTCTACGTGGTTTCTTAGAAACCTCGGCCTTGAGGAGTTAAGTGTGATGCGAACGATTTCGCAAGCAATGCTTAGACATTAGTTGTTAGTTTCTGTAGTATTTGTTGTAGTATGTATTAACAGGTTCACACCCTTTTTGCCAAACTGTAAGTGTAACAAGTGCTTTTTCCCTTAATTGGTACAATTTTCCAAGAAAAAATGCTACGGTATGTTTTGTTTTTCAATCCTCTAAAATGATTAGAGTTGATATATTTCTGAGATATCCATACTAATATACACTAGTCACAAAAATTAAGGGATATAAGAAAAATCCAAATTTTTGGGTGATTTTCAACAAGCTGTAACTCCGAGGAAAATGATCGTACAGCAAAAAATAAAAAGCAAATTGTAGCTCCAAGTGTCTAGTCTAGTTTTCAGATACGACAATGAATGTTTTTTAACATGTTTGGGTCTACGAGTAGAGAAATCCCAAGGAAACAACAAAAAAAAAAACATTTAGAGGTGGCAAGGGACACCCGGATGGAACGAAGTTCCTTTCCAAGATTCATAATTGTTATAATTTTTTTATTATTTATTATGTACAAAAAACCTGTATACACTCAACAAAAATATTCTCTCTCTCTCTCTCTACTCACAACAAAAAAAAACAACAACATACAAACAACAAAATATATACGGTCGAATTGAGAAACCTCGTCCTTTTTTGAAGTCGGTTAAAAAGTGTCGTGACAACTTTTCGTAAGAATTTTTTCCGTCTAGCCCCCTTTCACAACGCGCGATAAGGAACTTCGTTCCAAAAATTCAAAATTTTTTCGCGTCTTAAAAATGAATGTTTTTTAACATTTTTGGGTCTACGAGTAGAGAAATCCCAAGAAAACTAGCAAAAAAAAAATTTTTTCAAAATGATTTCGCGTCTTAAAAAAGATCTATGGGCTTCAAAAGTTTTTTTTCCATTGTTTCACTCAAAAACTCTTTTAGAAAATTTAATGCCCTTTAATTTGACGTATCCAGAATCCGGTACAATGATTTGCCGCAGAGTTATCGTCGGTCAAAAGCAAAAAAGTACTTTTTAACTTTGACAATCAATAACTCTGGAAATAATGATCGTATAGAAAATCGAAAGGAGGGTTTTGGAAACTACACAACATTCTCTATAAGATATTTGAAAACTAGACACTTGGAGCTACAATTTGCTTTTTAATTTTTTGCTGTACGATCATTTTCCTCGGAGTTACAGCTTGTTGAAAATCACCCAAAAATTTGGATTTTTTTTTATATCCCTTAATTTTTGTGACTAGTATAATAAATGGGAAAATGTGTGTCGGGTTGTGTGAAAAACGGAGCGACGAATTGACGTGATTTTTTAAGTAGAGATAGTTGAAGGGATGGAGACATAGGCTACTTTTTTCTTTTTTAGGTTGGGTTGACTTAGAAAAGCCGTGCTTTTCCCATGGACAATTGTATGTAGCATGATCACGTGTGTCCAATGCCCAGAATCTCTACATTCTATCCCCAAATGGAAAGACATATAATATCGTCTACAGTAGCGTATTAAAATAACATTCTGTTCCGAGTTCTCTTCTGTGTTCTAAATCAGGAAGATGGAACCGTGTTACCCCGAATTTAACGCGAGCGAAGCCGCGGGCAAAAGCTAATATTTTATAAGAGTGTGTGTTTTTCATGTCCGATAATTATTAGGGTGACATGGTGCAAAGTATTGGTCGGGGCGAGGTGCCACTCGCGACCGAACTCAGTGATTCAACTGTGTTTCACACATCACGCATACAATCACTCCACGCGAACTTTTACAGTAATGTAAACAAGAATGTGCAAAAACATCCAAAACTGGTTCCTGCAGTGTCATTTAAATATCATAATTTTGGTTTGTCTTGGGGATGTAGAACGAAGACGCGTAACTAGCACCGTAGTTATAACTAAGTGGAAACGGGCCGGAAAACAAAACAGCGAGCTGGATTTCATGAAACTGAAGAAGGACGCTGGCGGGGTGGGCAATTGCATAACAGAATCCTGGAGTGTTCATGACTAAAGGCAGGAGTTTCAAAAAGTTCAGGCCAATAGACCAGCTCCCGCATATTGAGTGATCTGGCGGGCCATTCGCAGTTGCGTTTCTGTGCGGGCGCTCGGCGGCGGCGGCGTGCGTCGCGGTAACCTCCTCGACCCCGTTTCGGTTCAGAGTTGAACGGCCGCGCAATACCTACACTACTGTGCACCTCCCGCCGCCGCTCGTGCAGCGCTCTGCACCCGGGTCCCTCCCACCACACCACCACACCACCGCACACACTAGGCGCCAACACCGTGCACAGCGCGAAACTATTATGTGAGGCTGTTTATAAACTCACTTTGTGCCTAAAAAACTGTTTGATAGCTCAAAATCACTTTTGGCAGGATTTTAGTATTCTATTTTAAAGGACATTGCCAGCCAATGGGCCCCTTATTTTTGGTGCCGGGCAGAGACTATTTACTTCTCAAAAATTAAGTCGTAATTTTATAAGTCCAATTTTATTTTATCAACATTTCTTTCACCCTAGTATAGAAACCGAGATTAATCATTATTTTATTGAATCAAAGGAAGTTCTGCCATTAAAACTTAACCTGAATGTTGCCAAGATAGACGACAGATTATGTCAATTAAATGGTAATCGATTGAAAATATCGATATATTACTATTCAGCCGACTAAAAGTATCGGAGATGTTTACAATAACTTTTCTCCGGTCATAATCTAGGTCTCATGTGACTGATTAGATGTATATTCAAATCGCGTTTTAAAATAGGCAGCGGGCGCGCTAAAATAAAATAAAAAATAGAAATCGGTATTAAACAAACTAAAACACGAAAGAATTATAATCTGAGGATATATATGTCGTGGTCAGGTCGTAGAATTGATCACTTTATAACGTGACTAGACATTTCATGAATTAGTTGTATTTCATGATATGGCCAACTAAAACTGGCTAGATCGTTTAAAAATTAACGTTTGATGATATAATCGACGTTTGGCCATTGAAATTAATGTACACTTTCTATGATAATAAAAAGTCTAAATAAAGTAGGAACTTACGCATTGCTCTGTAAGAACAAACATAAGCTAACAATTAAAACTCAAATAAAAAAAACTAAAACTCTCCATTCAAATCAAAAGCTAATTGCAATTAAACGAGATATTTTTAAACTGTGCATCAAACTAAAAATACTAATTGTGTACCAAATAATAGACT
Source organism: Aporophyla nigra (assembly GCA_947507805.1). Taxonomy (NCBI): domain Eukaryota; kingdom Metazoa; phylum Arthropoda; class Insecta; order Lepidoptera; family Noctuidae; genus Aporophyla; species Aporophyla nigra. The sequence goes on from OX382301.1 coordinate 25,159,621, forward strand.
TTTACAATTATTGAGGGAGTTGGGGCATCCCGACTCGGATAGGTTACGTTAGAAGGAGATGATGGGGTCTAGTGAACATTTTTTATGAGGTAATTTTAGTTTAAAAACTTGATAAAGCATATTTTAGTGCACAATCAGTTTTTTTTATGGAGCAAAGGCATGTTTTGTAGTAGAAACAGTAATAAATTGAGGAACAGTTAAATAGTACTCCAACTCAAATCGTATTTACTGATGTCGGTGGCAAAACTGCACCATAGCTGCATTAAGTTATTTACATCAAACATCGCAGCTTTGTGTCGTAATTATATTTCACTACACTTCTATCTTCGATTTGAAATTATTCACTTTTAGTAAAGAATATAAATCATTTGCAAAAGTATCTCTTTAATTATGGAAATAAGAAAAAGAATGCATTAAAAAAAGAAAGAGAAACTGTTTCCAACTGTTGCACAAACAAAACGGTCACACCACAATTCTTAAATGATATTACCTACTTTTATCAAATCGATTTGGTAAATCGATCAAAAAATTATTTCACATGGCCACACCTACCCCGCGTTCCGAATCACAATAAATAACATCGCTGTTAGCGCGTCAAGAAATCGCCACACTTTGCGGAAGGAATGTTTGGCGCGCTTATATTATAGATTTTGCGTAACTCGGAACGTGAGTCTAGAGACTAGACAGATTAATCTGTCAAATCAATACAATATCATTCAAATTCGATTCAAATTGTTTTTTTAGTGATAAGTGAGCAAAATATTGACTCTATTTAGTTTAAGTGAGCTTTGGACTCTTGTTTTAGTGATAAGTGAGCAAATTGACTCGTTTTTAGTTAAGCCTATATTCTTGCTTTACTCCTGAAAAATGTCTGCACCTGGCAGAGATCGGGTAAACTACTCTTTATCTCGCCGGTGCAGCGGTGTGTCATTGCTCTTTACGTCTGGCGCCTAATCTTCGTAGACGTCAAATCGAAGAATTAAATGAAGCAATACTTAGCCTTCTGAGATCCTGGGTAACATCTACATTGGTAAGTTTATGTCATTTACAATATATATATATATATGAATACTTACGATGCCTACCTGGTCAATCAAGGAGTCATCGTCTGACAAAACAGGTAAATATTCAGGCAGCTAAGTTCCAATTCGTTTTAAGCAATGTTAGAAGTGTGCTTTCTATGAAAAGACAGCAGCTTTCTGTGTCCTAAGGTTATTAAGCCATTGTGCACACAATAGTAATAGATATAGTGTAAAAAGTAAGGTTTATGTCTGCATACTTGAACTTTTTATGTTATCATACATTTATTTTCATTTATAAACAAAATGTCATTATCATGTATTCGTCTCAGACCTATCCTCTAGATATATGGCTTAACTATTCCCTTGTTATAATTAAAGATTTACAATATAATCTATCATTTGTGGTAAAACTATTTTGTAATTAATTTTAAGCACATGAATTAATATACTTAGGAATTCACAGTTTTTTTTTTTTGTTATCTTTTCAGATATCTTCTGATGACATCCTGTGTGCAGAAGGTTTTGTATTATTAGTAAACCGGACATTATCTAATACAAGTCTATCCCTTGTATACCCTGCTCTTGGACACCTAAACATATGTTTTGCATGTGGCTTGTCAATTGCAAGTCGCAGAACTCACAGTTAGTCAAGATTGTCCTGTAAGGAATGTTATACTAAGATGGACACGTAAGTGTTTAATCTTATTTATTTATATAAACTTAATGTACATAGTAATTTAATAACAATTTATAGTATAAATATAATATTTTTGTTTTTAGGTCTTGCATTTGGAATGAGTTTGTCATCCTTGTTGGGAAGCTGCATCAAGAGTAGCACAGAGGCCACCCATTGCTGGCAGTAAACAACCCACTGTGGAGTCTGCACCAGTGTCTGATAACATAGACAGTAACATCATTGCAGATGTTGTGATTCCTATACCAATTATAGCCCCAGCGCAATTTCTAGATGATACATTCCTTGAAGAATAAATGTCTATTGTTGTTATTGATTATTTTACTAATTAAACAGCTGTATAGCAGTATACTGTATTTTAATCTCCTCTATAATTAAACAGCTGTATAGCAGCATACTGTATTTTAACCTCCTCTATAATTAAACAGTTGTATAGCAGCTTACAGTATTTTAACCTCCTCTGTAATTAAGCCCTTCCTACATAAACTACAGTTAATCATGGATGGCACAGTGAACTCAATAGGAAGCGGGATAGTGATTTTACTATGTTGCTATCGCTCACAGAAGATGCTGTTTAGCTTTAGTCATCATCAACCTAGCATTTCTTCAACTATGTTGGGGTCGGCTTCTAGTCTAACCGATGCAGCTGAATACAGTATTTTTCAAGGAATGACTGCACATCTGACCTCCACAGCCGATACACAAGTTTATAACATATTACTGTTTGGTAAGAGATTATCACACTTGCGGGATTGGCTACTCATAACGAGTATCTAAGGTTTAAATATAGCACGCAGAACCAATAGCTTGAATGTAGTAACAGCCACTCACGAGGAATTTATATGTAATGGATGGTCACCCATTTGATGAGATAGATCTGTGCGGTTATTGTAACAGCCACGAGCTCCTCTAACCGAAGGTTTTAGCCGTTGGTAAGTATTTATTTTTAATAAGTGGTTAAGGCACAGCCCAGTTAATGCTGACTGCCGGGTGGTCAGTCCAACATAATATCTAGCAACAGAAGATGTACCTATCAAAATCAAAAGTCATTTATTCAATATAGGCTATGTAGGTAATAGGTAGAACGGGCTGGTGTCTGCAACTCCACGACTGAGCGCGTATTTTGCGTACGGAAGACGCTATGTAATGTTTTTATTTAATTCTGGAATCAATATTAATACATAAACAATATTATTATTTTAATTTCAAATATTTTTATAAAAAAATATTGTTGTATAACCTCAATTTCATCATCTTTAAAAAAATGAATTTCTCTGAATCTAGGGTGAAAATCAGAAAATTGTTTTCAGGATCTGAAAAGGTAATTGTTGTTCTTCAAAACCAAGTTTAAACCACCGTTGCCCGCGTTGTTTTTCTAGGGGCCCAAATCTCCTAACAAATCGGGCATTGTCCTTTATGATGTGGAATTCGTTTAGTATAGGTTTTATTCCATGTTGTGATATTCTCTACTTTTTCTAGAACCTTCTAAGTTTCAGTGCATAGTGGCATTTTCTTTACCGAGTTACATCTGACAGGTTTATTTTTTCTACGAAGAGAAGGTAGTTCCTGCTGTTCTATTGAACACCTACTATAGAAGAATAAACATTCTTTCGACGAAGTTGTAAAAACAAATAGTTTCCTAGCAATAATATGTGTAAATTGCCCTCAGCTATTGATTAAAATGGGGTGACGGTAACCAAAACAATTTATCTCAATTGTATGAAAAAGAAGAATTGTAAGGAGAATTGGCATGCGTACAAAAATGTTTTACATTTGAATAGGAATCCGTGTTCGAAGACATTCATTACTGTGAAACGGATATCAGTCCAAAAGACTTTGGAATAAATACATTCTTGAAGTTTGTTACAAATTTTAAAGAGAGACATTGGGTTTGACGTCAATTTGATTAGTTTAATGAATCGTAATCAGGTGTTGGTCACAAACTTACAACCATTGAGTAAATCGGCAGATCACGTACAGCGCCCCAGATATCGGTATGTAGGTGACCATTGTCTAAAACAACACCATTATAGTGTCCCTTGTGGACACACACGGGGAGTTGATATTGTTAAAATTGTGCGGAAAACGGATTATAGCCGCCAACTATAGACAACGAATGGAATGGTCTTTTCAGCATCAGGTGGCGCAAGTTGAACAAGAGCATTAGATAAGACTATCGTACGTAGGTACATTATTAAACATTGGTGTTATCAGGTTACGCAGGAAGCATAACAATAGCTTTTATCTATGACCTATTAATGGCAGAGGGCAAATTCTGCCTTCAGGTACTCAGGTACTACTAACTACGGTACAGTTTCTTAGAACAGCGAGTCACCTCACAATGCGTGTGTATAGCACATGGAAAAGGTCACAACTGGACGTCGGCGCGTAGGGCTCTCCAGTGAACTATGCATATGAGCAGCGGCTATTTGAGGACGTTGCCTCACGATCGCATGCTAGTCCAACGGCCTGCGCGATCGATGCCTCATACTATGCAAGCGATAAACTAGATTACTAGATACCCGCCGAGCCTACAGTGATACAAGCAACATTCTGATGTAAGTGTATTGTTGTGACACTAACGTGACACTTCATTCAATGCCACGGACAGCACTGTATTGCAAGTCAATTTACATTGAATTCACTATCGACTAGAGCAGTTGTCAAGCGAAATTGCATTTACCCTGACATTACGCTGATTGTCAGGTGCGCTCAGAATAGCAGTGTGGCCTGCGGGCAATGTGCGGTATGTCACACTCACAGTCCGAGTACCTAATGATAGTACACCATGGAGGCGCCACGTACGACTTCATCGCTTTATAGATAATGTCCTGCGCCGCGACCTACCACAACTGCGTATAGTCTCACGTTATGTAACCATTATAAGGTCACGTAATGACGAGCACAGAGCGACCTGAGCGACACGAGCACCAGCGCTTCTCCTATGTCACTCAATCACCAGTCAGCAATTCACCAGCCATACAAAATAATTATAATCAAACAGTGAATCTATTACGTTTTCACCACGAACGCCGCAGAAACAAGTTTCTAATCAATTTATATGGAAATAAATAATTGTTCGTTGGTACTTTATACACAGCTTCGAGTGAGCTGTCGGATAAAGTTGCACGGCACGTTATTACTGTCCTTACCCCTCGGTTACCAGCGAACGGACCAAACAACATTCGCGCTGATAAATTTAAACAGGTTTCAAATTTTATGGTTCCACCACTTAAAAAAATAAAATTTAAAACCCCATCGAGTGGTCGTCGGGCGGAGGCGTAGGGTTGCTCATTACTAGAAGCGGGTGAAGCGGCAGCACCGCGGCACGCTCGCCTCGCTCCCGACCAGCGTCTCGTAAAAACGATATTGGAGTAAAAACAGGCCCCCAAGAGCGCGCCGACCGGTGCCGTGACATAACTTATACTAATAACAACCTCGCTAAGATATGTTGACGGAAATCACGTTTTACAGCGTGTGAGTGTATGGTGTTTTTTGTTCGAGCAAAATCACATTGGCACAAGGAAATTGAAGTAACTTACTACTATCATTAGGTACTGACTCCCCTTCTCCGCGTAACGAAAATATCAAAAGATATCTCGAGTAAGCCGTCGCAGCCGTAACGTTGGAAGCGGCGCACAGTGGGGCCAAATGGGTTTTTTGGAACGAAGTTCCTTATCGCGCGTTGTGAAAGGGGGCTAGACGGAAAAAATTCTTACGAAAAGTTGTCACGAAATGCTTTAACCGACTTCAAAAAAAGGACGAGGTTTCTCAATAAATAATTAAAAAATTATAACTAAGTATATGAATCCTGGAAAGGAACTTCGTTCCATCCGGGTGTCCCTTGACACCTCTAAAGTTTTTTTGTTTCAAAGAGGGTCACAATTTTAAACCAATTACAACGATTTTTTTTATCATACTTAGAAATTAATTCCAACGAGAATGCCGAATGCCGGAGCCTGATTTAAAAAAAAATTACTCTTTTAATGACATAACCTTAAATGCTCAAATTTTTTTTTCTCATGTAAAATATCTGAGAATAAACAGTTTTTAACCCCCGACGGAAAAAGAGGGGTGTTATAAGTTTGACGTGTCTGTCTGTCTGTCGGTCTGTCTGTGTGTCGGTCTGTCTGTGTGTCTGTCTGTCTGTGGCATCATAGCTCCCGAACGGATGAAGCGATTTCATTTTTTTTTTTTTTGTATTAAAGGTGACTTATGTGCGAGTGTTCTTAGACATGTTTGAGGAAAATCGGTTGAGCCGTTTAAAAGTTGTGGGGGGTGAAAGTGGGGCAGAATAACCGAATGTCTACAAATATACTCGAGTGGGGTCTCAAATGAAAGCGCACTGAAAGAGAATATTGATGACTTAATCGAGAATATTCAAGCTTCGCTTGATGAGAAAATTGGTGGTGGGAAAATTGGGACATGGAAATCCGATTGTCACGTGAGAGTATCAATGACTACATCTCAGTCTTTACAATTCTGCTAAAGATGATTTGTCATGTGGGTTATTAAATAGTTTTCTTTGGTCGAGCTCACAAACTGCTACACCATCCAAGGAAAAGGCCAAGCCTATGTAGCCTGAAACAGAGTAAAAATACTCTACTTAAGGCTACATAGGCTTGGCCTTTTGCGAAAGTACTTTTACCTAAGTAAACCACAGCTTTTTCAACTGTCGTGCCTTGCAACTTATATGCCGTAATAGCCCAACATAAAATGATAGGAAACATTGTTCTTTCAATATTTTCATATCCTCTAAGACCTTGAAAAGTTACATTATGTGGCCTTATCAGAATCCATCCATTCTCGTCAACACAACTCCGGCCGATAGTGGCATCATCAAATTGAATTGATATTGTTTTTGGAAGCTTCCCATCTTCCTGTTGGCCACGGCGAAGTTCTATGTATTTACAACTTAATAAAATGTACATTATAATATGTATACCTATAAAAAGTATAAAATAAAAAATTAAATTTAAAATTTAAAAAACCCCCGACACAAAAACCTAAAATCCCTTTAAAAAGTAAAAAATAATAAAAAAAACTCAATCTTGAAGTACCTAAGTATGTATTAATAATTAAAAAAAAAAAAAATACGACGCGTTGGGGGACCGCTCTGCGAGGGCAGACGTCGTTGACGGTCGTATCCTAAATGCAATATTTAGAAGACATTATATATTTTTTTTGAATTATTAATACGTACTTAGGTACTTCAAGATTGAGTTTTTTTTATTATTTTTTACTTTTTAAAGGGATTTTAGGTTTTTATGTCGGGGGTTTTTTAAATTTTAAATTTAATTTTTTTCGAGGTGCTCTGCAATTAGAAACCGTGAGTTATATAACGCATTAATGAAATTTTGAGTTTAAGTCTCAATACTTCTAGATTTTCCAACTTCTCGGCTAAGTAATAGATATAAGAGGAAGATACCCATTCACTATGAGATCTAGAAACAGTTTAAACCTGGTTATAAAATTTGGAGAATACATGATACGAACTATTCCAAAATTTTTGAGGTTAGTTTTAAGAGCTAAGTTGTTCAGACACTCACAGCAGGATTTACAAAGTTCTGTTGCACGCGTTTGGTTTAACCATGATGACATTGATGACTAAAGTATTATTTCGAAAGTTAAATGGTTAAATACCGTATATCAAAGAATTATAAGGCATTTTGAGATTAGGTCTGGTTATTGTTGGTGTAGAAAGCTTCTAATTACGTCGAAAGTTACTGACAAACGTAGGAAAATAGTTGTAAGAATTAGGAGCCTTATTTCAGGGGCCATAGGTTCAAAGATTTTACATGAGAAAAAAATTATGAGCGTTAAGGTTATGTCATTAATAGGGTAAATCTTTTTTTTAATCAGGCTCCGACATTCTCTTTGGAATTCATTTCTAAGTATTAAAAAAAAAAATCGTTGTAATTGGTTTAAAATTGTGACCTCTAACCCTTTTTGAAACAAAAATACCCATTTGGCCCCACTGTGCGGCGGGGCTCTTATTACGACCGCCACATATCAAATGAGCCGAGCTCATCAAGTTGATGGCAATGTAAAGTTGCGCAATATCGTGCACTATCTGTCTCGGCAGTAGCTCGTAACTGCACAACATAAGTTACGCGAAAGGGCCACACTTAACTATGAGATACTTCCGCGGTTCATTAAAGAGGAGGAGTTTCTGAAAGTAGGTAAAATGATAAGATTTTGTAGAACGACTTGTACCACTAAGTATACATTTTGAATGTAACACTTATGTGTTACATCAATCATTATACGCAGTGTTGGTGTGATTGCGAACCTACAACCATTTGGAACACTGATTACTTAAGGTGTCTCCCAGGAAAAGCCTCCTGCTTCTGGGTAGTTAGCTGGGCACCATGAAAATTCCCTTCCTATTGACAGAGTCAGTGTTCACGACTATTGCCTATAAAAATAAACCATTATACTTACATCATCAAACAATCTCACATTTGTGGCTATATACCAACAAAAAAAAACCTGTTAAAGGTCTAACAAAAAAACCGGTTATATTATGAGCAACCTTCAGCAATAGTCGGCGACCACATCTAAAGCAACCAACGATGATTTATCCAACCACACTAAGAGTTACGCAAACCTCTTATCATCGTAACTAAATAGGAACGTAACTAACTGTAAAAACTGCTCTGGAACAGACTGGAACTCGTAGGAACATGTATAACACTATGGACTGATCGCTCTCGGCTATCGTAGATGACCTATAAGTGCAGCATGGAAGTGTGAGTGGTCAGCGTGCGCTAATATGAACAGCTGATTAGCTCCTAACAGCGGCCACATAAGAGCCAAGTGTATTGTTCCGTGATGTATGCGCTACAGCTGTAGGAACACTCCAGATAAGAAAGCTATAACTTGCGGCGCAGGCGGCGCACGGAGCACTGCCAACATCACGAATAACACACTATAATAGTGTAGTCTAGAGAAAAAAAAAACTCTACTCTTTCTTTCTTTTCGTGTCTCAAAACATGGTATGGAATTATAATGCTTTCCCCACCTTGAAGAGAATCAAAGAACTGACTGACGTATTCGTCCAACGTGTCACGTTCACCCACATGCTCCTCTTCTCGAGTTGTAGCTGTCATCATCAGTAGAACAAGCAGGTGATACACAACACTATAGTCCTGGGTAAAGCGTGGCCGATATCCTTGAGGCAGAATGCAATATAAGAAGTAGAAATTTCTCTCACCGTGTCGGGCGGTCGGTCGCCAACTCACCACGCAATATGGTTATCACTCGTATAAGTTTTGATTATGCGTCGATTACGGCCCAGCTGACCGGCGGTACGGGGCGAGAGGTGCGGGGTCGCGGAGGGGTAGAAGGCGGGTGGGGGGGGCCTGGGCAACGCGCCGATTGGTCGTCAGCTTCATAATCTAGCGCGAATGGGCTGTCCACGGCGCACGCGACTTATTATTCCTCGTATTTGCTTCTTGGGACTTGAAATGACCATTTTATGCGTCGGCAAGTGCTCGCGACGCGTAATGCGCCTAGCTCCTAGTTTAATGTGACCGGATACCTTATAAACTACACGGGTTTCTACCTAGGTGCAGCTTTGCATCAAATATTTCAAATCTGGTCGCGATTCATATAAATTGAACCGATATGAAGCACTGATAGGCGCTGGGCACATTTGCCTTAATAACTTCTATTCAGATTACAGATCATGATAACTCATGGACATGGACTAAGGAATCTGACTCGTTCATCTAATTTAGGTACATTTCTGCACGGTTCCACATGCTGCTGGAGAGTAGTCCCAGCTTTCAGTCCACGTTTCAGGGTTTGACGTTAGTAAATGTGAAAAAAAGATTATGAATAAAAAGGTCAACTGTATAATAAAGGGCCACGCCCTTAACAGCCGTGTAAACCAAAACTAAACAGCACTCAAAAGAATCCCGACGGAGATAATGTGAGGTCGTCAGGCACCGGAGCCCGGCAGCCGGCACCGAGCACACACTAAACATTAAGATAAGGCCCGTCCAGCGGCTGACCGGCCGGCACCTAATGCCTGCCTCAATGCCGATCAGTTAGCCATGTACGGACGCAGCGGCCATCCTAACGACAATCACTACGAAATGCCTTTCTTGTATTCTAAACACGGGCCACTGCTCAACCCTGAATTTTGGCATTGCGACATGGAGATACAATTTTACAAGGTAGCCATTGTCAAACGTTTTATAAAGATTCATCGTAACTAGTTTGTAAACATGCTGAAATTTTTATTAGAACATACACATTCTAATAAAAAACGTCTCCATACCAAGGACAACTAACATTGCGAGTATTACGGGCAAGAATCAGACCATCGGAGCAAGGACCTCTAAACAGCATTCACGTGACCAAAACGTCGAACAAATTCCTTGGTTTTTAATAATATCGTGAACGACAGACGAGTCGGTCCGTTCATCCGGTCACTGTGCTCCGCACGATTGCCTAAACAACTAAACAAGTCAGTATAAATATTTTGTAATACATTTATGAGTTACAATGGAGCAAAACATCAGCTCGCCGCTTGGGTCAGCGCATTGTTTGTTAGAATTAGTTATCGCGCTATTGTCACGACCTCGAACCCAGGAATCATCGGCACGCTAATGATACAAGCCGCCCGATTACAAATGCATGTAATCTTCCACGATATGTCCAGATTGGCGGCGCGTTGCGAAACTATCGCACACCAGCGAGCAGCAACCATCTCGAGGAATGCACTCAATTATAAACTCAACATTAAACACTTTATCTAATGCCGGAGCAATGCAATCCATGAACGGACATTCGGCAAATTACTCGCGGTAATAGCGCGTTTGATGAATTTACAATTTGGGTAATCATATATCTGAGACTAATTTACATAAATGGATGGAAATAGTATTAGTTTAATGGAGGAAGAATGAGGCTGGTACGTAGACCAAGCAATTACTCAAATAAAAGAGAGAGCTAACTTGAAAACATAACGCAAAAGGGGGATTTGCAAAAAAAAAACCTTTTTCAGGTGAAGTTGATGTTTGTTGTCGTGTAAGTTGTAGGCGGAGTACCCGCAGTCCCGCAGCCCACAGGAAACAGTTAGGTGGCCCGTGTGCACGGTGGGTCGCAGGCGAGCGAGGGGCACGTCTGCACGGTGGGTCGCAGGCGAGCGAGGGGCACGTCTGCACGGTGGGTCGCAGGCGAGCGAGGGGCACGTCTGCACGGTGGGTCGCAGGCGAGCGAGGGGCACGTCTGCACGGTGGGTCGCAGGCGAGCGAGGGGCACGTCTGCACGGTGGGTCGCAGGCGAGCGAGGGGCACGTCTGCACGGTGGGTCGCAGGCGAGCGAGGGGCACGTCTGCACGGTGGGTCGCAGGCGAGCGAGGGGCACGTCTGCACGGTGGGTCGCAGGCGAGCGAGGGGCACGTCTGCACGGTGGGTCGCAGGCGAGCGAGGGGCACGTCTGCACGGTGGGTCGCAGGCGAGCGAGGGGCACGTCTGCACGGTGGGTCGCAGGCGAGCGAGGGGCACGTCTGCACGGTGGGTCGCAGGCGAGCGAGGGGCACGTCTGCACGGTGGGTCGCAGGCGAGCGAGGGGCACGTCTGCACGGTGGGTCGCAGGCGAGCGAGGGGCACGTCGGTGGTTTTTGCAACAGCACACATGAGACGCGCGCCATGTTGGGATGTGCGCGCGCAGAGGGCCCATTCACCGTGCAATTGTCAATTGATGGGGATAAACACGATTCACGAGCATCAGGGCTACCATCGGTGAGAGTAATAAATTTAAAAAATGTCAACTTTACTGTTGAGGAAGATTTACCAAAGTTATGGGAATTAGGTACCTACATGACACAAGAATGCTGTCAAAGAGCAGCTGCCGAGAACGAGTGGGCACTCGCATATGAAGTCGTGACTATAATTAACCCCCAAACAACACAATAGCAACCTATAATGCGACAAAAGCTGAGTTGACGCAGTAAATAATTTTATTTATATTTGACAGTAACATACTTGAGACAAATCGCGGAATTAATATTAATCGCCATTTTAAGTATTTGCCAAGAGCGTGTGCCAGCCCTGTTGGCAGCGCATCCGGTAGCCATCTCCTCGTGAGCCTGGCTTCGGAGAAATGCCCACCAATTAATTTATCCACTTTTGGAGATATGTTTTATTCATAATATTAACGACGCACGACACGACGCACACACTGTGATTCGGAGCAATGAGATTTAGGTTTGGATGAGGTCTTAGTTGGGCAATTTCAAAATTTGTTGTACCCCCTTATTTTGCCGTGTCCCTCGACTTTTTTAATTTATTTTTTTGTGATGAATGATTTCTAGGAGAATATTTTAATTGAATTGAAAAAAACATATTTTAAAATATATATATAATTTGTTGTTTAGTTGTTACTTTACTAAATATAAAACTTACGAAGATTTTAAAATATTGAACACCATCGAATTTAGCTGTCCCCTTCCCAGCAGGCCTCAGAAAATCTTTGATTTCTAAAAAAAATCGTTTATGCGAGTGGTTTAGTAAATATAATTTGAATTCTTAAAAGTCCAATTTATTAGTTAAAAGAATCAATTTTATTTTAATTTTTCATATTTTCTATTAAAAATAAATCTATATTAAAATCGAAAATTTAAGCTAACCGGAACATTCCGTTTTGTGACCGGTCTTTTTTGCAAATATTCTTCCAATTGTGGAATAATTCGGCACGAAATGGCAAAATAATATATTGTTCTTCATCGGAGACACCATTTTTCTTTCATTGTCTAACTAATTAGTAGCCAGCGCTGACGCATACTGTTGAAGTGTTCTGTGTTTCAATTTCTTTGCTCAGCTATGTGACCAAGTTTTACCATTATAAATCACTTTTTTTAATTATTGTTATTTTTGAAACTTTGCAAAATTGGTATAGTATTTGATACTACAAAGTGAATAGTGCTAAGTACGATGGGTAATTTTTAAACAATTTAAAACTACAATAAGGTGCCATTATGTGACCTCCGTTTTGTGATTTATTCTACGGTCACATATAGCGGAACGGCAAGTCACAACAGGTCGGAATGCATAAAACTTAGTTCACATTGCAAAACTTTACTGACCAAATTTATGAATACAATTATAAATAATCTATCTTTTTATATTTTTTATTCTAATTTACAGATTGAACTTTACTGACAAAACTTGAACCTAGCACTTTTACATGTGAACAAACCTTCTTACAGAAATAAAATCATTTATCACTAGCTTCTGCCCGCAACTTCGTCCGCGTTAATTTTCATGGTCTCCCGACCCTTCCCGTCGTCGCGTCGAATTGCCTACCCGTGCGATTTTCCCCGTTTTTGCAACATTTTTCATTACTGCTCCGCTCCTCTTGGTTGTAGCGTGACGTTATATAGCCTATAGCCTTCCTCGATAAATACACAAAAATATTTTTTCAATTCGGACCAGTAGTTCCTGAGATTAGCGCGTTTAATCAAACAAACAAACAAACTCTTCAGCTTTATAATATTATTAGTATAGATTATGTGATTAGAAACTACGGAGCTCCTATTATCCTGCAAAGTTTTAATAAGACTGATGTCAATCAGTTCAATTTATAACGATCATAATAGTAATATAAGAATAGTTACAGTTATTGTTTTATTTCTTACCTACTAATAATGGTATTTAGGAAATTTTTAAGTTGTGTGCACACATCTTTATGATTTTAAGACTTCCATTTTGTCACTGTCCCTTCAAATGGGTGGAATGAAATCCATGAAATTAGATAGAGGTTTTACCTTTTAAACCTGTGCGGCCACAAAAACTTTACAGTAAACGTATTATATTCGAAAAATATACAAATATTAAGTAAATTATTATGATTTTAGAGTAAAATAAAAAAATAACCCATTGAAATGCGACAGAGTCACAAAACCGAATAAAAACAATTATTTTGAATTAATCCTTTAAAATAAGGCTATTTTCTTACATTTATCTATTAATTACGTGTATTATTTAGTTTACATAAATTTGAAAATCGCTTATTAATGTCATACTTTCCTTAAATTTCGCTTTTAAATCTAGTCACACAACGGAACCAGTTTCGCCACAAAGTCCGTTTTGTTTCGATATTATGGAAAAACTGCCTCTAATTCCGCGTTCCTTTTTATTTTCCTCTATAATAAACTGTATTTCCTATCATATTTTCGTAAAATTTGTGAAAAGAAAAATTATAAAAAATAAAATCGAATTTTACGAAATTGCCCAGTTGCGTAAATTAAGAAAATGTTAGAGAAGTTCAACTTTTTTATGCGAACAGGGGGGACTTACTCTTCAACCTAACTTTGATTCCAATCTAAAGCCAATACGATTCCAATGATAATTTTGATTCGGTACTCTTGAAAACAATAGTGTCAACATTGGAACAACAACAACACCCGATCTTGATTCCACTTAGTTCTCAAAAATGGACACCCAATTTATACACATTTTGGCGCTAGCGTCGAACTCAAGAATACGAATCGTCAAAATTACAATGTCAATCAAATCAGCCTATCGCAGTCCACTGCTGGACATAGGCTTCTCCCATGCTGCGCCACAACACCCTATCCTCCGCCTTCCGCATCCAGTCTGTCCCAGCCACCTTTTTGAGGTCGTCGGTCCATCTAGCTGGGGGGCGTCCCACACTACGCTTGCCGATACGCGGTCTCCACTCCAGGACTCGTCTGCTCATCGGTCCTTCGATAAACATGGCCAGCCCACTGCCACTTCAGCCTGCTTACCCTGCAAGCTATATCGGAAACTCCAGTTCTTTTCCGGATAACATCGTTTCTAATCTTATCCATCAAAGAAACTCCGAGCATAGCCCGCTCCATAGCGCGCTGAGCGACCTTAAATTTGTGGACCTGCCCAACCGTCAGTGTCCACGTTTCGGCAGCGTATGTCATGACGGGCAGGACGCACTGGTTGAAGACCTTGATCTTCAAATATTGCGGTATCGGCGACGAGAAGACTTGACGAAGTTTTCCAAACGCTGCCCGCGATCCGTGATCCTCCTGCCGGCTTCTTTCTCGAAGTTGTGTCTACCAAGCTGTATGACTTGCCCAAGGTAGACATACTCCTTCACAACCTCGAGAAGTGACCCTTCGATGCGGATTGGACTCGGCAAGACATGCGAATTGTACATGATTTTCGTCTTGTCCAAGTTCATGCCGAGGCCTACCCGCCGTGAGACTCCATTTAGGCTATGCAGCATCTGGTCTAACTGTTCCAGCGTCTCTGCCATTATGACGATGTCGTCGGCAAAACGAAGGTGTGAGATTAGGGTTGCCACCCGTACTTTATAATAAAGATTGTACGTTATTTCACATAAATGTACTCTATACTTTATGAGAAAAATAAAGTACACGAAAATACTTTATTTTGCAAGATTTGATTTCTTTGGGATTTTGAAAAAAATTGTCGTAAATACTTTTTGTAAATATGTTTTTAAATATAATAACAAAGAAAAATAAATCGTAGTTTATTTTTATACCATGTACTTTTTTTTCTTATCTATAATAACCAAAGTACTTTAATTACATAAAAAAGGTGGCAACCCTATGTGAGATGTACTCGCCGTTCACACTGATTTCCTGTCCAGTCCAGTCTAGCGTCTTAAATACGTCCTCCAGCGCATTGGTGAACAGTTTCGGGGATATCACATCCCCCTGTCTCACCCCCCTGAGCAGTTGGATTGGGCTGGTTTTCGTATCCTGGATCTGGACAGTCATCGTTGCAGCGTCATACAAGCACCTCATCACCTCGATGTATCTCCAGTCAATTCGACATCGTTGCAGAGAGGCCAGAACTGCCCAAATTTCGATAGAGTCGAAGGCTTTCTCGTAGTCCACAAATGCCATACACAGCGGCTGATTGTACTCCTCGGTCTTCTGTACAATTTGCCGAACAGTATGGATGTGGTCTACGGTGCTGAAGCCTTTTCGAAAACCGGCTTGTTTTGGTGGCTGGAACTCGTCAAGTCTCCTGGCGAGACGGTTCGTGACGACCCTCGAAAACAGCTTGTACACGTGGCTCAGGAGTGAGATGGGTCTATAATTCTTCAGCAAGGTTTTGTCACCTCTTTTGAAGAACAGAACCACCACACCCGTGGTCCACGCTTCAGGCGTTGTACCCTCTAGGATGACGGAGGTGAAGAGACTTGTGAGCTCTCTCAGGACTGGTGCCCCTTCCGCTTTAAAGAGCTTTGTCGTTATTCCGTCATCCCCAGGTGCCTTATTGTTCTTAAGCTGCTCGAGAGCCGCCCTAATCTCGCATTGGTCGACATCCGGGATCTCCTCCGTATAGTGGCGCGTTAGTTCAGCTCGATGGTCATCTTCACTATGTCCCGATGGTTTCACCGTCCGCGTTGAGTAAAGGTGCCCGTAGAAGTTCTCAACTTCCTCGAGTATCTCGGACTTTGAAGTCACGACCCGCCATCCGCAGTTCTTAGTTTCGTCAGATGGGACCTCCCTAATTGCCGAGCGAATACTTACAATGTCAATCGATCGGAATATCAAGAGTTAGCACCCAGAGGGGTTAATTGCGTAAATTTTTATCGGTAGGAATTGGTTTCATATTGATAGTTAAACAACATTCATTGCGTTATTTACGTTGCTGAGCCGACAATTTATTCGAACAAATGACGCAATGGTTTATAAATAATCTTAAGGACGCTATAACATTTTTCAATCGCTCAAGTTTAGGTATCTCAGTCGGCACACAACAACATTACGCGCACGCACACACTGAAACCATTGTCTGCTCGATTTTAAACATTACTTAACTAATCTTGATACTCGAAGGTATTATTTATTTTATTTTAGCAGTGTTGAGTAAAATTAGTAATAAACTAACTTTACTTTCTGCATTTGGTGACAATTAACAAGTTTTATTACCATGATCATTATGATTTTTGGAATAACGTATAAATTGTCAATTAAAAAAAGAGGTGTAACAATAAAAAAACTTTAATAATATTTTCTGATAATAAACAAATATAACGGATTGTGATCATAGACTATCGTTGAAAATATACAGGATATTTTCTAAAGAAAACTCAGAAAAAATTGTGTGACGCCCGAACCTTTTTTTTTCTGGATGGGAAATCATCAAATGACTTCTCCTGCTCTAGGCGGAGCGGGAGGGCGTGGCAGACTTTTACTGACTAAAACCCACCCGTGTTCCTTCAGTTGCCCATGTGCCAGGGTCACGGTATCTCTTTCGAACAATCTCGCGACCCTGGCAGGCATCGGTCCTGGCAGACCCCTTCAGTATTGCTGACATCTCTTTGAAGCGCGCGTGGAAAACTACGCGCCGTCGACCCGAGCTTGGTCCTTACCGGGCGGCGAGCTACCCATTGCTCGCCGCCCGCAAGCTCGCGCCTACGGTGGCCGGGAGTCCGCTATAGACTCCCGACGCCCGGGGCGTCTCCTCCTGTGGCGGCTAGGGACGTGAGGGCGCAGAGACTGCCACTCCCTCACGCGCTCCGCCTCCTCCTTCGCGAGCATTACTGCTTCGCAGAAGGAGGTGACGGCTTTCCATGCCCTCTCGCTCCGTACCATGGCTCGCACCAGGGTCGGACGCGAGAGGTCGCCGCCGCCGATCGCCTCCACGAGGACACGGCGGTGCTCCACCCAGGCAGGGAACATCTCTACCGTGTGCTCTACCGTGTCCTCCAGACGATCCTCGCAATGGAAACACCCGGGCGTTTCCTCCCGCTTTATCCTGAACAGGAACCCACCGAAGCACCCATGCCCGGTGAGAACCTGCGTCAGGCGGAAGGTGAGGACGCCGTGGCGCCTCTCTATCCACTCCTCAAAGAGGGGACTTACCGCCGCAATTTTGGCGTGCCCGGCGCTGGGTTGTGACAATCGTACTCGCCATGTCGCCATGAGATCCTGCCGGAGCTCTGTCCGCCGTGCCGCGATTTGTCGCGGCAGCAGAGTTTCGCCCCGGCGTTTCGCCTCCTCGCGCCACTATCACATGTAGGCGAGGACCTTTGCCTCCAGATCCCATGGCGGCCCTCCGGCAAGGAGGCTCGCCACCTCACACGAGACCGTGCGGTATCCCCGGATGACACCCGAACCTCACCTTTGAGATTGGAGCGCGTTCAAGATTTTTAATACACAATAGGAAAATGTATACATTTTTGTATGAAGGCTGTTTTTGTACTCTATTATGTATTTATTATTCGAAATGACTTTAACATTTTTGAGAGATGATGATTAACTACATGATTTTCAATTTATGTAAAAAATGAAAGTTACGTAAAAAAAAACAAAAAAACTTTAGAGGTGTCAAGGGACACCCGGATGGAACGAAGTTCCTTTCCAGGATTCATAATAGTTATAATTTTTTAATTATTTATTATGTACAAAATACCTGTATACACTCAACAAAAATATTCTCTCTCTCTCCCTATCTCCTTCTCTCTACCTCTCTCCCTCTCTATCTACCTCTCCCTCTCCCCTCCCCCCCTCTCCCCCTACCCCCACTCCCTCTCCCCCTTTTCCTGCCCCCTCTCCCCCTCTGCCCCTCTCCCCCTCTCCCCCTCTCTTCCTCTCTACTCACAACAAAAAAAACAACAACATACAAAATATATACGGTCGAATTGAGAAACCTCGTCCTTTTTTGAAGTCGGTTAAAGCATGTCGTGACAACTTTTCGTAAGATTTTTTTCCGTCTAGCCCCCTTTCACAACGCGCGGTAAGGAACTTCGTTCCAATATTTTGACTACATACTAGCATAACCCCCAAAATTGATACCCATGTCGACATTTCATCATAACAGTACATCCGCCATTTTAAATCAAAAATCGATGATAATAATATTTTTATAAAAAAGAATACCCGCCGTATTTGGATCAAATTTGGATGAAACATTCGTAATCACTATCCTAAAATTACCCAAAGTTGATAGCTATGCCCACTTATTATTTAAAAAATTAAAATATTCGTCGTTTTGAATGAAAATCTTGTGGGGTCGGGGGATATCCCGTCAGGAAGTATGTTCCTTAGTCTTTTTTTGACTCCGAATGTAATTTGTATGGAATTTCGGCTTCAGCACCTTCGAAAATCTTGAAAAAAGTCACCCATGATGAAAACTTTGAAAATTTTCGCAACCGCCATTTTTTATTTTGACCTCACAATCGGCTTCAGCACCCTTGTTTACCCTTGCCACAAGCTAGATTAAAGAATTTCGTTCCAAAAATGGACGACACTTGCATAATTTAATTACCACATTGAAAATAAATGTTCATATAAGTTTTTATTGAATAATCATCCGTCATGTTGAATTCTTGTAAATGAATACATATTCATAATCATCACTACCTCTACAATTCCCAATAGAATTTAAGTTATTTATTTCTAAACCAAGTTCTGGTAATAAGTTTGGTACTCATAATTTTGGCCCGAAAAGTATCAAAATTTTTCAACCACAGTATACAGAACGGCACTCACTTTGTTATTATTTTGATCGTATTTATTTCGTACAAAAAAGCGATACGCCCGTGCTTCCTAGGGCGCGTCTGAGCGCGGAATGACAAGCCGCGAGTAGAAAATGTATGAAGAAACTTGAGAGCGTTCTTTATTTTTCTCATAAATAAAAAAGTTACGTATTTAATTAGAAAATATTTAGGCAAAACGTAGAAGATTATGTTAGCCACAATTTCTTGTCATTTTGAAGTTAAAATATGCAGTTGGTCTCACTATACAGGTACCTTTTCAGACCCCATTATTTTTCGTTTTCTACGATTATTGCTGTGGGGAAAACGTATTTTTGTGAAAATATTATATCGGACTATATAATTTTTATGATACCAATATAGAGATGATTAAATTATCTTTAATTTAGACCATAATTGACTTCGCAGTTGTGATTCCTCTTGATTTAATTGGTACTGCAAAACCACCGATATTTGTAGAAAAATGTTATAGCGTCCTTAAATCCCATTCAAATTCTGATAAATAGTGCGTTTCACAATTAGGGTGCAGGTCTAAATATACTTAAGTATTACCAAAACAATTATAATTGGAGAAACGTTGAAACTCGACTATGGAATAATTCAACGTATACCTCATACCACTGAATTCAAATAAAAAGTCTATGGCAGATTTTAAAGACCCTATCATATTTGGACTATCCAATAATCTAGAGTTCGTTAGCCTCACGAAGATTTTGCTGAAAATATCTTATAACAGCCAGAAGATATACATCATAAAGCTGGATTATATACGACCATTATATTCCACAAAGTACCCGGAACATAAAATCCAAACCAGCTAGAATGTATACTACTTTTAGTTTCTAGGTGACCGTCCAAAGAAAATAGAGGTCCCTCTCCACAATATATACGCTCCATGCACGTCTTATAATGAGGCTATTTACAAGCATGATGTCACATAGTTTAAGACAACATAGAGGCTAGCCAACCACGGCGTACGCGGCTGCGCGCGCGCATTCACCTGAACAAACACGACGCAGCACACCCTGATAACTGTCAAGGACAAGCTCAATATTATTACCGAGTACTTGTGCTTTTTACACATTTTGCGTACATAAATAGAGGCTCATTGAATATGAAATGAAACACGATATTTTGGTAAACGTAGTTTTAAAACGTGTGGCTTCACTGATTACCTTGTATCAGTTGGATCGAAAATCATGCAGAAGTTAACAAAACACTCGATGTCAAAATAACAATGCCATCTTTCTGAAAACTTAAGGCAAGCCAGTTTTTATTGGTTAGAAGAAACAACTGTAACAAGGGCTTGTATCGTTGTATCAGATGTCAGTGCTGAATAGGCCACAACTTGAATGCTATCATCTATCGTTTGTTAAAAGCTGTATCATGCTACAACAGAAACTTCATATGTATGAGTACAAAATAAAATAATCTGTTAATTCGCAAATAGCATAACGTAAAGGTAGTATTTATTTATTGTGATAACTTGATACGAGTGTAAGCGGGTATGATCCCA
This sequence comes from Aporophyla nigra, assembly GCA_947507805.1. Taxonomy (NCBI): domain Eukaryota; kingdom Metazoa; phylum Arthropoda; class Insecta; order Lepidoptera; family Noctuidae; genus Aporophyla; species Aporophyla nigra. The sequence goes on from OX382301.1 coordinate 25,180,340, forward strand.
CGATTGTTCAGGCGACTGCTTTTTTTGCTCGCCATGATCGATTTCACCGAATGTGATTTGTAGATGGTAGTAAATCATACGTTTCTTATGTGGGACTGTTTTTACTTTGTTTTGTCGGATATGAGCCTGAACCGATGGATTATCTACAAGGTTAGTGTGGGGTTAAATATTGTTGAAAGGTTTACAAAGAAAGACGATAGGTGTGGCTGATTCTTTGACCGTTTGTTGCAGCTGTTAGTTAGTACAATATGGGCGTGCCTTGTCCAGCTTGTTACTAAATAATAAACAGCAGAATTGATCCGATACATCCATTCTAATTATTTCTAAATCACGATTCTCTCCATCACAAAAGAAACAAACTTAGCCCGTATCTTTTCATGAAATGTGTTAGGAGCACAACATCCAACATATTCCTGGAAAATACAACACAACTCTCACCTATATCCATCATCAGATCCTCACAAATAGACGGGTCCTAGCAGCACATGTATGAAAATATTCTAAAATAACGTGGTGGTACAGTCGGCTCCGCGACATGCCGGCTACTGGGCACATCGCGAGGCGCTCGATACACCCGATGTGCGGGTTATCGCCGCTCGATAGCGAATTAATATCAAAACATAATACATTCACTCGATAACACATGTTTACATGTTAGGGATTACTCACACTTATTCAGCTCTATTCAGCTTTTGCTTATAGAAAACAACGATTTTGTATGGAGACGCGTCCGCATGCGTTAAGCTGAACGGACGCGTACGTGTCTCACTCTCGCAAAAGCTGGACCTAATTATATCTGTGTCTATATCCCTGACGCTCGCCACAGTGAGGCCTAGTTCACGAATGCTCTGAAGGAAAATAAGTAAACACATTTAATCAAATAATAATCCAGCAGTGGCCTGCGATAGCCGGTGTTGATTGATTGAATACATAATAATATCGCGGAACGAATACATCATGATTTGCTAGACATTTCTGACTATCAGCTCGTTACGTTTGGTGCACATTATATTCATTCATTACTTATACCCGATGCACTTTCCAAGGTTTGGTTGGTCCCGCTGCTGGTGGCTCGTCACGTGGAAAGGCAATAGGCTCGCCCCCTATTACATGGGACCTAAATATAACTAAATAAGTGTGGGTATACTATTCACCTCTGCCTACATCGTCGGGGTATCCAGGCGTGATATTATCTGGCTTTCCGACCATCTATAATGACAAGCTGTGTTTTTTAAGCTGTGTGTATGTTGTATTTTTTTATTAACCCTGTTTTAGAAGACTGAATTGATCGTTTAGTCTGTGGTACCACTATGTTCCCAGTCTCTCCATGTACTAGATTTAGGTCTTAAAGAGTACAAAGAACTGGTTTTTAAGTGCCGTAACTGGCTTTACCTAGGCTGAACCGGTTACAAAGAGTAAGACCTAGATCTAATCGTCTGACATCTGCAATACCTAGGTGTCGTACTAGCTTAAAGGATTCACGTAGTTTTACAAACACGGAGTCTAATCTTACAAAAAACGTTGTCTTTGTATTAACACATTATGTGCTGTTAAATGTTGAAGCTGTATTCCTTGAAGCTAAAGATAAAGAATTAAAATCTATTGTTCATAAAATCCAATGGCGTAGGAAACAAAGAATACAAAATAAAAGCCTTTTCCAGAACAATTTTTCACAGCTGGGTCAAACCGCCGAGTTTTTGCCCAACAGTATGCTTGAGGCTACTATAACACTAACCTTCTAAGTCCATCGCAATCTTATTTTAGCCAACTATGGCAAAAGAAAACACCAGGAACACAGAGTCCACAAACATGACTCAAATGGCGAGTGTTATAAAATGTGTCTAAATCGCTTGACCTTCCAGTGTTCAAGATCAAGTGTCTATAAAAGTCAAAGGCAAGGCGTGTGTGATGATAACACCTATCACAACGCTGATGTGCGGGCCAGATAACCAGTTATCACTATCAATCAGGTTCCGAACACGTTATTTTATGACCTTATGGTTTAAGGTCAGTTGTGTTCCATCATTAATTAACTCTTCCTACTGCTATTCGGCATGGTAAGGAAGGAAAGGTATAAAACAAATAAGAAAGGGCGATAACGACCCGATAGCCTCAATACAACCAGGCTTTAGCTAAAGAGGGATGAACACGAAGGCCGTTGATAGAATTGCATCCAACAAATCGGCAAACCAACCAAGAAAAAAATCAGCAATGATCATCTAATTCAGCCTAAGTAAGAAAATCGAATAAGGGGCCATCCATACATTACGTCACACGTTAAGGGGACGGAGGGGGTCGACGAAGTGTGATATTGTGTGACAAGAGGGTGGGTGGGGTCCTACATTTCGTGACGTCACATATCAACTTTGAACTATTATCGAAAAACTCAAAAATATTTGGAACTCTATCTGAATAGAAATTAGGTTCATATTGTTTTCCACTCGCTTTACTAGTGTTACACGCCGACCGCCTTATTTGATAAATGCCGCAAAATGCATCGTTCGTGCCTAGCGGTGATATTTAAAATAAATAAAAACAGTGATTTAGGTAATGTTTACCGTAAACTATATGAAGCATACACTGCAGCTTATGCTGTGCTCTATATTTTGCATCATACAAGGCCACTAATCAACACAAGTAATTACATTTAAAAAAAACCGGCCAAGTGCGAGTCGGAATCGCGCACCGAGGGTTCCGTACAAACCTGCAGGTATTCACGGTTTATGCATAAGGTTTATGTTTATGAAATTAAATGTTTTTGTTTTTAATTTTTATATTTGAGTTGACTGAATGAAAGGTAAATTGTGGTTTACGATTTATGACGTATTAAAAAAAAAACTACTTACTAGATCTCGTTCAAACCAATTTTCGGTGGAAGTTTACATGGTAATGTACATCATATATTTTTTTTAGTTTTATCATTCCCTTATTTTAGAAGTTACGGAGGGGGGGGACACATTTTACCACTTTGGAAGTGTCTCTCGCGCAAACTATTCAGTTTAGAAAAAAATGATATTAGAAACCTCAATATCATTTTTGAAGACCTATCCATAGATACCCCCACGGATATCGAGGGATATGCCTTGGGGGCGTGGCACGTGCCGCCTCAATACTATCAATTTGATAGTATTGTCGAACGGCGGCTGTACGCTTCATTCAGTCGCTTTGCAACTGCGTACAGTGCACTATTGATGCGTAAAAAGCCAAAATGCCGAGTTGTGCAGTAATTATTTGTAAAAATAGACCAAATACCATCAACCTGAAGACAAATGGCATGTCCTACCACCGGTAAATAAACAATTAAGTCACTGTTTTATATTTTAAATCAATTTTTAAATGATTTACTAACTTACGTGCGGAGCGACACGAACTAACCCGAACTAGCCCGAATCTTCCCGAACGAAACGAACGTTTTCGACTTAGAGAGGTGCAATCGTTTGCGTGCGGCTGATTTTATCGATATGCGTATTATTGCAGTTGAATATTTTTTACAGAACTCAATGGATATCCTCGTATTACTTGTATAGTAAAACAGTTAAATTACTTATTAATTTAATGTTGTTTGAACCAAATTAAAACATTATAATTCCAATACAGTTAAGTGTGTGTGTTACTTAAAGTAATATTATGCCTAAAGATTTTCACAAATTAACAGTTTTTAATTTATTGTACAATATGATAAATAAATATTACATTTCATCCAATTATTTATATTTGGTAAAAAAATTACAATAATTTGTTTTCGAAATACAAAAATATTCAATTTTTTTTTAATTTGCTATTTGGTGGTTTCGTAAGGTGGGCCACCTTACGAAACCAGTCCACCCCAAATTAAAAACTATTAATCATATTGCGCAATATTATTGACCGAGTAAGATTAATATTGAAGATCATCATCATCAGCCTATATTGTTCCCACTGCTGGGACACAGGCCTCCTCTCGGTGAGAGGAAGTGGGCCATGATCCATCACGAGGGTCCAGTGCGGGTTGGCAGATGTCACATGTCTTCGAATTTTTGGTTCTAAGACATGCCGGTTTCCTCACGATGTTTTCCTTCACCGTTATTGAGAGCAGTGGTAATGAAATTATTTACACAAAGTAAAGCGCCTGCCTGAGTTCGAACCCACGATCTACAACTTGTAAGTCGAGGTTGATACCACTGGACCACCACTGCTCTGAAAAATAATAATAAATATTGAAGATTGCGATGGTAAAATATTGTTGAAAATAAAAAAATATTTTCCGCAACATTATTGTATTGGTCACTAAATCGCAAGCCCATCTTAGTCAATCATGAGGCCGACGATCTAAGGTTCGAAGTTTAAATTAGAAAATTCGTGGTCCGTCGCTATTTTGTCAAATCTTTGTCTATAATACTGAGGGTTACACATTTTATTTTATTTCTATACAAATGTGTTAAAAATGTCGTATAACTTGCGTGAAAATTGTATTATTACGCTCTCGGCTCCAATCCGGTCTCAGACGTAGTAACAAACTTAGCCCACATCGATATAACATAACGTATTATATTAAAATATTCTTAGTAATAATAATTTTTTTTAAGATTAAGTATTATATTATTTATTTATACGGCATGATATGTAACAGAGAGCGTCCCTTTAACCGATAATACAAAATTTTAAAAACATATTCCCATTTTATTTTAGTAAAAGTAAACTATATTTTGATAGATATATAAAAAAAAATATTTAAATAAAATTAAACGAAGTTATTATAATACAATAATGTGCTAAAATTAAATATCGATAAAAGTAATCGACCATCGCTTTCGACTCCCTAATTGCATGCGTGTGCATTGGATGTTCGCAAATAGCAAGTGTTTACAAGTGAATGCCCCGCCCATTCTATGTATGTGTGCTATTAGAAATTGATTTAGTGTGGCTGCTTTCTTTTTGGTGTGCGTGTTTAAATTTTAAGTGTGTGTCGTCAGTACACTATTTGTTAATGTTGTAATTTTTTGGGTACTATTCCGCAATGAAGGCATATCTCTGGATATCTATGGATACCCCACACGTCCCATACGCGTACGTATGGGTTTGATGAAAAAATTTTTTTTGAGTTTCAGTTCTAAGTATGGGGAACCCCAAAACTTATTGTATTTTTTCTATTTTTGTGTGAAAATCTTAATGCGGTTCACAGAATACATCTACTTACCAAGTTTCAACAGCATAGCTCTTATAGTTTCGGAAAAAAATGGCTGTGACATACTCGGACAGACAGACACACATGACGAATCTATAAGGGTTCCGTTTTTTGCCATTTGGCAACGGAACCCTAAAAACAAGAAGTTTTGCCAATCACGAAGCTCGTCCTCATAGAATTGCTGCTAGACATGCCAGAGAAATTCTTTGTTTGGATGATGACGATGATACTGTATCATCATCATCATCATCATTTCAGCCGAAAGACGTCCACAGCTGGACATAGGCCTCCCCCAAGCTCCGCCACTTCGACCGGTTTTGTGGTTCCCGCATCCAGCGGATTCCTGCGGCCTTCACAAGGTCATCGGTGATGCTGTATGGTTCGATGAAAAGATGTCTGTCTGAATGACACAACGAATGTTCCTGACATTAACCACCCAAACAAGAACGAAGTGCCAGTTATAAATAATTTAAAGGAGCCCAGTCCTTTCAAGGTCCATGTACTCAAGATGATTAAGTTTCATCTTTAATTAATATAATTAATCGTTTATTGATTTATTAATTTCGCGCAATGTTTGATTTGATGTTCATTTTATTGAAAAATCATTTAAATTGAAATAAAACTAATTTCGGAACTTCTGTTTTAATTCAATAATTATTTTTAGATGTAGAATTGTAAAATATGTGACGTCACACTAGGGAGGGAGGGTCACACAAATGTGACTAGCTGTGACAAGGACGGGGGGGGGGGGGGGGTGTCAAAAATCATGAATTTCGTGTGACGTAATTTATGTATGGCCCCAAACCATAGATATACTCTAAGGAATCCTTGTTTACTGGTTCAATAAAATACAAGTCTATAAAGACGTACACAAGCGTACACTCTGGCATGGAACGTAAACACAAGTAGACATCGTATTTATACGCGAGTGCAAGTAATTGTGTAGTTTTATGGCGCTAATCCTGCGAGCCAACAGCTTTATCTTGACCACTGTGTAAACAGCCAGCTGGGTTTACTCAGTAGCACGTGGTCGAGGGATGGGCCAGCAGTACTAGGAGCAGTAGTAGCTATCGGTATGCATGTCCTTGGCAGAATTGCACAGATACGCACTAAGTACAATGGGTCTACACAAGTCACAAATATAATAATAATACTATACATAACAGAGTATACCGTAATGATAGCTGTAAGATGGAAATGTGTTTTTTTTTCTTGAACCTCTTCTAACTCATTTTCTAAGAGTGAGTGTGACTAAATGATTCCGTAAATAAAATTAATTCTGATGGTAAATTCACTCGATCAATCACTTGTGGATACTAGTTTCCTTGTAAACTCACATTAAAGCTTATATTAGGCCCTAGAGACCAAACGCAAAACTATTAAATAGTGAATCAAGAACTGTTAACTTTTCTCCTTGATTCGCAGTGGAAAAAAAAAACTGAATACTGTTGCAAATTGGATTCAACTGTAAGGGCCTTTGAACTCATTGTGAAACCTGGCTAGGGTCAAGTGGCCCAGGTTCAGTCCCTCGCAAGCAGCAAGGTTGGAGAACAATGCGAATCCTCAGTTTTGAAAACCAGTCAATTTAATGTTTGGTGGATTTGAATAAGATCGAGCATTGTGTACCAGTTCAGAAGTCAAGGACAAATCAATCTTTGGGAGGGAATTAAAGAGGCATCGTTAGATATAATAAAATTGAGCGTGTTTCCCCACTAGGAAAAGACAAGAGAAAGGTGTCAATGTATAGACTGTGTGAAAAATACAAAAAGCCCAATCATAGTGTTCCAGGTCATTCAGGTTAGAAAATGGGCACCATACAGAGGCTTTTGGCAGAGAAGAGCGCCGCCTCTTTACTAATAGTTGTTATGAATAACTGAGGGATAATATCGAAACAAAGGACAGCAGCATGGCTGCATAATAATAACTCAGATTTAATAGAAGCATTTTGCGAACACATCTAATTCGTAAAACATGGTTATGATGACAATATTTTGGACTATGATACGGCGATCTTATATAATCATTTAGAAAACTAACGATTCTCAGCCATCGGCAACAAGTATTAGGGCACTTGACCAGGACATAGTTGATAGCGCAGCTAACAATGTTGACACAGCACTTTGAGCTCTTATCAGCCGCGTGGAAAAATTTAATAAACCGAGCAGATACGAACATCGCACGTGTGTGCCTCTAATGTAATTATGTTATTAGTTGTGTGTTGCGTGCGTTCTCATGTTGTACTGTACCTCAGTAGGAGGTAAGCAGAACACGGCACAAAGTAACAGCAAACCTACGTAATAGACTATTGTTTTAGTGCCGAAATCGATCATGTGACCCGACCACCAGAAGCCAATTGGTAAGCTACTAATACAACATCAATTCAGAAGTGTTCAGACGACCATTTTTAGAGATTGAAAATTAATTTTACAGCAGTTTCGTTAATCCCAAACTAGCAGACGCCAACAACAATATTATATTCTTAGTGGAAGGACTATGGGGGAAGCATAGAAGTAGTACCCTAGTAGTACAGTTAGTTAGCACTAATAAAAAATCGTAGGGCAGAAGCTTATCTCGCCTTGTGAAAGATTATGTGGGCCTCATAGATAAGCCGGCTTCACTATGAATAAATCATAGCAATTACTTTTGTCTATACACGAGATAAACCGTAGTGGGTCTTCTGTGTTTCACTTGATTGTGGCAATGAAGAGTCGCAGACTGCGTGCCGGCCTCGCAGTAAATACATATCGCCTTCAATACTGACGAGATAATTGGGAACTCGTTGCGAAACTAGCTCCTGTTGCAGCCGTCCTGTATACACGTAGCTACTTAGCACTTATCATCAACGATGGAAGATAATACAAATGGGCTTTGGACATGGCAGAAAAATTGCGATACGGCTTTAGAAATCCGATCTAACAATGGCTTTAAAAGGATTTGTCATGATGCAGCAAAAGTAAGAAAAGGGATAGGAAATCAAAGTTTACAGGCTCATACACGTCATAAGGTAATATTATTATAAGAACAATGTAACTGTGTCGTCCTGAACATTTTTTTATTGTGACTGGGACTGCTCTTGACCTCGATCACGCCTGATGGAACTGATGAGGTCTATGATGGAACGAGCGTACCCAGAAGATGCCTGCTCTTGCTTTGAAGGCAGGCGGTTTAAATGTGGAAGGGAGCACATACCGGGGAGTTTGTTGCGCCACTTCTTCCCAGCTAAAGCACTAGGAAGTGGTGAAGGGTGGGCGTTTTGGGGGACTGTCTTGTGTAATTTTGACTTTCGAAAAGTGTTGATCCTCAGCCTAATTTGAATAAATGACTTTTTATTTTGATTTTGGTACGCCGCCAGTGATCTCCACTCTTTCCTGGACTGCGAAAGCGAAACGCTGCCGTCCGTTGTAGTGAACCGCATTAATTTCAGACCAAATGATCATATAGACCAGAATTACATTTAATCAAGTAGGATCGGGAGTCTAAAAGCATCGATCCACGTGCCTGGGCGTGAGCACAATTCGCGAGCACCGAACATGTTGGATAGATAATGTAAAGAGACAATATGATATCAAAGACGACACCGGTACCCACCACCACTGATTTGATTCACACGTTGTCGGCGCTATCTTACCAATAACATGGCTTATCTGCTTGATAAGATAGCCGATGGTTAATGGCTAGGTGGTCCGACGATCGTTAACACTAAATTTATTTATATCGTTTGTAGAAACCGTCATATGCTGTAAAAAGCCCAAAAGTATTAAAGGCAATGTCTTCTAACCGATCCTGTCATCGATCAACCAAAACTCATAACTTAGAGGATGGTCCAGTTATCATACCTTTCTCTGATGTATGGTGTGTTCTCCATAATCATGATTCCCTATTTTCAGAAATCTGAATCAGGTTTACGTTCGCATGGCTTCTGGAGATCAAGATAATTAATATTATAATTATAAGCCCATTGAGCATTAAACGTAGACAACCACGATCTAACCCTAGAGTAACGACAGTAATAGCTGAATGAAGCCTAAACAAGAATAGATAAATAAGTGATGAAAGTAAATAATACTAATACTTACAATAACACAGCTATCATGGATGTAATTAAATGTAATCATGTATCAGCCTGCATGTTTACATTGAACGTGGAAACGGATGCAGCCATAAAGATAGCTTGTAAACTAAAACCATTAGCTGAACACTAACAATAATAAGAACCAGTGACAGAAATTAATTTTATTTTAAACATTCAGCGTATACTCGTAATTGCTGAGTTGCATGACCTAGCAACCATTAAGGAATTGCATTTAAAGTAGAACAAACATCAAACTTATAGTACAGGACGAAGCATACCATTTTCATGGAGGAAGTTAGAAATGATCTAAAACCCACCAAGACTCGGAGGTAAAACCTAGATCGAATAGCACTGACAAGGCAGATTCAAATTACAGGTGAGTTAGCTCTACGAAACTGTCAGCGATGATGAAATCCAAAAAAAGGTTTAACATTTGACAACCTGCGTCTGCTAAAGTACAATGTTTATTGAAAATACCATATATTGGACACACCCTAAATGAACCACTCTTGTTTGTCCATATACGTCACAGAGTCACCTACACGTTATCAAGGAACCTGCGACCAGCACGCTAACCGGACGATCATCACTCGTGTATTTAATAGCGTTAGACTTTGGCACATTCAATTATGATGGACTTCCTAACATCTGCACATAAAGCCAGGCACATGTTACGTAACGTGTCAATTCATCAATCACAATTTTGACAAGTATGTGTAATACCGCCTGCCACTTGAATGTGAGCGATTTCAACTATCTGAACATCCTTTAATTAAGAATACTGCAGAGAATTATTTAGAAGGAGATACTTATGAGTAGTCAATCATTTGGAAAGAAAGAAGGGCCTATGTTCCTTATAACTAAAATAGGGCAGGACTTCTGGATGTGGAAAAAAAAACGAATACTTTTGCGTAGAGAGGCAGGCCTACGTCCAGTAGTGGACTGTGGCATATAATATGTATAACTGAATTTGCGGTAGGTCTAAATTTTGGTCATCAAATTGTGTGCACCATTTCTACACCAGAAGAAACAACATATAGGCCTAAATTTCGTACTCTCCGGATCGACAGAGAGCTTATAACAACAAATAAAAAAGCCGAAAGGCTTCTAATCAAATTATTTCAGGAATCAGGGACATTTTAAGGAGGCCTTTAAACTAATTAATTATCAGACGACACAGAATGTGAGCTTGTAAAGTCAGGGAAAAGCTACCGAGCCAATTCCTAGGTAAGAAGTCGAAAAATATCTTTGCCTACTTCGCACTATGTGAAAACTAAATGAAATATGAAAGCAGATTATAACCTTCCTGCTTTATAAAGCACCGGGAGGTTCAATATCCAGAGCAGTAATGCAATTCACCAACAAGTGCTGTTAAATAATTATACCATGCTGCCAATCACTTCAGTTTCTCGTCGAAATTCGCTCAATATGACTGCTTTATACTTTATCATTATAGTTAAATAAATTATACAGCAAACGGTTAGTGCATTGCGCTCAGATTTTACAATTTCCCAGCGATCCAAATGAAGAATCATGTATGGAACACCGATAAACGGTGATGTTTAATATAAAACAGATAAAGGAAGTGTCATCTTTAAAAAAACTTCTCAACTACGATGATTCTAGCTTTTTTTCGAGTATCCTTGTAGGAGTGAACGAGTGAACCATAATCAATAGTCAATAAACTGATGATACTACCGCAGATCGTGCTAAGTGCAATCATGTGTATGGACACATGAAAAGCTCCTTTTCTTAACTTGGCCTAAATGGAATAGGATTAGGCTGATATTATTTGCTATAAAAGTCCCAATATGGTAGAGCAAGCGTTCAACACAAAGGACTTTTGGACAGTGGGTCTAATATCGCCCATGAAGGGTTCCGTAGCAGGAAGTAACATAGTATAAAAGTTCTTGTAGTTCGTTGTAACTTTGATCGATGTATTGAATAAAAGGTAAATTGCGGTTTACGATTTATGACGTACCTATAGCTTCTGCCCGCGACTTCGTCCGCGTGTCATACGATGCAGAGAATTAAAAAATTCACAGAAAATTCAACCCCCATTTCACCCGCTTAGAGATGGAATTTCAAAAAACCCGTTCTTAGTTGATACCTACTCCCCACAAAGAACACACCCTCCAAATTTCATGTCTCTAGGACCAGCGGTATAGGCTGTGCGTTGATATATCAGTCAGTCACTCAGGACTTTGAATTTTATATATATAGATTTAAAAAAAAAACTACTTACTAGATCTCGTTCAAACCAATTTTCGGTGGAAGTTTATATGGTAATGTACATCATATATTTTTTTTAGTTTTATCATTCTCTTACTTTAGAAGTTACAGGGGGGGGACACATTTTACCACTTTGGAAGTGTCTCTCGCGCAAACTATTCAATTTAGAAAAAAATGACATGAGAAACCTCAATATCATTTTTGAAGACCTATCCATAGATACCCCACACATATGGGTTTGATGAAAAAAAATATATTTGAGTTTAAGTTCTAAGTATTATTATAGTATACCCCCAAAATTTATTGTTTTATTGTTTTCTATTTTTGTGTGAAAATCTTAATGCGGTTCACAGAATACATCTACTTCCCAAGTTTCAACAGCATAGTTCTTGTAGTTTCGGAAAAAAGTGGCTCTGACATACGGACGGACAGACAGACAGAGATGACGAATCCATAAGGGTTCCATTTTTTGCCATTTGGCAACGGAACCCTAAAAAAGAAACAATAAAAAACATCATACCAGATTGATTAGATATCAGATCGACTAATTTAGGATCTTTTGCCAGAACTATTAGTCCTGGACTACTAATGCATTCAGGAATAAACATATTTCCGGATCGTAGCACCACGTAACTTTCTTGAATAAAATTCTTTGGGTTTCCAGCTTTGTTAAAATTTTAAAGGTGTTGAGGAACCACGTCTTTTAAACATTCCACAGTATTTTTGCATGTACAGACATATAGTAAACCAGACATCATTACAAGAATGGTTATATTATATTCAAGTAATTCTGTTCTAAATGAGACATTGACCCATTCGTTTATTGGGTCCAGTGTTCATTAATATCTAAAAAGATTACAATTCATCAAACTAGCTAATACTATCAATGGTAATAGGCGTATGGCATGACAGAGATGACAAAAAAAATACTGCCCATTGGAACTAATGTATCTACCAACCATGATATCATTAGAAAGAAGTAAGGTACCTACGCCAATGTATTATTTCTTTATGTTCATTCAGAAGGTAGGTACCTACGTATGGTGTTGAATAGACAGTATTGCTACGTGAGATAAAAGCTCAAAGTTGGCGGGTTATTCGGGACTCAGTAGATCAATATTAGCAACCATGCCACCTCTAAATAGATAACATCGTAATTATTCAATTTCCCTCAGATAACGTCGATATAAGTTCAAGGTTGCCCGTCAAGGTCATCCCAGACATTAACAAAGAAATGGGCCTTTATGACACCGAACAACCGGTCATAGACTAGATTTCCCAAACTACAGAGGTGACCTGATAACTGGGTGTCAATCATCGTACGATCCAGGCGTTTCTGGTAAATTCAATGGAAAATAAACAATACGAGCCGCACCTGGGTGGGTCAGTATGCTAATAAGATTCTAATAATACTACCGATTAACATACACACAAGGTAACTACCTACCCACCTACATTGTATATTGTTTTTATTCCACGACATTATCACCTGAGCGTTATCAAATACAGATTCGTATTCGTGTGACGGATTGCAAAATCGATTTTCAATTACTCTGGAGTAACGTGTCCGACGGCAATTTCTCGACGTTAAACTGGGTGTTGTTTAGGCGAAAATGTGAGAGCTTCGCCGGCCGGCGAGTGTCGGCGAGTGTCGGCGAGTGTCGGCGAGTGTCAGCGAGTGTCAGCGTTTGCGGGTGTGGGTGATGTGGAGATTGAGAGTGGAGTGTGTGGAGGTGTCGGACGACTCACCGGGCTCAGCGCGCTCGGCCTCGTCGTCGGACTCGGTGCCGGAGTCGCGCTCCTCCACCTGCAACAACAAGCAAGCAGCTCAGTGCTCCGCGCGCCGGGGGCCGGGTCGGGGCCGGGGCCCGGGGCCCATCGCTGGGCGTGGGGGCCCCGACGTTCGACTCCTTTGTTCTGCGGCGGCCATTTTCTGGTGCCGGAGTGACCTTCGCAGCGCTCGCTAGCGCCGACACCCACCTTCTCGGAAACGCTCTCCTCATTCAACGAATGCGTTCGCAGCTTGTGAGTCAGGAACTTGAGCATTATTGAGCGTCGCTCGCTCTCGCCTCGTCGCTCACTGTGGCCAAACTCACTGCGCACTTGTGTCTCTGTACTCGTGACCCGCACCGCACGAGATTCTACAACCCTCACGCCTATGGGAAACGTTCCAAAAACATTTTAAACCTCAATAACATATCCGCATATTGTTCGCACGCGACCGCACCCGACCGTCTCCTTCGAACGCCGGACTACTACTAGTTTAGTTAGAGTAGCCTTGCGTACGACGCAGTCAGCTGAAGTGGGCTCGACTCATTAATACCGAAAGGGCCTAAGAGCGATCGCGCTAAATACTGCGCCCCGGAACGAAATTCACGATCGAAACGATAGATAGAGCCATCGGGCGAATTACTAATTGTTTCATGGCTCAAACTTTCGTTTAAATATAGCGTAAAAGATTTTCGAGTGGCACTCCAAATGGACTCGCCCGGCAACCCATTGATGACAAAGAACCGGAACACGCAGAGATCGGACGCGATTGGACAAAACATTACAGAATAGGATCGAAATTTAATGCAACATGCGGCGTCTCGCTCGCACACTCACCGGCGCGCCGGGCGTGCGCGAGGGAGACAAAGCGCACACACACCGACAGTTATATAATACTGGCTTGATAATAAATCGCTGATAAAAAAGTTGCGCATGTTAGCACACTGTGGACATTCCGGTCTCATATTGGCACCGGCAAAATATTGACTCAGGGCTAATATTTATAATTTGACAACGGGTTTGTTTCATATAATAATAATAATATTCCGGAATTTTTACTACTTAATTCGACTCCTACGTGTGTAATTACTGCTCATCGTGTTTTTAGTGCACGCATTCTAACATTTAAGTAATATATTCCTTTTAATATTTGTTTTACCTTCTTCATGAACGTTACGACGATAACTATGTGGAATTTTATATAAATGTGAATCCTGTTAATTTGTATAAATGTTACCATTTTTTTTTTACTCCTGCATCCTAATTGCGAAACGCACAATTTATCAGAATCTGAATTGGATTGAAGATTATTTCTAAACCATTGCGTCATTTGTTCGAATAAATTGTCGGCTCAGCAACGTAAATAACGCAATGAATGTTGTTTAACTATGAATATTAAACCAATTCCTACCGATAAAAAGTTCCGCAATTACCCCTCTGCTTTATAAGGAGAACATACAAGAATTGTATTGATTTCTCTACCCACAAGATCACTGATTTGCCTGTAGCTATTCCTACTCCGTTTGAATACTTACAGCGGTGGTCTCATCCGTACTAAGATGACGGTGGCGCAGTTTCCATCGGTTGGCGTAATGAATAGCGCGACGCCATGTCTGTTACCTGCCACCCGTGCCGTCTCCCTCGCGCTAACGTCTTCTCACTTGCACGCCGGTTCCGCGCGCAATTTCAAATTTCCAAACCTTCGTACTGTGTACTGGTAGTAATTTATATTTATTTATTCAATAAATGTATCCCACAGAATCCCACTTATAGCTTTACTATGGAATTCAGACCCGTTAGAAGAGCCTATTAAATAATCTGCTTGAAAAATGTGAAATTGAAGTGAACGTTATACTATCACGAAGTGCTCTTGAATAAACGATAAAGTATCTTAATAGCAACGAATGCGTTTCAATAGATGTAATGAATGTATTGGCATGATACGTTCGGTACCGTTTTGTAATAATTAGGTATCTGTTGACCTTCTGCTTGTGTTTGTCTCTAACCATTTTGGTCGGGTGATTTCTCAGTATTGTCGAAGCTCTGCCAAAGTAGGAACATGTATTGTTGAAATATTACGATGTTTAATTGATTCATTTTAAGCAGGTTTTTATTGGGGTGCTTTTTACGGTAATTTCATAATTACTACTTTTATCAATGACATATTATAATTTGTTTATAATGTAACAATTCCCACACCACGTTTTTTTTTTGTAATCACTCTATTCTTAAGACGATTATAATTTACTTTTTAGTTTGGTTTTCTACTAAAGCATCTTTTTTTTTTTTTGTATTTTTTACTATTATTTCATTGCCGCTTATGATTTTCGTAATAAATAAAAACTAACAAAGATAAGAACCTACCCTGGGATTTATACTTATTTAATAACCTAGTCTAGTAAGACCTAGCAAGATCGATACAGGCACCACAAAGCGATATAAAAATAAACGTAGAATAAGACGTAGAAATAAGAAAATGATGCAAAAAGACAACATATTTATTTTATTTCAAAGTTGTGATGAAATTGACAATATCATTAGGTTCGTTGGTTCACAGAATAGGGCCACATAGTGCTGAGACCGCGGACAACCTAAGGCTAATTCTCGTAAGTACTCAATAACGATCAAATCTAGTCGCAGTCTCATCTCGGTCATAACCAAATGTCAAAATCATTACAAAATGTATGGAAACTCGAGTTATTTTTGGCATTGAGACTAAGATCAGACTGTAAACGTTCTTAAAATTACGAGTATGTTCCTGTAGCATACCTGTGAGGCGACCTTGGTATTCCTACCTACTCATAGTGTGTAATGTTTAACGAGAGACATACTTTAAGGTACAAAGTGCAATACACACGACTAAAATGTAGGGAAACGCAGATTTTTTTTTCATAATTCAAATTTTGTTTCATAGTAAAAGTTATTTACTTTCGTAAATAGGTACTACATTCCTTCGTTCTTTTAATGATGTCCCTCGTTTCACATTAAACCCTGTATTATAATGTACCCACTACAAGGTGTAGGTGGAGCTCGAGACGCATGAAAATGGCATAAGGGTCAAATAATATTTAGTTCATAAATGCACCATTTTGCCGCAGTCACGTTTTCTTTATTTTGTGGCCCAATATAAGTAGGTACCGTGTTGGTATAATCTCCGACTAATCTAAGAGGAGATCGACTCAGCGACTTACAACCAACGAGATAGCCCATGAACACCAAGGTTCTACTTTAACAAGAACTAGCAGTATTACACATACGTAAGAACTTACTACAACACTATATCTAAGTAAAATATTATATAACTCTGTTACAATATAATATGTATGTACAAAAAACAACGATTACAACATTTTGAACACTGGTTTACTTATTTATTGTAATCAACTCGTCAATTATTCGTGTCACCTTATGGTGGATGCGTGAAGGTAGAAATTGAAATTATTTTGCGTTTTTTGAGGTTGTATGCTGATTAAAATATGATTCACGACCGTAACATATATCGCTTTACAGAATTATATACTCATTACAATCATCAATACAACCCACTAAGTTCATTAAATGACAATTGCATGAAAAAGTTTTCATGAATACCGCATCCACCTTATATAAACAAATGCATTTGAAACATTAATCAAAACTATAAGTACGAATAGTTTTCATTTTTTATAGCGAGACATATAACTTGATATAATAAATGTTAGTTTACACTAAATAGGTACGCGATAGATATAACAACATAACGACACAAACAACAACGGTTCAACAACATCTAGAACTTATAACTACAAATCATAAACTTACGTACATAAACTTATTATTACATATTTTCAAAAATTAAGGAGACAACTGTCACATTCAGGTTGTTTTGTTTCTCTTTCTAACTTATCCGGCAAGATCTGTATTATTAATGAAAAATTATTATCTACCACTTATGAATGTAACTCAGATTGTCCTGAAGGACGCAATATCATAGGAAAAACGTTATCAAGGCTGTGAAATGCTGATAAAGGTACACGCTTGTCATTGATCACTCAACAACACTACAAGAGTTTAATACCGCACATCGACTTAAGGTCAAGGTTAGGGAAAATAAACGCGATTTACTACATTAGAAAGTTGTCAATCGATCTAAAACACTTCTAGGTATGTCGAACGATTTAGGAGCCATTACTGTAATGGCTAACCCAATAGGTGACAAGTTATTGCAAGTTGTCTGTTGAACGATCTCTGGTGATCACATCTACATCATTAACCATTTCTTAATCAGTAATATCTGGCACTATAAAGACGTGTCCTATTACCATAGCATTTTACTCTAAAACAAGTTGTATTTAAAAAGAACTTACTTAGTAGCTGCCATTTTCTTATACTGTGTTTTACAAGTTGGTTCTAACTGTAGGTATGTACTCACATATTTATACAGGGTTATTTGTAAAACACCGGCAACCTCTCAGGACTGTGTTACTAACATCATAATCAACAACTTTTGTTCTATGACTTTTAAAAATTCGTCATATTTTAGTTCACCAGACATTAATAAAAAAATTAAAATATTTAAATTGAACGGTCTAAATATTACGAAGTCTATGCGAAACAAAAAAAGCACATAGTACATTAGCGAGGCGAGCGGAGTTAGGGTGGCGGGAGCGCTTGAACTTGAACTATTTACGGGCGGCCGAGTTTTGTATGAAAATCTGATGAAGTAAAATATGATGAATTTTTAAAAGTCATAGCACAAAAGTTGTTGATTATGATGTTAGTAACATAGTCCTGAGAGGTTACCGGTGTTTTACAAATAACCCTGTATAACTGTACTACATCACATGTATGCACTTTTCATACTTACATAGAACACGATCTATTTTTTAGGAGACATGAATTACATTACAATACCATGCTATCCTATTTTTTAAGATGTCATGAAGATGAGGTTAGATGTATTCTTTTCAGCGGTAAATATGTATAACCAAACCACACATATAGTTATAGTGTAGAAAAATATTTTTAAATTTGTAAGGAAATTATCTATCGTATGACCATTTATATAATCCGCGACTATACATAATAATTACCATTCATAACTATTAGCACAGTGTCAGTGTTACAAGTACTTTATTATATTTTACGTGTACTTGTAATACCGGACCGGCAGGGTTAGAGTCACGACCGAGACCACTCATTAGTCACAATCAACAGAATCGTCCTTGGATACGAGTTATATGTATGTTTAGCATAATCATAACGTATTGTTTGCTCATAATAAAATATCTAAAAAACGTAAGTTATTTGTACGGATTGACTGGTAAAGAAAGGAATAGACAGACTGATAACTGCTTCCATAAATCCCTCCCACTTATGGCCTAGTACAACACCACTGGATGGGTTCCAGTTAACTTATCGTGCAGATATGAATAGCAGCCTATTTACGGTAAACTCGAAGGCTCGCATATAGATAATGAAGTCTACTGATCATTGACTGTAAGTAACACGGCAGGACCTGACTAGATTGACAGATGACCTGCGGTGATTGTGTAATACACTAACAACTGCAATGTCTTTCATTCTGACAATACGACAAGATTCATTGCGTTATATACGTTGTCGATCAGACGAATTTTCAAACATGAATTAAGAATTTCCTTCAATTTTCGGTGGTGCTGGTTTGGCGCGAGTAATCGATAGATAACCGAAAAATAATAACCACAGAGTGTGTTGTGATTGTGGATTCATCTAAAACCAGCAAGTCTTCAAAATGCTACTAAAATATCTTTAGGTCACAAATAAGCTAGGGAGAAAAATATTGTATTGAAGTAGTTTGACCGCGTTGTTCTCTAACCCTCAGCCAAGTCATATATACACAAGTTCTTCTAAACACTTTCGGCCGGTGTTGTATGACCATGTCATTATTATCATCATTTGAGCCGAAAGACCTCCACTGCTGCACATAGGCCTCCCCCGAGCACCGCCACTTCGACCGGTCCTGTGCCTCCCGCATCCAGCGGTTCCTGCGGCCTTCACAAGGCCATCGGTCCACCTTGTTGAAGGCCTACGTGTTCCGGTAAGCGGCGCCACTCCAGAACCTTTCGGCCCCGTCGACCATTGAATTGCTATGACCATGTATTTCGTAAATATTACGATGGTCGTAACAAGAAGACGTAGAAGGTTATCGCAGGCCGTACCGTAATCCGTACAAGTGTACTGACGTTCTAAGTAGATGTTTTGTTTATAATATAACTTATGAATAAAGAGATTCGACGCACAGCATCTAAAATTTCGACCTCATGTATCATGGATGCACTAACAAACTGATCAAAAGTATCACAAATATATGTTTACATTTATAGATAAATTTTTAACTATATTATCGTTATGTAGAATTTCTTACCTTTTTATTAAACGACTAGAACTAAATGTTCTACAAATGCCATGAATGGTTTAAACAAATCAGTGAAATATCATCAACTATTTTAGTGTTTGTCCTAGCTGAACATACCTTATTGATCGGTACTATTGCGGTTTCAAAATAATCATGCCTTGTAAAGGCAGTTTATATTATAGTTCAATCGAGCAGCGATGCATTGCAAAACGAACAAGCTCGTTTGTAGTTAGCGCGCGATTGACACGAAAGTAAAGTACGAGGAGTTCTGCAATGAGCTGTGATTCATTTTTGACGGTTACAGAGACACACCGGCACTGCAACTGGATTCAATACAAAAAGAGATCTTTCGTGAGGTTTTCAGCTAGGACATAACGTAGTAACAAATTACTCCATTGAGTGTACGCTACTGAGAGCCGGTGAGGTGTGAGCTCGGATGTGTGGGCAGCGCGGCGCGTCAGTTGATGAAGATCTCGTCCATGAGGTAGTCGGGGTGCGCGGCCACGTGCGCGCGCAGGGCGTGCGCGGCGCGCGCCAGGCGCTGCAGGCGCGCGCCGGGCGCCTCGCGCGCGCTCAGGTGCCGCGCCAGCACGCGCGCCGCGCCCGCCAGCACGTAGCGCCGGTACGGCACCAGCGCAGGCACCACGTCCGTCTCCAGGCCCTCGAACCTGCAACGTGTGGGAAACTCGTCAGCTGCGCGGTTCGACGAATTAAAAACGTTCAAATTCTAGTCACAATATCACTTCGACCACAATCACATGTCAAAATCTTGTCAAAAATATATAGGAACTCGAGTATTTTTGTGACATTGAGGCTAAGATCAAACTGTGAACGTTCTTAAAATTACGAAAGTTCGCTTCTGTTAGCTTTACGAAAGGTAGGTGGTAAAAGAGACTGGTTAAGACGAGATGATTCGACACTCATACAGATTTGAGGGGGTGAAGTGCGGAGAAATCCGTGGGGCGCCTCCCGCGCGTCCTTATTGTCGAACATGTTAACGCACCAAAAGTTCGGGCGGCGCGACGGCGGCGGGCGTAGCACAGACAGATCATAGTGCAGCAACATAAATATGTCCAGTATTAGAAACCACAGAAGAAAAGATAATACAAGAACAAATTTATATTTATTTATTCCTAAAACTATTTTACATACTTCTTGATTGGATCCTCGTTGAAACATTTATATACAGCAGCTAATTCTTTCTAGTGTATCCTACTAATATTATAACTGCAAAAGTTTGTGAATATGGATGGATGTTTGTTACCCTTCACGCAAAAACTACTGAACGGATCTGGATGCAACTTGGCACGCAGATAGTTTATAACCTGGATTAATTTCATAAATGTGAAAATTTGTGAGTATGCATGGATGGATGGATGTTTGTTATTCTTTCACGCAAAACCTACTGAACGGATTGGATGCAATTTGGCACGCAGATAATTTATAACCTGGATTAATATCATAAATGCGAAAATTTGTGAGTATGGATGGATGTTTGTTACTCTTTCACGCAAAAACTACTGAACGGATTTGGATGAAATTTGGCACCCAGATAGTATATTGTTAATTCTTAATGAGGAATAATAAAGTTCTTAATGTTAAAAATTGAAAAATAGTAGAACTAAATAAAATAAAAGAAAAAAAAACCTTTTTTAAAAACAAGCTTTTATTATTTGTTAGTCAAATGAACTAAAAAGTAAAAAATAAAGTAACTCCAATAAAAAATATAACACTTTATAAGTTCATTGTAACCTTTAACGATAATTAAACTTCTTCGTCTACGATAAATAATTCCATATTGGAAATAATTATATATTTTTAACACTAAAACTTTACAACTTAATTATAAAATCCCCGTTTTTATCACAGTCCCAATTTTATAAATAAAAGCGTGTTTTAGTGTTAAAAACATATAATTATATCCGATATGGAATTATGTTATCGTAGAAGAAGAAGCTTAATTATCGTTAAAGGTTACAATGAACTCATAAAGTGTTATATTTCTTGTTAGAGTTAATTTATTTTTATCTTTTTAGTTCATTTTATTAACAAATAACAAGAGCTTGTTTTTAAATCAGGTTTTTTTTCTTGAATTTTATTTTTAACTATTAGTATTTTTAATTTTTTCCCAAATTTGTTGGAGTTGCATATTCACGCCTACCAAGATAATCATCAAGACAAATCAAACGAGCCTAAACTTGATGGGGTTACGTCGTTTAATTACGGAGTTCCTATGGCCACCTTCCAGCTCCATCATCAGATTAGCTCTATGTCAAAATAATATTGCATTGTCATCCGATTTATACATGCAAGCAAAACAGTTCAATCGAAAACCGAGAGGTGGATCAAATTTAACTTGCAAGGTTTGATTACAGACAGACAACGGGACAGGTGAAAGTAAATAAAAGCTTGTAAAAAAAAACCCGACGTCGTTCCCTCCGCAAAAATCAATTGTCAGGGTGCTCATGGCCTCTTTAAAGAAATATCAAAACGGCTGGTTGACACTTCTCGTGACTCAAGGGCTGGTTTTTATTTTGGCCACCGGCTAAGCATTGCTATACAGCGTGGTAATTCCGCCAGTCTGTTGGGTACATTCAAAATCAAAAAAATCAAAATCAAAAGTCATTTATTCAAATTAGGCTGAGGATCAGCACTTTTCGAACGTCAAAATTACAAAAGACAGTCCCCCCAAAACGCCCACCCGTCGCGCACTTCCTAGTGCTTTAGCTGGGAAGAAGAAGTGGCCAACAAACTCCCCAGCAGCACAGCTGTCTGTCCAGTTAGAAGAACTTGATTCTATACAATGGTATATAGTAAAACATTACGAGACACAAATTAAATTAAATGATTTGCTATATGCCAGCTAGCCAACCCAATATACCAACAAATAAAATGAAAACTATACTCAAGCATAAGCAAAAAAAAAATATGTATATAGAAACATGGCTGCAAAAATAAAAAACTGGCATAAAGGGCGTGACAGCTTACATATGCAATGCTGAATGTTCACATAGCTGTTACGACCTGAGTTACAACTCGAGGCCACAAATGATAAACTAGGACCATCGATGTGAAATAAATTAAACAGGTAAGTAATATTAATAATAATATCAACACCAAAGTCAGCAAGACGACCAGTCACCACAAGCAGCACCCGTTCACGAGCATAACGCAAAGATCAGCCATTGCCGGACGACAGCGATGAGGATGAATTTTTCGACGCTTTATTTTAGCTTTTTTTCTTTCTTTATTATTTTGTTATTTTTATTCAATAAAGTGAACAAAAATTGTCAAATAAAATAGAAACATGGATTTTTTAAGTAATGTAAGTTTGAAATTATTTTATTATGCACATAACCATTTGAGCATGTTTATGGATGAGAATTTTTGGCCCGATGGCATCCTGTATCGACTTTGTATAGAATTTAGTCGTGACAACTCTGGGAAAGTAACCAGTAAAACTTGCGTTGAAAATGTGTTGCAACCAATAACACAAATAGATAATAACAACACCACTTGTATTTTCACTACATTTAATTGTAAAAATGTTAAGAGATCAATTGAAGATGTTAGGCGACTCATGCTGTTGTCAGATATACTTGCTCTTTAAGAAACATGGCTACTACCTTATGACCTTCCATGGCAACTGCTGGATTATTACGTGGCAGACCTCATGGAGGAACTGCGATATTATGGCGAAAAAGTGCGATCCCGTCAGTAACAGTAATTGAATGTAACAACCCTAGGACATGTGCAATCAAAATAGTGATTAGTGATCGTTCCATACTATGTGTATCGGTGTACATGCCGGCAGACTGTCCGGAAAATATGAGTGATTTTACTCAGTGCATGGGCGCTATGCATGCTATTATTGAAGAATGTGGTATAGACTGTGTTTATATTCTTGGGGACTTCAATGCACCAAAGGAGAACTTCTATAATGAGTTACTTAATTTTTGTAATGATTTGGAATGGGTTTGTGCCGACATTGTAAAATGTGGGGTGGACTCTGATACGCACATCTTTGTAAGTGAAGCGCATGGTTGTAAGCGTTGGTTAGACCACATAGTTGTTACTAGTGCAGCGTGGCCCTCTGTTACAGACACATGGGTTGATTATGATGTGTACTGGTCAGACCACTATCCTGTGTCCGTTAAGTGTAATTTTAGTATATTTAAATATAAAAATGTAATACCAGTAGTACCTAAAAGTAACCTGGGGCGAAAGGAAACCTGAACAAATCGGTATGTATACAAATCTTTGCAATAATTTGTTAAAACTAATTGACTTTCCAGTGGATTTACAAAAATGCTCTGACAAACGGTGTAGTAATCTTGAACATAGACTAATCTTAGATAACTTGTATGCTGATATTGTCTCAGCGCTTAGTAAGGCTTCAGAGTCTAGCTATAGGTTGGGTACGAGCGGTAGGAAAAAACAAGTTATAGGGTGGAATAAGTATGTTTGCGAAGCTCATGGGGTGGCCAGGCTTGATTTTCAGAACTGGTTACTGTTTGGTAAACCTTAGACAGGTTACATTTATGAAGCAATTTGTCATACCAGATTTTTTTTACAGCAAAGCTGTTATGGTGCCAACAACACCAGGAACAGATAAAGATGGATCGGCTATCGATACTGCATTCCAATAATAAATTTCGGGAATTTTGGAAACACACCAATAAACTGAACATCAGGTCTGGCGTTCCTTTGAGTGTCGAGGGTGTCACCGACCCAAAGATGATCGCTAACGTATTCAAAGATCACTACACCGTGGAATCACCTTTAGGCGGAAGGATTTTGAAAATTATGAAAGGTGGGAAATCACCAGGACTTGATGGGCTCAGCGTCGCACATCTACACAATGCAGGGCCACACATCTCTAGACTTTTATCGATGTTCTTTAATGTGTGCATTGGGCACTCTTACCTACCTAGTGAATTAACGAAAACAATAGTTACTCCCATAGTAAAAAAACAAGACGGGGACAGTTCGGACAAGTCGAACTATAGACCGATCTCACCGGCCACGGTTATTGCAAAGGTTTTAGACAGTGTGCTTGAGGCTCAGCTAACAGAGTTTATACACCTACATGATGCTCAGTTCAGTTTTCGCGCTGGACTTTCTACAGAGAGTGCTATACTGAGCCTTAAGCACACTGTCGAATATTACACGAGTAGGAAAACGCCCACTTATGCTTGTTATCTAGACCTCTCCAAAGCATTTGACCTTGTAAATTATGATGAACTATGGGATAAGCTTAAGGAAACCAATCTACCTGGTGAGACGATTGCTATCCTTAAGTTGTGGTATCAGAGTCAGGTCAATTATATAAAGTAGGCTGGCACTCTGTCGGATCCATATGCACTACAGTGTGGAGTAAGACATGGTGGATTGTCATTCCCAGTGTTGTTTAATCTATATATAAATGCGTTAATCGTTGAGCTCAGCAGCATGCATGTAGGCTGCCTTGTAGATAATATTTGTGTAAATAATCTAAGTTATGCAGACATGGTCCTGCTGAGCCCAACGATTGGTGGACTTAGGAAATTTATGAATGTGTGTGAGACGTACGCGGCTAGTCATGGACTTAAATATAATGTTACTAAAAGTGAGCTCATGGTATTTAAAGCAGGCACCAAGTCACCTGATCTGGTTCCTCCCGTTACTTGAACGGAACACCCATGAAACTGGTCACCTGTTTTAAATACCTCGGGCATATAGTCACTGATGTCCTACGCAACGATGAGGACATGGACAGGGAGCGTAGGGCTCTGTCGGTCAGAGCGAATACGATAGCCCACAGGTTTAAACGTTGTAACGCTCAAGTTAAAATAACACTGTTCAGTGCGCATTGTACATTTGTCAGCGCCTTTACGTTCAGCACTGGGTTAATATCCACATTAGGAAATAAGTAATTTTATTGTTTATTTAATTTTTTTAAGTACTAACACTAGTTTCATAAGTAGGGCTCGGATAAATATGTGCTAAAAATCTCAAAATATGTAGGTACATATAATATGGATCTAAAAAACGGAAATATGGACTAAAAGACAGTTAATACCAAACATAAAACAGTTTATTCTATTATAAATGTTTAATTTTTTTTTATCATGGAAATTATATTGCTTGACAACTAATACCAAACATAAAACACTTTATTCTAGTAAAATTGTTTGAAGAAATCTAAAAAAATCGACGAAATTAAATTGTTTAACGAAAATTTAGTCTACCTCTTTATTCGAGTTGTTGCAGTATACAACACCATGTTTCTTCAAATTTTCAAAATTGAAGCTTGGTGGTTCTGTTTGGTCGGAAAAACGCTCTATATTGACTGAATGACCTTTCTACGTCACAGAAAGTAACTGGCGAAAACTTAAATTTGCACAACTCTGTAGGCGAATATGCCTCCTCTGGATTGCCGTTTGGTGTTCCACTGAGAATATTGTAAATTTTTTGTAGCGTAGTAAATACAACAGTACATACATAGTAGTTTTTATTAAATCCTTTATTTTTTTCGAGGAGAAACCTTAATTTCGTTTTTACCACTTCAGCAACAGGGCCTTCTGATAACCCAAAAATTATGCAGTTTTTACTCGTTTGAGTACTAAAGATAGGAAACATGGAATAATTTGATTAAATTCCAAAAATATGGGCTTAACCCTAAAATATGAAAAAATATGGATTCTAAGAACCTCATTTTCCAGCTCAAACCATCACAATTTATGTAGAAAACCAAATAATTAATTTAAATGATTCAAATAAAAAATATGTGTTTACATATTTATCCGAGCCCTATTCATAAGTTTTAATATACTAACATTCTATGGATTTTTAAATATGAATTAAAAAGTTTTTATTTTATTTTATTTATTATAAACCTTCCGAACTAAATTCTCATGATGATGAAAACCCCATAATAATCGTTGCATGACGTACGTAAATATCTTTTAAGCTCATCCCATGGGTAAAATAATCTGTCATTTAAGCGGTAGCTAGATTAATTAGATTACTACCAAAGTGAAATGGGCTCCGGCAAGTTAGCGAGTCAGTTCAGTTAGTTGCGAGGACTTCGCTCTCACTGACTTAGGTACTTCAAATTTATTTCTTTCTTTATTCGTGCAGGAGACCAGTGCTTGAACTGTCACGCGAACTAACTTCATGCGCAAAGGCTGTTTTGTAATTTTTATATTGTTTAAATAATTATTATGAATGATGATTATGAAACATGGTTCCCTGATGTTTCAGGCGACGCAATTGTTCTCGGGGCACGGTTGCTTTGGTCAACTACTAGTCTCCCTACATCAGGAATCGGACTCTCGGTGCCAGCACTAGATCTATTGTTATCCAACACAGCGCAGTATAAACTGACTG
Organism: Aporophyla nigra; assembly: GCA_947507805.1. Classification (NCBI taxonomy): domain Eukaryota; kingdom Metazoa; phylum Arthropoda; class Insecta; order Lepidoptera; family Noctuidae; genus Aporophyla; species Aporophyla nigra. The sequence goes on from OX382301.1 coordinate 25,207,325, forward strand.
AATGTGTCGCATGGGACCAGCTGTGCACTGACCTCGTATTAGAAGTGGGGTGCGGCCTGACGCTGTCGATAGTAGTTTGTTCAATGGTCGACAGTGCAAAGTGTTGGGACGTGACAATATCCTTCTGCGAAACAAGTTATCCTGCAGAGAGAAGCTGCAGAAATGCTACGGAGGATCACGCGTGCTGTCCGGGCAGCAGCATGCTGCCGCGCGCCTCTCCAACACGGAACAGAGGAGTTAAACCCCTCCCTGCACCCACGGCACGCGCAACGCAGCCACACGCGTGCCGCTGCCCGACGGTGGAGGACGAGCGAACACCGGGGTGGGCTTACTTAGTAAGAGTTTGACACCGGAAAGGACATCCATGAGGAGTTCAAGCCCATCGCCGAAGTGCGGCGCGCGGTGCGTGGCGCAGTGAGTACTCACGTGGCGAGGTAGTACTTGTGGTAGTGTTGGTGCGCGGCCGGCGTCTCGGCCAGCTGGCGCAGCGCCATCTGCAGCAGGCGGTCGCCGAAGTGCGGCGCGCGGTGCGTGGCGCAGTGAGTACTCACGTGGCGAGGTAGTACTTGTGGTAGTGTTGGTGCGCGGCCGGCGTCTCGGCCAGCTGGCGCAGCGCCATCTGCAGCAGGCGGTCGCCGAAGTGCGGCGCGCGGTGCGTGGCGCAGTGAGTACTCACGTGGCGAGGTAGTACTTGTGGTAGTGTTGGTGCGCGGCCGGCGTCTCGGCCAGCTGGCGCAGCGCCATCTGCAGCAGGCGGTCGCCGAAGTGCGGCGCGCGGTGCGTGGCGCAGTGAGTACTCACGTGGCGAGGTAGTACTTGTGGTAGTGTTGGTGCGCGGCCGGCGTCTCGGCCAGCTGGCGCAGCGCCATCTGCAGCAGGCGGTCGCCGAAGTGCGGCTCGCGGTACGTGGCGCGCCGCCCCAGTAGTGGCGCGCGCACTGCGGGGACACACACACAACGGTTAAAGTTATCATTACCTTTAGTCATAAGAGGGAATATGCTGGGCAAATGATATTACATGAGTAAAATTAATTTCAATCTCAAAAGTAATATAATTATAATAATTTATTTGCCATAAAAAAACATACAGATGGGAACCTAGGTGGTTCGTTATGAAACACTGTACATTGTATACATGATTATCAGGTTCTATGTTAAAATCTGTTAATTATCTTGGGTGGTTGACATTTGTGCACGCTGATAAACGAGATAAACAGTTGAACGTATTTAGATGAAAACCCACAGATTTAACCTGAATAAACACGAGCTCACTTTTTCTCCAGATACAAAAAGTATTTTCCCTGGGATGCTCTCCCTTACAACAGCTGGTACAACACGCTACTCACATCTCAGGCCGCCCTCGTCGTCACACAGCTGGTCCTGGTACAGCGCGGCGGCGGCGGGCGACTGCACCAGCAGCACGCGCACGTCGTCCCGCTGCAGCAGCGCGCGCACCCAGCTGTGCGGCGCGGGGCCGCACAGCGCCATCACCTCGGCCGAGAACAAGTCGTACACCTGGCGCCACACACAACGAACATCAGCCGCGGTTCATGGACAACAACAAACACTGTAAACTAAAACTCTGGCGTTTTCAAATGTACAAAAGATGACAACAACGATGCCCACTTGAAATAGTTTATGGTTTAGTGATGCGATACTAAAAATTCTAGGTTGTGGTAAATTAAATCGTTTGTTTTTAGTATTTTAATATGAAATGATGACAAAGAGAACCCACATAGGATCACTCATGCGTCGCTGTCAATCTGCCACAACCAATTTGTTCCGATTGTAATGGACCGATAACTTGAAATGTTTGTACCATATTGACCTTTATGATTTGATTAGCTTTTGCCAGCGGCTTCGTCCGCGTGGAGGTCGGAAAATATCCCGCGGGAACGTACTACCGGGATAAAAAGTACCTTAGGTGTTAATCCAGGTTATAAACTAACTGTGTTCCAAATTTCATCCAAATCTGTTCAGTAGTTTTTGCATGAAAGAGGAACAAACATCCATACATCCACACATACAAACTTTCGCATTTCTAATATTAGTAGGATTGTTAGGCGCCATTATTTTTTGTGATCTTAATTATTAAACCACGTCTCCCGGGCTGGACGGTGCAGTAGACCGGGATTACCGGTACTGACATACACGCTGCCGCGCTAACAAAAAATACAATAACTCGATTTTGCCGCTTTCGAGAAAATCGCGCTCAAAGTTTTGAACTTTATTTTTCTTGTATATAATGAACTCGTGAAGGTATCTACACGAAACTAGTACCAAATGAAAGGAAAACGAATGAAGAAGAGATTCAATTATTTATTTTAGGCCTATTTCTATCTTACCTGCATTTAGCAAAATATTTGAAAAGTTAATCCTCAAGCAGTTGCTAAGACATTTTAATTTAAATAGCCTCCTCCATAATGAGCAATATGGCTTTACAAAAGGTCGTTCAACTACAGATGCGGGTGTTGCTCTCTTGAAACACATTTTTAACGCATGGGAGAACTCGCAAAATGCTATCGGAGTATTCTGTGATCTCTCCAAAGCCTTTGATTGCGTGCACCATGACACGCTTTTGCGTAAACTACGTCATTACGGTGTCCATAACGAAGCTATAAACGTAATAAATTCTTATTTACATAATAGGTTCCAATGTGTAGATATTAATGGTGTAAAATCTGCCGGGCTACCGGTTCAGTTAGGTGTGCCTCAAGGCTCTATACTCGGCCCATTCTTGTTTTTAGTGTATATCAATGACTTACCATTCTTTTTAAAGGGTATTTGTGACGTTGTACTGTTTGCAGATGATACATCTCTTATTTTTAAAGTAGACAGGAACAGACCAGATTTTGACGACGTGAACAGTGCACTCTCAATGGTTACCGATTGGTTTACGGCAAATAACCTAGTTCTCAATGCCAAGAAAACCAAATGTGTAAAGTTCGCCTTACCGAATGTTAGAAATCTAGGTCCCAACATCGTCTTAGATAAAGAGGTGCTTAAAACTGTAGACTCGGCAGTTTTTCTGGGCATAACAGTGGATGGCAAACTTCAGTGGGGCCCTCATATTTCAAGCCTAGCGGGAAGGCTCAGTTCAGCTGCCTACGCCGTCAGAAAAGTAAGACAATATACTGACGTTGATACAGCTCGGTTAGTCTATTTTAGTTATTTCCACAGCGTTATGTCTTACGGTATTCTACTGTGGGGTACAGCAGCTGATATTCAAAATATTTTTGTCCTTCAGAAACGAGCTGTTCGAGCAATTTACCAGTTAGGTGCCAGAGTTTCCCTAAGGGACTTTTTTAAAGATATTGGTATTCTTACGGTGTCATCACAATTCATTTTCGCCAACATCTTATATATTAGGCAAAATATACACTTATACGCTAAAAACAGTGATATTCACACTGTTAACACTAGAAGTAAGGACAAACTACGTGTTCCCTTTCACCGGCTTCATAAGGTGCATAACTCATTTGTTGGGCTTGGTATAACATTTTACAACAAGCTACCACCTTCTTTACTAGAATTACCTTTTAATGCGTTTAAAGCTCAAGTAAAATCCAACCTTTGTCAAAAGGCGTACTATTCCATCAACGATTATTTAAATGATAAGAATAGTTGGTCGCTGTGATTAACTCAAGACAATGTTTATGTTCTTTCTCCAGTATTAGCGTACCTAGTGATAGGTTTAATATAATTGTTTCCATATTTTTTTCCTGTTTATGCCAATTTTATTTTATTAGTATTGCATAATGTGGTTAGCTAGCGACCTCGACAAGTAATCATTCAATTCTTGCTTGAGCAACCGGCAGCAAGTTCGTCATGCTCCCTTAGATGTCAATGCTTGCGGTAGCGTCGGGGGTCGGGTTGCCCCCTTCCCTCAAATATGGCGAGGGGGGCAATGGCTGATCTTTGCGTTATGCTCGTGAACGGGTGCTGCTTGTGGTGACTGGTCGTCTTGCTGACTTTGATGTTGATATTATTATAATATTACTTACCTGTTTAATTTATTTTACGTCGATGGTCCTAGTTTATCATTTGTGGCCTCGAGTTGTAACTCAGGTCGTAACAGCTATGTGAACATTCAGCATTGCATATGAAAGCTGTCACGCCCTTTATGCCAGTTTTTTTATTTTTGCAGCCATGTTTCTATATACATATTTTTTTTTTGCTTATGCTTGAGTATAGTTTTCATTTTATTTGTTGGTATATTGGGTTGGCTAGCTGGCATATAGCAAATCATTTAATTTGATTTGTGTCTCTTAATGTTTTACTATATACCATTGTATAGAATCAAGTTCTTCTAACTGGACAGACAGCTGTGCTGCTGGGGAGTTTGTTGGCCACTTCTTCTTCCCAGCTAAAGCACTAGGAAGTGCGCGACGGGTGGGCGTTTTGGGGGGACTGTCTTTTGTAATTTTGACGTTCGAAAAGTGCTGATCCTCAGCCTAATTTGAATAAATGACTTTTGATTTTGATTTTGATTTTATGGCTTGAAATCGTGAATATAATGCTTATAATTAGGAATGTTTAAATAATCACCCTATCATCACTAGTCATAAATGCAATAACTACAATACTTATTGTATTTATCTTTAGCAAACCTACTTATTGCAGTTCTAAGTTAACACATGCATTACTAATTTCGATAATTTCTAACGATAAAAACAATATATGAAATAGTTATTGTATTTATCGTTAGAAATACCTATGGAACAGTCGGTGATCCAAATGAAATAAAACAACACTTTACTTTGTTTAACAAGTGTTTATTTAAAATCAGACCAAAAATATTCTTATTATAAGTCTGTTTAACTAAAATAACTTCTCCAAAGTTGTTATAAAAATAAAAAAATTACTTCTTAATATTAAACTTGTGTTTTTGACACATATTACTGGAAGGTAATAACAGCAATATTCTTGGACAATATTTAATAAAGCCCTATTGATACACTTAAAACATAACATCAGACTATGAATCGCGCCCAGAGGCCGAATATAATAGAAATTAATTAAAACATAACAAATGCACCCGCAAAAATCATTTAAACTAGTGAGATCACTTACAAAAAGTCTTATAAAAAGTATAGTCGTTTCAGGCTTACATTATTTACTTGCTAAATAGGTATTATTGTTTAAAATCACAGCATAATTGAATAACTTTGAGAAAGTTTACATACAATTATTGATAAGTGTAAATCAAATAAATCATTTAAAAGGCACTATGTCTAAGTAATTAACTATAAAAGCATTGGTAAAAAGAGATCAATGTTAATCTTAATTCCTATTAGTTTTCATTCTCCGTAGCTAAATTGGAATGGGCCTTTGTAGATTCTGGCAGTGTTCTCCAAAAAATCCTCCGGTGTTCAGGCATCAGAGGGACTAACTTAGCAAGAATCTCTTCTTTTCGTTCCTTAGTTATCCCTCTAGGAGCAGACTTCGAAACAGCATTTGGAAAGACTTTGTTTTTTTTAACTTTAACCTGGAGAAAATCTAGCTCCTTCCACTCTGATTCCAGATTGTCTTTGAATTTAATGGTGTAATGCCCTTGTTCGGCTTTCACAGACATTATGTCCCTCAAATAAACCCTTGGTTCGATATTTCTGATTTTATGCTGTGATGAAGAGTCTTCGAACATGAAAAAATCAGCCACGGACATAACGTGCACTGTGTTTTTTCTTGAATTTGCATTCTGAACGGCATCGACAAAGTCGTCGAAATCGTAGACTTTGTTTTTTTTCTTTAAAGACATTTCCACCTGATGGTGAAAATGATCGGCTGACATAAAAGAGTGTCCGGGCTCGAAATATTTGACTGTGATGGTTTCAGTGGCAGTAAGTTCGCTGTTGACTAAGTTAACTAAGAAACACATGAATGCCCAATTCTTATTTTGTGCCGCGCAGTTGTCAGCCCAAATAACAACATGTTTTGCGTCTCTTTTGTGCAACAGAAAACATCTGAAAGCTGATAAGATGTCTTCCTGGTTCCTTCCTGATATTGTTTCGTTCCATAAGACAGCAAAAGGCATTTTATCGACCTTAGTTTTTCCAAGGGGTACGAAGCTTTCGTACCCCTAAAGGCTATTATACGAGGACAAAAAATAGCTATTTTATACTGGTCCAAGGAACCCAAACAGGGTTTAAAGTACTTTAAAGTGTTAGTCGTTAGGATGCGTTCGAAGCGAAACGTCTTCCGTCATGTCTCCAGGGACGCTTAAAACTTAACAATATATTATATTGTTTATTTATATTATTTTGTTTTATTATTAGTTTAAACCCAAACAGCCAGAACAGTATAGCAACAAAGCGTATCGCGTCGGGAGTACTCGAACGGTAGTTGGACCGCGTTCTATGCAGTGCACTTTTTTTCTTCATATTTATTATTTTAACAAAGTTAACTTACCGCGTAAATCACGTCCATCGCAAACACAAAAACGACGAGGCTGGCCTGGTGGTAGTGACACTACTGACAAACCTGTCATGTTTCACTTCCCCTTACACCCGGCAACACCCCCGCTGAGCCCCGCGTTGCATAGTCTTACTAATAATAAACGCAATAACTCGTAATGATATTTTAGTTTTGATTGCAAACAGGCTTATTTTTAATTTTATTGCTAATCATAAATACAACAACTGTATTTATTTGCGAAGCTTCAGACAACACTAATAATAAGTACAATAACTCAAACTCATATTGTATTTATAACTAGCAAACAAATATTGGATTTCCGAGTCCTACTTATCATAAGTGGAACAACTAATAGTTATTGTACTTATGACAAGTAATGTATGCGTAATTGAAAACTACACAACAACAAGAAAGATTATTGTATTTTTGATTAGTGAATTTGTTATAAAGTTTGAGTTATTGCATTCTTCCTTACTGAAAAACCGAGTTCCTGCAGTATTCTTAAAAAAGTTACTTAGAGAGAGTTATAGATCTCGATTCGCTGATTTCGAATATATATATAACTCAAAATCTTCCAAAATCGAGTTATTGTGTTCTTCGTTAGCGCGGCAGCACGGGTGGGCCATGTTCCTTCAGTTGCCTATACCAGGGCCTATTACGGGTGAGAGCGAAGTGTAGGGGCCTCAACAATTGTGGTAAATTAGCTGTGACAGACGTGTAACGAAATGAAATTAATTTTGATTAGAATACAGGAAAACCAATAAGAAGTGTGTGATCTTTAAATAACATGGAAAATCTCTCAGTATTATGCATACAAACTTACATTTGAAGTTGGAATGTATGGGAGAACATTTTTTTCAAGTACGGAACTCTTTAGTGCGGGCCGCGGGGTCAACCACGCACAATGAACGGTTCCGCAATTTGAGAGAAAAGTTTTAAAATATCGCGTATAATAGGTATTATTATAATATTTTCCAATTTAATGGTGATCCATAGGATGAAAAGTGAATGTGAGCGCAAAGAGTAGGTGCTCACATAATATTGATAGAAATTATCCAAGAAATATTACAATCCAGCATGTGATGTGACTGCCAGGGTCGCGAGATTGTTCGAAAGAGATACCGTGACCCTGGCACATGGGCAACTGAAGGAACACAGGTGGGTTTTAGTTAGTAAAAGTCTGACACGCCCTCCCGCTCCGTCCAGAGCGGGAGAAGTCATTTGATGATTGCACATCCAAAAAAAAAAGCATGTGATGTGAGTCTGAAACATTTAATTTTACTCCACAAACAAACATTATTAACATTTAACTGTGCTAAAAGCCTAATTCGTCCCCATTCGTTCGCCAAAAAGACAGAAATGATCATGAAAATCACCGAACTATTTTTTTTTTAACCGACTTCAAAAAAAGGAGGAGGTTATCAATTCGTCTGTATTTTTTTTAATGTTTGTTAGCTCATAACTTTTGACTGGGTGAACCGATTTCGATGACTTTTTTATTTGAAAGCTGGTGCTTTCCGATTGGTCCCATTTTAATTTGGTTCCATTCGGACAGTGGGGTCCATGTGAAAGTCTTAAATTTGCATTAAGTATTTGCGCGACAAATGAACGAATAACGCGATTAGATTAGTGCGGGGTATCTACCATAACTAAAAAGTTAAAAATAAAAACTTTTTACAAAAAAAAAAAAACAACCTACTTCCTTAAAAAAACACTACAAAGTCAAAAATAACTTTATTTTCGGAAGTTGGTGGCTAAAACCTTAAATAAAGATCCTAAGACACCGAATTCCGAAATTAAAGTTATTTTTGACTTTGTAGTGTTTTTTTAAGGAAGTCGGTTGTTTTTTAAGTTCATAATAGATACAGATTTCGGCAAACGGCGAGTCTTACCAAACGAGTTGTGGGAGACGTATTAAGTACTTACTGGACTGCAACGAATTATCAAAGGTTAACAAACCTTCCCAACAAGGTAAAACACAACAGGTAAAATATACCAACACCTTATATGACTTTAGATTCCAGTTTATACCAATTTCAAAAAGAATCGAGCCCGCTTTTTTTAGAAATGCACACATTAAGAATGACCACAGTTACCTACAACTTGAGAAGGCAATATAACCTTCTCGTAAGAAATGCATATTTTTAATAATATCTTGTAGTGATAAGCAGCGCATATACATATAATGCCTTTTGCACCGGATCATCGATGGGCCATTCGTAAAGAGCAGACGACACTGACAGCTAAGCTAAATCAGTTTAGCTCTACCAATTCATTTAGATTATAAGTGCAACGCATTTATTTAAACCGGCTAATCTGACAACTTATGTAAAAGAGCGAAAGACACTTCCAAGCAGTTGGTCGGCTCATCAAGTGCTTGAAGGCTGGTCTATTTTTAATTTTTGGGCAAGAAACAGCATTGCCATACAACGTGGCAATTCCTGTTGAGAACAGAATGGATTAATTTTTCGATGTCTAATTTTCTTTTTTATATAAGTACTTGTACATCTATTATTTTTAGACTGTTTACTTTTAAATTATGTACAAAATTTTAAGATAGTTAAATTACGTAAAATTGTTATTATTTTTTAAACTTTTTTCTGAAAAAATCCGCTACGAATAATTATTTTAGCAAATGTATGAAGCTAACCTAAATTAGCTTAGATCCCCGTGTGGCATGCGCTTAATGGGACCCGCATGACTGGTCACACCGGTGTTGTGCAAGGGAACACGTTAACTACACTCTTGCTAGCTGGTATTTACTAGCATTTAAATGTATACTTGTATTGCATGTCATTTCTTTTCAAACTGATAACGCGGATCGTTTTCCATCGTGTAGGATAAACTGCCAGTTTTTTTTTTCATATTGCCAGTAGAAACCAGTTTACACATTTAAAGATATTTTAAGGATAAAATCACTTTACATTTAACATCAATCATGGATTTCTGATCAACCATGAAAAAAATGTTTTTATTTTTTAGATATTTCTTCTTGTTGATTTATCTTTGAGGTTGTCGGCTGCTTAAACGGACTTGTAAAACATTGGACAAACCAAATATTTTTTTCATGAAAACCGTTTTCTCTTGCCGGTTCTTCTCCATAGTAAACGATCAATTGGACCGTGCACTTAGCTTCTATCGTTTCATAAGTGCCCATGTAGATGTATGTGAAATTAAATATTTTGAAATAGGTTGAATCCAACAGACTGATGAAATATAACAAAATAATCTTCGAACATTTACATATCAATAGCAACGTGTATGCTTGCGAGTTGTAATAGATATTACAATTTCTGGTTTTACTACAATCTGCGCCAACGCACACACGCTGATCGATGATATATTTCAACATATTAGGTATCCAACGCTATCAATCATCATCTGCCTGCCTTTTCCCAACTGTGTTGTGGTCGGCTTCCAGTCTAACCAGATGCAGCTGAGTACCAGTATTATACATGGAGCGACTGCCTATCTGACCTCCACAACACAGGTACTGGGTAATACGATGCCCCTTGGTACGACTGCTTGTCAGACTTTCGGGCTTCTGACGATCCGTAACGACTGTCTAAGATCTACAAAATACAGCCGGGACCAACGGCTTAACGTGCTTTCCGAGGCACGGAAGGGTCTTGGTATGTAAAGAATCAGAGTTATACATTTTATAACCAAAGTCAAAAACATAAAAAGCCAGTTTTTCGTAAAATAGATATGAATACCACATCTACGAAAAACAGGAAACTGGTTCAGTTGTTTAAATGTGATACACAATTCTAAAAGTATGTATGCTAAGATGCACAACACGTCTCAGTTTCATTCTATAATTTAGTTAGGGTAGTCTCTGTTGAACTTCACAACTAACGCAACTGCGGGATGGGAATAGCGGACAGTTTTCTTTTCTCCAAAATAAAGATGTTCCAGTTATTAGGATATTTAAAAAACCGGTTACATCTTAAGGGCAATTAAGGAGGCGTTCTCGTGATACAGGAAAACCAATATGCAGCTACCTCCACGGGAAAATCATTTGTAACAGTTAAAATTATCTCTGGCGGTATGCGGCAGGTAGTTTAGTTTTCTAATTTATAACGAGGTGTGTCCTCGGAGGGATTACCCATCGGCAACTTCTCAGGGCCACCAACTTCTACGTTTCTAACTTCAAAAGGCAGCTTTGTTTTGTTTAAGTTTAGAACCTTAAAAACGAAGATACTTTATCCAAACGTTAATCCCCTCTCTAACCATTTTAGGAGATGAACTTTCTAAATTTCCTCCCTTAGACCTCACCTTCGTTATACAGCATGGATTCTTGATACGGGGCAGTAAGGAACCTTAGTGAAACTGTTATTGCGTTGTTCTGTAGAGACTAGCCGACGTTTTGAGTTAGTCACAGATTTTGGCAAAAAAATTTAGGCAACAAGAAAATCGTCCCGTTTTATTTTTATGATACCAATCGATGCTGTTTAGTATGAGAATTTAAATACTTTTTGGATTAACTGCATTGAAGGTATGTATTAGAAAGCAACACACATTTTCCAAACATTTAGCCTTAAAAATAGCGTTTTGTGAATTCATCACGATAAATGATATCAATATTCATGAAATGGAATATTCCGAATCAATCAATGATTTGATGAATTAATTTAACAAGTGTTTAACCAAGTAATTAATTGATATCGAGTTTTATCAGTAAAGTGGAGAGTAATCAATCTTATTTAGATAATTGATATTGAGGTTAAGCGAATGCCATTTTTTTGCGTATATAATGAAGAACAAATTATACCTTGTGATTATTATTACTATAACATTGTGTCGTCTCATATTTAACATCAATTAGAGATTATACAATATTTACACTCCGTTTTACTGCACTAACCACCGGGAAACCGAAAAACAGAACAGAATTAGCGTGGAAATGTCACAGGAAGGTGATCCGTAGGCACCTAGTAAAACTGACCATTAGTAGTTTGTATGTACGATACACCAAAACAGGATCAGTAAAGTAGTCCATTCAACTGTTCGGAGGGGTGAGACGAGGTTGTGATATCTCAGAAACTGTTCACCAATGCGTTGGAGGGCGTCTTCATGGACCAGACAAGACAGGGTATCGACATGATCGGCGAGTACATCACACACCTTAGAGATTATTCGATGACATCGTCATAATGGAAGAGACGCTGGAACTGTTAGACCAGATCCTGCATAACCTATATAGAACCTCTCGGCGGCTATTAGTTTCGGCATGAATTTGGATAAGACAAAAATCATTAAAGTACATTCCACACGTCATGCCAAGTCCAATCTGTATAGAAGATTCGCTTCTAGAAGTTGGGAAGCAGTATGTCTATTTGGGAGTCATGCTCACTATTTCGAGAAAGAACCTGGCACAAAGAGCTAGTTGGGTTGGGCAGAGTTTGGAAAACTTCGTCGAGTCTGCTCGTCGCCTATCCCGCAATAACTAAAGACTTAAGGTCTTCAACCAATGCGTCCGTTATGATATATTGCACACTGACCGTCAGGCTAGTCCACAAATTTAAGGTAGCTCAGCGCGCTATGGAGCGGGCTATGCTCGGCGTTTCTTTGAAGGGTAAAATCTGAAATTATTGCAGAATGAGGTGTAGTGGCAGAGAGCCATGTTTGTGGAAGGACCGAAGGTCGATGAAGCAGACGAGTCCTGAAGTGGAGACTGCGTCTCGGCAAGCGGTATAGGAGGCCCCCAGCGATAATGGACTGACGGACCTTAAGGTGTCACAGACAGGCTGGATGCGGAAGGTGGAGCACAGTGTGGAGCAGCATGGGAGACGCCTATGTGCAGTAGTGGAGTGCGATAGGTTGAGTTGATTGATGTACGATACAGGAAGTTTGGTAACCTAGCAACGTTTCTCCAGATATGGCTTATAAGGAAACGCGGATATTTTTATTACAATTTACGACAAGGAAAACTTACGCCAGATGCAGTTGGTAATGATTTTACTAATATGTATGTATCTTATTTCTAACGCTTCTCAGTTTTTTGATAGCTTACCTGTTATGTTTGCTAAATCAGACGACTTGCTGTATATATGCTTTTATGAATCGGATCGTGGTCATGGGTGCATATACCCATCTAAGCAAGGTTAAGATTGTGGCCAGAAAATTTGTTATTTGTGGTACTTTGAAATTGCTACGCAGGGGTTGCAGAAAATGGTCGGCTTTGTATTTTCACATAAAATACCGTGTGACAGTCTTGTACGACATAACTTGCAAGCTGACTTTCTAACGATGGAATTCGATGTCGACAGAACTTACCATTCCGCCAGTAGAATCCTGTATAAGCTCCTTGAGCGCCGCCATGGCTTGCTGGCCATGTTCTCCCTCTCGAGCGTACAGCAGCAACACATCGCGAGAGTCGCGCGTCACTGCCGGTTCGGTGTCCGCCTCGCTGAAAATTACATGTACACGTTTCAATACAAGATATACAGGGTTATTTGTAAAACACCGGCAACCTCTCAGGTCTATGTTACTAACATCATAATCAACAACTTTTGTTCTATGACTTTTAAAAATTCATCATATTTTAGTGCATCAGATTTTCATACAAAAATCGGCTGCCTGTAAATAGGTCAAGTTCAAGCGCCCCCGCCGCCCTAACCCCGCTCCCCTTGCTAATATACTATCGCTTTCTTTTGCTTCGCATAGACTCCGTAACATTTAGAGCGTTCAATTTAAATATTTTTATTTTTGTTTGAAAATCTGATGAACTAAAATGTGATGCATTTTTAAAAGTCACAGAACAAAAGTTGTTGATTATGATGTTAGTAACATAGACCTGAGAGGTTGCCGGTGTTTTATAAATAACCCTGTATAAAGGCCACAGATACATTAGATTTCGATTTCAGGCCTGCACTTCACATGTCAAGGGTACTTTGACTTAGGCCCGTATTCAAGAAAAAATGATACAAACAACTTTTAATTATGTTATCGGTTGTTGGCAAAAATATTGCGAAACCGAAACGTACATCAATTTCCATGAAGTTTTCTTAGTCTATTAAAGATGCGTTTGTGAGTGGTATTAGACATGTTATCAAAACAATATATAGGTATGTTGTATGTCTTAACTCATAACTTCGAGGTACGAGAGCTACAGGTTATCGCGGAGGCAACGTTTGCGGATCACGTTCGGTGAAGTAATCCAAAGAGGCTTAGTAGCCTGGTTTTACCATATGAGCCTTCTGCATTCGTGTTGTTATTACAGAAATTATAGAAAAGTTCACCAATGAACTTGAACTAGATTAACCGATTATTTTAATAGGTTTCTTGATAAGTAAAATTGCGAATTAAGACAAGTTGATAAACTAAACGTTCTTTTGATAGCGTCTGCAATTCTGTGAATGACATCGCTCGTGACAAAGGCGCCACCTACTACACATGAGTATGTCCTTAATATTCATAGTTACTAAAGACTACACTAAATTCAAATTCATGTTTGTTACAATGTCATGGGTGAGGGCCGCGACCCGCGCGGTAAGTGCAGTGCTCGATAACGACATGAATGAGACAATGAAACGATCATATCGTTCGTGTAATACATATACAGGGTTATTTGTAAAACACCGGCAACCTCTCAGGTCTATGTTACTAACATCATAATCAACAACTTTTGTTCTATGACTTTTAAAAATTCATCATATTTTAGTGCATCAGATTTTCATACAAAAATCGGCTGCCTGTAAATAGGTCAAGTTCAAGCGCCCCCGCCGCCCTAACCCCGCTCCCCTTGCTAATATACTATCGCTTTCTTTTGCTTCGCATAGACTCCGTAACATTTAGAGCGTTCAATTTAAATATTTTTATTTTTGTTTGAAAATCTGATGAACTAAAATGTGATGAATTTTTAAAAGTCACAGAACAAAAGTTGTTGATTATGATGTTAGTAACATAGTCCTGAGAGGTTGCCGGTGTTTTACAAATAACCCTGTATATACGCATGCGCAACTCAACAATAACGTCTTACGAGACAATGGTAAACCGTCACTCTTAAAATCAACACGGTAGTTTGTCAGAACAACTTGAATATAAAAACGGTAAGTGCGAGACATAGTTGTATCGTGATGTTTCCGTACAATTTTTATTTACAAACAATACAGAGCTTTGTCCCTTATCGTTCCTAAGATACCGATTGGCGAGACAGTCAGACAGACACCCTTTTGATACGGAACCTTAAAAGACCGCGGTCGATGTCTTCGTTCTATCTCATGTTGACACTGACTGTTTGCTGAGCCTTCATGACCAATTAACATCTTAACGTTAAATACGAGTATTGAACTAAATATACGAAGTATAAGTACGTGAAGGATATTGTCTGTTTGCACATGATCGCAGTGTCGTACCCACGATACTTAAGTTTGTAGAATATAAAATTATGCACTAGTGTGACCCATAGCTTATCTTATAACAGCAAAGATGAAAGTTATGTCAGATTATAATGCCTTAAGTGGTGTATATGTGGAATACCTACACTAAGAAACTATCACAATACATGTACCATAAAGCGGGGTCAAAGAGCTTTTGTAATTCTGTATGCAAACAAGTAGCGGACACCGAGTATCATCAATCTAAAAGTTAACTATGCAAAATCTGTTTACTTGTTTAACGTGTAATTTGAATGCAGATCAGATTTCCATAAAATACATGTTGCAGCTCTCATGTGACCACTTCTACAGCGTGCATAAACGGCAAATTGGCATCTCACCGAGCACGCAAGCGGTCAGGGTCCGCCGCCTTTGGATACGTACAGTTGTGTCACTTGATGGGTTGCAGTCCGGGGACAATAAGCCTAAATCTAATCATAATCACACCGGCACCCTTCACACCGGAACACAGCATCGCTTTCGGCGACAGAAGTAGGTTTGGCGGTAGTTCCTCATTCGGGCGAGAGACGATGTTTTCATCGTATGAGAACATATCTCGCCAATCTATTACTGAGCGTGCGGCGCCATGTGTTCAAAGTGCCTTATAATCATTAAGACTACTATTTAAAATAGTTTTGTTCCAAGTGAATAAACTTAACATCATTACTGGTTATGTTTCACGAGATAACTTGCATTTTATGTATATTTAGAAAGCATACTCCTTTAGCAGGAGTTTTTGACAAAATTGCCGATCAAACACTGATTATGTCAATATTTAGCTAACGCCCACTTGCTTGCTCGTGGGTTATCCTAAATATCTCGAGTTGCCAGCTTACTCAAGTTTAATGAAATAGTTCGCCTTTCGCCAGCAAGATTTAGAGGTAAACCTAAGGTTAAACTTTTATATATTTAACCCACCGTAAGTCGCTTAACTTTGGGTTAGTGTTAGTGATTTCAAAATAAATTGACATTATCATGTAACGCTGATAACTTATTTTGAATTTAATATTGTTAGACGTTGTAGTAAGTGCAATTGGGTACTCCGATATATTAGCAGGCAATATATTCATAGACGCATATGAAAATAAACAGAAATTATAAAAAATGAAATTATAAAAACTAAACATATTTTTCCTTATCTGATGTTTTCGTCAACCGAGATCATTGGATATCCGTGGAAACCACATACGATACGATTAATATTAAATGTCATGCTATAAAATTCAGAGACAAGAAAGTATCACGAGTCGTAATTCATTTTTTGTTGGTTATTCATTTTAGTCGAATTACATATCAGGGCATAGGCATTGTAATTCTATGTTTCATCCAAATCAAAAAAAAAAAAAAAAAAACACTAATTTCTGGTTACCTAACCTGGTGATATTTTTTTAGTGGTGCTATGCGTGATATGAATTAAAATGGAAATAACCTAACTTTACAAACTCTACATTTATTCATTTAACCCGAATAAACATGCAAGTGGGCCTAAGACTACTTATTTACAGGTTTAGATAGCTTACTATTAGAAGATTTTGGTCACTCAAGTAACGGTCGAATAAGCAAATATCTCCCAAGAAGCATATGCTCCGGTTGAAAGTTAATTCGCCCCAACAAGTGTATGACTCAAACTGATAATTATGATAAATATCTTAATTAACCTTGACATCATAGCATCTTCAAAATATTGATTAAATTATTCGCCGAAATATTCATGAACAAACAAGTCATAACAATTGCACTGACTAAATACGACCGGAGTACCGGACGCAATTATTTGCAACTCATCATCATCGTCTTGGCGTTATCCTTTCGCAGCCCGGGCTCCGCTTTCCTGCTCTTAAATTTCCACTACGCATCCCACATGGTGAGTCTATTTGTACGCATGGCTACGATGTCAAGCCAGCACTTTTTGGGTCTTCCCCTGCTGCTGTGGCCCGGCGGAGGCGGCATGACTAGACATTTGTAACTGACTACAATCAAGCCCCGTACCTATTCATGGTACCGAGATAAAAGTTGTGCGACTTTCTTGCAATAACATTATTTTGTAACATAACATGACGCCCCTGTTCCTCGTACGATTAGACTGAGTTGATTTTTGTAGTAAACTCACATTTCGCCAAAAAAACAATACAAATACCTTATGACATTGCTTTACCTACATATAATTTTGTGTTGCTACAAATATGGTCCTCACGAAAAAAGGTATAGGTAATGTTGCCAGCAACGTGCTACCTTCAACACAATAACATGTTGAAGTGATGTGGTGTTGTGCAACTTGGCTTATCATGCCAAGACGCACGCCTTATACTGATTACTGAACCACAATTGTAAAGGCAGTTCCATGAAAAAAAAAAAAATCAGTAGTTTTGCCGTGACAGCAATTCGAATGCGTTTTGCGAAGGTGACTCCTGATCAATTCATGTCAAAGCTACTGTAGATACGGCTATCGCCTTATGCGGGCTGAAAGAATTCATTGTGTACTGTAATTAGATAGTCAACCATATTATAATTTCATGCATGTATCATACGCTCAGGTATTTCATGGATCTTAGGCTGTCTCCCACAATATTGTAATGTGTATTAATAGCTTAAGACTTAATAATATGGACCTGTAAACTTTTTAATATTGTGGTGAGAAAATAAATAAATTGATTGATTGATTGATCTTGTGATATGAGTTAGAACAATTGCTGTAGAAGTAAGAAAAGTACCGTAGAAGAAAAAAGAAACCGTAGTTTTGCCCTTGAGACAGGATAATTTTTAGATAGGTACCTTTATCATTATTTTTTAATAATAAAGTTTAATTAAAAACAAGAAGATCTTTCTGGAATTAGCTACAGTTTCCTTATAATTAATATTCGTTAACAACATGTGGTTGCGGGGTTTTTAGGTATGATAACGAAAATAAAAACATTGATAGTGCGTTGGAGTACCTATTGGTTTGCATGAAATTATTGTATAATCCTGCACTGAAAATATTCTATGGAAGACGAGCGTGATATATGTAATTATTATATGTAGTTATTATGTATCTAATATTTAATTGTTGAATTTACTAAATGATTTGTATAACAAACTTATTTTTCTTAAATCAAACACTGATTTGACTCAACGGTCACTTTTTGAATCATAGTAGTTTGTTAACGGGTATAAAAGGCCGGAGCCACAGTGAAACAGTCAGTTGCTTGACAGATGTCCAGTTGGTTAGTTCTAGTGCTGTTATTGTGTGGAAAGGATCTACCAGAGGTCACGTAAGTTAAGTAATTGATATTATATCCTAATTATTGCCTATTATGACAATGTTGTTGTACTGGTTATAGTGTTGCCATATTGCTAATGTTTTTAATCATATAAATGGAATATTCATATTCTTTTCTAGATATTGTTGTTATTGTGATTATGTTGATATTATTCAGAGTTCTCTTGGACAATGGTCCAACAGATAGTATTAATGTATTTAAGATAATGATAATGTATGGCAATGTAAGAAATGTGTTGATATAATACTTCAGTACTGTTTCCATGGAGTTTCTTGTCCTTCTTCTCCATGAAGACCTAGTTTTGGAACGGACGACTAGCTTTCTGATTAATACTGACAAGCCTAATTGAAATATATGTGTAGTCTTGTCTTTCTGTGCTTTACTTATTGAAACCCTTTCCTATACACAGTAAATAGGCCGTTATCATTCTGACATTCAAGACTTGATAATTGGTATATATAATTATATACAGTTATAGTTATATACTGCTTAATACAACAAGCGCATTAATATGTAACTCGTGAATTTTGTAAAATGTTATCCTATGATAAGTTTGAGTCAACGCTTTGAGTGATCTTTGTTTATTGATTGTTTGGCGCCGCAACACGGCAAAATCCCATATTTAGAGCGACAAAAATATATTTTTTGATTGGATGTAAGAATAAAACTAACTTATTAAAAATATTCTAGAATAAACCAGTGTCCCAACTTCCATCACGACTCACTTGTACTCGTAAGCTATACCTCCCCCTCTACCCCGCAAGTCAACGTCACACTGTGTTCACGGTTCTCAGTAGCGACCGAACGCTGACAAGGAGAAGTGTTTTCATTCAATTACTGGCGGACGATTAACGAATTTTTTTAATGGATTGTGAAGCATCAGGTATGTACTTGTCAGTACTATAGATACTTTTATTGATGGCAAAGTTTTTTTTTTAGAAAAGCAGCAAAATATTGACATGTTATTGTATAATCAATTTAATGGTGTGTTTTTAGAGGTTATAAAAAGTTCCGATGAGTTCCGGCACGGTTTGATTTGTATAAGTTACAGTAGTATTTAAACACCAAGAAAATTAAAAAAGTTGCCCCCCCAAATGCCCCCTTTTTAATATGCAGCATTTTCTTTTGCAGGTAGTCGTGAAGAGACTGCTTTGTCAGTCACAGCGGTAACTAGGAAGGAACTGTTTTGGGTGTTGAAAAATGATTGTTTTTTTATGTTTTCTTCTTCAACGTGTATTGAACGGTTATTTAATTATATAAAAAATAAATTTGGAGTGGAAGAATTACCAACAAAGTCAGAAAGGGAACTTAAATGTGTCATAAAAGTATTTGTTTCCAAATTATTCTCTAAATGGAAAGAATCAAGGCATTACGTTAATCGATTTTTAGAAAAAAATTCGGAATTGCTTAATGTAAAAATAAATCTGCCACAGATCCATCAATTCGATGTTTTGTTACCTACATCAATGGTCAGTTCGGCATCAAAAAAGGGTCGACCACGGAAGCTGTTTAGTGAAACTTCTAAAAGATCCAAACAAAGGGCTATCAATAAACTTGTTTCAAATACCACTCCTGAAGAGTTATGCTTAGCTGCTGAATCTAGCTTAGCGAAAAGTGGCAGAAGAATATCAGCACAAGTACTAAAGCTGGCAGTAAATGCATCTCCGCGAAGATTAAAGAGAATGAAACAAGCCCATTCAACATCTTTAGCGTTCACTCCTTACAGTCCAGAAGAAGCACTGGCTCTTATTATAGACTCAGATTTAGGAAAAGAACAGTACATAAATATCCAAAAAGGGGCAAAGGAAAGAAATGCCAATATTTACCCACCATATAATTCCATTGCAATTTCAAAAAAGCAGTGCTACCCATCTAATATGTTTATTACGGAGAGCGAAGCTTTCATACCACTACAGGACCTTTTAGATCTAACAATCAAACGTTTAGTTCAGGTGCAATCGGAGATTTTACTAAAACGTATTCCAGATGATGTGACACATATCGATGTAATCTACAAGTGGGGCCTAGATGGTAGTGGTGGGCACAGTATTTATAAACAGGTATTTTCAAATAGTTCTTTACTTTATGGAGATTCTAACATAATTTTGTACACTATTGTTCCCTTAGAAATATCTGTCATGCTTGCAAATAAAAAGATAATTATTTGGAAAAATTTAAGCCCATCTTCTACAAGATATTGTCGCCCAATCGGATTCAAAATAAAAAAAGAAATTAATGAAACAATGAAAGAGGAACACCAGAATATTGAAAATCAAATTTCGCAACTGGGCTGTACCCACCAAGATCTGCTTAAGTGATGACGGCCGAGAATTATGTTTTAATCACGTTACTATATGCACTATGTTGGACGGTAAAACTTGCAATATATTGACAGAAACTGCATCTACTCAAGCTTGTAATGTTTGCAAGATAACGCCAAAGGATATAAACGATTTAAATAAAGTGTTAACACGGCCATGTAATACTGAAACTTTCAAGTTTGGCATATCTGTTTTACATGCATACCTTAGGTGTTTTGAATTTCTGTTACATATTTCATCCAAATTGGGAGATAAGGTATGGCAGGCGAGAGGGTCAGAAGCCAAAGAAAACATTAAAAATAGAAAAAAATACATAACTGAAGCCTTCTACAAGAAAATGGGATTAGTAGTGGATCAGCCAAAACAAGGTGGAGGGAATTCAAATGATGGCAATACAGCCAGATTTTTTTTTGATAATCCAGATAAAGTAGCGCAAATAACAGGATTAAACTCCAATTTAATAAACAGATTTGGCAATATTTTATGTGCGTTATCGAGTGGCCATTATATTAAAATACAAAAATTCAGAACCTACTGTATGGAGACTGCAAGAATGTGCATAGAACTATACGGGTGGCATAAGATGAGCGCCACTGTCCATAAGTTACTTATACATGGAAGTGATATAATTCAGTCGCTACCATTACCAGTAGGACAGTTGTCAGAAGATGTTCTGGAAGCTACTCATAAACAGTACAAGTACATTAGATTATTTCACTCGAGAAAAATATCAAGAATAAATACCAATACGGACATACTGAACGGAATGCTGATATCATCAGATCCTACCATTTCATCTTTCCGAAAAGTGCTAAAAAAGAGGCGTAAACCATTTCCGCAAGAAGTTATAAATATGTTAGATATTCCTGATTTTCTGCGTGATAGTCCAATTAAGCAAGCTGATGATATTGCAGATGATTTTATGGACAGTGAGAATGATTCTGATTAATTAAAGATTTAAAAACAAAAATGTGTTTTATTTATTCAATATATCACTCTATTTTCTATAATTGTTACCTACTTAACATGCATTGTGTATAGTTTTGATATAAAAACCCTAATGAGTTCGAAAGCACACAGTAACTAATAATTTTCGGAACCAAATATTTTTGTCGCTCTAAATATGGAATTTTGCCGTGTGTGCGCCGACTCGAAATGAACGAAAGATTTATTATTTTTTGCTTTTCAGTTTTTTCGGCGGCTTAATTTTTTCGGCCTTGAGACGATGAAATTTCAAAGATCCTTTCTTCCACTTTCGTCACACAAGGAACTCTAGGGGCAACGTTTCACTTCTACAACACCTAGCAGTTTAGGCTGTGCGTTGTCCATCAGTGAATTCATTAATAAAAGTTTTTATAAAGTAGAAGATTTATTTACGGTGAGAAGCTAAGTTATTGACATATTCTGTGTCCCCAACCTGTCTAACTTAACCTAATCTCGTATTTCGTATTTTTAACTGCAAACGCAGTTGAGTAGAATGAGCCAATGTATAATCCCAGGAAATGTCGCAGGTATCAAGTGATTTTAAAAGAAGGGGAAGTACCTGTCGTCCTGATAGGCCATTATATTAACGCTAAAGGAAGGCCCATGGCGAACAATGCTCAATGTAAGTTATACTAAGAAGTCCTGCAAGCCTTTTTTTTTTTGGATGGGAAATCATCAAATGACTTCTCCCGCTCTGGGCGGAGCGGGAGGGCGTTTCAGACTTTTACTGACTAAAACCCACCCGTGTTCCTTCAGTTGCCCATGTGCCAGGGTCACGGTATCTCTTTCGAACAATCACGCGACCCCGGCAGGCATCGGTCCTAGCAGACCCCTTCAGTGCTGCTGACATCTCTTTGAGGCGCGCGTGGAACACTACGCGCCGTCGACCCGAGCTTGGTCCTTACCGGGCGGCGAGCTACCCATTGCTCGCCACCCGCAAGCTCGCGCCTACGGTGGCCGGGAGTCCGCAATCGACTCCCGGCGCCCGGGGCGTCTCTTCCTGCGGCGGCTAGGGACGTGAGGGTGCAGAGACTGCCACTCCCTCACGCGCCCCGCCTCCTCCTTCGCGAGCATTACTGCTTCGCAGAAGGAGGTGGCGGCTTCCCATGCCCTTTCGCTCCGTACCATGGCTCGCACCAGGGCCGGACGCTAGAGGTCGCCGCCGCCGATCGCCTCGACGAGGACACGGCGGTGCTCCGCCCAGGCAGGGCACACTTCCACCGTATGCTCCACCGTGTCCTCTAGACGATCCTCACAATGGAA
Source organism: Aporophyla nigra (assembly GCA_947507805.1). Lineage (NCBI taxonomy): Eukaryota > Metazoa > Arthropoda > Insecta > Lepidoptera > Noctuidae > Aporophyla > Aporophyla nigra. The sequence continues at coordinate 25,229,947 of OX382301.1, forward strand.
ACACCCGGGCGTTTCCTCCCGCTTTATCCTGAACAGGAACCCACCGAAGCACCCATGCCCGGTGAGAACCTGCGTCAGGCGGAAGGTGAGGACGCCGTGGCGCCTCTCTATCCACTCCTCAAAGAGGGGACTTACCGCCGCATTTGTGAAGCCTGATCACAATATTCTGCTAATACTTATGTACACTGTTCGCTATTCAAATATTCAGAGGCGATTTGAATTCACCGAAGCACTTTCAACCGTTTATGTACCAGGCACCACTTCAACTTACTGTTACTAAGACAACTATGGACTTACAACCGCCAAACACTACCTGCTTACCCTCAAATAGACAACATTTACCTACTGTTTAACTTACATCTACAAATACAACATAATATTAATCTATTTGCTTGCAGTGAAGCCTAACTCCACTTGCGAACACATAACTAATTAATATAAGTACAGAAAAAAACTACGAACAACGGCAAACTATTGATACAAACAATATTTATTTTACCTGTTATGTGGTTATTTGCTATCCTTATCCTGGCCGGCTTGTGATAGAAAACACATTGATTAGTTATAAGTAATAGGTACTAAATCTAAACCGTAAAATAGGAGGAAATTATTCACATTTTCCTTAACCAAACTATTTTGAGTTTTGACCTTTCGGGTGATAAGAAAATTAATAAACTTGTTTATAACTGGAAATTATAAATAATAAGCGCGTATATACATATTGTCTGTTAATTAATAACAGATTCGATATGTGAGGCGTCTCGTGTTACAGTTGACAGACAAGTCAGCCTTCAATGTTGGAGTAGTGGATCGGTTGCAGGTTGCAGCTGGTGTTGATCGACATACAAGCATGCACACCTTACTTAGCGTTCGTAGCAAGCATGGGACTCTTGCTATTAGCTGTGAATCGGGCATTCTACAGACAAAACTTAGACAAGGTGCTCTAAAATACTCTTGTTCTTTATTATAGTTTTTATTGTCCTATCAGCACCAGGCGTCAAAATTTGAGATATAACACGATACGGCCATAAGAGGCACACCAGCGGGCATGCTTCTAGATAACAATGTCAGGCGAGTCAATCAACGACGCACGTCAGTACATTAATTATTTTTGTTGATAAACACTCTCATGCACGACCGAGATTACGGATTATTGTTGAAGAAAACAATTGTAACGTTATCGCTAACTATTTACGGCTGTAAGCTTGAAATATCTATCATAACCCTAGGGTATCTATGTGAGCTAGCTAGCCTACCTAGTGGTTCCACATAACATAAACAACCCACAATGTCCCCACTGTTAGCACTCAGGACTCGGCTCTGTGCGTGAATTGCGGCAGGCCTACACAACTAGAATTACTCTTTTTAGGATATGCTGGAAAATATTGTAAATAGTAAAGTAATAAATATATAACGGTATGTTATAAACATGAAACTATGATTTGGTGTTCAGAGTTCTGAAGAAATATGTATCTTCGCTTTGGAAATCGTCGTCTACCTTCACGCGCTATTTAGATCCTATTGGATCCTATTAAGAGGCGTCGAGATCAACCTAAGCTCCTCTTTTGAGGGTTACCTGTACTATAATCAAGGGAATGTACTCACCGGTTGTTGAACCAGAAGTCGAGCACCCGCTTGTGGTAGTCCCGCAGGCGCAGCTGGCGGCGCAGGCCCACGGCCGCCAAAAGCGCGCCGGCGCCCAGCAGCGCGGCGGCGCTGGCCCACCACAGCGCCGAGCTGTGCGGAGTGAGCGTGGGTGGCGGCACGGCCAGGTGGCCTGCAGGGTACACACGATGGCTCAGTGGACGAAAAGGCAACTGCACAGCTTATTCAACCTATTGTGTGTAGGTACTTACTAGGTGTAGGTATCAAAAAACGAGACCGAACTGGGGTATTCGAGCCAAGTGTATATTTGATAATGGTCTGTTGATCGGTTTTCATAAGCGTACCTTGACTTAAGTGTCAGTGAGTCGTAGGGTCTGCGGTATCGGGTTTTCTACTGGAGGTCTGTTCAAAAAGTATCTAACGCATCCATCAGATACATTTTAACTTGAGCAGGATTCGTTTAAAATTCAACATTTTTGTTCAGACCAGAGATCCATAGAGTGTTAATAAGAACTTAGCCTATGCAAGTAAACTCAATAACATGTGCACGCACATGCTTGTCAGCCCAGCCTGATAAATAGTCCATCAACCTTGCCCGCTAGTATAGCTAATATACTGTTAGGGCTACCCCTGAATCGCCAAAACATCGAAAACGAATCCTGTTCAGGTTAAATTCTTACGCAATAACTCACTAAAAGGAATTAGTAAGTAGACCTACTACTTACTAATTCCTTTTAGTGAGTAATTGTCATTTATATGTATCCAAAAGGGTTCATCTTTGTATCTCACCTGATCATCCATCAATGTAAGTGTGTTGTTTGAATAAAATTTTGTAATTGAGAAATCATCGACCGTAAATCAGATTAAAAAAAATTGACGAATGGAAAACTTCAAGGTGATTTTAAATTAGAATATCGGGTTAGTATTAGGTCCTGATGTAAGGACGTTCCCGCAGGATATTTTTCAAACTCGACGCCGGCAAAGCCGCTGGCAAAAGCTAGTTCATTACTAAACTGCAGTTAATATTATGATGTATATTAAGGGTCGACTTCAAACCACCCGTATATAGTGGGTTTATGAAATAACTCCTTTATTATTGTTGGAATATGCGTAATTTCTATTTAATACGATACTTACATTACATCTTAATATTAGGTTGGGGAAAAAGTTTCTTCGCATTTTTTAAGAAAATTCAAAACATTTTTTACATACATACATAGAATCACGCCTTTTTCCCACGGGGGTAGGCAGAAACCACGGAACGACACCTGCTACGATCTCTACACACTTCTTTTGCCTCGTTTAGGTTCATACAATTGGTCATACACACACGCCGGTTGCGAGTACTACGCACCTGACCTTTCTGAAGAACATCACCAATAAGGTCCCTATATGCGCTCCTAGGGCGTCCCCTCCCGGTGTTTCCACTCACATCTGCCTTGTAAATACCTTTTGTGAGCCGACCTTCATTCATCCTCTCAACATGACCAAACCATCTAAGCATACTTTTTTCAATTTTTGTCACTACATCTTCTTTTAAACCACACCGTTCTCTTATCACATCATTCCTCAGCCTATCATTCATAGTCACACCACACATGCTTCGCAAGGAACGCATTTCCACAGCATTTATTCTACTTTCATGCTTCTTTTGCCATGCCCAACATTCACTTCCATACATAAGCGTAGGCACCAGTACACCATTGTGAACAGCCAGTCGAGCCTTATCGGACATTCAACTGGTTGGTCACAATCGCATGTAAAGCACCGTTTACTTTATTTCCCGCATTCACTCTTTTTTCCACATCTTTATCAATCTTTCCATCCCTTGTAAACAAACTCCCCAAATATACGAACTCACTTACTTGCTCCACACTCTTATCATTTATTTTTACATCACATACCGATACGTTCTCTTCTCTTTCAAACACCATGACCTTCGTCTTATTCACATTTATATTCTAAACTAAACATTTTTTAATAAAGTTTATTTACATTTAACTAAAGTATGTAGGTACCATTTTGTTCGATAACTTTTTGCCATCTTGTAGGTAGGGACATGATCCCATTGCTATAGAAATTTTGGGACTTCTGGTCAAAATGCCACGACAAGTGATTTTGGCAGTCCTCTCGTGATGTTAACCTGACACTGCCTAAAGAATTCTGAAGAGACCGAAACAGGTGGAAATCTGAAGGTGCAAGGTCAGGACTATACGGCGGATGCATTAATACCTCCCAGCCAAACTCTCTTAATTTTTGTTGGGTGGCTAAAGATGTGTGAGGTCTAGCGTTATCATGATGAATAACCACACCCCTTCTGTTGATTAATTCCGGCCGCTTTCTCTCAACTTCTTGCTTTAATCTCATCAGTTGTTCGCAGTAGAGTTCAGAATCGATGGTCCTGCCTGGTGGTAACAGCTCATAATGAATAATGCCCTCCCAATCCCACCACACACACAGCATCACCTTGTTGCAAGTTAACCCGGGTTTCGCCACAGTCTGTGAAGCCTGACCGGCCTTTGACCACGACATTTTTCGCACGTTCTTGTCATACGTGATCCACTTTTCATCACCAGTTATCAGCTTCTTCAAAAATGGTTCGGTTTCATTACGTCGTAATAAAGAATCACAAATGAGTACACGGTTCATTAGGTTTCTTTCAGTGAGCTCGTGAGGTACCCAAATGTCGAGCTTTTTTGTGTACCCAGTTTTTTTCAAATGCGCCAAAACTGTTTTGTGGTCAATTTCCAGTTCTTCAGCTACGTCGTAACTACTGGTATGCCGATCTTGCTCCACTTTTTCAAAAATGGTATCCATTTTATCCGTAATAGGGCGACCAGAGCGACGTGCATCTTTGACATCAAAATTTCCGGATTGAAAACGCTTAAACCAAATTTGTGCTACTCTCACAGACACAACACTAGGTCCATAAACATCGCAAATTTTTTTCGCGGCTTGCGTTGCATTTTTACCTTTTTTGTAGTAAAATTTTAAAATGTATCGAATTTCTTCATTAGATTCACTCATCTTGACGGTACGAAAAACAAATGAAAATCACACATTTTCCTAATTTGAATTTGGAATTATGTTCTTTAAAATTTAAACTTTCTATGATACCAAAACCAGCCAGATACAAATAGTATAGCCAAAGAGATTTTATTACAAGTTCATACATACTATAATGCGAAAAGACTTTTTCCCCAACCTAATAGTTTACACATAGAATTATTCAACTTTCATATTTATTACTCGAGATAATAATAAGAAACTATCTATTTTTTCATTTGTGTCACTGGTCATTTTCCCGATTTTTCAACAAAACTTTAATTATAAAAAAATCCACTCTGGGAAATTGTATTTCTTTAAATTCTGGTTACACATACTAGTAACTATAAACTCAAGTTACGCTGGTAGTTTTAAATTAATATAATACGATTTCTCTATGTTTTAATTTGCGATCACTTTTTTCAATCATTAGTGTCGACTAAACAAACGTTCCGTTATTAAGAAAATCCCAGGTGCTTTTCCACTATCCCCACTTCTATGCTGCGTACAGGACTTAGTGGCACGTGAACGATCAGTGAAAGCAGAAGCGTGCTTCGTTTTTCCGGTAAGAAATCGCTATTTAATTGGATTTCTGAGCTTAGTACGAAAATTGAATCATTCATGTTTATAATAGTATGATAATAAGTGTTTAATCAATTAATTCTTTACCATACACGTGAATTAGCAACAAATAACCGCGATATTTTGTGGCCTTCTAATGGCGTCTAGAGTATTCTAAAACGCAATAAATTAGATTATTCGTTAAAAATTTCATTCGTGTCATTTCATTAGTGTAATTTTTTTTGAGTATCACTAATGAAATACCATTCTACACGAATGAACGGTTTATTACTTGACTACGAAAAAAGGAGGATTATGATTCTTTGCTTGTTTTTAGCTTATGTAGCGTCGAATTTGGTTTTATAAACCTTATTTTTATTTGTTATCATTAAGAGTTTTCTCCCATTGATGTGTCTCTCATGATAATTACCATTAATTTCTTTGTTAAAATTATTAAATAATTTTACTTATAGTAGGTATATGGTAAATTGCTTAAGGTTTAAATGGCAAAAAAAAAAACTAAGAAAAATGAAGATGAGTTACAAAGGAGAAGGAAAGGAAAGGAGAGAATTGCAAGAAGGGAAAAATATAAACGAATCAAAAGCGATCCAGATAAATATGTCATTGAAAGAGCTAAAAACAGGAAGCTTGTTTAAAAAACAGAGCATAAAGTAAAAGAATATCAACGAAATGACGTCACGAGAACAAAAAGCACAAAGTAAACGATGGAAAGAAAATTCGAAGCGATACCTGGAGAAGAAAGTAAAAGAACGGAAGATACAAGAAATACCTAACTATCTTTTCTCAAATGGGTGAAGCTCTCAAAAAGAAAAATGATAACGAGTTTTCTTTATCATTGAAATGTGAGGATAATGTAAAAAATAGCCAGAAAAGAAAATAAAAAAAGTTAAAATAAAGTAAAGAAAAAAAGCAAAACAAAGTATAATTAAAGCCATAAAGTTAAAACATGCGATGGATAAAAAACGAAATGACCTTATTAATTAAGAAGTACCAAAACCACAGCAGTGATTTAACAAAGCAAGTAAATAAAATGAAACAAAATCGAGCATATAATGGTTTTGAAGAAAACATTACAATACCTATTCAAGTGCCTATTGATACATCCTCTCTCTATGCCCTAATGCTGCCAAAAAATCGACAACTGAACAAGTTGTTTTAGTCCACTGGAAATATGAAACTTAGAGCTAATTTAAAGCTTCATATAAAATGTCTAAAAAACAGATTTCTACAGAAGATTAAGCAAGGCATTGACAGCGCCGAAGAATTGATTAAAATTGTTTGTGAAGATGACATTAACAGTCACATTGGCGCAGGGAAGAAACAATATGTAAAAAATACGGAATACTAAAACAAAAACGGTATCTGCTGGACTGTTAAAAGTTTACATACAAAATTTCTTGAAGACAATCCTAACATACGGATAAGTTATGTAACTCTACGGCCATTTTGGGGTCTATTTGCCATGAGATGACAGGGAAACATGTGCATGTACAGCACATACAAATATAGATCAACTGATTTTCGCTTTAAAGAAAAATAAAATTGCTGACGTTCTTTGTTGTGACAACTTGAACAAAAAGCGCGTTGGTAGAGATTGTGGAACCTATAAAAACAAAGTTATATCATACAAAGAATTCAATAATCAGGAAGAAATTAAGTACCATGAATGGTGCAGAGATAAAAAGAAAGTGAGTTCCAAAGAAATAAATATAGTGAAAAAAATGACAAAGAAAATAAAGCCTAAAGACCTGATATTTATACTTGAGCATTCCCTGCCGAAATTCTTTATTCATACTGTGAACATCCTAAATCAATACGAAGCTATTACTCTATTGAAACAATCCCAATCCCTTAATTACGACGAAACAATTCTCCAAACAAGGACATTTTCAGAAAATTATAGTTACTTTGCTGAAGAAGTGCAGACTCTACACTTTGGGGGTAGCCGTGGACAAGTTTCTCTCCATACCGTGGTGGCTTATCTCAAGGAAGGAAGGGTGACTTTTCACTATTGTCTATGCACGGTCAGCGAATGCACACGGCATGATTAGTGTTGCAAAGGACTCGAGTCCTCAAGTCGTAATATTAAGAACTTGAGTCTTAAAAAGGACTTGAGTCTTAAAATGAAATCGAGTCTTGTAGCTCATCATTCGAAAAAACTCGAATAACTCGTCAGATTTTATTGTACGCATAGTTACATCATAACCACTAATTTGAACTTATTGCCTTCTATTCGAGTCTTTTCGAATGATGAGCTACAAGTCTCATCTTCATGCTCCGATTTTTTCTTTGAGAATCGGGTTCATTTTAAGACTCGAGTCCTTTTTAAGACTCGAGTTCTTTTTAAGACTCGAGTCCTTTCTAAGACTCGAGTCCTTTCTAAGACTTGAGTCCTTTTTAAGAATGACTCGGACTCGGCTTGACTCTAGACTCCGAGCCTTTTGAGTACACTGAGCCTTGCATAATTGAGTCGAGTCTTTAAAATTACGACTCGAAGACTCGAGTCCTTTGCAACACTGGGCATGATTCCTCTGCAGTCTGGACGCACTTACAGAAGGCGTTAGAATCTGTGTTCGAAAAATGTCTCTTTATTACCACCTAGCCATAAAAACTTAATAAAAGTATATATTTTTTGTTGTTCCCACTTCTCACCTTGACCATGACCTTTACTTACATAAATACTTTCAAGTGCAATATTTAACAAAAACTTAGTTATAAAATATATGGATAACCAATATCACTAGTGTCACGTAGATTTCATTCGTGTTTTGAGAATTTCATTCGTGGTCCCAAGTGACTCATTCGTGTTACACAGATTTTAATTTTTTGTCACTTTTAATTATTTGCGCACAGTGATTTTACATTTTCCGTACATAACTTTATGAAAGTAAACGTTATAGACCGTCAGAAAGTGAAAAAAAATGTGTCAAATTAATTCAACTCGTGAAATCGAGAATCGATAGAGCTATACGTTTCCAGTTTTAGCTGACCTCGCATTGTATTAGGCTTTTCTTACAGTGCGAAGTCAGCTTATACTGGAAATGTATAGCTTGACCTGTGGCCGTGCCACAGTATAAATATGGACAGTATGGAAACTAGTAGAAATAAATACCTACGCTCCACGGCAGCATTAGGGTTGTCACTCTTAATGTTTTTGAAACTGATCTGTATTTATTAAAACATCTGATTCTGTGTTCTGTAGTGATCAAACAATCGAGTTAAAATTACTAGTTTACAAATAAAATATAAAGAAGATCGTTTATAACACGGAACAGTTTAATATTAATATACAACAACTTGTGAGCTTTGTCAATATAGCGTAACCTTTTACAAGTTTTGGCGTGAGCCGCGGAAAGACGAAAACGTTTCGTTGGCGTTTCCTTGTCGGAAGGGCGCGCGGTGGATGTGGACGCCGCAAGCGGCGCGCGGCATGGCGCATAAATGTGGCGCCGATGCCAGATCAACGCGGCGGCTGCGCACCATACTATGCGTTTCAACTAAGGATGGGATGACCTTGGCACCATATTGTGAAAACAATTATGTTGAACAAAAAAATATTTTGTGCAAATTACTTTTCAAAAATATTTATCTTGTTCATGTTATTTTCATATGATTATTGTTTATTTAAGGGCGTGTAAGTATTAGAAAAGCTTGCATGAGGCATGAGAGAATTCTAATATAGGGCGAAGGTCATCCTTTTCTAAGTTGAAACGCATAGTACTGGGTTTTAACCCGAAAATGCGTGTGACAGTAATTAAAAACCGTAGTGGTTTTTTAATTACTGTCACACGCATTTCAATTCGGTTTTGGTTAAAAGCTCCGGTTTTGATGAAGCCGAGTTCAAACAGCCGTATACTACGCAATACACTCGTGGCATTTTGTGGAGATAAACGAAACGCAACCACTCGTCTTGACGTGGCACTCACGACTGACAGCACCGCGATGTCCGCTTAGAGGTCTCGTCGATTCGCGTGTTTGTGTGAGTGTGCCGTTTCGAACGTTAGTACGTAGTTTCCGCACTGTCCATATTTTTATTATAGCCGTGCATATCTTAAACTGACCAAATTAATGTTAAAATAGTAGCCGATAATAGCTATGTACTGGCATGTCGTCTAAGCTTGTTTACTTGAATAAACTCTTTTAGAATTAGAAACATATAGGTACTTGTGTCTATTGTATATAGGCTATTCCAATTGCTATTGCACTGGGGTTTCAGTGTATTTTATTAAAAATGTATATACTTGTTTACAGTTGAACGTTTGACTACTGCTATGAAAGCCATTAGCACGGACTAGCACCTAGCACCAATACTAAATAACTTTTATCTATATTAATATCTTTTGTTATTTTGCGTGACTGCCACAACGTGGCTTTTCTTTAGTTCTCTGCCTTAGAACTGGCTTCATAGAATGAGGGGCACATGGGATAACACAATGGATAATCACCATCTCCGATAGACTTCATCGCAAACTTATTCTCTTCAATCCTACTGTACCTCCTCCTGACTGAGCTTTCCCAATTAATCCTTTTATCACGTTTACTTCGAATGAAGAATATGTATTAAGTAGTCATTTTTATAGCGGATTTAAACGAGCCTTGTAGGTCTTCCTCGGTCTACTTCCCACCCGCCGGCGCGTGGCCTTTCAAAACTACACTTAGCGTCACAAAAATCGCACCTCTTCAAGAATTCCCTTCAAAGTCATTTTAACCCTATTAATCAATGGTAGACATATGACTATAAGGTATCATTGGAAAGCAGAGATGTGACATTAAAAAAATAACAGTAATTGAAATGCAAAATAGAAAATATCTATTTCCATTTTGTATTTAAATACTTTTTTTAGAAAAGCATTTTTTATTTCATATTTTATTTGAAATACTTAGGACATATTTTGTGTTTGCAAAATGCAAAATACTTTTTGCTAAGTTTTGTAAACATCAAAGAATTAATAATTATTGTGATGAGAAATAGTACTTGTTTTTCTCACTATGGCAACACTGAATTGAACTGCTTTCTTGTCAGGCCACTTAGATAATTAGTTTTACTTTTTTCTTATGGTGGCATGATTATGAGACCACACAGGAGAAAGATGACCGACAGTGTATTTGAGCAAATTATTTTATTAAAATATGTTAAGTAACTTTAATTTAAGTACCTAAGTTATCACAGTAAATTTACCAGCCTGTTAGCCGACCGAAATAAATAAACTTTTTAACAAAATAAAGATACTTTACAACTAAAAGTATTTTATTTTAATAAAGCATTTTTTAAATACGTATTTTGCATTTAGTATTTTAAATATAAAATGAAAAACTATTTTGTATTTGAAATAAGAAAATACTTATTTGAAATAAGAAAATACTAGTATTTGCATTTTGCATTTGAATACATTTTATAACCTATTTTTAACCGACGAAAAAAAACGGAGGAGGTTATCAATTCGACGCGTATATTTTTTTTTTGTTTTTTTTTTATGTATGACCAAGCATAACTTTTTACATAGTAGTCCGATTTAGATAATCCTTTTTTTATTGGAAAGGGTATACTCCGAGGGTGGTCCCATATATATTTGGAAAACAAAATCGAACCCTAAGGGTCGGAAAACAGGGGATGATTGATTGTTCACTCACTGATTGTAATGTTTAACCACGCATAACTTTATACGAAGTAGTCCGATTTTGATAATTCTTTATACATTGGATAGGGTATACCTTGCCAAGTATTATAAGTACATTAAAGCCACAAAAAAAAAAAAAAAAAATTTACCAAAAAATTTAACCGCCGAAAAAACTGAAAAGCAAAAAATAATAAACCTTAAAATTATGAGTTGGCGCTGAAAAATCAATGAACAAAGATCACTCAAAGCGCCGACTCATAATTTTAAGGTTTATTATTTTTTGCTTTTCAGTTTTTTCGGCGGTTAAATTTTTTGGTAAAAAGTTTTGCACATCTCTGTTGGAAAGGCAATTTATTTAAATTTTAGAATAAATCAATAGATCGGTTTTTTTGTTTACGAGGGAATAAAAAAAGCAAGCTAATGCAAATGATTAAAAAGTTCAATTTTATTTTATCAGCAGAAAATAAAACAAAGTCCTTAAAAACAACTTAAAACCTAGTGTTACCCCCCCTAGCCCTAGTGACTACTTCCATGCGTTCTCACATGGACCTAATTAATGTGACAAGTCTCTTAAGGAATGTTGTCCCATTCTGGAACAACGGCATCTTGGAGGTCTTGGAGAGTGGTAGGGGCAGGATCACGTGCCCCTACTCACCATTTCAGTTCGTCCCAAAGATGCTCAATAGGGTTCAGGTCTGGACTTCGCGCCAACCAGCGCATAACAGGGATCCCAACTTCTTGCAGGTAGTATCTTACAATTAATGCGGTATGACAGCGGGCGTTATCATGCATTAACGTGAACCCACTGCCAACAAAACCCGCATAAGGGACAACTTGCTCCTCTAAGATCTATGTTATGTACCGAGGAGCAGTCAGCTACCCTTGCCCGCGAACACTTCCAGTCCGAGAAACACACACAAGGATCGTTTTGCCGTCAATTGACATGCCGCCCCATAACATGCACGAGCCACCCCCGTATTCCACTGTCACTTGAATACAGGCTTGAGTGAATCCCCTTGGCTCCTGTACAGTCTTCTACGCCTGTCGTTGCAGAAAAGACACACCTTTGTCATATCCGAGAAGAGCACAGCCCTTCATTGGTCTTTTGTCCAATCCATATGGTCACGGGCAAATTGCAACCGGTCTCTCCTATGCTGTGCAATCAACTTTGGCCCTCTAGCAGCCCTGTGAGCTGCAATTTTCTTCTCCCGCATTCTTCTTCTAATCGTGGAGACGGTTACAGAAGTTCTGCGAGCTGATCGCAGTTGTTGTTGCAGCTCAACAGCATTGGAGAACCGATTACGTAAAGACGTCGAAACAATGAAGCGATAGTCTCTTTCGGATGTGCACCGTTGTCTTCCAGATCCACGTCTTCGTATATAGCCACCAGTCTCTTAGAAGCGTTGGAAGTTTGGAACACTCGTCGAACAGAAAAACAACTCATGTTCAGTTGCCGAGCAACATTACATTGCCGTATCCCTGATTGCAGTAGTGCATTGACTTGAGCAGCTTCATCTGCAGTGGTTTCCATCTTCTGAGGTATTTTTCTTGCTGTAGCTGTTCACGTGTGTTTACTTCAAAGGTTGGATAGCGAATGATCCAGATTTTTTTTTTTTTTTTGGGACATCTCGTTGTTAATCCTGAAAAGATTCTTACAACTTAAACGGATTTTTGCCCGGCGATTTCTAAAAAGTTAAACTTTTAAGACCTCCAGCCGGGCCATAGTAAAATTAAAACTAATGCGAAAGTCCTAAGGGTAACCCCGAGGGGGGTTCGCACCTCGGCTTAGGCGATCACTGAGGGAGGGCAGCAAGGGACAGGCTGGATCTGCGTTAAATTATTTAGGGGCTAATTTAGATCTACAGGCGCAGCATCGCGGGCTGGCTCTTGCAAGGGTCGGGAGGGATTATTTAGTCGGGGTCGCGACGACGGACCTCGGCGGCGAGGTCGGTACGGTTTGTGTCTGTGTGTTGTTCTCACTGTACTTGTCTCTTTTCGACTCTCCTGGAGGAGAGTAGTGGGATCATCGGGTTATCCACATTTAACCCGGGACGCCAATTTTATACCCTTGTAGGGAGGTGCAATTAATGCGTATTTTTACAACATTTTTTTTTAACGTTACTTGCTAATGAGGTGTGTTGTGTTTAGGAAATCTAGCTGTTGTTAATTTAAAGGCCGTTAAAGATACTTTTAATTGATACCAATATTAATTGGGTTTAATGTTTTCGTTGATGGCGGGACATGCTTGAAACTTATTACGGAGAGGTGCGATTTTTGTGACGCTGAGTGTATTTAATTCTCCTGCATATTTCTAATCGAAATGCCGTAAAAGATTGTCGAAATCCACATTCACTGAGGCACAATTAAATATTAGGAACAAAAATAAAACCTTGAAGCACTCAACTATCCTATTGAACCGATCAACCGATTCAAATAAAATCCGCCATCTTGCCTCTTAGCATGTTCATAACAGTGCATCGGTGGTGTTTAATTTTGCCAGCTTTGATTTTAGCTTTGCATTAATTGGTCAGCAGCGACCTCTTAACAAGAGCTATGAGACGTTTATTTATAATTTATAAACGCCACTTAACTTTTATTAAATTGCTAAGATACTGGCCACTACTACTACTAATCAATTAGTTAGCAACCTCTTAGCAGTAAATAGCGTTTATAAATAAGAATTCGCTAATCAGTAGCTGAGCAATCGATTAAAAGTTAAGAGACGCTTATAAATAAGACTGCTATAGAGACGCTAAGTGCCGCGTGATTATTTGAATGTAAGTAACCTGTGACATGTGGAGGCGATCGGCGGCGGCGACCTCTCGCGTCCGGCCCTGGTGCGAGCCATGGTACGGAGCGAGAGGGAATGGGAAGCCGTCACCTCCTTCTGCGAAGCAGTAATGCTCGCGAAGGAGGAGGCGGGGCGCGTGAGGGAGTTACAGTTGCCCTCACGTCGCTAGCCGCCGCAGGGGGAGACGCCCCGGGCGTCGGGAGTCGATTGCGGACTCCCGGCCACCATAGGCGTGGGCTAGCGGGGGGCGAGCAATGGGTAGCTCACCGCCCGGTAAGGAACAGGCCCGTGTCGACACGGTTCGTAGTGTTCCACGCGCGCCTCAAAGAGACGTCAGCAAACTGAAGGGGTCTGCTAGGACCGATGCCTGCCAGGGTTGCGAGATTCGTTCGAAAGAGGTACCATGGCCCCTGGCATATGGGCAACTGAAGGAACACGGGTGGGTTTTGGTCAGTAAAAGTCTGACACGCCCTCCCGCTCCACCCAGAGCGGGAGAGGTCATTTGATGATTTCCCATCCACAAAAATAAAAGACCTGTGACATCGAAACATTCACTGTGTTATCATGTGGAATACTTTAAGATAAGAATATACATAATGAGACGCATAAGAGATAAATTATAGTTAAAAAAAACTAAAAACACGCTTCCATTGAAAACCAACCTAAAAAGTACAAAATAAGAGAAAAAAAGCGTGGGGTGCTTTTTAAGGTATTTTTTTTATAGATATCAGGCACCCCACGCTTTTTTTCTATTATTTTGTACTTTTTAGGTTGGTTTTCAATGGAAGCGTGTTTTTAGTTTTTTTTAACTATAATTTATTTTCTATTTTTTAGGGTGTTTCGAATTTTGAGACGTATGTCAGCGTAGTTTGTGACAGTTTTTTTCCTGTCCTGGTAACCCTGGCAAGGATAATGGCACAAATTTATGAAATTATTGCATTGTCATCGGTCCTTGACAGGTGTACAAAGTTTGAATGAAATCTGGTCGTTTAAAGTGGGTCAAAATCGCGCTATAAGGAGTCGGTTACAAACAAACATACAAACATACTAACATACAAGTGAAGCTAGTATAAAGCGTGTAAAAAGGAATTCAATCCACGTATTTCTAATAAAAAAACAAAACAGAACACATCGTTCCAGCAACATGCTAGGTGCAACACTGCAAGCTTGTTTTCATTTCTAGCAACAGCAGTGTATTGTTGCAACAATGTGGCACAGACTGTGTTTTACTTTTTAGGGTGGTAAAAATGCGTCAGGTTTTAAAAAACTCACACAAATGATCAAAATTGACGAATTTCATCTGGTGGAATGCGCCGGAGGTCCACAGACCGCCGTGCACCAGCGAGGCCTGGTAGCAGGCGTAGGGCGGCGCTAGCTCACAGTGCAGCTGGCGCACGTGGGGCTGCGTGCAGTTCTGCGTCACCTCAAACTCTTCACTTATATACTCCTGCCCAAACAACACAGTTATATTGCAACCTACATTGAAACCATAAAGACAGTAAATTCATAATATACAATTTTGAGTAAGGGCCAACAATTCCTAGATCTTACTGGCTTGCTCGGAGAGTTAAACGAAACAAAAAAAAAACTTTACCCCTGTATCATTGTTTATCTCGTGCAACTTAACACTGTAGTCTACTGCCGGTATCCCCAGGTACCAGTCCAGAGTAAAGTAATCACTGCAATGCAAATATTAAGTAAATACATCATTGACCACATGAAACAAAGCTTAGCCCCTTTTCTGGGTCATAGTAAATTTAACTCACTCATAGTTAAAGTAGACGACGTGTGGTGGCGTCTTATTGAAGTCTTCTTTGGTCATATTGTTGCTAACCACAAAGTATGAATCATGAGGAGAGTGGCTCCTATGAGGACCATTCAATGTGCTCTTCAGTAGATAGCAGCTGCTGAATATCAAATCAAAGTCCATTGCATAGCATACCTGCAGACAATTAAAGTTATAATGATATGAAATTCTTGGCTTACTTGTATACACTCATCACATTCCTTATGAGTTTTATGTAACTGAATAATAATATCAATTATCAACTACCAGCCCTGAGTACTCTAAGAGCTCTTACACACGGGCGGCATGTTGCCAACGGAAGGTAACTGCAGCCGTCGACACGTGATGATGACGCTGATCTTTGAAGATGGAATGTCGACAGCAGCCGCTGACGCGTCGAAGGCTGCCGCCGACACTTCTGTACGGCAGCAGTTACCTTTGCCATTGGCAAGATGCGCTCGCGTGTAAGAGCTCTTAGGCGAACAGCACTTGATTTTAACCGACTTCAAAAAAAGGAGGAGGTTCTCAATTCGACTGTATTTTTTTAATGTTTGTTACCTCAGCACTTTTGACTGGGAGAACCGATTTTGATGATTCTTTTTTTTTTATTTGAAAGCTGGGTCTTCCTGTGTGGTCATTTTAATTTGGTTCCATTCTGACAATGGGATTCATGTGAAAACCATATAAGTCTTAAATTTCCATTAAGTATGTGCGCGACAACTGGACGAATAACGCAATTAGATTAGTGCATTTGTACATACCATAACCAAAAATTAAAACTTAAAAAAAAAAATTACAACCAATTTCCTAAAAAAAACACTACAAAGTAAAAAACAATTGGCAATAAAATGCCATTGAGATGCGAAGTATTTTGTCAAAGAACCGCAAAAGTTGTATGATGCAACAAAAATGACCTATTTGTCTATTTTAAAAATAAACGGTCCCCGTAAACATCAATCGCAATTGTCAATATTTACGTGATTGATACACATTGATGCGCAAATTGATCGTCTACCACACGCAATTGATCAACCGCAATTATTCGTTTCGGGGAGCATTAAGAGAGAAGTATCATCTTCTTCATCTTCTTGTTGTTATGTATTTTCTGGTGTACAATAAAGCATATATTATATAAATAAATAACAGTACAATGTCACAGATACCTATTAAAACATACAATGGTAAGTCATTGAACTACACTAAGAACTAGAATGGGCCCAATATTCACCCTTGAGGAACACCTAACTGAAATAGGTAGTTAGCCTAGAAGATTTCACACCATTAACATCTACATATTGGAACATATTATGTTATGAGAATTTATTATTTTTAGAGCCAATAGCATTTTGTGAGACTACTCATGCTTTAAAAATTGTTTTATCAGAGCAACATCCGCATCT
This sequence comes from Aporophyla nigra, assembly GCA_947507805.1. NCBI lineage: Eukaryota > Metazoa > Arthropoda > Insecta > Lepidoptera > Noctuidae > Aporophyla > Aporophyla nigra. The sequence continues at coordinate 25,246,774 of OX382301.1, forward strand.
GTAGTCGAAAATGTCTAAGTTTTCATTACTAAATGTACCCCAATTAGTTCTCGATTTAAAACTTGATGGCAACAAACTAGATGCTATTTCAGAAAATTTTTTTCTAGGAATTACTTTATATTCAAAGGTGTCCACATTAGAGCTCTGTCAGGTAGATTAAGTTCAGCTGCATATGCAGTAAGAATAAATAATAGTTAAAAAAACTAAAAAACACGCTTCCATTGAAAACCAAACTAAAAAGTACAAAATAATGGAAAAAAAGCGTGGGGTGCTTTTTTAGGTATTATTGATATCAGGCACCCCACGCTTTTTTTCCATTATTTTGTACTTTTTAGTTTGGTTTTCAATGGAAGCGTGTTTTTTAGTTTTTTTTAACTATTATTTATTTTCTATTTTTTAGGGTGTTTCGAATTTTGAGACGTATGTCAGCGTAGTTTGTGACGTATGTCAGCGTAGTTTTCGAAAACAGTTTTTTTTGCTGTCCTGGTAACCCTGGGAAGGATAATGGCACAAATTAGTTTGTGACATATGTCAGCGTAGTTTTCGAAGACAGTTTTTTTTTGCTGTCCTGGTAACCTTGGCAAGGATAATGGCACAAATTAGTTTGTGGCGTATGTCAGCGTAGTTTTCGAAGACAGTTTTTTTGCTGTCCTGGTAACCCTGGCAAGGATAATGGCACAAATTTATGAAATTATTGCATTGTCATCGGTCCTTGACAGGTGTGCAAAGTTTGAATGAAATCGGGTCGTTTAAAGTGGGTCAAAATCACGCTATAAAGAGTCGGTTACAAACAAACATACAAATATACAAACATACAAATATACAAACATACAAATATACAAACATACAAATATACAAACATACAAATATACAAATATACAAACATACAAGTGAAGCTAATATAAAGCGTGTAAAAATAAAGCAGTTGACTGGTATAGCCATAGCTAGATTAGTATACTTTGCATAGTTCCACAGTATTATGTCTTATGGCATTCTGCTGTGGGGTTCGGCAGCCGTTCGGCATCTACGTAAGATTCAATTTTCATCTAATAAAAAAAACCGGCCAAGTGCGAGTCGGACTCGCGCACCGAGGGTTCCGTACAAACCTGTAGGTATTCGCGGTTTATGTTTATGAAATTAAATGTATTTTTTTTATTTTTATATTTGTGTTGGTTGAATGAAAGGTAAATGGCGGTTTACGATGTGTGACGTATTAAAAAAATAATAGTTTAAAAAAAAACTAAAAACACGCTTTATATAGAAAACCAAACTAAAAAGTAAAAAATAAATTTTAATAAATTTGAAGTAAGAATAGTATAAAAAATCGAATAAATGTAAATGAATAATAGTGTAAGAAAGAAAAAAATGTTTTATTTCAAAAAAAGCGTGGGGTGCTTTTTAAGATATTATCGAAAAGATAATCCTTCTGGTCATATCTGTCAATGAAATATTATTAACTATTGACACCATGCACCCCACGCTTTTTTTTAAATAAAACATTTTTTTCTTTCTTACACTATTATTCATTTACATTTATTCGATTTTTTATACTATTCTTACTTCAAATTTATTAAAATTTATTTTTTACTTTTTAGTTTGGTTTTCTATATAAAGCGTGTTTTTAGTTTTTTTTTAAACTATTATTTATTTTCTACTTTTTAGTTTGGTTTATTTATACAACCGTGTTTTTTTAACTTATTATCTACTTTCAATTCCATGATAACTATAAGTAACTGTTGGCTGTTATTGGTCATTAGCTACATCCATAATGCACACATGTTCAAAATTATAGACACGTAGCTCTTTTTATGTGTGTGTCAAGTCGACAGGAACGAACGCGGAGTGCGTACGTTCCTGTCGCTCAGTACGCCGCCGTCCCGCTTCGTTTCGAGTTGTTCAGTGCACTATTCAAAACAGTCGAATAAATACATTTCATTCTATATATTTAATAATTTTATTTCATAAATAACAAATATAAACCTAAATTTACAATGTATAAAAAAATATGTAGGTATCTGTAATAGACTATTATTTACAAATTTTCAAAATAATGCAAAAATCGCCGGCGTACGGTATTAGACTAGTTCAAAAACGCGCGGCGTTCAAAGTGTTAACACTACTTAAGTTTTAGGAAATTATCCTGACAAGATTCCATGGCCAGCAACTGGTTTATAAAACAAAGTAAGTATTCAATCGTTCTTTTTTTTTTAGTACAATCGCAAGTAGTCAAACCATGAAAACTTTTACAAAAGTTTGAAACGGAACGCAACTGATGGTTGACGTTGACACTTGTGACGTTTGACAATTCAAGGTACAAAATAAATACAAGTCTGTTATTTATCATTGTACATAGAAACTTAATTATATTCATCATCATATCTAATTGGTTTCATAACTGTACGCCCTGATAGTGTCACATATGGTGCTGACTGGTTGGGGATATTATTCTCTGTCCTAATTTCGTTTTCTTTTTCAGGTACTCCTACAGTCAACGGAGGAGTGGTTGAAGTTGGTTTCAATATGTGTTTGCGATTTCTATGGAAAGATCCTTGAGAAGTGATAATATAGCTATGAGGAAGACTATCCTTTTCTGATATTATACCAGGAACCCAAGTGGTTTGTGTTTAAAATAGATTTTGTCACCTATGTCTAGTGTTGGAAGTGTTTTTGTGTTTCTATTGTAATAAAATGCTGTTTTTAACTGTTGTTTTTTAATTTTCTTCTCTACCTTACTGGTGTCAACTGTATTTGGTGTTAATGTGGTGTCCGAGGTAGGTAATTTAGTGCGTAGTTGCGTGACATGCACAGTTGTGCAGGTGAATAACCTGTGTGTTTAGGAGTGTTCCTATACATCAGTAGAGCAATGTATGGGTCTGAGTTGTCAGCTTTACATTTTGAAAACATGGATTAAATTGAACCAACCTCTCGTTCCACCATTCCATTTGATCGACTCATGTATGGGCTTGAAGTAGTGTGGTGGATACCCCATTCAGTAGTAAAATCTTTAAATTCTTTACTATTGAAAGTTGGACCATTATCTGAATTCATGGTTTCTGGTATGCCATGACGTGCAAATTAGTTTTTAAATGTATTATTAAAGTTTTAGCTGTTGAATCTGATTTTAAATAAGCTATCTCTACATATTTTGAATAATAATCTATAACAATAAGATATTTACTTTTGTTAAATTCAAAGATATCAACACCAACTTTCGACCATGGTAGCATCTTGTACTCATGGTGTATTATTGGCTGTTTAGCATTGTTATGACGGTAAGTAAGACATGTAGGACACTGTGATATGAATTTAGTGATGTCATCATCTATGCTAGGCCAGTACACAGTTGTCTTTGCATGGCGTATGCAACTGTTTATACCTTGATGTCCTTCATGGACCAATTTTAAAATGTAATCATGCATAGTGCTAGGAATAACTATGTTGTTGCCATTAAATAACATTTTATTGAGAACATGTAGCTGATCTTTTAACTATTGTAACCATGACAATCGTAAAAACTAGGCAACTTCTTTTACCAAATCTTCGACCTGTCGAGACTTGTAGAGCAGCTCGTCGAAGTTATTAACGCATTCTCTCGTCACGCGTTTTCTAATGCGCGTGTTAAGTAGACCGTATGCCATATCCAATTGAACCTTCTCTGAGAGGTCATCCTTTGGGAACTTGGCTAATATTGTACCTTAGTAATAAACAAGTTAGTGTTTTCATCTTCTTGATGATTAATATTAAAGAGTTTACGGTAAAGGCGATGTGGCGGGTCATGTTCACCGAAGGCGCATTTTATTCTGGTGACAGCTTCCGACCACGTGCTGGTTGACTGCTTCACACCTTGCCACCAAACTGCAGCAGGTCCTTCAAGTACTTAACATCGAAAAACTGCGGAGAGCATTCGATGCTGTAAAGCTAGCGGGAGTTTCTTGAGACATTGTAATGTTCACGGCGGCCGCGTCCGCGGCGCCATTCGAGTCCGAGTTTTCTTCTGACCGTGTTCTTGGCATTTTGGTCCTCCTAGGTTTGATAATAGTCCCCTACGGTTATTTTTTGTGATCGTTGCAAGTTATTTCGCGATCTGCACTCCGTAATACACTACACGAAATATCTACACACGTTGGGCAGCCCCTTATAGCGTCGGTGGGGAGCAAATTAGGACTCACTTATTACAATAACAGTTTATTGTTCAAGAAAAACAAGTTTAACACAAAAAAGTCTTGACAAACTCACTTATTAGCTAGATTTTTATATTAAGCGCGAGCAGTTACCGCTCGAACGCGTCACAGATGTACGGTACGTCAACTAACTAGCGCCCTCTAGCGGACAGCGTACAAAAGACGCTCAGGCAAGTTAAGCCTGTCCTGGTAATCCTGGTCAGGATAATGGCACAAATTTATGAAATTATTGCATTGTCATCGGTCCTTGACAGGTGTGCAAAGTTTGAATGAAATCTGTTCGTTTAAAGTGGGTCAAAATCGCGCTATAAGGAGTCGGTTACAAACAAACATACAAACATACAAACATACAAATATACAAACATACAAGTGAAGCTAATATAAAGCGTGTAAAAAATACTAGATCTCGTTCAAACCAATTTTCGGTGGAAGTTTATATGGTAATGTATATCATATATTTTTTTTTAGTTTTATCATTCTCTTATTTTAGAAGTTACAGAGGGGGGACACACATTTTACCACTTTGGAAGTGTCTCTCGCGCAAACTTCAGTTTAGAAAAAAAATTACAGTGAAAATCTCAATATCATTTTTGAAGACCTATCCATAGATACCCAACACGTATGGGTATGATGAAAAAAAAAAATTTGAGTTCAGTTCTAAGTATGGGGACACCCAAAATTTATTGTTTTCTATTTTTGTGTGAAAATCTTAATGCGGTTCACAGAATACATCTACTTACGAAGTTTCAATAGCATAGTTCTTATAGTTTCGGAAAAAAGTGGCTGTGACATATGGACGGACAGACAGACAGACAGACATGAAGGATCCATAAGGGTTCCGTTTTTTGCCATTTGGCAACGGAACTCTGAAAAGTACAGTCGAATTGATAACCTCCTCCTTTTTTGAAGTCGGTTAAAAAGAGGGCCATCCGCGCTATCTATAAAATGGGGCTAGTCTGTTAGAATCAAATTTATAGAAACTGATATATTACTAACTCTGCCCTCCCTCTTGCGAACATACAAAATACTTTCTAAGAAATAACTTAGAAAGTATTTTGTATGTTCGCAAGAACTCATATCTTTTCAAAATAAGTAGCAATTTCTATAATATAAATACACATAGTAAAAATGTTATATAAGAATTTTACAAATAAAAACATGACAAATATTACCATTACTATTGCTGTTTAATAAACGTTTACAGTAGAAAATGCCTGTAGATTTTGATGACAATATTAAGTTACAAGTTATGTAAAATGTGAGTTTTTGTTGAAGATTCTTAAATTGAGAGTAGATTTCACTTGATTTTTGAATTTTAATATATTTTGAATTTGGTTTTCACATTTGGTACAGACTACTCTTCTATTTGTTTGGTTCATAATGAAAGTCACGGTATACAATAACTAAATGAGGATTCTGTCTGTAATATATATGTGAATTTTTGTTCTCATATATTGTTTTATTCGGTCAGTCTAGTGAAAAATTAACTCCCGATATGAAAATAAAAAAGTGTAAAGACATTGCGGAACATTTGAAATCTTTGAGCATCTATAACAAAGACTGGAAATACCTATGTGATATTACATGACAAAGCGTTAGAAAAAGAACCATCATAAGTAGATTTGAAGCGGGTGTTATAAGTTTGACCTTTGTATCTGCATATCTTTGTCTTTGTATCTGTATGTTTGTCTGTGTCACTGTAGCTCCTTTATACTCCATAGAATAGTTTTTTTTTTATATCTAACAATTCAATTTCATCACTTATCAGATTGACATACAAAATTGTAAAGTTCTGACACAAGGCCAGTCCACCTGTCAGAATTGTTCTACAATTTACAAAATATGTAAATTTGCAATTACAATTATGTGTTCAATAAAACAGTTTTCCTCACAAATATGTAAATTGTCCACTATAAAGGGAACATGTTTATTAAACAGACATATGTAAAATTGTAGGTACAATTTTACAATTTCGTAAATATTCCACCATGGTAAATTTGTAAGTTGTATTCTTTATTAAGCAGAAACTTGTAGAATTGTAACTCGCAAAATTCAATTCCATACGCAAAATACACGCTCAGACGTGGAGGTGCGGACACTAACCCGTTCTACCTATTACCTAAAATACAATTACAATTTGTAACATTTATTAAACAGGGCCCTGGTTTTTATAATTTTAAGACTTTACTACCCTTCATGAGATCAGCAAAAGTTCCTTAATCAATACATTTATAAGAAAGTAAATCTTGCTCAAAATATTGTGCTAAAATATTGAGCTTTATTTATGTGCAAAATGTTGAGTAGTTGTAGACACCTCACTCTACTCTACAAAAATATTGCAAACTCTTTCAGTGTGGATTTAACAATTTATGACAGAAGGATGGGACTACATTATTTTACCCAGTGCTGACCTGGAGATTGCAAGTATCATAATGGGAGAATTTGAATAAGAAATTAGTGTGTGTGAGGAATGTTTGAAAATTTTTGATTATCTGCATGCACATTTAATTTTTATACTTAGAAATCTAAAGCGAACAAGAATACTTACATGGGTACAGTTAGTTAGGCCAGAAACATTCACTGTGTTGGATGAGTGCTGGGGACCAGGCTTCAATACCCAACGTTTTTTACGAAATTCCGGATCACACACTGCCAAGTTATCGTTGAACGTTAAGTCCATCGTTAAAAGTGTCCGATCGGGTTTGTTGAACGTGCACAATTCTGCAGTATACCGACCCTGCACTCCGTCCAGCGACGGACTGAATGTCGAGTACGGCTTATTAGGATCAATCGAAGAATCATTACACCTGTACCTCACTCCGGTCTGTTCGGCGCTCGTTTGCCACACCAAAAACACAAAAAACACAGTGACACGCAACATCGCGAACACTTGTAAATTTATTTATGTAAATAACTTCATGACGACAACATAACCACTGAGTTATTGTTACACTTTAAATGCAGATAAGTTAGTATAGCCGCAAAAGCACATCTTATATCACAATATTGCTAATTATATTAATTTTGATTTGAAAATAAGAAAAACGTACACACGGACTTAACGTGAACTATTTATTCGCCATTTTATTTTCTTCTCTAGACATAACACCAGCCAGCTAGACAATGAAAGTTTGACACTGACAGGCTGTCAGTGTCAAACTTTCATTGTCAAGATAACATTTTTTTTTTGTTCAGTGAGGATCAGCGACGATTTTAGTTTAATATGTAGAATTAAAGTCATACCGAGACTAATAATTTTAGTGAGAGCTTTATTAAAATTCGACGAAAAATGACGAAGTTAGAGCGATTTTAGTTCTGCATTTTGAAAAACGCTCGCCAATATGCACGATTCGTTGATGACGTCGTCTGCCACGTTCGCGAATGACGCCGCACGGTGGATCGAAAATCGGCTGTAGAAGACATAGGATCTCGATGTCTTAAATGTTTTTTTTTTTTTTGCTGGAAATGACTACTGCCGATCATTACTGTTCTATAAAATGTCACATGAAGTAATTGTGTGCACAAATGGAAGAGTTATAATTTTTATAAGAAAAAAATGTATGGAGCTGACATGAAAAATGAGGATATCTCTGGAATCGCTAGGATGCGGCTTATATCCTTGCACACTGTTATAGTACTATTTATTTGTGAATTTTTGACATACTTAATATTGCGGCATAACTTGCGATTTTTTTTTTAAATCGTCAAAATTAAAAAATTAAAAATGTTTATGATATGTACATTTTAATGCTTAAATATGGCTATACCAAGTGTAACTTACAATATTTTTTATGCTTAGACCAAAACATTCTAAGAAATCACAAAGTCGTATTACCTACTTATTTGAAATGACATGGTAATTATGAATTACATAATATGTAATCTTGTCTAATGCCTCAAGTCCACATTAGCTAATGATTAATAAAATTGAATACCTATATACCTGTTAAAAGGATACGTACCATAATGAGGGTAATTAGATAAACGTGATCATTAGTCAATAACAATAAATGGTAAACTATTGTATGATTAAAAATAAAAGCAAATTATTAAAAAAAAAAATTATTAACTTAACCTAACCTAACATAAACAATAAAAGTTAACTTATTTTATACTTCGTCACCATCAGAATCCACTTCAGAATCAGGCTCTACAATAGATATAACTTCTAAGAACTCTGTCGGAGCTTCCTGATCCTGAAGTTTCAGTAGTTCTACTGTTTCCTTATAGTATGTCTGCCTCTTGTGGGCATTTAATTTTGGTCTTGAGGAAGAAATTAGAGGATCAGAAGAGACGATAAGCATATTGAGGATATCCTCGTTTGATGTTTGTCTACTCTTTTTCCTCGAATGGTGTTCTCTGAACCTCCTAAAGTCTTTGTTTCGGGCCTCTGAAGCTTCTTCCGAAAGATTTCCAATTGGTACAATAGCATTTTCTGCAATTATGTCCCCTCCGTGAATCAACAATTTGTGGACGGTTGATGACATGTAGTACGAATCGTACAGTTCCACGTATTTTTCAACGGTTGTTCTAGCGTATTCTTTAAATTTCGGCATGTCTACAATCTCTCCAGATGTGATAGCTTGCAAAATCACAGCAAATCTGCGTATTAGTTCTTCATCTAATCCAGTGATCGCTGCAGTTTTATCAGGAAATTCAAAAAACCGCCTTGCTGTGTTCCCGTCGTTAGTTGTGCCTGATCCTTGCTTAACGATGTCAATCGAAAGGTTGAGATCATCTTTGAATCGATCTTGAATGAGTTTTTTTCGTGAATGCAATAACTCTTGATGACCTTCTCCTCTTGCAGACCACTTTTTGAAGTCGAGACGATACGCTATGTGTAGAAGACATTCCATCACGTTAATGCGGGCATGAAGTGATGATAATCCGAACTCATACACACCAGAAGAAATGGTTTTTGACGCAATGACATCTAACTTATTCATTTCTGTAGGCTTAGCCAAACACAGGTAGCAGGCCGCATTTGACTTAGCTTCAGACAGATATGTACAAATTTTGCCGTCAATCATCGTCATCATTAATTTGTGACTAATTTCATGTCCTTGACATTTTGAGGGAACGAGAGCTTCAATTTCGTTATCCATTGCAGTTTTTTCATTTATGACAACGTCTTTGGTTTCTTTCACAAAACTAAACTGGACTGGACGGCAATACCTAGGTGATCAGGGTTTTGGATTCACCCATACGGTATCACCGTCATCTGTCAACTTTAATGGAACCAAAGAGGTCATAAATATGCTGGAATCATCTTGACCACTCTCTATGTTTTGCTTATATCTACTTTGGTTAGATGCACCGTCAAATTATCTTGTATCGCATCAGGACTACGAATAGTTTCAAAAATTCTGTTCACTGTTAAATCTAGTAACGCTTGTAATGCAATCTTAGCAGATGAATCCGTTACAGTCACAAATGTCTTCGGAGGGTAGCACTGTAGCTTAGCTTTTTGCACTTTATAGTAAGACGGATATATCTCCTTGGAACCTTCTCGAATAGTCGTTTCCCTTAATGTGAAATTTTGATAGTTTTAATGAAAGTAGCAAACCCAGTGCTTTTTCTGGTGAAAATATTGTTGAAGGAGATGGTTTGTTCAACATTTCCTTGATTTTTGCTGCTGCTTCTGGATTTTGGAGCATATGTTCAATAACAGATGCAATATCCTCACGACCATCTCCTTTCAAAAGTGCTGCAGCTGAATAAGCTACTTCATTAGGGTCATCGCCTATATGTTCATCAGATCGTCTCTTCTTCTGCTTGTTACTTAGATCTTCAAACGGCTTTCGAGATCTTTTTGTCATCGTTGAATTTGATTTCATTGTTGAAGTTGATGGTACAGGTTCAGGTACAGGTTCAGTAGAAATATTTTCACTTGTTGATTCTTGAATGAGCAAATTGGTTTGCACGCAGTTTGGCCAGTCAATATTTGCCTCAAGCCAATTACTGTAATCACGTCTAAAAACTTCACTTTTCCTGTGGGATCGTAACCATCTCTTTTGAACTGCCCGTGTAAATCTTCGACAAAATTCGTTCACGGTAACACTGTCTTCATCTGAAAGTCTAGAGCCCAGTCGAATAACAAGTGTGTTGAACAATATTTCATGATCGAAAGACGAAGCATCCTGATTGCTCAGAATAACAAACAAATCCAAATTTGTAATAATGCTTTCCATTATTCACGATCACTGAGTAAAAAGACACGGTAGGATAGATGTTAGTATTAGAAATGCTCTAAATGAACTGAAGTTGTGAATCCAATGTTTGACTATTTATTGTTATTGATTAATGATGGTATCACATTTATCTAATTACTTTCATTAAGTTAATCCTGCACTAATTGCTAAATTAGCGAATACCCCAAATTATTTTGTTACGTATCCTTTTAACTAGGTATATAGGTATTAAGTTTTATTAATCATAAGCTAATGTGGACTTGAGGCATTAGACAAGATTACGTATTACGTAATTCATAATTACCATGTCATTTCAAATGAAAATCACACAGTAGGTAATACGACTTTGTGATTTCTTAGAATGTTTTGGTTTAAGCATAAAAAATATTGTAAGTTACACTTGGTATAGCCATATTTAAGCATTAAAATGTACATATCATAAACATTTTTAATTTTTAAATTTTGACGATTTAACAAAAAAAAATCGCAAGTGATGCCGCAATATTAAGTATGTCAAAAACTCACAAATAAATAGTACTATAACAGTGTGCAAGGATATAAGCCGCATCTTAGCGATTCCAGAGATATCCTCATTTTTCATGTCAGCTCGATACATTTTTTTCTTATAAAAATTATAACTCTTCCATTTGTGCACACAATTACTTCATATGGCATTTTATAGAACAGTAATGATCGACAGAAGTCATTTCCAGCAAAAAAAAAAGCATTTAAGATATCGAGATCCTATGTCTTCTACAGCCGATTTTCGATCCACCGTGCGCCGGTCGGTCGGCACAGCCACCGCGCGTTCTTTCTGCTTCTTAGTTGCTTGCAGCACGTGACTCGCAGTACATTTAAGGGCAGGGTTCAGTCTGTACGGCAAAAAAATACACTTTTTCTCGAAATTTTTTACGAGATACGGACAACGTCTTTATTAAACAAAAAAACCGGCCAAGTGCGAGTCGGACTCGCGCACCGAGGGTTCCGTACAAACCTGCAGGTCATCATCATCATCATTCGTCATCATCATTTATGAAATTAAATGTTTTTTTTTTAATTTTTATATTTGAGTTGACTGAATGAAAGGTAAATTGTGGTTTACGATTTATGACGTATTAAAAAAAAACTACTTACTAGATCTCGTTCAAACCAATTTTCGTTGGTAGTTTTCATGGTAATGTACATCATATATTTTTTTTAGTTTTATCATTCCCTTATTTTAGAAGTTACGGGGGGGGGGGACACACATTTTACCACTTTGGAAGTGTCTCTCGCGCAAACTATTCAGTTTAGAAAAAAATCATATTAGAAACCTCAATTTCATTTTTAAAGACCTATCCATAGATACCCCACACGTAAGGGTTTGATTAATTTTTTTTTTTGTGTTTCAGTTCTATGTATGGGGAACCCCAAATATTATTGTTTTAAAAAAAAATGATATTAGAAACCTCAATATCATTTTTGAAGACCTATCCATCGATACCCCACACGTATGGGTTTGATGAAAAAAAAATTTTTGAGTTTCAATTCTATGTATGGGGAACCCCAAATATTATTGCTTTTTTTCTATTTTTGTGTGAAAATCTTAATGCGGTTCACTGAATACATCCACTTACCAAGTTTCAATAGCACAGCTCTTATAGTTTCGGAGAAAAGTGGCTGTGACATACTCGGACAGACAGACAGACAGACAGACAGACAGACATGGCGAATCTATAAGGGTTCCGTTTTTTGCCATTTGGCAACGGAACCCTAAAAATTACAATATCTTGAATGATGTTTTAAGAATATTTCGTGAAACATTTCAGAATAGAATAGAATAGCATTTATTTGCAAATATGGGTTATACATAAGTAGGTATTAGTAGGTTTTCATTAGTTCTGCCATATTTCACCATTCGGCATGCAAACATTTACATTATATAAAATTGTTCAAATTTAAATTCTTATTGGAACATTAAATTATTTATGTCATTTTCATTAAATAAAATTATTCAAATTCAAATTTACATTAAAAATATCAACTTAATTATTACATATACCATGTTAAATTAAAATTAAAATACAAAAAAAAAATTACTAAATCGTGGTCCGAAGATAAATAGACAAACAAACATTAAAATTCGAGGTCAATACAACATAATTATTTCATTAGAAAAACAATAATTAATTAATTAAAAATTCGAGGTTGTTTGATAGAAAATTTGTCCGTTAAAAACTCAGTTACTCGATAATTTACGAAGTGTGTTTTTGAATTGTACCGTTTTCAAGTCTTTCCAAGCACTTGGCAATTTATTGAGTGATATATATGTCGTATCCGGTCATTAGTACAGACATGAAACGAATCGCAAGCGCGCCATTGGTGATATCAAGTGCTCTACCCACACCTACAGCGTGCTTCTACAGAGTCGTGATGTTTTAAGCCAACGGCGAGGAGGACATTCAGAGTCTGATCGCAGTGGAGTTAAGACGTCGCGGAACTGTACTCGATTCGTTGTACTCAGTGATTATAGTGATTTGTTATTTTAAATAAAGTCAGTGTATCGCACCCCGTGAGTTTTCATTGCACGAAACCCATCTGCTGCCCACATAATGTCTGAATCTAACGGGGTAAATCCTGACGATCCGACATCAGTCGTGGGATCAAATCGTGCTAATGAAATCACACGCGGGAACAATGACAATAACAATCAGTGGCGGTTACTTTTTGAAATTCAAAACGAACAAATGCTCGCGCTGATACAAACTCTTAAAACTCAGCCAGTGAATAGCAAGTTAGTGTTGCCGGAATTTGACCCTGAAAAACCCGAGTCCGATGCGCGATCATGGTGCGCTACCGCTGACTTGTGTTTCGACGGGAATGTAGTGGAAGGAAGCCACCTTATTTTAACAATTAGTAAGACGATGAGGGGCTCCGCATCTACATGGCTGTCGCAGATAACCTATCCAGGTATGACGTGGGACCAGTTTAAAGAACTCTTCAAGGCCAGATTCGTATGTGTCGAGACTTCTGCGGCTACCCTCATTGACCTGAGCAATGACAAACCAAAGGATAATGAGACCTATGCCGCCTATGCTAGTCGTCTTATGACGTTTTTGATGAACCGTTGGAAAGATATGAGTGTTGAGCAGATTGCGGCGTCGACTGTTATTGCTCACTTAGCGCAAATCGATACACGCTTACAACGTCTCGCATTTACCACGGAGCCATTTACATTTGCATTTACAACGCGTCATAAGTTGCAGCAAGAGCTTCAAGCTTTCTCCTACCTGAAGAGGAGAGCTCCTACAGATACGCGCACTGACACCGGAAACGAGAAACGTTTGAAGTTTTCGTCACTACCGCCAATCAAGTGTCACGCATGTGGCAAGCTAGGACACAAACAAGCGGATTGTCGGACTAAGAAGAACGACGTCAAGAAGCCGTTGCCTGTGCCGCCTGCTACGGGCGCCGGGCAGCGACAACAAGCCAGCAGCAGCTCGCTGGTGTGCTTCAAGTGCGGCACGCCGGGCCACATCGCCAGTCGCTGCACAGCGAGCGGATCCAGCGCTGCTGTACCGGCAGAGAAACGAGTCGACCTTTGCATCGTCGAGCCTCCATCAGGAATATTGAAACATTTTGGTGAGTGTTTCAAATTTGATTTTGATTCTGGCGCTGAGTGTTCTTTAATGAAAGAGAGTATAGCTTGTAAATTTAGAGGAAAGAGAGTAAATGATGTAGTATCTTTAGTGGGTATAGGAAATAAAAATGTTAATAGTACTTTGCAATTGCTGTGTCAAGTAGATATCAACGAGTTTGCGACGGAGATTCTATTCCACGTTTTGCCAGATACGTACTTGCGTAGTAACATTCTATTAGGGCGAGAGATTTTGAATAACGGACTTTGTGTGAACATGACTGCAACTGAATTAATTTTGACTACAGGTAGAACTATAAACGTGTGTAACACCATTCAGACTACGGCAATAAATAATAATTTTGATAACATTGAAACTGATTTACTGTTAGATGAAAGACGTGACCTTATAAAAATCTTAGAATCATTCTCCGACTTTTTTATTTACGGTTTTCCAACAACACGTGTTAGCACTGGTTCATTAGAGATACGATTGATCGACCCTAACCGTACAGTGCAAAGGCGCCCTTACAGACTGTCTCCGGACGAACGTCGAATCATGCGAGATAGGGTAAACGAATTGTTACAAGCTAAAATAATTAGACCAAGTAGTTCGCCGTTTGCTAGTCCAGCCCTCTTGGTTAAAAAATGTGACGGTTCAGACCGTATGTGCATAGATTATAGAGAGCTTAATAATAATACAGTGCCAGATCGCTATCCGTTACCATTGATTACTGACCAAATTTCACGACTCCATGGTGCTAATTACAAAGTTAGATTGTGCAAGTGGTTTCCATTTAATTCCTGTCCAAGAACAATCTATTGAACGCACTGCGTTCATTACACCTGATGGACAATTTGAATTTTTAACTATGCCTTTCGGTTTACGTAACGCCATATCTGTTTTCCAACGAGCAATCATCAATGCACTAGGTGACCTTGCATACCAGTATGTAGTTGTGTACGTCGATGACATCTCCATTATCTCCGACTCTATAGAGCAGGGCCTAGAGAGACTGCACACTGTGTTAGAGGTGTTAACAAAAGCGGGGTTCTCGCTGAACCTAAAGAAATGCTCCTTTCTTAAAACGCGTATAGAGTTCCTGGGTTATGAGGTTGAGGCAGGTAAGATTAAACCAAACAAGCGAAAGATTGAAGCTTTGTCATGTTTACCTTCACCACAAACACTTATGCAGGTAAGACAATTTGTAGGTTTGGCTTCTTACTTTCGTCAGTTTGTACCGAATTTTTCCCGCCTCATGGGTCCGATCTACAAATTGACCTCTGGAAAGTCACCATTCGAGTGGACACCCTGCTGTGAAGAAGTTAGACAGAAGGTAATCGAGATACTAATCAGTGATCCAGTGCTCATGATCTTTGACCCGCAGCATCCAGTGGAGCTTCATACTGATGCCTGTTCAGAGGGTTATGGCGCGATTTTGTTCCAAGTTGTAAACGTTAAGCAACATCCTATTGCCTATTTTAGCAAGCGAACGACACCAGCAGAGTCTCGATACCACTCCTACGAGCTGGAGACACTAGCGGTCGTCAACGCGGTGAAACATTTCAGACAATACCTGCATGGCCGAAAGTTTACAGTAGTAACGGACTGTAATTCTCTGAAATCGTCACGAAATAAAATCGACCTGACACCGAGGGTACACAGGTGGTGGGCATTCTTACAGTCGTTCGATTTCGACGTAAAATACCGCGTAGGTAAGCAAATGGCGCACGCTGATTTCTTCTCTCGAAACTTGTTGCCTCTATCACTAAAACAACAAGGTTGTAGAGTTGAACAGAAGCAAGTAAACCTTACAGAACTGTCTGACAACTGGCTTCTGGCAGAGCAACAGCGAGATGACGATATCAAGAAAATTATTTCTGATATGGAGCAAAGTCAGCTCAACGACGACGTGGCTAAAACATATGAGGTTAGGTCAGCTATACTTTACCGTAAAGTTCAACGTAATGGTCGAACGAAATGTTTACCTATCGTTCCTCGTGCTATGCGTTGGTCTGTCATCAATAATATCCACGAATCCATTATTCATCTAGGATGGGAGAAGACACTGGAGAAGCTGTACAACCATTATTGGTTCGAGGGTATGAGTCGCTACGTAAAAAGGTTTGTAGACAACTGTATCACATGCAAGATCGCAAAGTCACATTCAGGTAAAGTACAGGCGGAGCTTCACCCTATACCCAAGGCAGCGATTCCATGGCATACTGTGCACATAGACGCTACAGGAAAGCTGAGTGGCAAAAGTGACAACAAGGAGTACGTGTTCGTAATGATCGACGCTTTCACCAAGTACGTATTGCTATTTCTGCTGTATACCTATTGTGTGCCTTTTAAACTGTGCTAAATAAATGTATTTTCTTTCTTCTTTCTTTATTTCACAGTAAAAACATTGACACTAAGAGCAGCATCAAAGCAGTGTCGGAGAGCGCTGCACTCTTTGGCTCTCCTGTGCGAATAATCGCTGATCAGGGACGGTGTTTTTCGAGCAAAGAGTTTCGCGACTTCTGCCAAGGTAAAAATATCAATCTTCACCTTATTGCGACTGGTTCATCTCGTGCAAATGGTCAGGTAGAGAGGATAATGAGTGTACTCAAGTCAATGTTAACCGCGATAGAGACTGATAAAGACCGGTCTTGGCAAGACTCGCTAGGAGAAGTACAGTTAGCTCTTAATTGTACGGTTAATCGCGTCACAAAAGCTAGTCCATTAGAACTTTTTATAGGTAAGGTAGCACGTCCACTTAATTTAATGGCTAATGACAATGACGAAATTATAGACCTTGATGACATTAGGAGATTAGCATCGGAAGGCATTGAGAAGTCTGCGCGTTATGATAAAGGTCGTTTTGATAGTACAAAGGCAAGTGTGAATAGGTTCTCTGTCGGTGAATTCGTGCTCATTGAGAACGAGGAGCGTAATCAAACTAAGCTAGACGTGAAGTATAGAGGGCCATTTCAAATTGTTGAAGTGTTAGATGCCCAAGTAGCACAAAAGTGCTGGTTAACAGCATTTTAACAGTGCACAGTGAATGCATTAGTTGCTGAATAATAGCGTAGACAGCGCATCCTCAGATGATATAACTCTAATTTGGGCACAAATTATTCAGCACATAGCTGAGTAAGAGTTCCAATTGATAAATAATTGCATTATAATAACATTATAGTAGCATTTATGTGTGTAACAGTCACCTCAAGAGCTGAATATTGCCTGATTAACAAGACACGTGTGACTTACTATACAGCAAGGAAGACGAATGTGTACATTGTGTGTCCTTTTAAACAGCTGAAATGACACACTGAGCAAAATTGTGGAACGCAATAACTCAATATTATTTATTTTTCTTTAATATGAACTGTCAAATTCTAAAACATGAAGTGTATCGTTGTGTGCAAGATCTAAGGAGCCATTGTGAAAATAAACATAAAATTTAAGGTAAGTTAAACTTCGATTTTTTGCTATTATATTTCAAATCTTATTGGGAAGGTAACTTTACTGTCAAATACCATACATATTTAGTTCAAAATTTTCACGCGCCTTCGGAATACCACTAAATACTAAAAGAAAAGTAACAAAAATTGAATGAATATAAAATAAATTTATTTGTTTTAGTACAAAGAAAACAAAAAAAAAAACTGTTTCCGTGTAATTAATTTGTAATCCAAATTAATTACGATTGATACCCTATAAAATAAACAAAAATTTAAAGATAAAATTTTATAATAATACACAGTAACGCAGTGAATATGGCGGATGGCAAGTGAACAGTTTTAATGTTAATAATTATAATGCTAAGGTCTGTACGGGTGTTCACATGTGGCCTTTAATTCAGCAAAGAGTAAAATAGTTTGGCACTTGTGGAATACAAATCAGACATGGATCGATTAGGAGAGTTATATTGGTTCACATTTGCATCAGTTACCTTGATAATTACCTTTATGGATCCAAGCTTTTAGGGTTCCGCCGTGGTTCGTTTAAAGCCATTTTGTTCCTTTTTTTAGTTGTTATTCGACGATAAGTATTTAATTAAAATTGTAATTTAAGTAGCTGATATTATAATTTAGTTATGGGTATGTATAATACATAAGTTATTGATTTATTCAATATGCGACGAAATACCTATAACTTAGTAGATACCTATCTAAAAATAATGTATTCTTCTGGCCTAATAATAATTAATTACTTCCATATGAAATTGAAATTGACATGCCATACGCACTATTTATGCGTCGCGAAAAGTATTTTTTATAAAACATTTCGCTTGATCTGCAGCATGGTGCATGCAACGCTATCGTTCACACGCCCGCGCCGGCGCGCGGCGCGGTGACGACGTAATGTCGCATTATTTGTTTACATAGATCATCAGTTTATCGCTAAATCGCAACTGGATTGGTCGTTCGTATTCTACGATAGATGAACAATATCGTTTCAATTTAGGGTTGCGAATAAAAGTAAATAAGTTGCGATCGACTTAATTCCTGCTATTTTGGTAGGTAGTAAAGACAGTGGGTCCTCTGTGCTTGTGTCTGTAGATGTTTTGTATATAATTATTATGTTACGTTATGTTTAGGTATTTAATATGTTATTATATCTTGTGGTTTTTTTTTCCTCAAAAACTGTATAGGTAGTGTTGTCATTTTAAGGAACTGATACTTCTATTATAATAAATATACTTCTCTTGTTTTTTACAGAACAAGCTTTTCAAAATAGTTCAGACTATAGAGAGCGATGTTGTCGATCTAACAGTCGTTCCTGCATCGTGGAAAACTAAGGAAATTCTATGGTGGCCACCGAGAAGTACTTTTATACTCCTTGAAATTATAAAAAGATGAAAATTCAAGGCGTGGACCAGGGTGGTACACCGTAAATTGTTCTTTAAAAAGGGAAAATTAAATAAACACAAAGAAAATTACGTTGTTTTTTTAGATGCTAGCTGTACTGGTATTTCCTAACTGACTACCTCTGACAATAATTGGCGAAATCTGGAATCTTAAAAACTCTCGAAATTAATTTATGTATTATAATTTAAAAAATCTTGGATTTCTCTTAATAAATCTTCTTCATTTTTAAGAAAGTACCAGAAACATACCAATATTAATTTTGTGGCAACCATATTAGTCCCGAAAATGTGTAGGTTATAAGAAGATTTTTGTAGCAGAGAGTACCTACTCAGCCTAATGTCACCAAACACACTGATCTCTATTTATAAAAGCTTTTTTGTATTGTTTTGTCAATATGTGCAATTATTATTTATTGTTACTTTAATTTAAATCCGACGTAAATTTGACATTTGCTTTTATTTCAACTAAGTGACATATATTCTTAGTTTGTTAATAACATTTTATTGTTTTCTGCTGCAGCATTGTTACTTTTATCTTAATTTTTGTAATATGGGTTATGTCTGAAATAAATTGATTTCATTTTATTTATTTTTTTATAAATATAACATACGGAACCCGTCGCGTCCAATGTTCCATTCGCGCATGCCGACACTTCGATGCATGCTGTTATTCGAGTGTATGGTAACAACTGACTAATAGGGGAAAAGTGAACCTGTATGCAGCATAAAGCATTACATTTTTGTTAAATAAGTTCACAAAGTAACTGATTACATTATAGTGGGTTACATGTTCTCTCTTAAAATGCAACGGTTGTATAGTACACGTGTGGGCTATTATTCAGAAAACTTACAGCTGATAGGGTACTGCACCACTAAGCGCTGAATAACAGTGACTTTGTGGCGTGTTTGTGATGCTTAATAGAATTACAGTACAGCAAATAGCATTATAGTTGGCCACGTTTTTTTCTAAACAGCTGTTACACCCCGGGTGAATACTAATAACTCTATGTAAATGCTCAGAGTACCGCTGTGGGCCTTATGTGACAATTTATAATGCAGTTCTGTGCTACTTGGGTGGCGATCGATATGTTTTAAAATCTCTTGTAAACAAGCGTACTTACAAATACGCTCATGACCGTGTTCGGAAGATGCCCGAGGGCCAAGTACAACTTGAGATTTTAAACGAAATAGATGGTGAATTAGCATCACCTTAATGTGTGTAAACAGGTTCTCGGTTCAGTGGGTCGGAGACTATACCAGAGTATCGTAGCTGTAGCCCGTTGGAAATCGGTATCTGCTCAATGAGTAGTCCGTGGGTACGCGGTAGGCGGTAGCTCTGGGTGGTATAGTCGGGTTTTGCCTAGTAGCGAAGACGAAGACGAAGACCATAGAGTCAAGGGTTGACTCGGTATTCCCGTGGGGAATAGTGTGTGTGTTATTGACCATGAATGAGAAACCTGAGTTTTGTTTACTTTGATTAATGTAATGTGGAATCGATGTGCTTGGTCTCGGTAATCTCGAAAGTTATGATTCGTTGATTAGCCTAGTTAATTTTCAATTTGAATGCTATTTGTAAATTGCGTGTGAAATAAAACAGATTTAAAAGAGTAGTTCTTTTAACTGTCTCTTCAGTCTTCATGAGAGTCAGGTTTGGACGAGCAGAAACTGTGCTGGAATTTTGTGTTTTCCAGATTAACAACACACGAGGACGTGTGCATCGCAGAATGGCCGTGTCGTATCCGGTCATTAGTACAGCTACAGACATGAAACGAATCGCAAGCGCGCCATTGGTGATATCAAGTGCTCTACCCACACCTACAGCGTGCTTCTACAGAGTCGTGATGTTTTAAGCCAACGGCGAGGAGGACATTCAGAGTCTGATCGCAGTGGAGTTAAGACGTCGCGGAACTGTACTCGATTCGTTGTACTCAGTGATTATAGTGATTTGTTATTTTAAATAAAGTCAGTGTATCGCACCCCGTGAGTTTTCATTGCACGAAACCCATCTGCTGCCCACATAATGTCTGAATCTAACGGGGTAAATCCTGACGATCCGACATATACATGTAGTTATTATGTGTCTAATATTTAATTGTTGAATTTACTAAATGATTTTTATAACAAACTTATTTTTCCTAAATCAAACACTGATTTGACTCAACTGTCAGTTTTTGAATCATAGTGATTTGTTAACGGGTACAAAAGGCCGGAGCCACAGTAAAACAGTCAGTTGCTTGACAGATATCCAGTTGGTAAGTTCTAGTAGGGTCAAGTGGGGGACAGTGTAACAGGGGGCACAGTATAACATCAAGATTAACTCTGTCCTTTTCTAATTTATCAATGGTGTCTCTTTACGTGTTTTGTCAGTCTCATGCGCCGCTATCTTAAACAGCTGTCATCGGACGATAAATCACTGGATGAACGGAGGACAATTTAGAGTGTGAAGTTTCGTTCTTATTGGAAAATTAATAAGTTCTGGTGAGTAAATATATGTTCCTCTTAATCTTTAATCAGTTGGTGTTTAAATAGTAAACAAAGTTTATTGCAATTTTTAATATAGAAATTTTAACGAATTTTTGTTTGAAACAATATGGTGTGGGGTACAGTGTAACGGGGTACAGTGTAACATGTTATAGTGTGCCCCCTTCGAATATTACTTTATTTTTTAGGTGTGCTACATTGAAAATGGTTCGGAATCGGAATAGAAAGACGCGAATCGGCCTACACAATGCTAATGATATGAAAGAAGCCATTGAGTTGGTTGAAAAGGGAGTACCTTTGAGAAAAGCAGCCAACAGAATGAACGTGAATTACAGTACTTTATATCGTTATGTTAAGAAAAAAAGGCCTGTTCAGCCGTAGAAGCTGCACATCTGCGATTGACTTCAAATTACGCGGTAAATCAGTTATTTTCAAGTGCTCAAGAAACAGTACTAAAAGAAAAATTTTTATATTTATTTATTTAACTTTGCGAAAACCAGAAGCCTGCATGCAGCCTCTCAAGAGATTTTTTTATAACAATTTAGAAGAGGTAATGAGAAGGTTTTCTAGTTTTGGTGACGGTACAAAACTATTTTGCCTTGATGAGACCGGTACAGACATATTTTATTTCGTATGGTGTATGTTTAGTCTACTGTTATAGTGTACCCCACCTTGTTATAGTGTACCCCTATGGCTGTTAAACTGTACCCCACCCCTGGGGTACACTACAACAAATTTGTGATCTCAGAAAACTAAAAAAATAATTAGTTTCTAAGTATAAATTCGAAATTATATCTAGCCTAATATGAAGGTTAAAGACTGCTTATTTTATGGTAAATTATAAGAAGACGATATAATGAAGGTTTTTTTTTCTAAAAATCAAAATGCTTTTTTTGTTACACTGTCCCCCACTTGACCCTACTGTAATTGTGTGGAAGGGATCGACCAGAGGTCACGTAAGTAAGTAATTGATATTATATCCTAATTATTGACTATTATGACAATGTTGTTGTACTGGTTATAGTGTTGCCATATTGCTAATGTTTTAAATCATATAAATGGAATATTCATATTCTTTTCTAGATATTGTTGTTATTGTGTTGATATTATTCAGAGTTCTCTTGGACAATGGTCCAAGAGATAGTATTGTTACGTAGATCGTAAAGTCTAGAAACATCGCGCTAAATCCATCTCAGAAAGAGACAGCGTTACGTAGATCGAAAAGTCTAGAAACGTCACGCTAATTCCATCTAAGGATAGAGCAGTGTTCGAAACTACTCGAAACGACACGCTAACGCCATCTGTTATCAGGTAGCAAGTACTACGAACAATTGTACGTAGACGCCACCGCCATCTACTGTCGAATAGCGGGATTAAACAGTAAATAGATGTCTGTGGAAGTTACTTGAAGTTTCTACGCTACTAGTAAACTATGGAAAAGTGTTGAATGTTCGCGAATGTTCTGCTTGGGATATAAATAGCGGATTGTCGGGCCGACGAGCAGTTCGATTTCGGAAGCGAGCGAATACGAATTAAGCGATACAGTACAAGCGAAACAAGTGATTCTGTTTGACGTTTTAATTATTGCGATATTTGTGTTTATTAAATTAAATAGTTTGTTGTGTTTCGGTAACATTGGTGTTAATTAATTTATCCCGAACCCCAGCTCGTAACAATTGGTGTCAGAAGTGGGATAAATTATGCCAGTTTTACCAAAGGAGGATACGGAAGGTATCCGTACCAGGAGTCAGCGCCAGCAGGAGGTGGATCAGAGGCGGTTTGAAGGATCTTCTAGACAGACACCTGGGGGTAATCAGCCGACGACGGAGCCAGTTTCCCAAGCGTCTGGTGTTTCTACAGCATCACCAGCCATGGATCTTTCTGCTCTAATGGCAATGCTGCAGGAGCAGGCCCGCCGACAGGAAGAACAGAACCGCCAACTGCAAGAACAGCTGCAGCAGGACAAAGAGGAACAGGCCCGCCGACAGGAAGAACAGAACCGCCGACAGGAAGAACAGGCCCGCCGACAAGAAGAACAGGCCCGCCGCCTACAGGAACAGCTGCAGCAGGACAAAGAGGAACAAGCTCGCCGGCAAGAGGAGCAGGTTCTCCTCTTGAAAGATCTACACGCGACATTTGGCAAGGACATCAAAGCCATGAAGGAGACTGTTCAGGTACATGAAAATCGTATCTCCGAGGCCGAAGTCCAGATCGCTGATATAAGAAAAGCGGTTGGAGTTCTGAAAGCTGGAGACCGAACTACGGCTTCGATAGTTGCTGCACCTTCCGTGCGCGGGTTTAAAGTGCCACTCTTCAACGGAACATCTTCCTGGTCGGCATACAAAATTCAATTTGAAGCTGTCATGAATGCAAATGGGTGGACAAAAGAGCAGGCCATGACCGCGCCCTTCGTGATCAGGCCTTAACCGTGTTAGAGGCTCTCAGCAAAAATGTTACCTACGAGCAGCTCGTTGAGGCGTTAGAGGCCAGATACGGTGACGCGCACCTGGAACACGTTTTTCGTGCGCAGTTGAAGGATCGTGTGCAACGCAGTGGTGAAAACCTGCAGCAGTGGGCCCTAGAAATCGAAAAGCTGGTTCGAAAAGCGTACCAGTCTGCGCCTGCACTCATCGATGGGACTCTGACTCAAACATTCATAGATGGCATACGGGACCTGGAAGTAAGGGCCACTGTAAGACTTGGACACCACGAGACACTCAAGGATGCCTTGGCCCATGCGTTGGAGGTGGAGGCAGTGAGGCAAGATCATCGAGACCATCGCATCAGGGAGGTTGCAGCATCACCTGTCTGTGACCGTCCGAGGTACAGCCCTAAGTGCTACACTTGCGGAGAAAAAGGCCACCTTCGGTCAAGTTGCCCGAAGCGAAACACAGCTAACGAAAACCAGACCCAAGAAAGAAAGGCGGCAGATATAACCGCCCAGCAGCAGGAAAACTAGTCAACGCCAGGACTGCGGGGCGGGTGCTGGCTGGTGTTAAAATAGCCCCAAGAATTTCGGTCTCACAAGCCCATGATGGGAACACCCTAGTCATAAAAGGTGAAGTGAACGGAAGACCATGTAAACTGACATTGGATACTGGAGCTTCTCGCACGGTTGTCAGTTCCCAACTAGCAAATCGTTTTCTTGGGGACTTATTCGGTAAGCATGACGGCGTAAATTTGGTAACAGCTACCGGTCAGCACATAACCGTCCGTAGTGAGAAGAAAGTGGAGTTAAAACTGGGAAACACTATCTACCGGCATAAGGTCATCATGGCTGACATAGTGGACGACTGCATCCTAGGTTTGGACTTTATGCGACAGCACTGTTGTGAGATCGACGTTAATCAAGGAGTCCTAAAATGTGGGTCAGAAGAAGTCTTCATGGAAGGTGCACCATCAGAGAAAGTGTACTGCTTGAGGAAGATTGTTCTTTCTCCCCGATCGGAAACAATAGTTCCAGTTAGGCTCCCACATAATTCCGGGCAGAAGAACCGATGTATTCTCATTGAAGGACTGGATGAAAACCTTCCATGGAAGATTGCGCGGACCTTGGTAAAGGCAAGCGATGTTGCAGCCGTACGCATTCTGAACCCAAGTGAAAAGGAACAAGTAATCAAGAAGGGTACGTTGATGGGTTCCTGTGGAGAAGTAGCTTGGATGTGTGAATGCCAACATCGGCCTCCTCAAAATAACGCCCAAAGTGCAAGATTTAACGTGTTAAATCTTTTGGAAGACTGTCGTAAAGATTTATCGGAAGAAGAAAGAGAGAAGGCTAGGAAGATGCTACTTCAGTATGCAGACATATTCTCCAGAAATGATGCTGACATAGGGAAGACTGGATTAGTTCAACACAGAATTAATACCGGAAATGAGTTGCCAATACGACAGCGACCCAGAAGACTACCAGTGGCAAGAGAAAAAGAGGTAGATACCATGATTAAAGGGATGGTAAAGGATGGAGTTATAGAGCCTTCGTCTAGTCCTTGGTGTTCTCCTGTGGTCCTGGTGAAAAAGAACGATGGCAGCATGCGGTTTTGTGTAGACTATCGTCGATTGAATGACGTCACTAAGAAAGACAGCTATCCACTGCCCCGGATCGACGACACACTTGACACGCTGTCAGGAATGAAGTGGTTTACCACGTTAGACCTAAAAAGTGGCTACTGGCAAGTGGAAATAGACCCTAAAGACAAGGAGAAAACCACATTTTCTACGGGAAAGGGATTATGGCAGTTTAACGTCATGCCATTCGGATTGTGCAATGCTCCTGCAACATTTGAAAGGCTAATGGAGCTAGTTCTCACGGGACTAATTGGAGACGCCTGCCTTGTCTATTTAGATGACATCATCATCGTGGGCCGCACATTCGAAGACCACCTTCAGAATTTGGAACGTGTCCTATCAAAAATCCGAGGAGCCAATTTGAAGCTAAGTCCAAAGAAGTGCTCATTCTTCAGACAGCAAGTAAGCTTTTTGGGCCACGTGGTTTCGAAGGAAGGAGTGCAAACAGATCCTGAGAAAATCGTCGCCGTCAAGGAATGGCCAGTCCCGAAAGACAAGACGCAGGTCAGGGCATTTTTGGGTTTGTGCTCGTACTATCGACGGTTTGTCAAGAATTTTGCTGACATTGCCAAACCTCTTCACAAGCTTACTGAGGAGAAGAGACCGTTTTGTTGGGATGAGAACTGTGACATCGCATTTCGAGATTTAAAGGAACGTTTGTGCAATACCCCAATTTTGGGCTACCCTGACACAGAAAATGAATTTATAGTTGACACGGACGCAAGTAACACTGGAATTGGCGGTGTCTTATCTCAACGGAAAGGAGGTTATGAAGTTGTGATACCTTACTTCAGTAAGTCTTTATCGAAGCCGGAAAGAAATTATTGTGTCACGAGACGCGAACTTCTTGCCGTAGTAAAGACATTGCAGCATTTCAGCAAATACTTGCTTGGACGCAAATTCCACCTGCGGACTGACCATGCTGCATTAAAGTGGTTGTTGCAGTTTAAGAACCCAGAAGGACAAGTGGCGAGATGGATTGAACTGCTACAAGAGTATGACTTCGCAATTGAACATCGTAGTGGGAAGTCTCACGGTAACTCGGACGCTTTATCAAGAAGACCTTGTCCTGAAGACTGCAAGCATTGTGTCAGGCAAGAAGCTAAGGAAACAGTACCTGTCAGGATGCTAAGAACGGACCTTAGTGACGAATGGAAGGAAACCCTACAGCATGCTCAGCAAAGTGACCCAGATATCAGGCCAATTTTCGAGTGGATTAAAGCTAATGCTCCCAAACCGAAATGGTGTGATGTTGCAGCGATGAGTACCACCACAAAAAGTTATTGGGCACAGTGGGAGAGCTTGGTGATCCAAGATGGTGTCTTGTGCCGAAAATGGGAAAATGCTCGAGGGAATAGCTGTCACTTGCAAATGGTAGTCCCAAAAACGAAGGTAGCAAAAGGTCCAACAGCTCTACCACAATGGTTCTTCAGGAGGTCATATGGGAGTAAGAAGGACTCTGTTAAAGATCCGAGAAAGATTTTACTGGATCCATTGTCGAGAGGATGTGGAAGACTGGTGTCGCAGATGTACCAGTTGTGCAGCGGTAAAAGGACCACACACACGCAGCAGGGGTGCATTGAAAGTGTACAACGTAGGAGCCCCCTGGGAACGAATAGCATTAGATGTCGCTGGGCCATTTCCCGAAAGTGAAAGTGGAAATAAATATTTCATGGTTGTCATGGATTACTTCACCAAGTGGCCGGAAGTCTTCGCCATCCCTAATCAAGAAGCTTCAACAGTCGCTGATAAATTAGTCCACGAAGTCTTCTGTCGGTTTGGGGTACCCTTGGAAATCCACAGCGATCAAGGAAGGAATTTCGAGTCTCAAGTGTTTCAGGAAACATGTCGGGTTATGGGTACTCACAAAACCAGAACCACTTCATACCACCCACAATCTGACGGAATGGTGGAGAGATTTAATCAGACGTTGGAAAGATATCTGGCAAAAGTTGTAGCAAGCAGACAAAAGGATTGGGACAAGCACATACAACCGTTTCTTCTGTCATACCGAAGTGCAGTTCACGAGAGTACAACTGTGACGCCAGCCTTCGCGAACTTTGGAAGGGAGTTAAGGTTACCAGCTGATCTAATAACCGGCATTCCGCCTGATTCACCACGCAGTATAACAGATTATGCAAATGATCTGCGCAACAAGATGAATGACGTATATGAGCATGTCAGAGAATCAGGCCAGCAGATGTCCGAGAGAATGAAAACTCGTTATGATCGAAAGATGAACAATACTGGCTTCGACGAAGGTTCGCTAGTGTGGTTGCATAACCCAGTGCGCTGCAAAGGGAAGTCCCCTAAACTACAGGCAAAATGGGACGGGCCGTACCGGATTGTGACCAAGATCAATGACGTCACTTACCGAATACAAAAGGGTATGCGAACTGCGCCTAAAATTGTTCATGTAGATCGATTGGCACGATATTACGGGAATAATGATGCTCGGGACGAGCATGTCTACGGAGGGGGCAGTGTTACGTAGATCGTAAAGTCTAGAAACATCGCGCTAAATCCATCTCAGAAAGAGACAGCGTTACGTAGATCGAAAAGTCTAGAAACGTCACGCTAATTCCATCTAAGGATAGAGCAGTGTTCGAAACTACTCGAAACGACACGCTAACGCCATCTGTTATCAGGTAGCAAGTACTACGAACAATTGTACGTAGACGCCACCGCCATCTACTGTCGAATAGCGGGATTAAACAGTAAATAGATGTCTGTGGAAGTTACTCGAAGTTTCTACGCTACTAGTAAACTATGGAAAAGTGTTGAATGTTCGCGAATGTTCTGCTTGGGATATAAATAGCGGATTGTCGGGCCGACGAGCAGTTCGATTTCGGAAGCGAGCGAATACGAATCAAGCGATACAGTACAAGCGAAACAAGTGATTCTGTTTGACGTTTTAATTATTGCGATATTTGTGTTTATTAAATTAAATAGTTTGTTGTGTTTCGGTAACATTGGTGTTAATTAATTTATCCCGAACCCCAGCTCGTAACAGTATTAATGTATTTAAGATAATGATAATGTGTGGCAATGTAAGAAATGTGTTGATATAATACTTCAGTACTGTTTCCATGGAGTTTCTTGTCCTTCTTCTCCATGAAGACCTAGTTTTGGAACGGACGACTAGCTTTCTGATTAATACTGACAAGCCTAATTGAAATATATGTGTAGTCTTGTCTTTCTGTTCTTTACTTATTGAAACCCTTTCCTATACACAGTAAATAGGCCGTTATCATTCTGACTTTCAAAGCTTGATAATTGCTATATATATGTATATACAGTTATAGTTACATACTGCTTAATATAACACACGCCTATTAATTTGCTGACTCATGGGTCTGAAATATGAAGATTTCAACAATTTTATAAACTATGCAGATATAATAAAATCTTTAAAAAAATCAAAAGAACTGGTATTAATGCAGACATTGTAAAACAAAGGAAATCGGGAGCGAAGTTAAAGCTGCCATGATGCACAAGTTGGGGCACCTGATAAATACAAAAGCCACTCTCTTAGTGTTAACAATAGAAGATACTGTCATGTCAAATTACACAAGCAGCTTTTTAACCGACTTCAAAAAAAGGAGGAGGTTATCAATTCGACTGTATTTTTCTTTTTGTGGGATTGTATAGATCAATGCATCTCTTTTTCAAATAGAGCCCAACAAGCGCCCCACCTAGTGTATATCATCTTCTAGGATAAGAAATCTAAAATGAGGTTTATTTTGTCTAATTAAGTTTCTTGATAATAAAACCAAGAACCAAATTCTCTCAGCAGTGGCAAAAAGGGTAACGTATGCCTTTAAATTTTTCCGCCTATCTACTTGACTCAAAAGCTTGCTGCTTGGCACGTGGTTCGGAGGAATGAGGTAAATGTCGTGACGAAAGTTTTGAGTATGAATGTCGATGACTAAAAGACTAGGGAGAGACCAAAGGACCGATGGCTGAACTGTGTGAATAATATTAGGTCTTTACCTATGAAATTGCCGTTCTGCAGTACTGGCCATTTCAAATCAAAATAATTTTTGTTTCTCTAAGAATTAAATTCAAATTAATTTAATTTTAAAAATGGAATTCTTTTTCCAAAAGTAGTCATTTGTTTATTGATTAGTGTTACATTTTCATCGCATTTCAATCTTTTTCGTCATCATGGATACGTTAAAAATTCGAGTAATTATGGAATATGAGTACCGTCGTGGCAGCAACGCGGCACAAGCGCACGCAACATCAACGACGTTTACGGAGCTAACACTACAAACCAACGCACTACCTGTTATTGGTTTGCTCGCTTCCGTTCTGGAAATTTCGACCTGAAAAATGAACCTCGCGGTCGTCCGAAGAGTTTGGTCGACAATGACGAATTAAAGGTGATTGTGGAAGCTGATGATACACAATCTACGGCTGATTTAGCAGCAGCTTTCGACGTTAGCGTCAAAACAATATTGGTCCATTTGCGTCAAATTGGCAAGGTAAAAAAGCTTGACAAATGGGTGCCCCACGAACTCAATGATCGCCAGCGCGAAGTACGCGTCGAGACGTGTCTTGCACTGCTCAACAGACACACAAATGAAGGAATTTTGAACCGCATTGTTACCTGCGATGAAAAATGGATTCTGTTTGATAACCGCAAGCGCTCAGCAAGTTGGTTGGATCCTGGTTCAGCACCTAAACAATGCCTTAAACGAAAACTTACCCCTAGAAAAGTGATGGTCACTGTTTGGTGGTCTAGCGCCGGTGTGATTCATCACAGCTTCTTACCAAACGGGGTGAGCATTACTGCAGATGTGTACTGTGAAGAACTGAACTCAATGATGGAGAACCTGGCACATCTCCAACCAACATTGGTCAATCGGTCGTCTCCGCTGCTCCTGCACGACAACGCGCGACCTCATACTGCACAGCAGACGGTCTCCAAGTTGCAAGAACTGGGGTTGGAAGCTCTCCGTCATCCGCCCTACTCACCAGACCTTGCGCCTACAGACTACTACTTTTTCCAGAATTTGGATAACTTCTTGGCGGGAAAAAAATTCAATACCCGAGAGGCAGTACAAAATGCCTTTGAAGAATTTGTTGCCTCCCGTCCAGCTGATTTTTTTAAGAAGGGCATCAATAAACTGCCATTGCGTTGGCAAAGATGCATTGATTGCATGGGTGATTATTTCGATTAATACAATAAAAAAATACATGAAAAAAATTCGTTTAATTTTTTTCATACAAAACGGCATTTTCATAGGTAAATACCTATTATGTATAGAAAGGGTGTGAAGATGGCGACTAATAGCGAAGTGTGGAAGAAAAGGACAAGTTGCGCCAACCCCAAATAAATTGGGATAAGGGCAGAAGAACGATGATAATGATGATGATCTGCTTCACCCAAACAAGATCGAGTTAAATCAAGACAAAGAACTGGATGCCAAAGATTTTATAAACGGAATGTCGAAATGGTTTCTTGAATGTGGAAGTAAATACAACAACAACATTCGCTGCATAAGGCCAAGAAAGGTTGTTGGTGAAAACCTTTTATTTGATATAGTCTTTGATTTGGAAGAACACTAACGAAATAAGCCGAGCGCGACGGAGAGGCAATCTCTGCGCTCCCACGCCCCTAGCCACCGCAGGACACTCCCCGGGCGTCAGTAGTCGATTGCGGACTCCTGTCCACCGTAGGCACGGGCTTGCGGGCGGCGACAATGGGTAGCTCGCCGCCCGGTAAGGACCAGGCTTGGGTCAACGGCGCGTTGTGTTCCACGCGCGCCTCAAAGAGATGTCAGCATTTTTGATGAGGTCCGCTTGGACCGATGCCTTACAGGGTCGCGGATTTGTTCGATAGTTACCGTGGCCGTGGCATAGGCAACTGAAGGAACACGGGTGGGTTTTAGTCAGTAAAAGTCTGACACGCCCTTCTCCACCAAGAGCGGGAGACGGGGAGACGTCATTTGATGATTCCCACCCAAAAAAAAGGCCTGATGGAAAGAGCTATGTTTTTTTACAAAGTTAACTAAACTAGCAGTGAGTATTCTTTCAACACTTTATCCTTCTGTCGCAACAGAAAGGCTTTTTAGACCACACATAAATATTCTCGGGAAAAAAAATGTGACGACAGAAAAAGCGGCAAAACTTGCATTTATTAAATATAGCTTTTGCCCGCGGCTTCGCCCGCGTGGATGTCGGAAATTAACGCAGCAGGACGTACTATTGCGGTAAGAATGTATTAATCCAGGTTATATAGGTAACTAGCTTTTGCCCGCGGCTTCGCCCGCGTGGATGTCGGAAATTAATGCAAGAGGACGTACTACCGCGATAAGAATGTGTTATTCCAGGTTATATAGGTAATATAGACTCTGTGTGCTATTTTCGATCCAGATCCATTCAGCCATTTTTGCGTGATTGAGAAACAAACACCCAATCATACATATTTTCACATATATAATATTATTAGTAGTAGGATTATAACTCATATAACTTAGGATTCATAGTTTATGAGAACATCATGTGCAAGGGCGTACCCAGGTTCTGGGCCAGGGGGGGGCAAATCAGATTTTTTATAAGCAAATAAATAAATATATATTAAAAGAGGTTTTTTTAAAATCTTTTTTAAATTCGTTTTTTTAAATATGCAATAGTCATTTTAAAAGTAACTTTCGAGGGTCTTCAGTAAAACGGTTTATAACGTCTTTCGTGAAAGAATCGCCCATAGCGTTAAAAAATATTCTATATATACTGAGCATACAAAGCCCATTTAATGTACTTCGATCATGGTCCATCTTAGCTACGTTTGTACGCATCTGAGTGTGCTGAATGACCGTTCAATTGTAGCGGTGGAATGAGCCATTGCCAGTAAAATTTCTAGAGCTGTCTTCACCTTCGGTTAAAAAGATTCTGCTACTCCGCTATTAACTCTGTTATTCCAATATTTTCAAAGTCCTGCTTCATCCAAAAAGTTCGGCTTCAGATGTGATCCCTTCTAATTCATAATAAAATGTAGAAACTTCCTCCATAATGTTTTGTAATTTTGGAACTGTAATTTCAATTATCTGAGCAGGGTGTAACAATGAAAGAGTAAACGCTGATGAATGGTCTTTGCTGAATCTCGCCTCTAATGGGGAAAGTAACGAATCCAAATAGGGCATGCAAAACGAGCGACGAAAATAATCGCTAAGGGGCTGGCCACAGTAGGCAGCTGGTTGATTTGCCTTCTGTTGTTGGCTTGCTGTCTTAGGTAAACGCAGCTCAAGGTTCAAAGCCACAGCAATTTTTTCAGCAGATTTGATTAAATGTTCACTCCTTTCATCCGCGGAATGCTTTTTTTGCGGGTGGGAAATCATCAAATGACATGTGGAGGGCGTATCACACTTTTACTGACTAAATCCCACTCGTGTTCCTTCAGTTCCCCATATGCCAGGGTCACGATAACTCTTTCGAACAAATCTCGCAACTCTGGAGGCATCGCTCCTAGCCGACCCCTTCAGTTATGCTGACATGTCTTTGAGGTGCGCGTGGAACGCAACGCGCCGTCGACACGGGCTTGGGCGTCCGGGGCACAGAACATACATACTCTAGGGAGGTCCGGGGCGTCTCCTCCTGCAGCACCAAGGGGCGTGAGGGTGCAGAGACTACCTCTCCGTCACGCGCTACGCCTCCTCCGTGAGCATTACTACTTCGCATAAGGAGGTGACGGCTTCTCATGCCAGAGGGCATTTCCGTACCATGGCTTGTACCAGGGCCGCCACCGATCGCCTCCACGAGGTCACGGTGGTGTTCAGCTCAGGCAGGGCACTCCACCGTATGCTCCACCGTGTCCTCCAGACGATTCACGCAATGGAAACAACCCGGGCGTTTCCTCCCGCCTTATCCGTATTGGTCGACCGACCGACCTACGAACCGGATTGTATTTGTTAACTGACTTCAAAAGAGGAGATGGTTCTATGTTCCACTGTATTTTTTTTTTTCAAAACAATTTCTCCGTCGATTATGACCCATTTCTATAAAAATCTTTTTTTAACACGCTTTTATTAGCTTCAAACATTATGTATGTATGTGCCTATGTAACGGAAACTTTGAACATGATTTTGACCCCCTTCAAAACGTTGAATTAACTCGAAAGGCGTACTTATCAAAGACCGATGACAATACAATAATTTTATAAATTTGTGCTATTATCCTTACCAGGATAGCAAAAAACTGTCTTCGAAAACTACGCTGACATACGTCACAAAATTCGAAACACACTAAAAAATAAAAAAACAAATAATAATTTAAAAAATGTCTCAAACTATTATCTTTATTGGATAGGTTATGCTTCAGGGGACCACCATATAATTTTTAACCGACTTCAAAAAGGAGGAGGTTATCAATTCGGATGTTTATATGTTTTTTTTTTTTTTATGTATGTTCGGCCATAACTCCGTCATATATAGATGGATTTGCAAAATTCTTTTTTTGTTCGAAAGGGGTTTATTCCGAAATGGTCCCATATAATTTTCATATAGATCTGATGATGAGTTCCGGAGACAGACACCGGAACTATTTAAAAAATGATAGCAAATCAACCGCGATTTCTGCTATCGCATAAATATGCATTTTTTGTTTGGAATTAGTGCGGGGTGAATACCACAACTAAAAATTTAAAAATAAAAACTTTTTTACAAAAAAAAAAACAACCGACTTCCTTAAAAACACTACAAAGTGAAAAATAACTTTAATTTCGGAAGTCGGTGGCAAAAAAACCATAAATACAGATCCTAAGACACCAAATTCCGAAATTAAAGTTATTTTTCACTTTGTAGTGTTTTTAAGGAAGTCGGTTGTTTTTTTTTTGTAAAAAAGTTTTTATTATTGACTTAGATTTCGTATTTAATTCACTTTGTTCAGCGTGATGATATTCTAATACCTCCTGTCACTGCTATTGACTAGGCCAGTAATGGTAAACGAATTAGTGCAGGGTAGATAAAAAAGTTTTTGCAAAAAATAAACAACGGACTTCCAAAAAAAAACTACAAAGTGAAAAATAAGTTTAATTTCGGTTGTTAGTGGCAAAAAACTAAAATAAAGATCCAAAGACACCGACTACCGAAATTGAAGTTATTTTTGTATGCAGCGCTACTTGCGAGTAGGTAGAACGGGCGCGTCGCATGATTGTTAAAAGTTGTAAATTGTATAATATTACAAATAGAAAAATGTTATTTTTACTTATTTTTATCGACAAAATGTAGATAGTTAGTAGGAACATTCACAAACTCCAGGGGGGGGCAGCTGCCCCCCACTGCCCCCCCCCCCCCCCTGGGTACGCCCATGATCATGTGTGATGGTGTTTTTAAAATAAAAGTAATAGTATTCAGAGTAAGAAGACAGCGACATAGGGCTTGGTGTAGTTGAATATAAGTCTTCCTGGTTTTTCTTAACGCTCCTATTTTACCTATCAGACACTCAATCATTTACCAGACACCGAACATAATTATAGGAATAGTACTTTTGCCAGTGGCTTGGCCCGTATAGCTGTCGGCAAATATCACCCGGGAACCTACTACCGGGATAAAGTAGGTATCCTATCTGTTACGTATCCATGATATAATAATATATATCTTTGTGCCAAATTCGATCTAAATCCGTTTGGCCGTCTTTGCATCATTGAGAAACAAACATCCAAAAATCTAAACATCTAAGCCATTTGGCGGTCTCTTACTTGGAATAATACTATTAGGTTTATTTTGAGTATAATGAACACACATGATATTCGCAATTACTATGAAGCCAAAGTAATATGAATTACAATCCTACTTATACTTTACTACCCGGCCGCTGCCAACGCGCTCTGCGCCCGCTTTTTAAATCTCTAATATCTTCTAAGATATTCATTTAAATTACATGCTGTAAAGGGCCATATTGATCTATATTAAATCCACAATGTATTTAAGGTATTTAATTGGATAAGGATTAATGCTGTATTGCTGAAAATCGCTTCGTAAATAAGCCCTTATTTCTCGTAAAAAGTAAAAGATAAAAAACCGGCCAAGTGCGAGTCGGACTCGCGCACCGAGGGTTCCGTACAAACCTGCAGGTCATCATCATCATCATTCGTCATCATCGTTTATGAAATGAAATGTTTTTTTTTTTAAATTTTTATATTTGTGTTGACTGAATGAAAGGTAAATTGTGGTTTACGATTTATGACGTATTAAAAAAAAACTACTAACTAGATCTCGTTCAAACTAATTTTCGTTGGTAGTTTTCATGGTAATGTACATCATATATTTTTTTTAGTTTTATCATTCCCTTATTTTAGAAGTTACGGGGGGGGGGGGGACACACATTTTACCACTTTGGAAGTGTCTCTCGCGCAAACTATTCAGTTTAGAAAAAAATGATATTAGAAACCTCAATTTCATTTTTGAAGACCTATCCATAGATACCCCACACGTAAGGGTTTGATGAATTTTTTTTTTGTGTTTCAGTTCTATGTATGGGGAACCCCAAATATTATTGTTTTAAAAAAAAATGATATTAGAAACCTCAATATCATTTTTGAAGACCTATCCATAGATACCCCACACGTAAGGGTTTGATGAAAAAAAAATTTTTGAGTTTCAGTTCTATGTATGGGGAACCCCAAATATTATTGTTTTTTTTCTATTTTTGTGTGAAAATCTTAATGCGGTTCACTGAATACATCTACTTACCAAGTTTCAATAGCACAGCTCTTATAGTTTCGGAGAAAAGTGGCTGCGACATACTCGGACAGACAGACAGACAGACAGACAGACAGACAGACAGACAGACATGGCGAATCTATAAGGGTTCCGTTTTTTGCCATTTGGCAACGGAACCCTAAAAATGGTTATTGTGGGTTATTCCTAAGAGATAGACATATACTATTGAGGACATTTTTGTAGGCCTTTTTAAGGTGTACAATACTGTAGTACATTATTTTGATCTATTTCGTAGGATTCAGCCAGGGTTTTTCGAATTTTGAGACGTATGTCACCGTAGTTTTCGAAGACAGTTACTTTTTTTAAAATAAAAGATTTTTTCGAAAATAAAAGTAGCCTAAGTTACTCCTTGTTACATCAGCTATCTGCCAATGAAAGTTCCGTCAAAATCGGTCCAGCCATTTCAGAGATTAGCGGGAACAAACAGACAGACAAAATTTTTAAAAAATGTTGTTTCGGTATATGTATCGTATATACATCCATATACACTTAGTAAAAAGTGGTTATCTTAATATATGTTTTTATTTAACTGCTTTTGTTAGTTTATTTTTATTTTCTTTTCATTTCATTTATTGTGTATATGTATCATTTGCATCGTATATGTAAGCGGGCACGCCCTTTATGCCTGGAGGCTTTATTAAGGTTTTAAGTTCTGTTTTCGATTTTGTTTTATTATTTATTTCAGCTTCAGTTTAGTTTTCAATGTTTTGTTGGTATATTGGCGTGTGCTAGCTGACATATGGCGAATAATATATGTTTTGTTTTATAATATTAATAACTTACACAATACTGTATAGAATCAAGTTCTTCTAACTTAACAGACAGCTGTGCTGCTGGGGAGTTTGTTCCGCCACTTCTTCTTCCCAGCTAAAGCACTAGGAAGTGTCGAAGGGCGGGCGTTTTGGGGGGACTGTCTCATGTAACTTTGACGTTCAAAAAGTGCTGACTCTCAGCCTAGTTTGAATAAATGACTTTTGATTGATTGATTTGATTAAAAACAGACACTCCAATTTTATTTATTTGTATAGATGTATAGATATAGACTCTGTGTGCCATTTTTGATCCAGATCCATTCAGCCATTTTTGCGTGATTGAGAAACAATCACCCAATCATAAATATTTTCACATAATTTATAGTATTAGTAGTTAGTAGGATTATAATTCATATTACTTCGGATTCATAGTTTATGAGAATATCATGTGTGTAAATAAAACTAATAGTATGAGTAAGAAGTAAGAGTAAGAAGACTGCGGCATACGGATTGGTTTAGTTGAATATAAGTCTTCCTGGTTTTTCTTAACGCTCGTATTCTACCTATACAGACACACAATCATTTACCGGACACCAAATCTATCATAGGAATTATAGGAACAGTACTTTTGCCAGTGGCTTCGCCCGTATAGCTGTCGGAATATATCACCTGGGAACCTACTACCGGGATAAAGTATCCTATATGGTAAGTATCCAGGATAACCGAAAATCCAAATCCATCCAAAAATCTAAACATCTAAGCCATACTTCGCGATATCTTACTTGGAATAATATTATTAGGTTTATTTTGAGTATAACGAACACACATGATATTCGCATTTACTATGAAGCCTAAGTAATATGAATTACAATCCTACTAATCCTGCACTACCCGACCCAACCCGACCGCTACCAATCGGGACGGACGTACCTACGGCCTGCCAGCCGTTCCGCCCCCGCTTTTTAAATCTCTGATATCTTCTAAGATATTCATTTAAGCTACATGCTTTCAAGAGCCATACTGATCTATTTTAAATGCACCATATATTTAATGTACTTAATTGGATAAGGATTAATGCTATATTGCTTAAAATCGCTTCGTAAATAAGCCATTATTTCTCGTAAAAAGTAAAGGATAAAAATGGTTATTGTGGATTATCCCTAAGAGATAGACATATACCTACCATCGCGGACTTTTTTGTAAAACTTTGTAAGGTGTACAATACTGTAGTACATTATTTTGATCAATTTTGTACATTAAGTACATTATTTTGGGTTCAGCCAGCGTTCGCAATGTAAGCGCAAAAAAATGAGTTTGTTTGTGACATCACATTAGAAATTTCTAAAATTATCAGCGTTTTTTTACTATATTATGCATGTTATACACATGTAAACCTTCCTCTTGAATCACTCGATCTATTAAAAAAACTGCGGTAAAATCCGTTGCGTAGTTTTAAAGATATAAGCATACATAGGGACAGACAGACAGCAAAGTGACTATATGTAACAAACTTTCATCCCCTATTCCCTATAGTTATTTTACCCCCTTAAGTGTAAAAATTTAACAAACTTTAAATTTAATTCATAAATATAATATGTATATAGTCTCCGATATGACTCTCCCTACTGACTTAACGTTAGTAGTCAAGAGTCAGTCGGAGATCCTAGATCCTAGATCGACCAGCAATGGCCTCCTCTTCGTCAAATTGTAAAATCCTCCAGGCATACCTCCACCACAGTCAGACCGCAACGGCTCAGCTCCGGAAGTGGTTGGAGATTCAACACACGGCCATCGCCCTGATCCAGGAGCCGTGGATTAGAGCGGGCCGCATACAAGGACTCTCCAATCTTGGCGGTAAGCTCCTGGTCACTACTGATCATGACCAACCCAGGTCGTGTATCTATGTCACAGGAAACCTTAAAACACAGCTTCTAACTGAATTCTGTTGCAGAGATATCTCTGCAGTAAAGCTGCTTATACAGCGTGACGGCGCCATGGAGATGACAATCGTCTTCGCTTCGGCCTACATGCCTGAAGCGGAGGCGCCGCCCCCGCATGACCTTGCCCGCCTCGTGGGCCCTTGCGAGAGATCCGGGCTTGAAGTCATCATCGGTGCCGATGCCAATGCTCATCACCAGCTGTGGGGTATGGACACGCAAAACGAAAGGGGTAAGGCCTTGGTTGATTACTTATTCTCGACTAACCTATCCCTACTAAACACTGGCTCCGAACCGATGTGACGTGCCTGTTAGGGCAGGACGTTTAAAAGAAACAAAAAGATGGAAGGTACATAAGTGTAATTAAGATAAGATTAAACAATATTTAAACATAGCTAGCTCCAGCAGAAGGCTGGCGTGAGTTCTAAATATCGAGTGCGTATTCAATTCTAGCCCGCCTAAAGAAAACCACTATCCTGGTAGTTCTCAAGTCGTAGTTGACCGGTGTCCGCCAGGTAGGTGGGTAGGTCTTCCAGCAGTAGGTAGGCAGCTCGCAGGTTGTCCAGCCACAACTCTTGCAGCGGCGAAAAAGATATTCCTTCCGGTATGGAAGAACCCCGATTTGGGGTTACACTGAATTTAATTTTAAAAGATGTAGACACTAAGGTTTTTTTTTTAAAATATAGATGTTAAGTATAAAAAAAGATTTAAAATGTTGGCCGTTGCGAACAGTAGCTAGTGCACGGATACTTTTATAACACGACCACTCAGCAGCTCCGTAGTGTCAAGTCAATCCCTCGAGATTGTTCCTTGACCGCCGCCGGTGGCTCGCCGACGACTCACCAACAACCGGTTCGTGTGCGAAGCTCGCGACAATATTAATATTTTCAAATAGACGTATATCAGTTGCCAAGCGTAAACTGTTGTTATGATGAATGTATTTAGAAAATGTTATTGAATATTAGTGTTTATCTGCTTCCAACCTTGATTGAGACGTTAAAAGATAAGACAATAGTACTCACTAGATTGATATAAAGTGCAACGTTACACCGACATTCGTAACCAGACGATGCCGCACAATCATAGATCTCACTCTGGCAACAGAGGTCGCGGCGGAAATTACCACTGGTTGGCAGGTCTCCAGGGAGGCTTCCTGCTCCGACCACAGATGGATCCGCTTCGACATCCAGGCCTCTGTCCCGCCAGCAGCTCCGCGCCGCAAACCGCGCAACACAGATCGTGGTACCTACACACGCAGCCTTGTATCCGAACTTGCGACATCAAGCGATCCGACGTCATTTGCGGACACTACACAGATTGAGGTACAAGTAGCATACCTCACTAAATCAATGTTAGACAGCTACCGAACTGCCTGCCCAGAGACGACACCCCGTAGTACACCAGGCAAACAACCCTGGTGGGGTGCTGATCTGGAGCGTAAACGCGGGAAGGTAAGAAAAGCTTTGAACAGAGCCATGAATACATGTGCGGATGAGGACTGGGATAAATACTACGCAGCCAAATCCTGCTACAAAAAATACATCAGGTTCAGGAGCACCTCGGGATGGCGCAAATACACGGGTAGCATTGAGTCCTGCCAGGAAGCAAACAGGGTAAGGAAAGTACTGGCACAACAAACTACACCTGGGCTTACTACCCTTCGCAAACCAGACAACACGCTCACATCCTCGCCAGAAGAAACGAGACGCGTCCTTATCGAAACACACTTCCCTGGATGTATTTTCTCGCAAGTTATCGACTGGCAAGATGAAACTCAAACACTATCAGATAATGACTGGTTTTATGCTAGCAAGGTGATCACGTTGGAGAAACACCAATGGGCCATCCGGAGCTTCCATCCTTTTAAGGTCGCCGGTCCGGATGGGGTGTTCCCCGCCCTACTACAGTGGGGTGGAACCCTCATCGCAGCAAGACTGGTGCCTTTAATGAGAGCGTGCCTAGCATTTAGATACGTTCCCAAAGGATGGAGGGAAGTGAAAGTAATATTCATCCCTAAACCAGGTAAGGGCGACTACACAAACGCCAAATCCCACAGACCAATCAGCCTGACCTCTTTTCTGCTGACCCTGACCCTGAAGACCCTGGAAAGGCTGTGCGACAGGGAGCTGAGGGACGGCGCTCTGAAAACCCTACCGTTGCACGGTAACCAACACGCATACAGCTCGGGTAAGTCCACCGAATCGGCACTTCATCTGGTAGTTAGCCAGATAGAGGAAGCGATACATCAGAAAGGTATCTGCCTTGGTAACTTCATAGACATCGAAGGAGCCTTCGACAAAACAAATTTCTCCAGCATCAGCAGCGCCCTCTCCAGACATGGAGTTGAACAGGTACTCATAGACTGGATCACAAACATGCTAAGCAAGCGCGTGGTTCGCCTAGAGGATGAGCAGCAACTGGCCATGATTGCCAGAGGCTGCCCCCAGGGAGGGGTGCTGTCACCCCTCCTATGGAATTTGGTGATTAATCGCCAGACTCAATGCCAGTCACTACTACACAATAGGTTATGCGGACGACCTCGCCATCCTTGTCTCAGGGAAGGTGACGAACACGATCTTCAACCTCACCCAACAAGCACTACGTATCGTAAAGAGATGGTGCAGAGAATATGACCTCTCAGTGAACCCCACTAAAACTGTGCTAGTCATGTTCACCCATAAACGAGCTTTAGGCCCCTTCCGCAGTGGCGTGCAGTCCATATAGGCAAAAAGACACTGCAGACCCTAGGGTCTAGACCCTAGATAAGGACTAGTTACTAATATTTCAAAAATAAAAGAATTATACTAACAGTAAGTAATAAAACCATTCAAAAAGTTTAAACGCCTGATGTAAATATAATAGCAACGTTCATACCGTTCTATTTACTACGGCAACGCATTCATAACAGATCGCAACGTAAGCAGGCAGCGAACGATCGTGTCTTTATTTCATTCATAAATGTACGCATGTAGTGGTAATTTCTTCTACATTTCAGTGTCTATAACACATAAAGCGAAGTCCTGCCGCAGGATAACCAATCACACGCGTCCCTGCGCCATTCAATAATGGCGCATGGACGCCTGTGATTGGTGAGTATTATCACAGCGCGCTGTGAGTATTATGCGATCAAGTTGAATATGTACGTAGCCTCAGCAACAATACGATTCGCAATGATGCAATTTTATTTGTCAACGTTTTAGTTATCAAAATTTAGAAATTGTTTACGAAAGGATCCATATTGATTTCGTACATGTGAAGCGCGCTGTTTTATGTTTTTATTTTGATTGAGTTTTCTTGTGATTAATTCATTTACAAACGTTAATATTTAGGTAGATTTGTTGCTTATTTCAATTAGTTTTTTGAATTGTTTTAATTTTTACTTACTACGCTGTTTGTTTGTTTTTTTCAAAATGTTGTTCGATTGTGAGGTTTGTGTTGAAAATGTGTGTTTGTTAAAAAGTGTATCTAAATGGAAATGTGTACCTGAGTAACGAGAATTATAACCCAGCAAAGAGGTAATGCAACTCGTAAGTTTCATAGTAATAATTAAGCAACTAAAACCGGCTATGTTGTTGTTTACACACATTTAAAAAAAAAAAATCCTTGCTAGTTTAGTAGTTCGAGTACAGTGTGGAATTGTTCGGGATTTGCAGATTTACATGATTACTATCCCACGGCTTGCTCAAAGATTTTGGTAATTATCGTATTGAGAGAAGTATTACGAAGAAGTTTTTCATTAAAACGTATTCTTACGTACCTATTTAAGAAACACACA
This sequence comes from Aporophyla nigra, assembly GCA_947507805.1. Classification (NCBI taxonomy): domain Eukaryota; kingdom Metazoa; phylum Arthropoda; class Insecta; order Lepidoptera; family Noctuidae; genus Aporophyla; species Aporophyla nigra. The sequence continues at coordinate 25,289,355 of OX382301.1, forward strand.
AAGTCAACAACAAGTACCTACACATCTTTCTGTGCTTTCGACGGAAAAAGAATTATTGGTCGAATGAAGACAAATACCAACTTTTTATGACGATGGTTTAAAATCATATTTAAAAAAAGATAGGCGCGTATATGTCATTTATAAATGAGTTTGTTTACTTTATTATTTTTGCTGTTACCCGTACTAAATTTACCTATTAAATATATTTACATATACGAATCACATGAAGGGCCTTTTTCCACTATCACTCACCTGGATCAGGTATTTGAGGTGGCCGAAATCATTTATTAGCATTATCAGGAAATCGCCATTTCAAACTTTTAAACCACCTAGTGAGTTTTTCTTCACTAACTTGAGCAATTACGAAAGACGTTTTTTTTTTGAACTGCCTACCCGATCATAAAGCCCTGTGCACGCCACTGCCCTTCCGCCTACCGAAATTGTTCAATACAGAACTTCAGCTGGCCAACGAAGTCAAGTACCTCGGGGTCATTCTTGACAGTAAGTTAAACTGGAGTAGTCATTTAGACAGCAAACTAAACAGGGCCTGCATCACATTCTGGCAATGCAGGAAAATGATAGGTAAGAAGTGGGGCCTATCCCCCAAAATCATACTTTACACCGTACACCGCAGTGATCCGACCCATGATCACCTACGGGGCCGTGGTCTGGTGGCCCCGCACCAAGCTTATTACAGCCTGCAACAAACTGCAACGCATGCAAAGACTAGCCTGCATGGCGGTCACGGGCTGCATGAGGACTACTCCGACTGCAGCCATGGACGCCATGCTACAGCAGCAATAACTGGCCATGGGTCGTTTAATAAACATCTATTTGTCATAGGAGTTACAGACAGTCCACTGTGCAGGGCTTGCATTGAGGACGACGAGACAGCAGCGCTCGTGCTTCTAAACTGCCCGGCGATCGCCACATACAGGGCCAAGTACTTCGGTAACCCAGGTACCCTACGCGAGATAGTCAGCAACGTCAAGGCGTTGCTGGCCTTCTTCGAGGAGTTGGGGTGGATCGAATGACCGATTTTCCACCCGTACGCAAAATACGCGCTCAGACGTGGAGTTGCGGACACCAGCCCATTCTACCTATTACCTTATGGTATGACTTTACTACTCTTCATGAGGTCCAGAAAAGAACCTAAATCAACACATTTATTAAAAGTTACAGCTAGATGGGGGCTACGATGTCTATTATATTACTTAATAGTTCAATGGATATGCCCCAGTAATCACCAGTGTTTTTAGACTTGAGTGTGAAAAAAACATTAAATACATCACGGGGCGTTACATGTTCCAAACGAAATAAGCTACTACATCTCGGCACACTACTATGCAAAAGGATGAATGAAAATGTATTTGGTTGGCTTTATGAATAGAAAATAAATGAAAAATAAAGTTCTAAGTTGCATTATACTCACAATCACATTCAAACAACACTTAAAGTAGAAATAACTTAAAACCGTACTCAACCATAACACAATTTTAAAATTAGAAGTTCAATCATATTCCTATCTGTTGAGCTAATACGGCGTACATGCCGAGAGCCGTGAGGCCGACGGCGCCGGCGTGCAGCGCGCGCAGCGCCAGCAGCGCCCAGGCGCTGAGCCCCAGCAGGCGGGCCAGCGCCTCCTCCAGCAGGCCGCGGTACGGCGCCGCCAGCAGCAGCGCGCCCAGCAGCGGCGCGTGGCGGCGCGCCAGGTCGCTGCGCGTGGCCAGCCACACCAGCGCCGCCGTGCCCGCCGTGTGCAGCAGCGCCACGTTGGACTCGGCGCAGGCGCGCACGTAGCGCCAGTCGAACTCCGAGCCGCGCGCGCCCACCCACAGCAGCACCGCCCGGGATACCACCACCTGCAATGTTTGTGCGTCATATTTCATTCATTCATTCCTCGATGATTGTGTTAGAAACCAAGGGGCGACTATTGAAATGACAACTTACGAAGATTTATAGAAGATGAATAAGTCATGATGCTTTAGCATCACTTACATTGGCGATAAGGACAGGACCCTCACAGCCCAGTGACTATAAATAATTTTACTCAATTTTCCTAGGCTGGGGAAACTGTTTGGACTTTTCCATGCCGAATTCTTTAAGCTAAGATTAGGAGCGGAGCATCAACACGGTCATTAAACGTGGACGAAGGCGCGGGCAGAAGCTAGTTCCCTTACAAAACAATTTTTCTCAATATTCAGTTTTTCACAAATTTGAAATGATCTGGGAAACATTAAATACTTTTTCTGAGAAAACCTAATTCAGATTTGGAACAAATAGCAAAATTGGTCCAGCCATTCTCAAGTGCTTACCAACCAACATTGCAATTTTATTCATATAGTTTAGTACCTCTGCACTTGCCCATCCGATAGCCGAAGTGAGGATTTTGGCGTGACCTTTTCCTGGAACAGAATTCAGTGCGAAGTATAAACCCAGAAGATCAGCAAAGTCGACTGTAGCTTTCAGAATTTCCTGAAATCAAGTAAAAGAACATTTTTTTAGTAAATACTGACACATGCACTGACTGGACTCTCTGGATAATTATTTTAGCTGTTTGCATGGACTTTAAGAAACAAGGACCTCTTAGATTGTTTCGAAGTGATTAGTCAGATAGGAAACACAAACCTCACCTAGTTTGTATCATTTATCAATAAAGTAGTAACATCTAAGATTTAAAATTATAATATTGACTTAATATTTAGTTTTAATGTGTGGCTGCAGTTTGCCTGCAGTTACAGTCTATTCAAGTGTAGGTATATCACTCTTGTGTCAATGTTGTTATTGCAGTTATTGAGAATGATCCAGTTTGGTTTCACATACTTAACAGAGAGTAACTCAAAACTATTTTGAAATGAAAGAGTAAAAACTAGCCTTGAGCACTTTATTATACTGGCAAGACTTAGCAAGCACTGAGAGCACTGATAACAGTGATAACTAATTACAAGACAAACAAATGTGACCTGCATTTAGCTCACCGAAAAGAGGATTTTTCTGATAACACAGAGAGTGAGTAAGTTATAAATGACTGAAATGAAACAAACATAATTACCAAGAACACATTATATTCTCCTGTAATGTGACTGCTGTCGGAATCAGGAAAGAATGTAGCCAGCAAGAGCATCTTGCACAGCTGTGTGAAGATGTACAAGCCTCCTGCATACACACATTTTGAGAACGTAGCATATTCAGATCTAAAATGTCCAGAAACATAAATATTCAATTACAAAACGAAAAATGCTGTTGCTGGTAACCTAGAAGAAAGATTAACTTACATTCCAGAGAACTTATATGCCATATGATATGGTGCATACACCAGTGCAAGGCAATTTCCAAAATGATAAAGCGTCATCGTAGTATAGCTATGTTTATACTTATCTAGTAATACACTTATTAAATTCGATTTTAGGGGTATCAAACTCCCCAAGAGCCATCAATCTGTGTATGTGTCATGTGTGTATGCGTGACAGTGATAGTTAATGTGATGTGTTCCATTTCACCTTAATCAAACTTAGTCAGTCAATAGTCATAAGCAAAATGTTCTTTTTCGTTCCAACGTTTGTAAATTCATCGCTTTGTCTTTGTCTTTTTCCTAATGGCTTATGACTTGTATATTTATGACTGGAACGAGTTACTGTCAAGACGCGAAGCTGTCAACGCTGTCAGTCTGATGTCAATTTATCGTGCAACGTTGTAATCAGTGGTGCCAACTTAGGGTAATTTACCCTAGATTTAGGGTTAAGTTTAATCAGCAGGGTAATGTTTAGGGTAAAAACTCGGTGAGGGTAATTTTAGGGTAAATTTAAACATGATTCACTTCACAGATTTTATGAACACACATTTAAATTACTACATACCAACCCTGCCCCGCTGCCCGCTCGCATTGTTCGCAAAGTAGTCTTGGGCATAGTAGTTCGCGACTGAGATCGCTCAGTTTAGTTCACCGGTCCTTACCGAACTAGTTCGCTCTTCTAGTTCGTCAGCTCCCAGCTCGAATCAAAGAGAGGCAGATCGTTCGATCGTTCGCTCGTTTTGATTTTGCTCCTACTGCATGCGACAAGATTATGGAATGTTCTACTTTTACCTACAATTTTTGGACTTTAAAAACAGCAAAAACCTCTGAATGATAATTTATAAAATGATCATGATTGTAAATAATACCAAAGTTTATTGTTGCAATAAATAACTAGTTTAGTGAATATAAAAAACTTTTTGTATTTTGTTTCGTATATTAGTTCGGTTGACGCCATCCTCGCTCATTCGGTCACGAACTGACGAACTAACGAACTGCGGATCGGAGAATGAGGGAACTAATTCGCGTAGTTCATCTATGAGAGCGCTCTCACGACCTAGTTCGTTCGCTAACTACACAAGACTATCGCAAAGTACTTTGTATCCTGCTCGCTTGGCGTGTACGCACGATACTGTGATTACTGAGTAAAATGGCGTAAATGTTTTCAACAGTGAAGGAACGCGAATTAAAAAATTTAGGGTAATTTTTTCATTTAACTGTAAATCTAGGGTAAAATGAGATCAGACTTGGGGTAAAACAAAAAAAGGACCTGGCAACACTGGTTGTAATTTTTATGAAAATAAATTGGAATGGAACGAAGATTTGGACATAACAACATTATTTTCACGAGAATTATTCAAAATTATTTAGTTAGTCTTTCAAAATTATATAAAGCTTATATTGTTTTAATAAGAAAACTTCAAATATGCAGTGAATTATATTTTTTTACTTAAATAAACAACAGTTGTTCTATCTTATTAAAAAAATACTGGGCGTTGAGAATCGTATATATCGTTCAGTGTTTCATTTCTCCAAAATAAACAAGCTTTTTAATGTTTTTTACAAGTGTGCATATTTTTTAGTACTTAGTGATATTTTTGTTTAATTACATAAAACTAGCATTGTTTATATTCTAATGTCCTTGAATTGAATTGTTTGAATTTGTTAGAGCATTCTTGAAATAAGACGTCATCAACCAGCGCGCCAATTTTTAGACAAGAATAATTTGTTTGTGCTGTGTTATATAAGTTTTAATGTTTTAGTATAGCTTGATAAAGTTTTATTTTCATTGCTTTGGTGTTGAAATACCTTCTTTACTAAATATTGGATTTGGCACTGCAAATTGCTTTTATTTGTCCAAAAACAAAAAGGAAATGTTTATAGAAATAATGTGGTATTATCAACTTTTCAGATATTTAATTTATATACAATTTTTCATTTAATCCTACAAATAATTATTCATCCCACAGCTACAGGAGTTATGCCCCTAGAAAGAATAAAGTTATGAGGTGAAAGTGTAGAAAGAGATGCAAAATGAGGGGAGCTTATAAAAAAGGGTTCGTTTTTAACCCTTTTATTTTTTAGCACACGCGCAATAGGGCAAGGGGTTGCTTATCCAATAGCAGGGCAGAGTTTGGAAGATTTTGAATTTTATTTGTCCGGAGACGCTCGGGCTGTATTCCGTGGGTGCTCTGGACACCGTCTTTCATCAGTTCCCTTTTGGAAGCGGTTGTAACAACCTGTTTATTCAAATGAGGGAGGTGTCATGTGAATGTTACAAATATTTGGTTGATTTTGAATATTTAATGTGATGTTGTGAAGTTATTCGGTGAATACATGTAATCATATTTTTTCAGTAATATTTTATAGATGATGGTGGGGTCAAATTTACTATGCCTAGTTTATGATTTATTGACTTTATTTCCCTATGGGTGAGTTAGTTTATAAATTTTATTTACTTTAGTGTTCAATAATTAAACAATGAATAAAATTTGCTCAGTCAAATTATTGATTTGAAACTCATTTACTATATGTTTTAATGAAATATTATTCATATCCTTTATTCATTTGTAAATACTTTTAAATAATATTTTTAAATATTAGTACATACATAAAAGTATTATTCATATAATTATTAGCTGTTTTTCAAGTTATTATATTACTTTAAACTGAAAGGTAAAGAAAGACCATAAAACAAGTTATACTTAATAATATCCTATTATTTTAGCTAATCTTAGCTTAGTGTTATTGTGTTATTTTTTAAAGTTGAAACAGTACCTCAAATAAGGTTATAATAAGTGCAGAAAAGTTTCAGAAGTTAGATGTGAATGGACTTAAAATTTTAATAGAAGAAAAGAAATTTTTTTAAAAATTGCGCGCTTCTGCGTCTGTGTCTTCAGTTTTGATAGACGACATTGTACTTTTTTTTTGCCCTTAGCTTAGGCACTCGATATTCTTTACCAACCAAATCGCAATCCGTTCGGCCGTTTTAGCGTGATTGAGTAACAAACATCTTAACATACAACTTTTCGAGTAGGATATGATCAAAACCACGAATTTCCATATCCTGGGTTTACCATACAAACTTTCATCCCTATACTACTTCCTTGAGGATAACATTAGACAGAGGAGAGGATTGAGAAATATTATCGAAATCTGTTATGTGGCAGAGGCATGTACACCCTGCAGAGTTACATTTGAATGTGTGTGAAAAGCCAGACATCCAATCTTCCCAAAGGATTGGTTTATAGAAGTATGACAGGCAGTCGCTCTATGTAAATTAATGTTATGAAGCTGTATCTGGTGAGGCTGGAAGCTGATTCCAACACAGTTGGGATAAGGCTACGTATGACGTATAACTTGTATTATTAGCCAGAGAAATTAATTGTTTATCAAATTGCCTACGAACTTAAACTGTCCGTTTATTCAAATTAGGTATACATAACTAGCTGACTCAGCGAACTTCGTATCGCCTCAGATTAAATAATTGTTGTAATAAACCTACCAAGTTTGACAACTTGGTACGCGGTGGTGATCTGGTAAGCGTTTTCTAGCTGACACTCATATATTTGACTAGCTCCTACCCGGTTATGATAATCTGGTACTTTGAAGGCATAAAACGTTTTCTGGCTGACACTGCTGTTTAATAAGCTCGTACCAAGTTATGACCGCCTGGTACTTCTAAGGAAACGTTTTTGTTATACCACGTTAACGCGGTCGAAAAAAAGGTATAAAAAGTATTCTATGTCCGTCTCCTGGTTCTAAGCTACCTCCCCACCAATTTTCAGCCAAATCGGGTCAGCCGTTCTTGAGTTATAAATAGTGTAACTAACACGACTTTCTTTTTATATATGTATAGATCACGGATATGTATAGATAGATTGTAATTCTTTGACAGTTGTATGAAAAAGCTGTAAATTCTTAAACACGGCATATAGAAGTAGTGTGTCATTTAGATAACTTCTTTTTCTTCTAATTTATTTGACCACATTACATTACACTACGGTTCTTTTAATAAGTTATTGAAGGATGGGTGTCAATAACCAAGGTAATTTCCCCTATAAATTACAAAAAATAAAATAATACTACAGAGCACTATTGCTACGTTTTTCAATACTAGACTACCGACCCTGTGCGTTTTGCATAATATATCTTACCTTTCATATATATTTTTGTTTTTATTAATAGTTTGAAATAGGATATTGGGGTAAAATGACGCGTGACGAATGACGATCGGAAATTGTCACTTACGTACACATATGTGTAACATACGAGCGCACTGGACCAACACTTTTTTATTAATATATGTTATTGTTTACAATATTATATTAAAGCATATATGTAAAGGATAAAGTGTTAGGAGATTGCGCTGATCTATAAAAACAGTAAAACTACAAAAATTATCAATTTTTGCAGAAATTCTTCCAAGAAGTTACAACTTATCCCCCTTTTCACCCTTTCGGGGTGAAATTATCAAAAACGCTGAGACATGTATAAATTTAAGTATTTATATTCATCATTTTAAACTCAACATTTAAAGATCCTAACTTTGAAACTGACGGACTTTCATAAAAACTTCTATCCCCTGTATTACCCCCTTTTAGTTGTAGAATTTACAAAAATCCTTTAGTGGATGCCTACCCTAGGTAAAATTTCAAAGTCAGCAGTTTGAGCTGTGCGTTAAAATATCAACAGTCACTCAGTTTATCATTTTATGTATTGAGAAGAAGAAGAAGATTATACCTAATATCAAACCCATATCCAACATTTCTATGCAGGCAATATATTCAGATACAGCTTACACAAATCCTAGGTTTATTTTCTCAGTAACGAAAGAAAATTGTCAAGTAAAACGAATTGCAACCATTCTTTCTAATTTATCAGGAATGCACAGGTTGAAACGGCGCCTATTCGATCAAAAACGTGTTTGTATAGAAAGGTAATGAATTCCGTAATGCCTCATATTCAGAAGTATCGCACGAACATTTCAAATAAAATGAAACGAGAATAAAACCCCGGCGTGTCGTGAGGACTGAGAGGAGTCCACTCACGTCATCCCTCCATTACAGCATTGTCCGCGCGACAATGGCGATAGAGAATAAAGAATCGCAGCCATTAGGTAAATTTCCTCATACATTTTTTTTTGCGTGACACCCTCGACGCGTAAAAAGCGGGGAAACGTACATTTGTCATGTGGGAGAGACTAGTGGCCGCGGCTCTCGCGAGATCTCAATCTCGCTATGGTGGCGTGAAGAAGTTTTTTTGTTCGCCTTAATCGAGTGAGGTGGTCGTGCAGGTAGCGTGTTAAACGTTTTGGGCACTCGGAATAAGGTACCTATATTATTATACATGTATGTATATGTTGGTTTACGGATGTTAGAGTTGAGCAGCTAAGTACAGTCAGCAACGAGAGTCAATTAACACTTCAGTTTTAAGCGTTCTGTTTCCAACGGGTATTGAGAGCAGTGATGATGAAATTATTTACACAAAGCAAGGCGCCTGTCTGTCGTGGGTTCGAACCCACGATCTACAACTCGTAAGTCGGCGCCGATACCACTGGGCCAACACTGCTTTTGTAAAGTATGTAGTGTTAAATATTGTGCGGTGGTACGAGACGCTTCGAGAGCGAGACTCGCACTTGGCCGGTTCTTTAAATTGCATTTTTTAAACATCACCTATGTGATAAGTATTTCAAGTCGAACAAGTATAAAATTAGAACAGTTAAATATCATCATAATTATGTGATGTGAGCTGTACAGGAGCCCAGCGAGTAATATGTGATGTGAGCTGTACAGCAGCCCAGCGAGTAATATGTGATGTGAGCTGTACAGCAGCCCAGCGAGTAATTTTGTGAACGTGCAAAGTTGCGGACGTAATTTAGATCTAGATTTTATGGAATTTTAGTAATCGCAATATGTTATTTTTATGACACAGTTTAATCTTAGACGAGGCTTTGGAATAGTACGTGGTTTTAGGTGAAAATGAAAATAGTAAGACGTGTAAAGATCGCAAGAAAATCGCAGACAGCTGACTGACTGGGGTCGCGACCCGTGCGTCGGCGTCGGGCAATGCGGCGTATTGAGACGCAAGTTTGTTGCACTCGCGCATAGGGTGAAATGTTCATGTGGAAAAAAGTAGATTTTCTTTAAAAAAAGTTTTTTTTTTTCATTGATTTTACGTTCTATTAACGAAACCAAATCACTGGTTTCAGGATAACGGTGTTTACCCTTACATCCTGTATCTATATATATATTTTTCCAGCGGCTTTGCTCGCGTATTATACTTATAAACCTTCATTTTGAATCACACAGTACAGACGCGGGAAGAGACTTTGTTTAATTATGTAAAAATTATCTAGAAATCGAAATCCACGCCATCTACAACATGTAACGTAATTAACGCACACCCTCTTAAGGGGTCATTGTACTCATCATTATGAACAACTTTTACTATGGGAACAAACCTGGAATCGCGAAAAAAAAAACAGCTGTTTCATACATTTTGATCGAGTAGGTATTGAACTTTTGAATGAAATAGCAGATTTTTTTTTCGCGATTTCTGGTTTGGTCCCACAGTAAAAGTTGTTCATAATGATGAGTACAATGACCCCTTAAGAGGGTGTGCGTTAATTACGTTACATGTTGTATAAATATTGTTACGAGCTGGGCTTTGGGATAAATTAATTTAAACCAATATTATCGAAACACACAAAACAGTTTAATTAACTAAACACAAATATCGCAATAATTAAAACGTCAAACAAAATCACTTGTTTCGCTTGTACTGTATCGCTTGATTCGTATTCGCTCGCTTCCGAAATCGAACTGCCCCTCGGGCCGACAATCCGCTATTTAAATCCCAAGCAGAACATTCGCGAACATTCAACACTTTTCCATAGTTTACTAGAAGCGTAGAAGCTTCTAGGTACTTCCACAATCAACTGTTTAATCCCACCCGTCATCGTACAATTTCGTGTAGTCTTGCTACTTGACAGGTGGCGTTAGCGTGTCGTTTCTAGTAGTTTCGAACACTGCCCTATCCTTAGATGGAGTTAGCTTGACGTTTCTAGACTTTTCGATTTACGTATACTGCCCCTTTCTGAGATGGAGTTAGCGTGATGTTTCTTGACTTTACGATCTACGTAACAATATCTACACAACTTAGATGTCAAACGATACGATGAATTAACTAACATCGCCATCTATTAAGAATTCCTAGAATTAACCTATGAATACACACTATTTTCGTATAATAAACATTTCTTTTCCAAATATTAAGGACAATAATAATTGAGATAAAAAACTATCCTATCTTTGATAATGACACACGAAACGCTCAAACAGAGTGACTTATACATCTATACATCTATACAAATAAATAAAATTGGAGTGTCTGTTTTTAATATTAAGATAACCACTTTTTAGTAAGTGTATATGGATGTATACACGATACATATACCAAAACAACATTTTTTAAAATTTTTGTCTGTCTGTCTGTTTGTTCCGGCTAATCTCTGAAATGGCTGGACCGATTTTGACGGAACTTTCACTGGCAGATAGCTGATGTAACAAGGAGTAACTTAGGCTACTTTTATTTTAGAAAAAATACATAATAGTTTAAAAAAACTAAAAACACGCTGAATTTTGAGACGTATGTCAGCGTAGTTTTCAAATACAGTTTTTATGAAAATCTTTGGGGCTGTTCAAGTATTACGTAAGCACTATAGGGAGGTGGGGGGGTCTTTGATTTGCTTATTTTTGATGACATGGGGGGTGTCTAGATGGTGATTACGTGAGCAGTGGTTATTTACTTTTTTACACATAATATATGGCAACCGACACATTGTCTATGTTTGAAAATGAAACGCATTTTCAGGGATTCTCACGAATAATGTAGACGTTTAGGTACTCGCTTAGAACTGAGTAGGGAAATGACCGTGCTCTATTCACTTGACTAAATTTCTTCCGTCAACCTATTTTTTCGTTTTGCTACGATTGACGATTTGACGTATTTTAAATGAATATTATATATATGCGTTAAAGTCCCCAATCTTAAATCTATTTTAACCGACTTCAAAAAAAGGAGGAGGTTATCAATTCGACTGTATTTGTTTTTAATGTTTGTTAGCTCATAACTTTCGACTGGATGAACCGATTTTGATGATTCTTTTTTTATTTGAAAGCTGGTGCTTCCCGAATGGTCCTATTTTAATTTGGTTTCATTCGGACAATGGGATCCAAAAAAAAAACCATCTAAGTCTTAAATTTGCATGAAGTATTCGCGCGATAAATGAACGAATAACGCGATTTGATCAGTACGGGGTATCTACCACAACTAAAAAGTTAAAAATAAAAACTTTTTACAAAAAAATAATAACCGACTTCCTTAAAAAAAAACACTACAAAGTCAAAAATAACTTTAATTTCGGAAGTCAGTGGCAAAAAAACCTTAAATACAGATCCTTAGACACCGACTTTCGAAATTAAAGTTATTTTTGACTTTGTAGTGTTTTTTTAAGGAAGTCGGTTGTTATTTTTTGTAAAAAGTTTTTTCTTATTTCTAGAATTATAACTGTTGCTCATGAATCAATAAAAAAAAAACAGAGTACATTAAAAGAAAAATGCATATAACAATGTTTACGTAAGCATGGGAGGGGGGGTAAGAGCTTTGCTTACTTTTGCTGACAAGGGGGACGGGGGAGTAAAAAATTGTAATAAATGTGCTTACGTAATACTTGAACGGCCCCTTTTTGTTAAATACCACGCGGACGAAGTCGCGGGTAACAGCTATTACCTATAATAGGTATAACCTGAATTAACACATCTTACCGTGGTAGTACGTCCTCCTGCGTTAATTTCCGACATCCACGCGGGCGAAGCCGCGGGCAAAAGCTAGTAATATTATAAATGTGAAAATATGTATGATTGGGTGTTTGTTTCTCAATCACACAAAAATGGCTGAATGGATCTGGATCGAAAATAGCACACAGAGTCTATATTACCTATATAAGATGTTAAGAAATTAACTGCAAGAAAAGTAAGAACTTGTTTAGAATTACAAATAAAAAATATTGGCAAAAAAAGATTTCAAAATAACAACCCGTTTCAGAGATTTTCAATATTTTCACTTCGCACAAAATTATTGAATATGCGCACTGCACACCGCAATGCGCACCGGCGCCGGCGGCCTAGGATGCCGCGGCCGCGCCGCACGCGTGAGTCGTTCACCCCTGCGACACGACGCGACGGCGCAAATTCGTAAACAGCTGATTCTAATTTTCCCATCACATTTCTCAGACTTTGGACTGGCAAATTATCGTATTACTTACAAATACATATTTTAACTGTTTAAATTAAGTTAGCTCGATAAGTTGGTATGTTTAAAAAATTGGAATCAACCTATTTACAATAATTTAAAAAACTATTTATAAGAGGTATTAATTTTTACCTTATTTACAAAAGTTGCTGGAAGTGTTCACCGTTTTGTCTAATGCATATGTTAGCGCGACGTATTACGTTTCCTTGCACTGCGATTAATGTGTCTCAGTCACTTTGAATTAAATCAAATGTACTAATTATACGAGTTTTTAATTCGTCCACGTTTCGAATGTTGTTGCCACTATGTCCATATACTAAGTCTTTCACTCGACCCCAAAGATAAAAATCTAGAGGCGTTAGGTCAGGCGACCGAGGCGGCCATGCAATGCGTCACGTGTGCTCGCATGTGGATTGTCGTTGAAGTAGGCCAGCACTCGATCTTCAATGTAACCGGACAGCCGTGGCCTACCGGCATCTGCTTGATGAGGACGAAACTGACCATAATCTAATAAGCGCTGGTAAACTCCTAGGATGTTTTGGACAGCAGGCACTCGTCGTTGCTCACCATACAGTTCACGGTAACGGTTACGTGCCGCAGCTAAACTTTCACCAGTCATAATGTAGCACACTATCATATCTAAGTACTCTCGATTGGAATACGTAAACGGCATTATTAAAAGTATTCGCGAAACTGCGCGAACGCATGTATTTGCCGGAATTACACAGGGAATCACACCCGTATCGCGCGACGAATATCGAACGACTAATCGGATCGGGAAAGGGTAGCGAGAGGTGCGGGAAGAGTAGCGGGCGGCGGGGAAACCGCTAGCGAGTCGCTCGCGCGCGGAACAATGACGCTCCATGCCGCAAGCGCAGCCCTGTGTACAGCGCACAAAAAAGTATTTAAATAAATTGTTTTATTTATGTGAAAATATTAAAATGCTTAAAAAAAATTAAAAAAAAAATTATGTGTTCGTTTTTCGATGTCGAGTAAGTGGACGAAATTCTTGCAGTTAATTTTTTAACACTTTATATAACCTGGAATAACACATTCTTATCGCGGTTATACGTCCTCTTGCATTAATTTCCGACATCCACGCGGGTGAAGCCGCGGGCAAAAGCTAGTCAGGAGTATGATAATAATATGATGATAGAAGAACCTTCTACTTCACTGAATACAAGCTGTGATAAAAACTTTTTTACAAAAAATAAACCAACTTCCTCAAAAACACTAGAAAGTGAAAAAAAAAACTTAAATTTTTCACTTTCTAGTCGGTTTTTTTCTTTTTGTAAAAAAGTTTTTATTTTTTACTTTTTAGTTATGGTATCTACCCCGCACTAATTCCTATACCACTAATCGCCAGGTGAAAGTTAATACTTTACTACTGCTGTAAATCGTTGAGGAATTCCCTCGACTGTATGTCTATGGTCTCCATCATCAGACCTGTAATGGTACTTATAAGCCTTATGGGAGCTTTCTCATCAACAGAAATGAATTAAGTTCAAACACCAGGTAATTGTAGTAAATCGTTGAGGAATACCCTCGATTGTCTGTCGGCTCCATCATCAGATCAACTCCGGACCTTAATTAAATAGTAGTGATAAAATTGGCACTTTGAACCGTATAAAGTAAGCCCAACAATATGGAACTGCTGTAAATCGTTGAGGAATTCCCTCAACTGTCAACTGTGTGGTCTCCATCCTCAGACCTGAAATGGCACTTATAGCCCATATGGGTGCAAAGTTCTCATCAATAGAAATGAATTAAGTCCAAACACCAGGTAATTGCTGTAAGTCGTCGAAGAGTTCCCTCGACTGTCTGTCGGCTTCATCATCAGAGCAACTTGAGACCTTCATTAAATAGTAGTGCTTTAAGATAATTAATGAAAGAAATATAAAACGCACTAGTCGCCACTACAATTTTCGAAGGTTACCGTCGACTTCTCTGGGATGCCATCATCAGATCCTGGTTTCCTTATCATGGGATCACCCTTGGGATATCTCCTTTCCAACAAAAAAAGAATCATCAAAATCTGTTCATAAACGAGGAAGTTATTGGTGAACACACATAAAAAAAAAAATATACAGGGTGTCCAGTAAATAGCACGACATACTGCGGGGGGTGATAGCTTGGGTCACTACCTATCAATACAACACAATATATGTTCAGCAAAATCTTACGGATTTTTTTTTCACCATTGTAGGTTAAACTTAAGTGATAAGAAAATAGTTCTGTGCAAATTTAAACAAAAAATAGTATTTCTTGAAAACATTCTTGTCTTTGATAGAAAAGAGACTTATTTGATGTAAAAAAAAGTACTAGAAAAGGATTTTTTCATTACGAGATGCTTAAAAATCTGTTTCAAGGTAGAGATTTTTCGGTATTTCGGAAAATTTTGTAAAACTGTAAATCCGTAAGATTTTGTTGAACATATATTGTGTTGTATTGATAGATAGTGACCCAAGCTATCACCCCCTGCAGTATGTCATGCTATTTACTGGACACCCTGTATACGGTCGAATTGAGAAACCTCCTTTTTTTGAAGTCGGTTAAAAATGAAGACAGGTCCATACAGGAGAAATTAGAAAGGTATAAATGAGAGGGTCTTGTCGGTTAGAGCAAACATGTTGGCCCGCAGGTTTGCTCGTTGTTCAGTGAACGTTAAAATTACTCTTTTCAGAGCGCACTGCACTACGTTCTACACGAGCAGCTTGTGGGCTAGATATACTCAAAAATCGTACAATGCCCTCCGCGTGCAATACAACAACGCATTCAGGGTGCTGTTGGGGCTGCCCCGCTACTGCAGCGCATCAGGGATGTTCGCAGACGCACGTGTGGATTGTTTCTTTGCCACGATACGTAAGCGCTGTGCGTCCCTGGTGCGTGGAGTGTGGGGCAGCGACAACAGTATCCTGTGACAGGATTCCTGTCTTTAATCTCGAGCAGGCTAAACTGTCCATACGTGAATCGCTGCTGCGCCATTTCCCATGGAATGGTACAGCCGCGGTGACGCGTCGGACAGTGCTGCCGTATATCGCGTCGGACAGTCATGGTTACTTTAAATAAATTTGAATATATATATTTTTTTATCATAAGAGTAGAGAAGAGTTTCTTCGATACTGCTGGGGGTGGTCCGGAGATATTTCCACAGGCATCTAACAGTATTTACTGTCTGTGATACCTAGAAAACTTGTAGCAGAGCGTGGTTTTATGTCAGTAGGCTATTTACATAACAGGCTGATAAATTCACTATCTAATTCAACATTAAAAGCGTTCTTTACGATCACACTTCAAAAAAAACGTCTTTAATTCAAAAAAATTTACTAAAGCTTGATTTATTTTGTTACTGGTTTAGTTGTTTTGATTGCTTTTTTTATTGCACACTTATAAGAATGTTGCTTTAGTGAACACCAAATGACTGCTGGCTAACCAAGCTATACTTATATTTCTACAAATAATGATGTCTTACCTTTGTTGATTTTGTTTTTTCCGTGTGATACCGGACGTTAATTTTATTTTATTTTATTTTTTTGGCCAACCAACAACTGTATATACTTATACAATATAAAAATGCTTTTCTATTAACTAAGGTTAGTATTACATTTTATTATAGGTTAGCACCGCATGCCCTATAAAAGTAAGAACTATGATACAAATTTACACGATGCTAAAAAATTAAATTATATTTAAGAGACATAAAAATCAAGAGAAAATAAAACAAAATTAAGATTATAACACAAAACATGAAATAAAACTACACATTGCTAACTGTTGCTCTGTGGAACTTGCCAAACGAGTCAAAATGCACATCAACTAGGTCGCTGTAGCTGTTTAATAGTTTACAAAGCCGAGGGACGATAGAGCCTGCGCCCAGTACTGTTCTACGGGGAGGTGGGTACAAGGGAGTAATAGGAGCACGAGGAAGTCTAGCAGGAGTCCGAAACCGAAATTTTGCTAGTAATTGGGGACAATCTATTTTAGACCGCAGTATTATGAACAAAAAAATGGAATCGGAGATTTTCCTACGTTTCTCAAGTGAAACCATCCTGAAATACGAGAGTCTAGCCTCATATAACCGCTTTCTTTTAGCGATTCGTTAAGAATATCTTCCATGGGTGTCATAAGAGGCGAAAAAGGGACTTACTAGAGAATGGGCAGCAGCGTTCTCTATGCATTTTACCACTATACTACGATCGCCAACCCGCCTGCCAAGCGTAGCGATTATGGCAATCCCCACCGAATTGGGGGAGGTCTATGTCAAACAGTGGACGTGATAATGTTGATTTTGACATGTGACATTTAGATATTAATTAAAAGTTAATATTTTTTAAATATTGTTTTTTTGTTAAAAACAATATTAATGTCTATGTAAAATGCCTTCCTGCAAAAAAGCAAGTTTAAGTTTTGAATACGTCCCTAATTCCTAGTCCTACCTGAATAATCAATCACTATACCAAAGTTTTATTTATGCTATATATAAAACATATTTGTTGTATAATTTTCAATAAATAAAAACACTAAAGACAGATCTGAAAAAAAAAAACACGTATTTTAATGGTTTTATTAATGTCCTATTAGAACTTCCTTCAATACCGGTATTGATACCGTGACCACGCTATTGAATTTGCTATACCGGTATTGATACCGGTTTTTGAAAGCCCTAATCCATACAACCTTTAAGAGTTTTTGAAAAGGGTAGGTATGTTAATTATGTATGAAATAAGCACTAATTGGTATTATTAATGGAAGAAAAAATATGATTCAAATAGTCAGCTGAAGGGCTGGCAAGTCGAGCACTTCCGACGTTTGGCTCCCAGACTGGAGCGGGCTGGGGCTGCCTTAAAGCGGCTTCTGCCCAATCTGGGGGGTCCAAACGCCTGCTGCCGGAGGCTTTACACGGGGGTCGTGCGGTCCATGGCCCTTTATGGAGCATCGGTGTGGGCGCCCTCATTGAGGCTGCGCCCAGCGCGCCGGTTGAGTGCGGCCCAAAGGGTCATGGCCATCCGGCTAGTCCGGGGATACCGCACGGTCTCCTGCGAGGCGTCGAGCCTCCTTGCCGGAGTGCCGCCATGGGATCTGGAGGCAAATGTCCTCGCCCACATGTGGAAGTGGCGCGAGGAGGCGAAACGCCGGGGCGAAACTCCGCTGCCGCGACAAATCGCGGCACGGCGGACGGAGCTCCGGCAGGATCTCATGGCGACATGGCAGGTCCGATTGTCGCAACCCAGCGCTGGGCACGCCACAATTGCGGCGGTAAGTCCCCTTTTTGAGGATTGGATTGAGAGGCGCCACGGCGTCCTCACCTTCCGCCTGACGCAGGTTCTCACCGGGCATGGGTGTTTCGATAGGTTCCTGTTCAGGATAAAGCGGGAGGAAACGCCCGGGTGTTTCCATTGCGAGGATCGTCTGGAGGACACGGTGGAGCATACGGTGGAGGTGTGCCCTGCCTGGGCGGAGCACCGTCGTGTCCTCGTGGAGGCGATCGGCGGCGGCGACCTCTCGCGTCCGGCCCTGGTGCGAGCCATGGTACGGAGCGAGAGGGCATGGGAAGCCGTCACCTCCTTCTGCGAAGCAGTAATGCTCGCGAAGGAGGAGGCGGGGCGCGTAAGGGAGTGGCAGTCTCTGCGCCCTCACGTCCCTAGCCGCCGCAGGAGGAGACGCCGCGGGCGTCGGGAGTCGATTGCGGACTCCCGGCCACCGTAGGCGCCAGCTTGCGGGTGGCGAGCAATGGGTAGCCCACCGTCCGGTAAGGACCAGGCTCCGGTCGACGGCGCGTTGTGTCAGGGTGCCTGTCAGGGTCGCGAGATTGTTCGAAAGAGATACCGTGACCCTGGCACATGGGCAACTGAAGGAACACGGGTGGGTTTTAGTCAGTAAAAGTCTGACACGCCCTCCCGCTCCGCCCAGAGCGGGAGAAGTCATTTGATGATTTTCGATCCAGAAAAAAAAAGGGCTAGCAAGTGTAGGTTGGTTTATGTATGTCGTTTTGAAAATACGTAAATCCGATTCTAGCAATAATTATTCGTTGAATATTAAACAGTCTTTAATAATAAGCAAGACATAATAATTTATTTAATAAAACATTAACAAAAAATTTACATTAAGCCAACAGTAGTAAATAAATAGTAAAATAGTGCCGAAAAATAATTACTTTTATTACACGTGTTCATTTATTAATAACCCGGTTATATAAGAGAGGAGTGGAAGAGGAAATATAGGAGTCCTTATAGTACCCATTTTTTTTTTTGCGTTAACGTGACTACGTGATCCACTGTAGGCCGCTAAGCCACTGGCGTTTTACGAGCGTCGGCGTCTCTCGAACGTCTGCGCAGCGTCAACGTTGCGCAGACGCGACGGACAAGCATTAACGTCTGCTGAACGCGACGTTGACGTCAACGCTCGTAAAACGCCAGTGGGATAGCGGCCTTAGGTAGATCATGCCAACCACAAAACCTCTTATTACAAACATTATGTCAATAATTGTAAATTTTTTACTTGAAGTTGGACAATTTTGAATTATTTTCTCTTTTTTACACGCTTTATATTAGCTTCACTTGTATGTTTGTATGTGTGTTTGTTTGTAACCGACTCCTTATAGCGCGATTTTGACCCACTTTAAACGACCAGATTTCATTCAAACTTTGCACACCTGTCAAGGACCGATGACAATGCAATAATTTCATAAATTTGTGCCATTATCCTTGCCAGGGTTACCAGGACAGCAAAAAAACTGTCTTCGAAAACTACGCTGACATACGTCACAAACTACGCTGACATACGTCTCAAAATTAGAAACACCCTAAAAAATAGAAAATAAATAATAGTTTAAAAAAACTAAAAAACACGCTTCCATTGAAAACCAAACTAAAAAGTACAAAATAATGGAAAAAAAAGCGTGGGTTGCCTGATATCAATAAAAAAATACCTAGCAACCCACGCTTTTTTTTCCATTATTTTGTACTTTTTAGTTTGGTTTTCAATGGAAGCGTGTTTTTTAGTTTTTTTAAACTATTATTTTTGTGATTGTGTTTATACAAACTGTGTCTTTAATTTTTGTAAACAGGTTTGAACCGTCTGAATTAAAGAAAGAAATAAGTTATACTCGCAGCGTCCACAGCCGACTATGACCGACCTTATGTGTAACAATCAATAATGTATTATAGGAAAATAATTTCAATTTGGTGTGTGAGTGGTGGACAGACGAATGCATTATTCAGCTCACGTATATTGCAGGCGAGTGTGCCAGGCAGATAAGCGAATATTGAGCCGAAAATGCCGAAAGTCCGAAACACTCCGGTATCGCCGGGGGGCCTTATCGGAAACGGCTTACGGTGACCCCATGCAAACTCCCTAATGCGACATCGCTCACCGGTCCCTCCGCGCGGTGCCCTCCAGCGATCGATCTCGATGCAAAATTGCCGATAGGGGATGCTAGTTTTGTTTCTTGTACGTAATTTTTTTATTGCGCTACTTCGATACTCACGATGTAACTAGTTCCTTGGAGACAGCAGGTGGGCTTGTAATACCCCTATCTCCGGTTAAAATTTTGTTGCGTGCTGCAACAATCAGTTTTTTGAGTATAAAAAATATTTCCGAAAGTAAGTTTGTCTGTTACAACGTATCTTTGTGAATATTCACGATAACTTTGTATGGTAGTGTTACGTAATCATCATCATCATCATCATTTCAGCCGAAACACGTCCACTGCTGGACTTAGGCCTCCCCCAATTTGGGGGGCTTTGCCATAATCGCCACGCTTGGCAAGCGGGTTGGCGATCGCAGTATGGTGGTAATATGCATAGAAAACGCTGCTGCCCATTCTCTAGTAAGTCCCTTAGTCGCCTTTTACGACACCCACGGGAAGAAATGGGGTGGTGTTATTCTTTACGTCCGGCACCACACGGTACGTAACGTACGTACGTAACGTAACGTACGTGTTACGTAATGTTTGGGAAATATAGTGATTACCCATGAAGTTTCATAAGCTGTTATACGCCGCTAAATATTGGACGGTGGTCGGCAGTATACATATTGCAATGAAATACACGCAATGGCAATGGTGAAGACGGGTGAGATGGGGTAAGCGAAACGTAGGAACTGGAGTGGAAAAGAGAATAAATAATTCGCTTTAGTTATACATTGCAGGTACAATTCAGTCTTATTGGAAGTACAGATTCTACTGTTTAATATTGTTTCACTTGTCTAAAGACTCCCGCAGATGAGTGCGTTACGACTTTGGGGAAACAATTTCTACGAAAACTTTGTGGAAATTGTATAAAATCTGTAGTATTTCTGTATTTTGTTGTTGTGTGAATATTGTATGCGTTAACCTGCGGAGTAAGCTTTACACACTAACAGTCGGAATGGCTTACATTTTGACGGTTCAAAAACATTCATTGCTCGTTATTTACGTTGTTGGGCAGACACATTTTTAAATAAATATCTACGGTTATGGTTACCGATATGAAATAATTTCTGATTATCCGTTAGTTTCGGTTAGGAATTGTAAAATTAAAATACAAATGGTAATAATGTGACTTTATTAAATGACGACAAAATCACAACTTTTAATTTAATACGAAGTTTCAGAGAAATAGTGACACCTCTTTTTCGTGAAAAAGTTTTTACCACACTGTCTACTTTATTCGGAATCTGCATTCACTTGATGAAAAAATGTGCAAATTAAACTAGACTTAAAACACATTTTGTCTAGATATGAACAATTTAGTAATTCATATAAAACGTTATCTACCTTAGTACCTAGTCATCATCATCAGCCTATATTATTCTCACTGCTCATTGGACACAGGTCTCCTAAACGGCCTACCCCAAGGTAATGTCTTGACACCGCTCCTGTTCATATATACGAACCACCAACCATCCAGCCCAAATACGTCCCGCTTCCTCTATGCAGACGATCTTGCCCTCACTTCCCAAGCCTTCACCTTTGAATACGCTGAGGTCTACTTGTCAGACGCTCCTAATAACTTAACGTCATACAACCACGCTAACTCACTCAAACTAAATCTGAGTAAAACGCAGTCTTGCATATTCCATCTTCGCAACAGAGAAGCGGGTCGCAAACTCAACGTCGTTTGCGGTGGGGTTGGGGGGGGGGGACCATTGAGCACAGCAACTTCCTGATATATCTTAGTGTTACTCTGGACAGGTCATTAATTTTCCGCAAAAACTGCAAGAATATCAAGCAGAAGGTGCACTGTCGCAATAACCTCCTACAACGACTTGTTTCGTCAAAGTGGGGTGCTTCGCCTGACGTTTTGCAGACTACTGGGCTGGCGCTATCTTTCTCTGCAGGTGAATTCGCGTGCCCCGTTTGGAGTCGTTCAGCACATGCAAAGTTAGTGGATACAGCTCTGAATGAAACGTCATCTCTGAATGAGTCGTCACGGATCATCACCGGTTGCCTTAAACCAACCCCGGTGCAAATGTTGTATCCACTGGCTGGAATGGCGCTTCCAGAAATTCGTAGAGCGGTGGCAAGCTCAAATGAAATAGCCAAGATGGTTTCTGATACACGACACCCTTTGCACGATAACATCCTCGTGTCACTAAGGCTGAAAAGCCGCAACAGCTTTATGAAGTGTGTCCTCCCTCTCACTGGCGAACGATCTACGGAACGACTAAGCCTGTGGCGACATGGTGCTTCCCTACCAAACCCATTCGTTCCACCTGCTGAAAATCTCGCACCTGGATACGAGTTGCCTTGGCATTCCTGGATGTCTTTAAATAGGCTCTGGACTCAAGTAGGCCGAAGTAAAAAGAACCTGTACAAGTGGAAATTCATAGATGGCTCCGCCCGGGAGTGTAAATGTGGCGCTGTCCCACAAACAATGCGGCACTTAATATTTTGTCCAGCATGTCCTGCTGTTTGCACGCTACAGGAGTTGATGCCTCTGAAAGTGCTAAGCTCGCAGCCAAGTTCTGGGCTGACTATATTGAGATTGCTATCGACACGCTAAGAAGAAGACAGGCCTCCTCTCGGTGAGAGGGAGTGGGCCGTAATCTACCACGCGGGCCCAGTGCAGGTTGGTAGATGTCACATGTCTTCGAATGATTGGTTCTAGGACATGCAGGTTTCCTCACGATGTTTTCCTTCACCGTTTTGAGAGTAGTGGTGATGAAATTATTTACACAAAGTAAACCGCCTGCCTGGGTTCGAACCCACGAGCTACATCTCGTAAGTCGAGGCCGATACCACTGGGCCAGCACTGCTCTACCTAGTACTTAGTCGCAAATATAAAATTGTAATAACTGCAATACTTTATTGCATTCCACAATGTATATGTTTAGATGGTAAAACATTTTATTTAGTAACAATCGTGGACCCTGTCGGGCACAGCAAAAGAAAATACAGTAGGTAGAGATGAGGACCTATTGATTATTACACGCTTTATATTAGCTTCACTTGTATGTTTGTATATTTGTATGTTAGTTTGTAAACGACTCCTTATAGCGCGATTTTGACCCACTTTAAACGACCAGATTTCATTCAAACTTTGCACACCTATCAAGAACCGATGACAATGCAATAATTTCATACATTTGTGCCATTATCCTTGCCAGGGTTACCAGGACAGCAAAAAAACTGTCACAAACTACGCTGACATACGTCTCAAAATTCGAAACACCCTAAAAAATAGAAAATAAATAATAGTTTAAAAAACTAAAAAACACGCTTCCATTGAAAACCAAACTAAAAAGTACAAAATAATGGAAAAAAAGCGTGGGGTGCCTGATATCAATAAAAAAATACCTTAAAAAGCACCCCACGCTTTTTTTCCATTATTTTGTACTTTTTAGTTTGGTTTTTCTTATGATGTAACTTATTCTAAAATAGTAATTAAAAATAAATTAAATTCATGCTTTGGAGTTTTCTTAACTAGTTCAATTCAAAGTAAGTTTATTAGGAATTGCTGCGAAGCCCTTGAAAATAATTGTATTATAGGTACATTATTCCTGAATCTTGCGCAACAGGCAAAGGGGCAAATGTCATAATTTCAATGTTACATCATTTTTTCGAAAATTTTGGCTTAGGGGAAACTAACGTAGTTTGCCACGCAGATGCAATTATGCACTGGACAACAAAAAAAAAAAAAACGCTGTCATGCAATATGCAGCATGGCGGGATTTGACAGGGAAGCATCGTTCTTTTCGAATGTCGTTCCTTCCCGTAGGACATTTCAAGTTTCAAGATCAGGCGTGCCCAAAAACAGACTCAATAATAGCTGTTTTAACTGGTGATGAGAGAGGTACAACTGCTGCACTGAATGGATTTTTTTTTTCAAACCTGATTCTGCTCCCATTGTTCTTTTAATTTTCTGTCATTTTGAAAGTAATGAAATTCATAAACGACACATGCTTTGTATAAAAATGTAAATGATGATCAACCATTTATAACACAAATTTTAAATCCAAACAAGGCATATGGCTTTCCCGCGGAGAAGTGTCCTTTAGGCTTAACTTTAGAGAGACATTGGTACCTGTATAATAAAATCCGTGAATTTGTTTCTGAAGAATCTCAAGATATCTCATCGTCCAAAAGTTACTGTTGTTAATGAATCCTCTAGCATTTCTGAAAATCAAAATTCCGCCTCCTTAACAGCTTCAACATCATCACTTGTGTAATTTATCTATAATATGTATGTATTTAGAAATATATAAGTATGTTTATCAGTTGTCTAGTACCCATAACACAAGCTCTGCTTAGCTTGGGACTAGATGGCGTTGTGTGATAGTTGTGGAATATTATTATTATTATTACTTCCTTCGAAACGTAACGATTCAATCTTGCAAAAAACTTCTAGGCAAAAACCTACATGCTCTTACTGTAAATAAGTCGGCCATAGGAATCAAGTACAAGGAGGAATTTATTTCTGTCCCAAACGAACGTTAGAACAAAGTCAGACTTAATGCCGACTTCTGGTACTTTTTATTGCAATTTATTATTACGTAATATTTTAATAAGATATTAATAGCCATTATTTTATCATAATATACATGATATTCTTGCCATTGACAGTGTTAGATTAAGTGCAAAGTATTAAATGATACGTAATTCTATTGATTTGTTTAAAGATTTCACTAAACACCGACATTTGGACCCTTTTACATAACTCGGATTTTTCCACTTATCATGCTTGGTTTTTTTATTTGAGCCATTTAATTGTCATTAAAATCACATGATTGGATGCATATTCTAATAAACTTTATGGCTTAAATAAAGATCTATGTAACAAACGAGTAGAACATTGCTTTTTTTTGTAACCTTAACTTTCAAACTCCATTTTCTTGAAACTAGTTTTTTCAGAATTTCAACTTTGGATGTCATGTCTGTTACAAAAAAAGTATTAGGATTTTTTTTTTGTAATCAGCATAATAAAGGGACTCTTCTAGACTCTACATCAAGCCTTCACTCAATACCTACCTACTGGTACCTTCATGCGCGGAACGCCACAAATATGTACCTATTGAACACAGATGAAGAGGGAAACTATGATTTATATGTGGGTAGGTAAGTTCGGTGTAATGTGCAAATCGGTTTTACTTCCTGAGTTATTTACTCTCCCCCGCACTAGCCCGTCTGGCCACCGCCGACGCTTCTCGCATATTTATTCATAGGCCTGCGCGTATTTTTTACTTGGTCATAAATATTTAAGGCGGTTCGTGCCACTAGGATTTTCAATTCGACAGCGACGTCGGCGTCGGATCCCCTTACATTTTAGGCTTTCTCTCTTTCCGCGGATTAGAGCGGTTTGATGTATGGCCGCGGGTGGCGGTAAATCAAATTTTGATTGCTATTTTCTTTGTGGAAAGTCGGAATCCTCCGCCTGGGACGAGCGTCGTGTAACGTGGGTTAACCGATCCCCTGGCGCGCCCCGTCCGACTTATGTGGATTGTATGTACAACGCGTATATTTCATATATTCTTACTCGGGGAGTGACGTAAGAGCGATTTCCTTTTTTCGGAACTATCAACTAAAAATTTCAATTTTTTGTAGCTTTTTTAAGTGATTTATTTGACTTAAAATACAGATGTTTTGATCATCCTTACTTGCAAGATGTCTACTTTAGAGAACTTCATTTTCACACAGTTTGAAATCATTATTGATGCATGACGGATGTTCAATTGAATGCAACGTTCCTCTAGACGACCGTTTGGACGAATTGAAACTTCAAGTTTACTTAGGGCTTTTGAAATCAAATTTATTTGGATAAGTTGATTTCAGCGAAATAACTCCAAGTTCGGGGAGACGAGCCGCAGTAACCGCGTGTGTGATCCAATTGCGGACCGCTCTAGAGGCGATCCAAATGGATGGAATCAAATTCAGCCGCCCTTTAAATATTTGAACTGATGCTGGAGGCTGGCGAGGGTCGGCCCGCGTAGGGGGATGTTGCATGTAGGGGGATACACAAATCACAAATTGCTCATTTTAAATTTATTGTTTCTAGAACGTGTGTCTTACTAATGATGATCAAAGCAATTTAATCATAATTAAGATGAGAATTTTTGTTTAAATGATTAAATAGGTAGATAGTTTCACATAATATAAGTAGATTCTCCATAGATAAGTTGAACGAGCGGCCGGCGCGGGTCGGTTGCGTAGGGTGGGCGCCCACCTTCGGATAAAAAAGGATCTCGAAAAATTCTCGACCCTTTTTATACTAAATAGATAGCTAACACGGCCTGAGTGGAGTTTCAATAGATGCTTTCTCGACGGAAGAAGCGACCTGTAAGGAATCGAGGGGCCCAGTGAAAAACCGTGTTATATATCTACCGTCTTGTGTAGTGCGTGTCACACAGTTTTTCCTTTTATTTTTTACGCGTGCCCTCCTCAGAGGGATAAGAGGAATTCTTTTTAAATTGGAAATGTTTTCTAAGAGGATTACGATTTGCGGAGGTGTGCGCCGATGTTGGGCGTTGGGAATAAGGGATCGCATTATTCTGTTTTGTGTTTAACATTCTTAAAATTTTCTTTATTATGTTCGTTTCAAGTGGGATTTGTGTTGTGATTGAAAGAGATTGCATTTTTATTCCACATTTTGTGATTCCATTCTTGTCGGATTTGCTATAACTATTCCATTAGAAGGATGTTTCTATGTATTTATTAGCGTTGTTGCTGATGTCGTCACGCCCTATCCTGTAGGTGCTTTATTTAAGCCTGCGCAGCAAAAACCCCACGTTAGTACAAAAATATCGCGTAATGAACAATGGGTCCGATATTCCAAGTGACCATTACTCGTGTGAAGTTGATGTAAGCACAAAGCTCGGACGATTGCCGAATAAGGAATATTTTTTCAATGACTTTTTTAAACATGCTGTCGAGGAAAGCTTTATTGTGTTCGTGTTAAAGGTTACGTTTCTGTAATTTTGTGCGTTTAGTGTGATGTTGGGAACGGATGCGATTATCCCTTGCAGTTGCAACGTTAGCGATGGGGATTTAGTTTAAATTTTCAAATCGCCTCTACCCTTGTTGTTTAGAGTTCACAGAATTTGGAAGTTTTTGTTGAGTGCGAGAAACTTCTGAGAAAATTTATTCGTCGATTTTCAATAATTGTAAAACATTTTTGGTCAATTTTTATTGCTGCGCAAGCCGTAAGTACCCAATCTAAGAATTTTGATTTGATTAAAATAAAATTGTATAAATCGCGTGGGCGTTCAAATCTACTACATCGTTACTGTTTTCGAACCTACCTTAGTTATTAGTGTCAATAATTGTTTCTATTTACACGCGAATCTACACGTGCATTATAAATAGATAATTATTTTCACATGAAAATATCAATGAATTAGTACGTGTGTACAACTACTACCGTAATACAAATACGGCTTTAGTGTTATAAAAAGAATGTAAGTAGGCCTGCAGCCTACAGCCAACAGCAATATATTTAGAATTACCTACTAAAAGAAAGAGACGACTATCAAACTCACTAACAGACATCGTACTTCTCATAACGCCTAACCTAGGAATTGTTTCACAAATGGAATCAAAATCACTGCAACCACAAATGCTATAGTGACGACACGAATATCCGTACTAAATTGCAACACAACTTAAATAAACTGACTGAATAGTTAGCTAGGGTGCGTACTGCAAAGCTGGCTTATTTCAAACAAATATTTTTTTGCAATAATATTGGGAAGGGGATGGCACGCTTTAAACTGCGCCCGCTCTTGATAATAGAGTTTATACACCCACACATTCGTGTTACAGTTGTACGATAACAATTACGCGTGCGTGACAGGTGGTCACACATCGGACATCACGAATATTCGGCAGGAGGCATTATTTACGATAAAGGATAAAACGGAAATGTCAATCGAATTGTTAAAATTGAGATACATGAAATGCCGTTACCTATTGCATGACTTTTTCTAGCGATTAGGTACTTTTCAGCCTTTGCATGTTCAAATATAAAGTTGATTAAGATATGATTACAATTTTTAAAACCCCTCGGATACTTAATAAAGTATCCAAGGGTTTTTTGCTGAAATTAGGCCTCAGGTGGACTAAAATATGTAAATAGTACTACCCATAATAAGTTCTAGCAGGACTAAGTACCAAGTACTTACCTACACACAGTTATTATGTAAATAGTACTACCCATAATACGTAAGTTCTAGCAGGACTAAGTACCAAGTACTTACCTACACACAGTTAATATGTAAATAGTACTACCCATAATAAGTTCTAGCAGGACTAAGTACCAAGTACTTACCTACACACAGTTAATGGCTGTCATATTGGTCAAACAAGGTCTTAGTCATCATTATTAAGTTTGGGTAAAGACCAGACCAAAATGGCGGCAGTTAAAATGTTTTAGTAAGTGCAATATCATGTTGAATTATCGCCACCGGACGTCGCTAACAAAAGTAATGTGCGGTTTATGCTGTATTAAGATCATTTTACTATTACTGCTACATCTTGGTAGCACATAAACCGGCTGTTATACTACACCGGTCATTACGCGAAATGTCACCAAACGAAGAAATATTTTTTTACATGCTTGTTGCCCAATGACAACTTGCGCAAATCAAAATTAAATCTTTTATTTTCCTTGATGACCTTTCATAACAATGGCATGTTCTTTCTGGGTTTCATTTGATTGATCCTCTGAATATTGGCCTACCTACAATGTGTCCCAATATTATATGAGATGAAATACTATTTTAAAAGTATGATGCTATTTACCATAATAATATTTAAATTGCAGTGGTACACCAAACATATCTATTTTCCCTAAGGAGATCCTAATACACTCTTTTGCTTTTATTTGTACGGTTGACTAGATACTCGTATCACGGACTACTATTGGGATGTCTCGATGTAATACTCGGTACTTACACAAATCAAACAAAACGATAGCTTGCAAGTAATAAAACATCGCTCGGCTGGTTACATCACTCCTCCTCCTCCTATGGTAATAAAAAAGATACATTATAAATGGTATGGGATATTGTCCACCGTTGTTATAGTCGGCGCGGCCGCCACGCGTGTCGTAGTTAAATCGTTTTATTGTTTTTTCACGGCGACGTATCGCAGCATTAGTACTGCGTTATAATATTTTGCTTAGTACACAATAACCTACGGACATAAACGATGTTATGTCGGACCGTGTCCACGGAAATTAGGCTTCGTAAAACGTTTATAATACATATCTTCTTCCACGTAAATGATAGCACACGCGGGGAAAAGGCTATAAAATTGTTTGGTTCGAGTTTTAATGATCTGTTGCCAGCAAACCCGTCAATGACGCTTCATTCAAGACCTGTTCCCTGATGAATCTTCCTAACCAATTGAAAGTGGAATGCTTCAATGAACATTCATTAGAAATCGTTTGGCCAAAATCAGAGTCCCATTTTGGGGTCGTCGCACGCTTATGGTAACAAAATTAAAAAGAGTTCATTCCCCGCAAGTTTGAGTAGCAGTTAATGAAGGATTTTGGTCGTAATTATGTATTATTAGTAGGTAGCTGTAATAAACTTTAGTACTGAATGCATTCAGATGTAGATGGAACGATATATTAGTACTCTTTTGGAGTCATATCCAATATTGAGCTTGGCGATGCTTGTTTTCGTAAATGGTTTATCCGATACTCCATTCAGGTAATGATGAATGACTGATGGAGATGACTGATCTATGTATTGACACGCGCCCCAAGTGATCTCCAGTAAAAGGGTTGCGGAGTCTCTTCGACGCATTAGCTGTAAATGATGGATGACTCTCTTTGTCTTCTCGTGACTTGATATCGCCATTAGGTACCATATCTATGTTTTATTTACTAATCGTCGCTTTGTTTGCTGCGTACTCTATATTTAATAGATATAGATTGCTCTTCTAAGTTCTTGCCGGAAATTGGCCATCGACTATGCCTAACCATTTTTTAACACGAGTTTATTAAGGAAATTATTATTATTATCAACATTTAAAGGGTTTAAACCTCCAACAGCTTACTTTATAAATGCATCTAGGTACAGTGGAACTCTACCCAAGAAAATATTTATTGTTAAGTAAAGAATATTTAGATTAAAAATAATAGTTAAAAAAAACTAAAAAACACGCTTTCATTGAAAACCAAACTAAAAAGTACAAAGTAATGGAAAAAAAGCGTGGGTTGCTTTTTAAGGTATTTTTTTTATTGATATCAGGAGAGAGATATCAGGCACCCCACGCTTTTTTTCCATTATTTTGTACTTTTTAGTTTGGTTTTCAATGGAAGCGTGTCTTTTAGTTTTTTTAAACTATTATTTATTTTCTATTTTTAGGGTGTTTCGAATTTTGAGACGTATGTCAGCGTAGTTTGTGACGTATGTCAGCGTAGTTTGTGACGTATGTCCGCGTAGTTTGTGACGTATGTCAGCGTAGTTTGTGTCGTATGTCAACGGAGTTTGTGACGTATGTCAGCGTAGTTTTCGAAGACAGTTTTTTTGCTGTCCTGGTAACCCTGGCAAGGATAATGGCACAAATTTATGAAATTATGATTGCATTGTCATTGCCTTCACAGGTGTGCAAAGTTTGAATGA
This sequence comes from Aporophyla nigra, assembly GCA_947507805.1. Lineage (NCBI taxonomy): Eukaryota > Metazoa > Arthropoda > Insecta > Lepidoptera > Noctuidae > Aporophyla > Aporophyla nigra. Next base: position 25,320,007 of record OX382301.1, read on the forward strand.
AATCTGGTCGTTTAAAGTGGGTCAAAATCGCGCTATAAGGAGTCGGTTCCAAACAAACATATAAACATACAAGTGAAGTTAATATAAAGCGTGTAAAAATAGGTTAATTAACGAACTTTAGTAGGCATAAAATTGGGATAACATTTGCAACAACATATTTAGGATATACAGTCTGATTTTTACATCACTAGCTTTTGCCCGCGGCTTCGCCCGTGTTATTGTCGAAATACATACTTATCGCATGGGATCGTATTACTGGAATTAAAAGTACTCTGTGTGGTAACCATCTGTGTGCAAATCCGTTAAGCCAATTTTGCTACAATCCGGAACATACATCGAGACAAACGGACAACATTCTAAAAACTATATGTTCGGTATCAGACTAGTTTTCACACCTCGTAGAAGTTTTTTTTTCCAAAAATGTTCAGTACACAGTTTTGATTTCGCTACTATTTTATTATTAAATGTAGCCTGAGATAACTTACCCATGCGTTAATGTAACATACAAATAGCTACATTTTATCCACTTATCATAGTTTGACGTGAAGCCACCGACTATCTGACTCGACATGACTGTGCACCCAGCCAATCAATTTATTCCATTAACATATAGTTTCTTTGTGAAATTTCTCGAGGCCTGAAACGGCTCCATGATTAATATTTGAACCGTGACTGGCCGGGCTTAACCGAGCGGAATATATCGCTTATCTCATACATACATAAAGCTGTGTATCTATGTTACAGTTGGACGCTGTCCTAGAAACATGACAATTTTCAAGCAATGATTTATAAAGGAAAATATTGCTATCAGTTGTCAGATCGTCGCGACTTGTTTTGGCAGTCGGATATTTTATTCATGAATAATATGTGCAAAAAAAATGTATGACATATTTTAACCGTGGCTAAGCCGAAAGGTTTATTTCTTATACAATTTCATTAAATTGTATGTTTATGACAACAACATTACCTACTAACATCTTCAAAATATATCATTATAAAACACTTGAATCAATTAAACGTTTTTGTTTTACCAAAAGTAAATACATATTCCTTAAAGGTTTTTTTTGGGCGATCATTTTTTATGTGCTCCAGTTAGGGGTGGACACGGCACGCAATCCATTAAAGCTGAAAAAACACTTGAAATTCAGCGACTCATACAATAAACATCGTTTGGTAAGTCGAGCGACGTTTTTGTCGCAGCGACACAACCGCGCTTTTTTGCTGAAGCTTCTTCTGAACGGTTTTTGTGCACCCGGGAGCCGATTGCCATACCGCGTTTCTCCGCGTTTCTTTGATATTGACGTAATTGTATTTTTGCTTTATTCTTACACAATATTTTAAATGTGCGTATAAAAGTAGTGTAGTGGCGAAGTACTCCCCTTGGCATCTATACGTAGGTAGATCATCATTACTCTGACAGCCTTGTTCAATGCAAACGTGTGTAACTATAACTAATCCGTTCGCACACCATGTGTCGAATCCTTTGTCTTTCAAGAGTAGTAAACGATGCTATGCAGACAACAGGTGCGTTATAGGTACTTCACTAAAATACGGACATTGACTAAAATTGTCTTCTTGCTTGTGTGATATCCGAAGTACATTAGTCGAAAACTGGCTGTAAGTAATTCGATCTTATGTGAATCATATCCACATTTATTATGCGTCTAAAACATCTTTGAAAGCATTGAAGCTTGAAATCGTCAGTATTGTATACATATGTTATTCCAGTGTCCAGCTCCTGTGGTAAGGGTCTTATTATTCAGCGCATAAACCGGGGAATATTTTAGCGGCCAGTCGACGACGCCGAGGGATTTTGAACGGCGGCCGAAAAAATTGATGCGACTTATCTCACACGCGTGTTCCCGCCATGATAAACGTATGACATGTTTTATGTATGTTTGGATTTAAGTTTTCCTCTATTGACTATGCGTAGATACGAGAGGGGAGTATCAAGAACTGGGTACTTTTGGAGAAGTTACTGTGTGTTATTTATGATTCTTTATTATTTTTCCCAATTTTGCCCCTCATTATTAAAGATCATAGTTATAGAGTAGAAAGTGGAGATGGGCGGGCGGTTCTTTTACGAATTATTAGTTTCTTTCAGGCAGCACATTGGATCTGACTAATGTGCACAATATCGTAATATAATAACCTACAAATATCTAGTCACTAGGTTATCAATAGTAAGTATTAGTTTTATTTTCATAGTAGGTAATTTCTCTGTATTGAGTATTTTGCATAATTTTATTTAATGATAGAAGTAAGTGTTTTGTTTTTGTCTGTCGTCTTCGTTGAGTTGCTATGATTTAATTATTCTCATAACATGTAAGAAATAACGCTATATTTCTCTCTTCGAAATACAAATGTTTAGTACAGGCTGTGTTAAGATATTCAAACTGGTGATTTTGTTTGAGTCGAGGGTCAGTTCACAGTCGTGTGTTGTCTCATCACCCTCCTAGTCGGTCCGAGTCCTCTTGACCTCGGATTTCGGTGCGGAGTGCAGACTTGGGGAGTCGGGGTAACTTAGCATTCACGGCATTGTTCTGTTATTGCACGTCCGATCAGCTTCTGTCGCAAGGGGGAATTTTGCCTATTGATGACGTACGGGATAGAAACTATTTATGCGGTTCTTTTATAAATGTTTTCTATTTAGCTTATTGTGTCTTTGAATTCAGGACTGGATGTTTGTGTTTGTTGACACCAATATCTTGATAACGGCAGGTGTGTTCGTTCATAGGTAGGTATTCTGTAGGTACGTAGATTTTGGTTAAGCTTCATCGTCATCTTACTCTGTACTTATACTTGAACTTCAGACAATAATCAAAAGAATTTAACCGGACAGATGTGACACCGAACTCTAAACGCTTCTCTCCTTTAATTCGTTCATGATCTGGTTTAATCTATTTATTTAATTTTATTTAATTTATTTATGTACACTATTACAACTTGTCACTACTTTGCACTCCATAACTTTTTCATCTTGCTCTCTACAAGTTGCAAACTCTATCTGCCTTATGAATTTATGGAGTTGCCCAGCTCAGAATTCTATTACTCTGCGACATGAACGTATAGTCACTATAGCTTATTACTACTTACCTTTGCCATATTTGTATGAAGAGTTTCAAGTGAAATATCAGCAGTTTTTATGAGGCAATTATTAGCATATTGTGTGTCGGCAGGGGTCCGCGGGCAAGCTCCGCGGTGGTCCGCTGGGGACCCCGCTGGGCTCATAGATAAACATGTCTGGGCTTCCGAATACTTGCGCTGTGCACCGATATTGATTTTGTTTTTGTTACAACAATGTCTGTAGTGCGAGATACAGCTAATTTGTTCGTTGTCTTCTTTCGTTCTTAAATCAAAATGTGTTTTGTTTTTGTTCGTTTAACCGTATCATTTGTGTGTTTAAAGCTTTTTATTGTAAATGTAGGAATGTGTGAGGATAAGTTATTGCTTCAGGTCGTTTGTTCCATCTTAACAGTCCACATTAACAGCTGGAGACTTAAACACTCATAAAAGTCTTGAGTGATATTTGTCATACGACTACAGTTACCGATAGTGGCAATATTAATAGTAGGTAACCGGTGACACATCAACATTAACTAGTGCTCTGCGATGAGCTGCAACATATAAGTACCTACATAGTTGTGTTACGTGCGTGCTGTGTCGTGCCGATGCCGCGCCGGTGCCGCGCCACAGATAAACTATAGCTTTAATTACTATTAAACACAATTAAACGCGGTGCATGCTCGCGAACAGTTATAAAGCGTAACTGATACGTTTCGGCGGACTGCATTGGAGATTTTATAGTATCCATATACCGATCACTAATAAAGTATCCATATTATGTTCAGGTTTATTATGTTTTATTTTTAAATCTAGATAGACATGATTTCTGCGTTTGGTTTTCTTCCTCAGTCCATCGTCCATAGCCCAAATTATGTTACCTAATAGATAATTGATCTTCTCTCATGTATGAATATTATCATGAATAGACAATATCTTGGCCAGTGTCTTGCCAGTATTTTGTATCTGGAATATCATGGTCTACCCATGGTGTCGTCAACTTATTTAGTTAATTTTTTTCACGTGTTGAGGCTTCCTGACCATCTTGAATGATGTCATAGGCCTACAAGTCATGGCATGGTTTACCAATTCCTTATAGCCCACAAAATGCAAAATCGAAAACTTTCATTATATATTTCGCCCCAGCCAAGTTACATTCTGGTGCTATCTATATCCAAATTCCTCTCAGCGATTTATGATCGTTGAGATGCGCACGCGCAATTTCTCAGAATACTCCAACCCCTCCCCCCCTGACCCCCCCTCGCCCGACCGATCCACGGGCGGCACGGCTACGCTAGTTTATTTCATGACCTTATGAGTATCATTCCTTACTTTTTAATTATAGGCACATTACATGGTTCTGACGCCGATAAAGTCTGGTTTTAGTAACTCAATTATATTTATAAACGAACTTTTGTGTAGATTAGTAGGTTTTCTGGAAGGTAATAATATGTTTTTAACGCTCTTAAGAAAATGATTTGTTCGGATAATTTTGAGGTTGTTTATCAATCAATATTATTGGTTCATTCGTAGTTTCTTCTCCGTTTATTTGGGCCACGTAAGTGTCAAAGCGTCAATGTTTAAATTTTGATTTACGATAATTGCTTCATCATTCTCATCATCATTTCAACCGTAAGATGTCCATTGCTGGGCATAGGCCTCCCCCGATTTGGGGGGCTTTGCCATAATCGCCACGCTTGGTAGGCGGATTGGCGATCGCAGTAAGGTGGTAAAATCCATAGAGAACGCTGCTGCCCATTCTTTATCGGCTTTTACGACACCCACGGGAAGAAATGGGGTGATGTTATTCTTTACGTTCGGCATCACACGGACGATAATTGCTTAGGTACCTCTAAAGCTGTTTTACTTTTGGAAACACTTTTCTTGAGTTTCTTTATTTTCAAGCAATTTTTTTTTAAACTTAATTTTATAACGTTGTTGTCTTATCTAACTGCGCTACGTGCCTAGACATTTAAAAGGGCTACTGTAATGTTACAATTTATTATATCATGTAATGCTTACCATACTAATGATTTATCATTTGGTATCGGCGTATTTCGCTACACTCGGTATTACGCTAAATGTGGCGGTGTGTAAGATGCGGTGGCTGCGGGCGGCAGCTTTGTGAGCACCGCAAGATCTGACGAGACCCGGCCGGCCAGCCTGCGAATGTCTAATGAGTCCCGAACAGATAGGGCTACCGCAAGGTTCTAGGAAATGTCGAGTTTTTGTCCTCAACACTTCCAGTCGAAAAAGTTGATTAGGTAACGCGATTATTGCGTGTTCAAATTGGAAAAGGCGCCTAATGTTCCAGTCAGAAATCGTTTTATTTTTAAACTGGCATAAATATGCCAAGTATCGCCTTAGCGATAAAATGCAGTATGTTAGGATGTGTGAGTAATCTATGATAACATTTATAATATTTTTTTGACCCAACAAATTATATCCTAGAGCCATAGAACAAGTTGTTCGTTTTTTGTATTTCTATACCTAGAACAAACAATTCGAGATCACCTATTAACTGTCGCAATACTTCTTTGAAGTAAAGTAATTAAACTCATGTAACATTCCTGGTCTGTTTCTAGATTATATTTATTTGAGCCGGCCCCTGCTCCTTTGCGGCGCCGACGTCACCTGTCATCCATCAGTCGGCGACAACGCGCATGCGCATACCGGCCGGCGCAGATTGCCCCGCGCGCGCGCACAGTCGTCTCGCGAATTCAAATTTAACGGTACAAAGATGGAACGCAACAAAACGGGAGCAGCATTCCGATTTGTAGCGGTTCGACTAGTCTATATGATGGCTGTGCCAAAAAAGGGATGCATCTCTTAGGAATTCTATTGATCATGGTCAAACGGGATGAATGTTTAGGATTATTTAGCATACGAACGTTTTGGCTCGATAGCTGAGTAGAATTGCTTGTGACAATATTTGATAGATTTTTTCAGGACCTTCGATAGTCCATAGTTCCCCACTTTTGACATCAACTTTTACTTAATCGTTCATAAAGTGCTGATTCTCAGCCTAATTTGAAAAAATTACTTTAGATTTATTTAACTAACTAAATCAATTGATTCATTCTTACTCCTTATGTTACGAGTCCTTGTTAGGGTTCTCTGCAACTTCATGTGGCTCAATACTTAATGTTTGGAGAGTGATATGAACCTGCCTTTGCCATCCCATCCCACTTTATACGCAACTGGATTGCCGAGGAGTTAAAGTCTAAACAAGGAATACGGTAACGAGGCTGTATGCTTCAACTGTGGTAATCTTCGCCATCTATCTTAATGTCACAATTAACACAACGGTTTATGGACTTGCAAAACAGGTATCATTGAGAAAATTACTGTCATAAAAAGTATCGGCTGCCTTTATGAATAGTATACCATTCAAGTAATGTAATTGGTGGATACAGGCTCATGTGATCATGTGAATCAAGATAATTTACTCGTCAGTTTTAGTTTTGAATGCAGCATACCAGTGCGCCGATTTCATCTTGTGGGCGTCGTTACCAGGTGTTTGAAGACTGCAGATAGTGACTGCTAAGAGGATTACTTGAAATAGATATGTCTGAGTAAATTAAATATCACGGCTCACATCGATATTTAATAAACAATTTGGATCGATGACCTCATGAGCCGACGAACCCCACACCCAGCAGCGTGCCTCTAGGTACAGCTTGATTACTAACACGGGGCTGGATAGGTATACAGACCAGGACCGTCTTTATGTGCAGCCACGTATTTTATTGTAGCCTACTAAGATCATGTCATGTCAAAATATCATCTACAAAGGTCATTTATATCTATAAAATGATGAACTGAATGACTGTTAATATATGAATGCGCAGCCCAAACCGCTGAACCTAGGGACCTGAAATTTATACTCATAGATAGGTATCTATGAGTGGTCAGTTGATGCCTATACTAAATTATTAATAAATAGTATATATACTAAGGTTAGTATACTATTAATTAATAATTTAGTATAGGCATCAACTAAGGAAGGATTTTTGGAAATTCCACTCTTAAGGAGGTAAAATAGAGGATGAAAATCTATATCTAAGTCCGTTAGTTTCGAAGTAAGGATCTTCAAATTTTGTGTTTAGACTGACAGATAAAAAATAATACATACGTGTTTCAGCGTTTCTGAACATACCACCCCCGAAAGGGTGAATGGAAGGATGAAGTAGTATATGGAAAGTCCTTAATTTTCTTGAAAAAAGACATATAATTTATTATTTAGGCTTATGGTTGGAAACTCACAAAATGTATATCGGTCTTGTTGGACACATACTTAACAGGAATACAGTAGGATACGTTTATCTCGATAGTAAGTTCCTGTGGGATAATTTCCGAGATATACACGGGCGAAGCCGCTGGCAAAAGTTATTTCATGTAGATCTGTGCAATTTGGTTAACGATTGAATGTTTTTATAGGTGTAACCTTAACTAAAACCAAGATGACTGTATTCAATCAAGCTATATTTCCTGGTCTTGTTACTTTGAATACTTATAGGTGTATTTTGAGTACTTATGTACATGTATCAGACACACATCATATTCTCACACACGATTAAGGTTAAGTAATCTATATATATAAAAATGAATCCCTATTTCCCTTGGTCACGCCATCACGCGTGAACGGCTGGACCAATTTAACTTTTTTTTAATTTGTTGTGTTTGTAATTGTCAGGAGAAGGTTCTTATGAAAGAAAAAATTTAAAAAATTGCGCGTAAAATTAGAAAATTTAAGAACACTTATTTAAGAATACTTAACAACCATTATAATAGGAAAATGTAAACTTTTTTTTAATTACAGGACAACGTCTGTCGGGTCAGCTAGTATAAAATACAAATTGGAACAAAACCGAACTGCAGACCAAGTCGAGATATTAGTCTTTAGAATTGACATTATGAATAACTTATTTAAAAAACCGTAGTGTAGTATGGTCAGGGAAATGAGTGGTTCAGTTATATAACACACCTACTTCAATATATTGTGTTAAAGCCTATACAAATGTCAAAGAATGACAATTTTAATTTGAATAAACGAACAATTTAAGTTCGTAGTCAATTTGATAAACAATTAATTTCCCTCACTGTAAAAGCTGTACTGTATTATGCGTAGCCATTTCTTTCCTAAATATGTTGCAATCAGATTCCAGTCTCTTCAGGTGCAGCTTATTACCATTATTTTACATAGAGCGACTGCTTCTCTGACCCCCACAACACAGCAATTGAGTAACACGATACCCCTAAAAGGTAGGACTGGTTGTGATACTTGTGGACTTCTCACTACCCATAACGACTGTCCACAAACCTGTATACGAATGACAGCCACGGATGACTCTCGAATTCTTGATATGTAACGGATGGTCGCCCATCCTCGAACAAACCGCGGCATGCTTTTTTTTTTTTTGGTTGGGAAACCATGAAATGACTTCTCCCGCTCTGGGCGGAGCGGAAGGACGTGTCAGACTTTTACTGACTAAAATCCACCCGTGTTCCTTCAGTTGCCCATATACCAGGGCCACGGTAACTCTTTCGAACGAATCTCGCGACCCTGGCAGGCATCGGTCCTAGCAGACCCCTTCAGTATTGCTGACATCTCTTTGAGGCGCGGGTGGAACACTACGCGCCGTCGACCCGAGCCTGGTCCTTACCGGGCGTCGAGCTACCCATTGCTCGGCGCCCGCAAGCTCGCGCCCACGGTGGCCGGGAGTCCGCTATCGACTCCCGACGCCCGGAGCGTCTCCTATTGCGGCGGCTAGGGAAGGGAGGGCGCAGAGACTGCCACTCCCTCACGCGGCCCGCCTCCTCCTTCGCGAGCATTACTGCTTCGCAAAAGGAGGTGACGGCTTCTCATGCCCTCTCGCTCCGTACCATGGCTCGCACCAGGCCGGACGCAAGAGGTTGCCGCCACCCATCGCCTCCACGAGGACACGGTGGTGCTCCGCCCAGGCAGGGTACACCTCCACCGTATGCTCCACCGTGTCCTCCAGACGATCCTCGCAATGGAAACACCTGGGCGTTTCCTCCCGCTTTATCCTGAACAGGAACCCACCAAAGCACCCATGCCCGGTGAGGACCTGCGTCTGGCGGAAGGTGAGGACGCCGTGGCGTCTCTCTATCCACTCCTCAATGAGAGGACTTACCACCGCAACTGTGGCGTGCCCAGCGCTGGGTTGCGACAATCGTACCCGCCATGTCGCCATGAGATCCTGCCGGAGCTCTGTCCGCCGTGCCGCGATTTGTCGCGGCAGCGGAGTTTCGCCTCCTCGCACCACTGCCACATGTGCGCGAGGACCTTTACCTCCAGATCCCATGGCGGCACTCCGGCAAAGTGGCCCGCCGCCTCGCAGAAGACCGTGCGGTATCCCCGGACCAGCCGGATGGCCATGACCCTCTGGGCCGCACTCAACTAGCGCGCTGGGGGCAGCCTCAATGAGGGCGCCCACACCAAACGTCGGAAGTGCTCGATGAAGTTCCACCGGCTGTCGAGGATAAGTCCCAGGTACTTCATCGTCTATTCGAGGCCGGTGTGAACCCCTCCCACCGTGAGTTGGGAACCCGTAGGTGGCGCGTTCCAAGGACCATGAAAACCCATGACCTCAGACTTGTGCAAGGCCACCTCGAGTCCCAATTGCCGGTTCCTTTCGACGATTGTCGCAACCCTGCGTGTCAATAATTTGGCCGCCATCTCGTGTGACCACCCCTGCGCCAGGACCAGCGTATCTTCAGCGTAGCAAACTACGCTGACGCCGCTAGGGAGGTCGGCGCGCAGCATGCAGTCGTACCCGATGTCCCACAGATATGCGGCCCTACGACCGATCCCTGTGGGACAGCGCACGACATCTCTCGCCGCTTCCAGTCTCCCTGGTGACCGGGGTAGATGACGGCTGCGAACTGTATTTTCTTTTGCTGTGCCCGACAGGGTCCACGATTGTTACTAAATAAAATGTTTTACCACCTAAGCATATACATTGTGGAATGCAATAAAGTATTGAGTATTGAGTATCAGTCAGGTAAGCCTCGACCACACGACAGAGGTAGGTCGGCATCCGGTGATACCGGAGTGTCTCCCTGATGCTACTCCAGGGCAGGGTGTTATAGGCATTGGCGATGTCTAGAGACACCGGCAATGCCGCGGCATGCTTAACTTAACCTTCGATCGATCCGTGTGCCTGTTGTTATGTAGCCACGAGCCCCTCATGTACAAGTACATATTTACTGACTGTACAAGTATGTTAGCATATAATCCATGGCTACTAATATAAATTAAAAAGTATCGCAGTCTCTCTATCTGCTACCTTTTACGCCTGTCACTTGACTGATTTTGATAAAATTTGGGAACGAGATAATGGCATTCTGGGGATGCACCAAGGCTACTTTTTATTCTAAAATAAATCCTAATAATGTGAAAGTTCGTAGATGTTTGTTATACGCGTATGCAGAATGACTGAACGGATTTGATTGCTCAAGAGTATTGAGTGCCTAAGAGTTACACATACTGGCAGAAAAAACATCAATGGCTTAGCGTGTTTTCCGACTAACGGAGGGATCTGGTTATGTAACGATGGCAACCAGTCCACCGACCAACCGCGGCAAATGTAGCATAACCTGAAGGATCAACCTGTGCGGCTGTTATTGCTCAACCACAAGCTCCGATCTCGTATTGACTAACCAATCAAAACAAATTCGCGAATCGTATCTAAATGCTGCATGAGATGTTTGTTACAAAGCAATGTGTCATCTTAGCTAATCAACAAATGGTCAAGCACATAATCGGATACAATTGAGTCATGACATTGAGCGCCACACCGACGCGTGTGACCCTCCCGGCGCGCCGCAGCTCGAGGCTGCCTTATCCTCTAACATCATCAGTATGCCGCCGACCGAGCGAGCTCCCAATTGCCTGAATTAGCATACTTATGCTGAGGCGCCGCCGAATTCGCCTTGTATCACTACTATCAAAGAAAACACCGACTTTAAAGTATTTTCAGCCTTAACTGCTTCTTCATAAAATTCATATTTCTTTAGCTTGTGGTTGGGTTTTATTGATGTGGGTACTGACCGATAATCTGTATTATCAATCTTATGGACTCTGGCACAAGGCCGGTTTCAGACTAATCGGTGAAGTTTAAAAGTGTACATATTAGGATCGTGAGGCGTCGAACTCTGACCTGCTGGTAATGGGCGCAAATTGATCGCAGAGGCAAAATTTTCAAGTGATTATGCGGCGCGATCACAAGACGAGCAGCCGGTAGATGGCGCATGGCGGCGGCTACTAGCTTCGGGAATGTTTCATGTTCACTTAATGCAAAAATGCTTCTTTTAAACGGGTAATTTTAGCATATTTAGATTTTATAGCCGTTAAGAAACGCTTATCAATAATGAAGATTTTTTTTTGTCAGGATTTATCTAGAATTGACATGCAATGCAAATTAGTTATGGCGGAGTAGGAATTATTCCTTTTAGCTCATTAGCGTTTCACGAACATTTCTAGAGAAACGGACTGTTCGCCACGGACGACCGTAAAGAATTTGTTGAAAAAGGAAATATTCGTGAATTAGAACTTTTAATTATAACGTCAGTTGGAATTAAAACGACCTCGTCGTAGGGAAAAACATCACCGCTTTATGTAATTAGACGTCCGATTGTGATGGTTCCACTAATTAGCAGTTAACGATGTTTCATTATGAACACAAATGCAACCATGACACGGATTTGTATAATCAATAGTTTTATTCGTAGTTTTTGTAACGATGTCAAATAATTTACAAGTTGTAGTGAAGGTAGCGTCGAGTGTTGCACCTGTAATGAAGTATCTACTTCTTATATCTAAATACTACCTACTAACTCAGTTTAAGAGTTCAACAGCTAGTAATTTCGGGTCCGTGGCTTACGCACCCAGTGGTCGACGCACCCGTGGCCGACGCACCCGATTCGATTCATTTAATAAAAATAAAAATTTGTGCTTTTTCACTTAGTACAGTAAATGAGAAAAGTGTTTCACCACAGTAATGAGTATTTTTTCTTAGGATTAAGATTTTTAAGTCTTAATAACTTTTCCCCCATCTTTTATAGGTTTGAGCATGATGAGAGAGAAATTATACACTTCTCAAGTACTTTCATTTGATACATATATGGGAGTGTTGTAAGTGTAGGGACATTTTGCCCCTTATTCTTACCATATGGAAATTTTATCTTTCAACTTCAACCAACTCGTGAACTAACTAAGCCAAACTGGTTATTGGTAACAATAAAAAGTCCGTCATTTTGTCCACAAAATTAAAAACAATAAGCTCAAAAGGCTGCCAAACTTAAATGGGACTAGGCAGGACATGTTTGCCAAACTGTGGGCGCAAGTAGCACAGAACTGGTTTCCTGAGACAGTGAGGTGTGGTCGCGGCAGACCACGTAGGACATGGCGGGACGAGCTGGATAGGTTCTGTCAAAACTGGCAGGAGGACGCGCGACTTCGCGATATTTGGAAGAAGTGATATAGTGAGTGGGATAGTGCAGGCTAACAAAAAAAAAAAAGAAAGTATAAATAGATATTATGTCTGTCTCTTTCACACAACAGTCAAGTTATTGAATATTGCAATATGCAACTGATAAGAAAGTTTAGTGTGTCGTCTCACAATGACGAGCGAAGGTCGAACGAAATAATTACAATATGGTTAAAATAGACTTGGCGGAAAAACATTGTTGCACGCTGAATTTGCGAATAATATTCTTAAAAACATATCAAAACTCTAGTGTATGACTGTATGTGAATAAAAGACATGACCAGTATGATGGTGGTGCAGTTAAATTGAATATTGAAAGTGACAACGTTCAAATGATAAAAGGACATAAGCTTGAGTGTCCAGTTGATTATGTTTAATTATTATTGTTACAAAGATAAAAAGAACATTTCTCTATATAAAAAGTTAGTTACTCTGCAGTAATTTTTAAGACTGATTATTTAAAAATCAGTGTCATAATTTTTTACGTTGGAGACTGATTATTGTAATGAGGTTAAATGATTTTCTTGATTAAATGTAATGAAAACTGTAATTCATATACAATTTTTTTACTAGGTTTCTTATTGAAATACCTACATAAATAAATAATGAAAAATAACTGAGACTTTGACTTTTCAAAACATACATATATAGGTAAGAATTTCAATGTTATAAATATAACTATGATTTAATATTATACATATACTCACAATCAATATATATTTATTGTGTTAGTAAAACATTTTTGTGCCTGACAGTACATTTGGTGAAAAATTGCTTTAAATTATAATAATCGAATCGGGTGCGTCGGCCATGGGTGCCTCGACCACTGGGGGCGTAAGCCATGGACCCATAATTTCACGTGTGTAAATGCTCCTTAATGTAAGTACTAGTAGTAGGTGTTGGTTACCTATGGTCATTTGCTTTGTGCGTCGATTGCAGCAGTTCCAGTCTCTGAATTCTGATTAAACTGCAAGATGAATAGATAGCATGAAAATGCACGCGTGTTTAAATGCAAAGTGTCTGATAGTTATTGGTGTAAAATGGCTCAAGGCGTCGGAGCAGGCGTGGCCTGAGCGTGAAAGCTGTCAGTGTGCGGAGACGCTCCCACACGCGAGCGTTGATCAAATGGCGAAGAATGCTTTCAGAATTATTTGCAGTTTAATGGCCACCTAAACATTAAAATGTTGTATAAAACTCACGCTAATGTGCAAGGTATAAAATATGGTCCTTGCGCTGAAATTAGTCCTTAGCACTTCATTAATTATACGGGCAGAAGAAAGTCGCAGAGTGACAAGCTCGCCAGTCGCACAAGCCCAGTGCCCTTTACGTGCTAACAATGAACACATTTTACCTTTACACTTTTTTGCGTGGGCTGAACACTCCATTGCCTACCAACTACTTTCTCCTAATTAATGATAATTTACCCAGCTAACTGTACTACCGTTTTATGAGCGATAATGGACCTTGAAGTTGAGAACGACCGAGTGGCAGCTTGTGAACTGCAACCTTTTGAGTTCAAGGACAGACAAAGGATGCACTTAATGTCTCGCTATTCAGAACTATTAATAAACCAAGTTCTTGCAGTCGCTCGTGTGATGATTTTTAAAGTAGATATTATTATGTTGAGAACTGCCGTTGAACCTAAGAAATTTATTAGGAGAACATAAAAAAACGAATTTGGTGTTTAGTATTTCATCTCATTATTTTTTGTCAAAGAGAGAGCAATAATTGTATCTCTTTAGTTTCAGCTGTTATCAGTTAACATTTTATATTCGTTTTGAATTTTGCGTATTTGTAATTTGGAAATGCCAACAGCCTATTTAGGTCATCTGTTAAATGAGTATAATCGACTGCTATGGATAAAGGTAGCATTGACCTTTACGTTTGATGTATCGAAAGCAAAAGGGGGACTTTAGATAGAGGTCGGTTCACACACCACCTACTTTACTGTACACAGTTCTACATGCACCTGTTATCATGTCACTAGCTAAATGTGGCCTATTGAGAGCTTTCGCATTGTATTGTACAATAGTACATATTAATCTTTTCGACAAAAAGCTGTGGTCCGTGCAATGTGCACAACGTGGGCAAAAGAGGCACCTTTTGTGGCTGCTATGCTGTGACTGCGCCAATAGTTTTAGGTACTATTAAGTAAAATATAATCAGGTCTTTTACGTTTGAGAATTGAATGACGTTGTAGCTCTACCTACTGCTAGCTAATTATGTAACTAGCTAGCTAAACCCTTTTATTTCTAACTTTTTATTATAAACAAGGTAGATTAAGAACCTACACAATCTTTAATGAAAACGTTTCAAAAATGCCATTTAACTCTTAAACTCGTCTGTTATTTCTGTGAATTGCAAAACGGTGAGTTTAGTTCCATGTGCGCTGTGACAACAAATAGGCCTGTCAGTGTGTCCCCCTGCATTGTGCGCACCCTCCCGTCTGGACGGCTCATAGTAACGGGAATTCTGTTTACACTCAAATTTTACTCGCAATTCTTGTTGGTTGCGACGTTTTTACAAAAATGTATGGCTCGTATTACGAGTTTCGAATAACTTTGTTCCTTTAAAAATTGTGAACGAATTTTATAAAGTTATGCCTTATATTTAACTTTAAATACTATTTAATGTTTTATTATAATATAAAATCAATTTATTGATGACACTGCCAATCAAAATTAGTAGAGATTTGAGCTCTTTACCAAAGCATCTTTCGATGACAAAAAACAATAACGTCACATGAAACATACAAAATATCCACTGTAAAAATAGCTATCTAGTTAGATCAACAACGTGGGACACAGCGGACGAGCAATTTGATAGAGTAGCAACATTTGATAGAGCGGCCGCTGTTTGCTCTTAAAGTTTGCGGTGCCTTGCCTCGGGGCACAATTTAATTACCAAAATGGTCCGTTTTTTGTGATCTTTGGGCCGTGTAAACAGGCCGTAACGATGTGTGTGGAGGGCTCCTTTATGTTGGGACTACTCTGTTCTTCCTGTATGTAGGCACATGTTCACCTGTCCACTGGCTCGTTAGAACTCTGATTCGGAATTTAATTCTAATTGAAGTGGGCATGTGTCGTACAGGGGTTTTGTTTTGTTATCGGTATTACAAAGAGAGAGAGTTTGGTTCAACTGGGTTACAATCTCCTCCGTAAACTAGCTGGTTTCTCCTCTAAATAACGGTAAAGTTTTACGAATGTACCTAATTCTCTCTTAGACAGTTCATTTAATATTTTGTGCAGTGGCGAAACCTTTCTTTCGATCTTGTTAGTTGCTATTATGTAGGTAATTGGTTTTCTCATTGGTTTCTACATCATTCAGATGAAATTTCTGTGTTTTATGAGTTTCTCTCCAAAATATCCAACTACTTTCTATCCCCTGAGATAAACATAAAAATGTCCTATCGTAATATATGTACGCGCACGACTAACTGGCAACACAAACGACTGGTCCCTCGTTATTTTAAACAATTCGATAATGGCGCCCCCTGGCGGGCCCTGATTGTGCTACAAAGGGCGCTGTCCCCTCTAATGAGTCTCATAGTCCTGCTACATGAAGTTGTGATGTTTGCCCAGGGCCAGTGTCTGTTACTAACTACGTACCTACCTCACGTAGCTCCAATGAAAATTGACCATTTTATACGAGTATCCGGTAGATGTACCTATTAAAAGTTCCGTTGTTAATGTCTTGATCATGTCTGGAGGAGGACGAACATTATTAATATTTTTCTAAGAAAATAAAATGGTAAAGCTCAATAAACCTCGGCACTAGGTATCTACCTAGGTACGGTATTTATGAAGAGATTGTTTGGCTGAAACAATCGTTATACCTAATACAATAAGCGACTGTCTTTTTGACTTGCATCGAATTACCCGAATAATCCAACCGATTACCTGGTTACTACCCATTTTATAGCATCGTAAGTACTTGGTTGAAAAAGGAAAACGAACAATTGTTAAAATGTTTGAACTGATTCATATAACAGTCACCACCTTCAACCTAAACATCGCTATGCAAAATATAAACCGTAGTCCCCTCCTCATCCTATCAGAATTTATTATAACCCTTGTAAAATGTCCACACAATGGCACATAGCGAGACAATATGCAAACTATTCTACATACCTATCATTATGTACGACATGACATCATATCGCGACAGCGAATCAAATGCCACGCTTCTAAAAATGACACTTTAAAAAACCTGCGTCGGATCGCATTGCGCAAGACCGTACGCAAATCACCGGCCAATGGGAGCCCTCCGCACAGCCTATGTAAATGTTCTATATTCAAATCAGTTTAAAATCAGAACGCGCATGCACGCGCTGGGGCTTTTTTATTGGCGCTTTGCATACAAAGGGTTCTTACAATGTCTCGATATAACAGGCACGTGTTGCTAAAAAATAAGGGTTGTTTTCGGCGTGAGGGGTTATAACCCTTCTGCAACCCTTTTTGGTTGCAGCTGTTTTTTAGCATCATGCGTTAGTTGGTGCCACGCGACGTTAGCATTTGACACGTTTTTCTCCTACACTACTCTTATTTTAGGAGTGTTATAAAAGCAAGTTTTAAAATCATACGTCGAGCGCACACCTGGTGCTCGTTTTTGTTATCTTTGTGATTTATTATAGACACGCGTCCTTTGTTGTGAGTTTTAGATTTTGGCAAGAGTTACGGGCTCTAAAAGTAATTCAAAGGTGTTTGTATTTCGACATTGAATTAGTTCAGATTAGGAGTGTGTTTGCTGTGTTGATAGTGAATGAATTAAAAAGCCATTATGAGTATGGACCTGCCGCTTGAATCAAGGCATGGCAAATGGTAACGGGTATGATTTAAGCTGTCGCCAATTTAATTAGTTTTGTGTTTCTTAAATAATAGGGTTTGCCCGCAAAATAGTAGATTTGTCACCAAAATGTAGTCACCAAACAATATAAAATCAATTCCACAGTAAATTACCTAAAATCATGGAGATATGGGGTCAAGTACCAAATAAATGTTTTTGTATGTATTATAATAATATATTTGTATTTTACTATATATTTGTATTTTTCTTTGTATTTTACTGTGTGTACATAAATAATAAAATAAATAAATAAATAAATAAATAATAGGTTTGTCCTAATAGTATTCAAGTAAACTAATTTCAGCGTTCTCTATGCATTTGTCCACCACACTGCGATCGCCAACCCGCCTGCCAAGCGTGGCGATTATGGCAAAGCCCCCCAAATTGGGGGAGCCTAAGTCCAGCAGTGGGCGTCTTACGGCTGAAATGATGATGATGATGATGAAACTAATTTAAAGAGATCACCAGGGCTTGGTCGACGGAGCCCCGCTAAGCGTGGCTCCTACTTCTGGGTGGTTTATAAAAAAATAACCACTAACCTAACCTATCCGAGTCGGGGTGCCTTAAAGTCCCGATTGCATCCAGTTTCTCCTAATATAACAACCGTTACACACCCAATGTCGATGGCTAATGATGTTATGTGATGGTGACAGATCTACCATTCTGAGCACAAAGCTATTATTTAAGCAATAGAACTATTATTATAAGAACGAAGTTTATATTCATGTAATGCACTACAATTTTATTGGTAATCCATCTCATATTTTACACATTATATTAACAATAATTTGATAATTCATACCTGGGAACACTTTTTGTTTATCTGAGAACGAAAATATTTCGTGGCGATAGATATATTTAATAGGTGATACAACTTGATGACAAATATAAATTTTGGTGACAAGAAATATAGTCCCCAATGGTTACTGAGTAAAATATAAGAATAAGTGGTTCAGTGTTCAAATACCGACCTACTTGAAAATGCATCAAAACTTCTTAAAATCGGTTCATAACATTTATTGTGTTGGTAAAAAATATTAGCACAACGAAATGAGTCCACATTACTTAGTTGCGATAAAATTAATCGCCATAAAAGTTACGGCCAGTTTACGTAAAAGCTCGGAAGAAGGCGTGTGCGCAAATATGTGCGGTGTTGGCAGACAATCAGCTAATGTGCGACGTGTCGCGGTGTCGTGTTGCCGTGACGCGTGACGTGCCTGTGTGTGCTGCGATCTGTGTGCAGGCTGCCTGACTTGTGCTCGAGCGAGTAGCTGAAGAAACGATATGATTTATGTGCGCAGTTGCACCATTATCAAGCCAGCATCTACCTACCTCTCGCAGTGCTGACGGAACGGCTCGTAAAGCAGGAGACGCACGCACGGTGTAAAGAAGCTTTGTAGGTTTATTATATACCTAATGCTGTTTTATGGACAAATAATATTTCATTGAATCACCGTCAAGAGAGTAGTATTTGTCAAGTGCTTCTGGAACCTGCCAGGGTCGCGTGATTGTTCGAAAGAGATATCGTGACCCTGGCACATGGGCAACTGAAGGAACACGGGTGGGTTTTAGTCAGTAAAAGTCTGACATGCCCTCCCGCTCCGCCCAGAGCGGGAGAAGTCATTTGATGATTTCCCATCCAAAAAAAAAAAAAAAAAAAAGTGCTTCTGGAACACATTTAAACTAGGCTAGGCTATTTGTACAGCCACACCTTGATTAGTAAAATAAAGCCTGTAATTTATGAAAGCTATTTAGCATTAATCATAAATTTATTGCTAATAAACAAGAATAGAGGTAAATGTTAAATAAATATCCCATTCGAAAGACTACAACAAAAGTTGCGTTTACGCCGTTGAGCAGCCGTCACAAAACGATGACCGTCCAAACTAAATATTTGCGAAAGAATATCGTGTAAATATTGGATAATTGTGGCCATTAACGGTAATATCGGCGACAGAGGCGCATTGAGCGAGGTTAATGTAGGAAATGAAATGTCCGGCGCGACCGCCGCGCGCCGCACCGCCCGGCGCCCGCTTCGAGCGAGCAGCACACGCACTGCGACGAGTTAACTCTCGCTGCAGCTTTTAATGAGACAACGAACAACTCCATGGAAATCAAATGTGACGAAGAAATCTAATGTATTATTTTAATTTTATATAACTTCCAAATTAACGAATGCAATCATTGCATTGTTGAAAAGCAGCAGTGCGATTTTTGGTCTAGCTTTAGTCAGGTGACAAAGCCAAGCAAAAGCCATGATATGTGATGAAAAAAGAAAAACGTAGCGTTTTCCTCGCCGGGTGTGTCTGGTGGCCCGTAAGCCATACGTTTGACAAACATCGGAAGCATCACCCGAGGTTTTTTTCCCAAAACACGATACAACGCAAATATTCCCGCTTTCTCGTATTTGCGTTCACTTTGCTATATTTGCCTTAAATTATTTTCAGAGACGTTTCTCGTTACAGTGTTGATTTCGGGAAAGACATGACGTTTTAACGTTAGTAATCGGATACATTTTGTTACGCGATTGGGTTTAACTTCGATACGTTTTCCTTATTGGCTGGCGGAATGTGTCGGTGCGATATGGCGTTGTTTACGAGCTGGTCTATCAACACTTACACATCAGTCACATCTATCAGGTCGTCGGCTTTGTGTTTGACTCGATTTTATTAGTTTCAGTAGTTTTGTGTCAAAGCTGCCGATACTTGGACGCAGTACTACTTTTTTGACATCTATTAAAACAAACTAATCAATAGTATTATCATAAACCGTGATAGAAACTTACCGCCACAGCAGAATAGAACAATGAAACTTCACTCATATACATACCAACTAGCTACTGTGCTCGTTTATAACGGCAGCCGGACGAGGGAGTGAAGGGGTGGGGTGCGAGGGTAGCAACCCTTTCCCTCCGAGAGGCTATCCATCACCAACGACTAGCGAAATGTATTTTAATCCACTGCCCCACGCCCGCCGCTTCATGAAACGTGAAAAATGATCCTACTGCACACATACACACACACTCCCATATACACTAGGTATTTATGTGTGTGTGTGTGTGTGTGAGTGTGCGAATTGGGAAGTTATTGCGTGTTTGAGCCATTATTTTATGTTCGGGTTGTTTAATTTTAAGAATGTTTGTTCATCGATTACGGATTTAAGTACCTACAAGTTATGCATTAGGTTGGGGAAAAAGTCTTTTCGCATTATAGTATGTATGAACTTGCAATAAAATCTCTTTGGCTATACTATTTGTATCTGGCTGGTTTTGGTATCATTGAAAGTTTAAATTTTAAAGAACATAATTCCAAATTCAAATTAGGAAAATGTGTGATTTTCATTTGTTTTTCGTACCGTCAAGATGAGTGAATCTAATGAAGAAATTCGATACATTTTAAAATTTTACTACAAAAAAGGTAAAAATGCAACGCAAGCCGCGAAAAAAATTTGCGATGTTTATGGACCTAGTGTTGTGTCTGTGAGAGTAGCACTTTGGTTTAAGCGTTTTCAATCCGGAAATTTTGATGTCAAAGATGCACGTCGCTCTGGTCGCCCTATTACGGATAAAATGGATGCCATTTTTGAAAAAGTGGAGCAAGATCGGCATACCAGTAGTTACGACGTAGCTGAAGAACTGGAAATTGACCACAAAACCGTTTTGGCGCATTTGAAAAAAAATGGGTACACAAAAAAGCTCGACATTTGGGTACCTCACGAGCTCACTGAAAGAAACCTAATGAACCGTGTACTCATTTGTGATTCTTTATTACGACGTAATGAAACCGAACCATTTTTGAAGAAGCTGATAACTGGTGATGAAAAGTGGATCACGTTTGACAAGAACGTGCGAAAAAGGTCGTGGTCAAAGGCCGGTCAGGCTTCACAGACTGTGGCGAAACCCGGGTTAACTCGCAACAAGGTGATGCTGTGTGTGTGGTGGGATTGGATTCATTATGAGCTGTTACCACCAGGAAGGACCATCGATTCTGAACTCTACTGCGAACAACTGATGAGATTAAAGCAAGAAGTTGAGAGAAAGCGGCCGGAATTAATCAACAGAAGGGGTGTGGTTTTTCATCATGATAACGCTAGACCTCACACATCTTTAGCCACCCAACAAAAATTAAGAGAGTTTGGCTGGGAGGTGTTAATGCATCCGCCGTATAGTCCTGACCTTGCACCTTCAGATTTCCACCTGTTTCGGTCTCTTCAGAATTCTTTAGGCAGTGTCAGGTTAACATCACGAGAGGACTGCCAAAACCACTTGTCGCGGTATTTTGACCAGAAGTCCCAAAATTTCTATAGCAATGGGATCATGTCCCTACCTACAAGATGGCAAAAAGTTATCGAACAAAATGGTACCTACATACTTTAGTTAAATGTAAATAAACTTTATTAAAAAATGTTTTGAATTTTCTTAAAAATGCGAAGAAACTTTTTCCCCAGCCTATTAGTTATATGTATACATACATTTTGACATTAATGTGTAATCATCTACCTAAGCTAATAGGTTACTAATCAATAATCTGAAACTAAGTTTTACAATTCTATTCAAGTGCCTCCTGAAAAAAGTTAGCATTGATATAAATAGAAAACGAATCGATGTGCATTCTCAACTCTTCACCCTCGGGAATAATAAATCTTTCATCCGCCATTCAAAATCAAATATTCGCGAGTGGTTTGAAAACGATCGTTCTCTTGCGGAAACCTTTTCCTAGTGCGGCGTGCGTGAAAACTTTTATAGTTTGAAGCGGTCCCGCGGGCGTCCCAGATTTCTGGCCCCGACTGACGCAGTCATTAATCATACACAAATTGTTGCGTCCCTTCGTCCTGTCCCTTGATATTTAAGCTCCAATTGAGCCAGTCATCTTGTGCCCTATTGAGACTTCCTCTGAGGAACGTTCACTATCTCAGTGAAGCTACTGACTGGAAGCGAGTGAGTGATGGGAACCGACTATTGTAGCCGTTAAATGGTTCAAATTTTTCATGTCAGTGTGAAAAGGCATTTTATTTTCAAAGATAAAAAGCAAAATCTACATTCTACGTTTTCTTCTGTTACTGTGTAAATGTAGAACTTCGTTATTCTCATTTCATCATGATTAAAATGTCCTGCCAGCTATCAATATTTATGTCCAAACGCGGAGTCTATTAAACTAGTCAGTAAAATAAAATAAAACTTTATAATATTGGTAATATACAATTCATGCTCCATTTTATAAGCTTTTTACATTTTATGACTTAATAAATGTTAGCGCGGCGCGACGGGGCGGGACCCTACCGAATGACGTCATTGTCATAATAGTGAATGTTTTATTGTAACGTTATGCGCGCTATCTCTCCTTGGATTACTAAAACATCTGTCCCGGAAAATTCACTCTCGAGCCGTTTATCGGCTCCTCGAGGGTAGATAGAGAAAAAACTGCAATAACGCGGTGTCATAACAAAGACGCCGCCACCGGCCGATAATACTATGATTAATACCCAGCGTTATCTGGAGAGTGCAGGCCTTGCCCGCCCTAAGGAAACCACACCGCCTACCATAGCTTAAAAGTCCTATCCGACGCGCGGCCAAACTGAGTTTGAACTCTGAAACAAGGGCGTAGAGTTGATTGTCGATTGATAGTCTGCCTGTTTAAGGTATTCTCCGGACCCGACATAAGAGTTACGGATTTCGCATAATGCATATTATATTCGTGCGGGGGTGGCTGTGAGGGTGCGAGCTGGAGGAGGCCGTGGGGCGAGCCAGGGGGTGAGGCGGGGAGTGTGAGCACCCGGCGGGGGCTGCAGGGAGGACCGCGTGACCGCACGTCTTTTGCACGCGACAAGCTCTCGACATTTTTTTATTATTATTGCGCTTCGATGGAATTTATTCCAGCAAGGGTCGGTAATAGAATAGCGGCCACGCTCGTTTTGGCCCTAATAGCGATTTTGAATATCATTTTTAAATCACATAATGGAGTGTACTCGTCTTTTTAGAGTTATTTTTAAGGGGCGAGGGTCGTGACTCGTGAGCTATGAATGTTTGTGTCGGCATTCGTTCTCAGGCAACCTTGTTTATTCGAGTCATAAACGTATCGATAAATAACTTTAGGGCAATTAACGTAATGACTGCTCACTTTCAACTGGACTGGTAGTCAGAGAATGAATCGCTGGCCTCTCCTAAGAGGACTGCTCCGGAGGCCCCACAAATATAATTACTATAATTAATTTCTTGGTCCGCCTACCGCAGATTAAACAAACGATTAATTGTGCGCCAATAAACGATGTTAATCTCAGCCTTCACCGGCAGGTGGCGTCCATTGTCAATAATCGCGGGGAATATGAGAAATGTGTTGAGCGGAGTGCAGCGGGGTGCTGTAATTATACACGCGGGAGCGGCGGGGGGGGGGGAGGCAGGGAGGAGACCCTCCGAGACGGACCTCTCGCTGTCATATGCACTCATATTTATGTTAATTGTAGGTATTCTGAGCTCACTTTGTTTTGCTCAGAGGTCATTAACATGAGGTATGTTCATGTTTAATTCTAATCGCATTCATTTTCAGATGTCGATGTCTCGTAAAATATTTTTGATACCAAAAATGTACATCTTAACTAATGATTCAAATGGATTCGACTATATGTATAGTAATTGCCAAGTACTCACGGGTTCTGGATTTGGTTATAATTATTAAATATGGCTTTACACTAGTACAAAATATAGCCTCCAAATGTAGCTTGTTATAAGAGATGGGCTATAGTTTATACGTACTTTCTTTGTCGACAGATACAACTCAATCAATTGCAAATTGGAACGCGCACTCAAGTTGCTTGAGTCAATGTCTGACGTTATAAATAATGGCGTCCGAGATAAACTGAAGAAGTTACAGGTGCCAAAATTGAACTATTTTAGATTTTACTAATGTGTATAATTATACTGATATTCCAATAGATTACTATAGGTATTGCTCACTTTACATTTTCAGGCGCGTCGTCAGACGACATCACTATCAATCAATATTCTTTATTACTGGAACCCAAAACATCTCATTGGGTAATTGAAGGTGATCGTTCTCTCCCTCTCACAGTGAATTATTTTCAATAAACTAAATAGTTTCGAAGGACACTTGGCGAGGACTTGGTAAACAACAGGTTGGTTGCAAGCTTCACGGTTTGAAGAAGACCTTATGACAATGGAGGTAATTATGTATTTCAATTATATGTTTCTTTAATAACAATAATTTGAATTCCAAGAAGTGATGTAGACATGTTTTATAGATAAGATACATTAAAAATGTTGTATGATTTTCCGCTGTGTCATACAATGTTTTATTACTTTAGGTCGTAGTATAAAAATGGTAAGTTATGTTAGTTTTTTACATTTCAAAAGAAAAAAAGATCCATAACATAAACTTACCACAATGGAGTCAGATAACATCACAAAATTACAACATTGAACTTTACAATTCCATATTTCATTGTGCTATTCAGTTATTTTGTTTGTTTGTTTTTGACACTTTAAAAGTACCCTCCAATAACTTTGTGGAACAAATAATAAGTGTAATATTACAAGTATTCTGACAAAGAGAAAGAAACAGTTCTTATTGTAATTAAACGTTCGCAGTTATTTATGGAGTCTCATTAATTTTCCAGGGCGGAGCGTGCTACGGCGTCTACGGCGTAGCGCGGCCGGTGGGCGCTACGGGCTACGAGCACCCGAATGTTAAGCTAAGGTTCGTAGCATGGTCTCAGTTCGGATTATTAATGAAAGAAGTACAATTTAGCTCAAATAACCGTACAATAATATACGTTAGTGGCTTTCTATTTGAGTTTCAATTGTCTTTGTCATACACGAAATACAAATAATATTTACTTATGTAACTTAATGAAGCTGCATTTAACATTTCGTTTTACCGTTGACGCTTTGTACAATAGCATCAACCTTCAAAGCTCACGCGCGTGCAGCCATCTAGTTAGACATAATAGTGTCGATACTTGTGCTCTATACATCTTTTCTTCGCTTCCCAAGTGTGTGTAATGTCGCCGAGCTCTCCTGTGCAAAACGGCCGACATAACGGGACCTCTGGCGGCGCATTCTGTCACTCTCGTGGCGCGGTACTTACAATGCGCGGCGCAGGGAGAGGGAGGGCACGTTACGCTGGTAATAGCTCGTACATATTTCTGCAATTGATTAGACGGGGGCGGTCGTCATGGTAACGGGCTGCACCGGACCCCTCCGCGCCCCGCTCCCCGCAACCCCGCGCCCGCGAGCACGCTCAGTGTTCTCAGTAGACATAGGTAAGTTCCGTACAAACTGACACATCGCACGTGAATGTGCAGTGGTACGATGATTGATTATATGTATTCAAATAGATGGCCCTTCATCCAACAACACAGTATCGTATCTCCTATAGCCTGTGTGGCAGCGGACTGTGATAAGCTGAGTTGAAAGAAATATATTTGATTTAAAAGCACTCGAATTTTTTGAGCAATAAAACTCGTTCAAGTTAGACATTGAAAAAGAACAATGAGTGCAGGCCATGCCATCGTACTTGCGATAATTATTGTTTAATTGACGTCAGACACCAATTAAATATGCCATTTTTATTTATTAATGAGCGCATCCGTTCCGCTTTCTTGTTGCGATACTTTAGTTAGCCTCGTATTACGAGGTTATTTAGTTATTTGCTGCCAATCTCACCAAACATCGGTCCGAAGCTACGTTGTAAGTTTGAAACGAGGGCAATAACTTAACTACACTTTGACGGCTTTGTTACATAATATTTTAAAAATTATAAAGGTGGATAAAAATGATTAATTTCCGAAATCCGGAAACTGTTGGCAGGATTTGCAACAAAATAACCATTATCTTGTTCATCTGTTTGTTCTTTTCATACGGTTTTACAAAAATGATTAAATGTTTACTGTTTTGAGCTGATAGGTCAAAAAGGCCAGACATAAACAATAAACTCTAAATGGTTAAAAAAAAATTGTGTTGGGCCGTTAAGTTTCATAAAAGTTGTAGTTAATATTTTGATCAAAAATTGTCGCGTCCTCGAGGCTTGCTAATGAAAATAGGAATAGCAAGTATCCATTCTCTTCAGTAGCATACATTTATCATTAGTAGGCCTAGTCTGTTTGCCGGTTTCTATCAGGTGTCCCCCGACGCGACGCTGCTTCGATCAAATGCCAATATAATCTGCCTATACTGTTCCCACTGCTGGGACACACGCCTCCTCTCTGTGTCCCTCACACACAGTGAGCTGTCATCCACAACGCGGAACCATTGCGGGTTGGTAGATATTACATGTCTTAAAAATTTTGGTTCTAGGACATGCCAGTAACCTCACAATGTTTTCGTTCACCGTTTTGACAGCAGTGATAATGTAATAATTTACAATGTAAATTGCCTGTCTGGGTTCGAACCTTCGCCTTGCAACTCGTAAGTTACGATCGTTACCACTAAGCCATCACTGCGGCAAAATATTACGTATAATTATATTTAATTTAAAGGGTCAATAATTGTTGGCCTTTTAACTTTAATATTAGTTGTTGAGTTGTATTTTTTTTTTTTTACTTTGGAATTTGTTTGTGTCGAGGCTTTTTAAATTTAGTTTAATTTCCTGCCTTTTAAACTTAATATACTAATAGTAGACACGCTACGAGGGACATGTGCCTCACTTAAATCTGCGCATCAGTAAGTATGTTTGCTACAGTGAATCTAGTTACTAATTTACCTCCATCTCTCTTTGCTACTCCGCCATCAGACCCTGATCACCTCTTCATTGAGACCATTCTAATGAGTTTAAACACGATACTCTACGAGGTAGTTAGGTATCCTGCTAATTCTACGTTATACTGCAGCATCAGTTCAAGGTATACTATGTTCTTCTCATATCATTGAAGTAATAGAATATCAAATTTTGACTTGATCAGACCTGTAGAAGATGCTCACATCCCTTCATCAACTAGTAAAGAGTTGTCAAGTTTCAAACTTCTGAACAAATTTACTTGCTAAGAACATCATCACTCATCATCTCCATTGCACACAAATTACTCTCACGATCCAATCTTTGTGTCTTAATTTCATTCTGTGCTTATCGTGTCTGTTAACTTGTTCTTAATAAATTTACTTTACTTTACTTTAATTTAACATCCGATTAAGTCACGTAACAAAAAAAAAAGCAATTGGTTTACCGGTTGGGAGCTATGATAGTGCAGGCAGACAACTACACACACACACACACACACACACACACACACACACACACACACACACACACGCAGAGATACACAGAATAGTAAAAATATCGTCATTCGATCTCTGTACTAAAATGTCTGCTGGTATTTTAGCAAAGAAATACAAAGAAAGAATACATCAAGATTAATTAATTTGTCTATTAGACCGGTAAAACTAACATTTGTGCAGTAATTGACTTTTCCATAAAAAAAATTGCAAGAAACTCTGTTTTTTGATAGTTTGATGAGATCTTTGTGTGATATGACACCTGTACACTAATCAAAACGAAATGAATATTAAGTAGCAAAACGAATCGAAGTGAAATTTCTCAGAAATGCGCCCATAATTAATGCAGTTAACAATGAACACGTTCGTTTGGCCACGGACGAACGCTTGCGATTACTTATTTACTATGCTTTATTGATCGATCAAATATTCAAATATACAAACGTAGCGAAAATGGAACTGATTCAGATATACATAGAGTCAATGTTTACTGATATTGATTTTATTTATGGACGGTAAATCAATGATGGTAAAATTCGAGGTAGAGGGTTAATAAAACATACGTTTTCTCTTGTTGTAATTTTTATAAACTGGGGGAGGGGCTTGTGGCTAAGCAATAACAGCCGCACGGGTCGGTCGCTCAGGTTAAGCTACGCTTGCCGCGGTTGTTTCGTGGACGGGTGACCATCTTTACATACTAACACCTCTCCGTGCCTCGGAGAGCACGCTAAGCCGGGAGCCTGCCCGGCTGGTATACTAAGAGCTCTCCGTGCCTCGGAGAGCACGCTAAGCCGGGAGCCTGCCCGGCTGGTATACTAAGAGCTCTCCGTGCCTCGGAGAGCACGCTAAGCCGGGAGCCTGCCCGGCTGGTATACTAAGAGCTCTCCGTGCCTCGGAGAGCACGCTAAGCCGGGAGCCTGCCCGGCTGGTATACTAAGAGCTCTCCGTGCCTCGGAGAGCACGCTAAGCCGGGAGCCTGCCCGGCTGGTATATTAAGAGCTCTCCGTGCCTCGGAGAGCACGCTAAGCCGGGAGCCTGCCCGGCTGGTATATTAAGAGCTCTCCGTGCCTCGGAGAGCACGCTAAGCCGGGAGCCTGCCCGGCTGGTATATTAAGAGCTCTCCGTGCCTCGGAGAGCACGCTAAGCCGGGAGCCTGCCCGGCTGGTATACTAAGAGCTCTCCGTGCCTCGGAGAGCACGCTAAGCCGGGAGCCTGCCCGGCTGGTATATTAAGAGCTCTCCGTGCCTCGGAGAGCACGCTAAGCCGGGAGCCTGCCCGGCTGGTATATTAAGAGCTCTCCGTGCCTCGGAGAGCACGCTAAGCCGGGAGCCTGCCCGGCTGGTATATTAAGAGCTCTCCGTGCCTCGGAGAGCACGCTAAGCCGGGAGCCTGCCCGGCTGGTATTCGTGGATCTTTGACAGTGCTCACGGGTCGTCAGAAACACGAAAGTCCAAAAAACAGTCATAGCAAGGGGTATGGTATTCCCAAGTAGCTGGACGCCAGATAGTTCGTCGATTCATGTAGTATATTGATATTCAGCTGCATCAGGTTAGACTGGGTGACTGTCTCCAGATGTTTATGAACTACTGATGTCAGAGTTAAAACTCATTATCTCAAAATATAACGAAGAAGCATATTTTGGTGATTTCGGAACGGGAATGTGGAACTCATCTCAACCATTTCAGTGCCACAAAACCAACACTAGGAACTCGGCGCTATTATCGGAGATATTTGTCTCAACACGAAGCTGGTGCAAATCCTAAATCTCAGAATGCAATAAACTCGGCTCCCGCCACACGAGATATTTTCAATCAGTTGAACGGAGCCAATCGAATACCTGTGTTAATTGGCGTGGTAATGGCGCCGGCGATTGTCTGCGGGCCTCTAAAATAGGGTCCCCGGGCCGGAAGCCATCCAGTTTCAAGTTAATTTCCTCGCTGGAGGCTAATCCTCCAGCCTAATTATGAGCCACCCTTGTCCCGCTGTCCTCAGCACCCCCACCGCCCCCACCTGCCACCTAAATTGATTCAATGATCCTTACTTTGGTAACTACGTGATTAAGTTTGTGATAAAGATGGAACCGTGCACTTGTGAATCTTAGAATTTGTTTCGGGATCTATGGTGCTTGACAAGGATTTGAACTCGTACGATACAACGAGTGACTGTTACAGTTAGTTTATCTTTATATAATTTTTATACATACATATAACTCGTTGTATCTAAGGTTGTTATTGTGCTACTAGAAATAAAAGATGTTTTTTTTTTTTAATATCTGTAAGACTCTATGCTAGACGTTAGGCTAGCCCCTAATAATGAATGATGTTTTTGTTACACTTCCGAGGAAGTATTTGTGTGAAAGTATTTTGGTACTGATGTTATCGCAAGTGTCGGAGAGCGTTGCCCAAATATTATTCAATTCGTAGATTGTTCCCTATGATACGCTAACTATGGTAATAACTGGACTACCTACAACTATTTTCCTGCTTCTGTTTGCCGTGAAAATGAATAACAACAGTATTTTTCCCATTGAGATTTTGTACTTTTAAACTTCATAATTTAATGACATGCAATATTATGAAATAATCTTTAGTTAGATTTTTTTAATATTCATTTTATTTCTTAATTATTCTTACTATTGAATGCGAAATGTTCGTAGGCACTTTAATTCGCATTCGATAGTAAAGAAGACGTATCTACCCATTAAACGATGACCGACCCTGAATCGATCTCAAAGAACTTCGTACTCTTATAACACCTGAATGAACTCCAAAATGGATCACATCGATTCAATGAGCTCTTGACGAGGCCCGTGAGCAAAGCGTGCATTTACATGGAGTGGCCGTGCAGACACACGAGCACACGAGTACAGACGCACAAGCACAGGCCGGACCTACCGTAACGAGCTGTTAAGTGTTGCGAGAGGCTTAATTACTAGCCGGGGGGCAGGGGCGGCTGCGGAGTGCGGGGTGCCGGGTGCGGGGGTCGCGGCACCAAGGGTCGCGTGTCGAGGGACGTACTGCGAGCTGTGTCGCACTTACCAAAGATGCTTTGTTTATCTTCATGTGAGCAATGAGAGACATTGAGATTTCAATTTGTTTTCAATTCTGTTCAACGACTTTTGATTCCTTTATTATGTTTGGGCACGTTTAAACACACCGCAATTCTTTGTTAAGATTATTAGCGTTTTCGTATATAAAGGTCAAGTTGGTATTATCGTGTTAATTTGCGTTGCGGTGTTACACACGGTTTCACTAATAAGTAGCTGTTGCAGTTTGACTGACACCGTCTGCCCAATTGCCCATGTAGTGGACTCGTTAACATCCATGCATAAGTGATGGCACGCAACTGCGTGCTCTGCTTGAGAATTCGATTAATAAACGGGTTTATTAACATCGGAGTAGACTTATTTGAAGTTTTTATGCGATTATTGTTACGTTTTAAAGGTATTTTAGCTTAATGTTGAAGACGCATTCTAAAAAACATCATCCATGGTTAGTTTAAACAAACATGTTGAAGATCCTGTAAATTGTACGCAAAGGCTTACCTAAATATTTTTTTTATTGCAAATTGTTTAAATTCTATACTGAACTCTATTCATAGTGGAATTGTAGCTCATGGCTCGAAACTCCGTAGTAAGTGTGAGAATATAAAACTATATTTATTCCCATAGTTGCGAAAATCACATTTATTAATCAAATCCCAGAAACGTGCGATTCTCGTGAGGTCCTCCCCAACGTGTGCACATATCGACCGGGCGCGGGGGAGAGTCGGCACATAATGAACGCATCTCATCAGCTTATGCAAATAGTTGGCAGTGGGGTGCGACCGTGACGCTGTGCGATACCGTGCGATATCGATCCGGCAACAAGCGTAATGTATGCACTACCCCTCACTGGCGCATGGCGGGGTGCGTCGCCATTGAGTGAGATGAATGGTGCACAATTTTACTTACATTCAAAAATGTTGTATCTATCATCAATTTGGCATTTTTGTATTTAATATCTGATATTTTTAAGTGATAATTATTTTTACGATAGTGCACTCAGCTGTAGGTATTGCATAAATATTCGGAAAAAAATTGTTTTCAGAAATTATCTTTATAGACATTGTGCTTAACTGAAGTTATTATTATAGCTTGATAAGGTCTTTCTGGAGACATCTAAAGCTTAATTACTTTAAAATAACGTCTTAATTTCTGGTAAACAAGCTTGAAGACTCATTCTCATGATCTCGAGGTCAATCAAATGACGATGCTATAGTCATCGCCGATCGTTAATACAATTATCAACGTGGCCGTGTTTACGACGCCGCGCGCCGCCGCGCCGCCGCCGCCGCTGGTCGCTGGTCGCCGGCAGCGCTACACAACTTAAATCTTTCATAAACCGCAATAATAATAAAAAGTGCAATTTACAGCGACGGTGTTGCCGTCCGGTGTCGCTCCGTGCCGGACGACGCCGTCCGCTCCGTCGCTTTATTAAATGACCTTCTTTATTATCTGTTTAACGCCGTTCCGATATTGGACCGGGACGTTTATGTACGCTTTACTGCGCTTTAAGGATTTAATTGTTAATATTGTG
This sequence comes from Aporophyla nigra, assembly GCA_947507805.1. Taxonomy (NCBI): domain Eukaryota; kingdom Metazoa; phylum Arthropoda; class Insecta; order Lepidoptera; family Noctuidae; genus Aporophyla; species Aporophyla nigra. The sequence goes on from OX382301.1 coordinate 25,352,229, forward strand.
TCATTAACGCGAATGTTACGCTCCAAGATTCAGAGAATTTGTGATTACGCGTACGCGTAGGTTTACAGAGTTTATCACTGTGATCCATCGAGATATATTTCACTGTAAACATCGCGAGCGTATCATAACACTGAACTTTACGTAAAATATTAGTAGTGTTTTGATATTATGCCAACCGTGGCAGATAGAATCAGCGGCTATGCTAACACATAAGCTTATGCCTGTACAGTATGATAGAGCCGAGCCACCTTTCATATTCAAATTTATCTAAAAAATATGGACCTCGCAAGGACGGGATAAAATTAAAATTTTACAAAAAAAAACTCCGTACAAACCTTCGGGTATTCACGGTTTATGCATAAGGTTTATGTTTATGAAATTAATTTATTTTTTATATTTGAGTTGACTGAATGAAAGGTTAATTGTGGTTTACGATTTATAACGTACGTATATAAAAAAAAAAACTACTTACTAGATCTCGTTCAAACCAATTTTCGGTGGACGTTTATATGGTAATGTACATCATATATTTTTTTTAGTTTTACCATTCCCTTATTTTAGAAGTTACCGGGGGGACACATTTTACCACTTTGGAAGTGTCTCTCGCGCAAACTATTCAGTTTAGAAAAAAATGATATTAAAAACTTCAATATCATTTTTGAAGACCTATCTATAGTAGATACCCCACACGGGTTTGATGAAAATTTTTTTTTGCGTTTCAGTTCTATGTATGGGGAACCCCAAATATTTTTGTTTTTTTTTTCTATTTTTATCTGAAATTCTTAATGCGGTTTACAGAATACATCTACTTACGAAGTTTCAATAGCATAGCTCTTATAGTTTCGGAAAAAAGTGGCTGAGACATACTCGGACAGACAGACAGACGTGACGAATCTGTAAGGGTTCCGTTTTTTGCCATTTGGCAACGGAACCCTAAAAAGGCCTTTTAGGTAACCACGAACCAACAACATGAAGGTGGCTGTTTTGAGGTATTCGTAGTATTGTGCAATTCGGCGGCGAGGCAGTGAGGGGCAGCCGGGCAAGCGCGGCGCGTCGCAATAATTCGGCTTCAAACGCTCCTTTGTGGCGTTGAACAAAAGGCCCTAGTTGCCGGAATCCAATTTAAAAGTAGCGTTTACTTCGGCGTGTAATCGTTAGTGGACGTTAGGCTGCCGGCAGCCGCGCGACCAGCGGCAGCGCTCACTGGCCTGGAATTGGAGTCATTGTGAAAAAAATACTTAGACAAGTGTCGAGAGGCCTTGTTGTTTGATCCGGTAGCTTTTTATTCGTACCTTTTGAAATAAGAAATTAAAAGAAAAATAATCGTTTAATAAATGTAATAGTTTAGATATTTTTTTTTAAACCGCGGCGTTTTTTGCCGGCTCTTTCCTATAAGAACTGACCAATTGGAGCCGTGCACCTTACTCCTGACGCTTCATAAGGGCCCATGTAGTCTTATGTTAATTAATTATTTTGAGTAATTGAACATTTTCTCCGCTTTTTGAAATTCTCAATTCTTTATTGCGTACCATAATGTTAAAACATAGTTGGAAGGGAAATCATTATTTAAGTCACAATTAAGGACCCTGTCGGGCACAGCAAGATCAAGTAGGAGAGAGGAGGAAGAACACTGGGTGCTTAATTAGAAGTTATATTTTTAGTTAATAATATCATACCTACTATTTTTTATAATAATGTATAGAATTTAAGAATTATAATTATTGTTTTATACACTTGTTCAATTAGTAACTGTAAACTGCTACAAACAAAAAAAAAACGATATATTATATATATATATATATTTTTAAATGATTAATTTTTGTTTAATTCACTGTTATAATTTATTGCGTATTTAATCATTATTTATTATTCATGGTAAGTTTATTTAATTGGAAAGCTCCACATAAGCACTATAAGTTGGTAGGCGTATGTTAATTATAATTTATCATTTAAGTATTCGCCTATACTATAGTACCATTTACTTACAAGGAAAAGTTTCAATTTATTGATAAATATGTGATGTTTATTTACATTCTTTATTATTTCGGGTAACTTATTATATATTTTAATGGCCATGACAAAGGTACTATTAGAGTGTATTTTTAGACGCGATGTTGGTATGTTTAGTCTATTTTTATGCCTTAAAGTAATTTTTGTTTGTATGTCCTCTCTTTTTGTAAAGAATGCTTCAGGCTTATGTTTTATGCATAAGTTTTCCGATAACGTAAACGCTCCTTTGATCAACTTTTGATAATCTCGAATAAAGAACCGGCCAAGAGCGAGTCAGCCTCGCGCACCGAGAGTATATATGATTGCAGTTACTATTACAGTTTTAGGTCAGTGAAACTAAGGTATTTTTTGTGGATAATTTATTTCGGAGATAAGGGGAGGAAACGGTTTTTTTACCTCTTGTCTAAAGTCAAAAAAAGGAAGATGTTTGAGAATGTACTAATAGCGTTCTTTCATATGATATGCCAGATGCCCAAGTAGCCCCACTTTGAATTTTTAAGACCCTGTTCAGTCCCTGTTGTAAAAAAATATACATATTAGTAGTTCTTGAGATATCCAGTCGACGTGACGGGCGGATCCAGAGATGGACATACGGACAGACAGGCTGACTCTCACCATAAGGGTTCCCTTTTACTATTTTGGTACAGAACCCTGAAAAGAACATTAATTACAACTGTTGATATCCATCACCATTGCAAATAACGTGAAGGCATGCCATTTGCATGCGTCATCATCTGCCTGCCTTCTCCCAATTATATTGGGGTCTACTTCCAGTCTAACCGGATGCAGCTGAGTATCGGTATTTTGCAGGGAGCGACTACATATCTGACCTCCACAGCCCAGTTACTGGGTAATACGATACCCCTTGGTAAGACTGCTTGTCAGATTTTCTAGCTTCTGTCGACCCGTAACCACTGTCAAATCTACGAATGACAGCCGGGACCAACCGCTTAGCGTGCTTTGCAAGGCACGGAGGGGTCTTGTTATGTAAAGATGGTCACCAATCCACGGATCAACTGCGCCAAGCGTAGCTTAACCTGATCGATTCATTCGTGCGGCTGTTATTAATTTGTATGCATTCACATCAAGTTAAATTATATTAATTAAATTATGTTACGTGACCTCGACTGTCTGTGAGGATTCTAAGATGCAAGTTGCATCTAGCATGTGCGTCAAGCCTTAGTCAGTGCACGCGCCGCGACGTGGGGCTGGCGGCGGTGCAGGGCGGGCGGTAAGGTTAGGGTAGGGGGGGGGGTGGAGGAGGCAGCCGCCCAACAGCCAATATTATACGGTCGTAGTTAGCGCGCACTGATATTAAGAATTCCACAGAGCACAGAGTAGGGAGAGCTAGTTTAAAAACGTTTACCTGAAGAGTATATTGATGTGCTATTTGTGCTAGCTGGTGGCTTGAGTCGATAGATAGTATATTGATGAGCTACTTGTGCTAGCTAGTGGCTTGAGTCGATTGATAGTATATTGATGTGCTACTTGTGCTAGCTAGTGGCTTGAGTCGATTGATAGTATATTGATGTGCTACTTGTGCTAGCTAGTGGCTTGAGTCGATTGATAGTATATTGATGTGCTACTTGTGCTAGCTAGTGGCTTGAGTCGATTGTTAGTATATTGATGAGCTACTTGTGCTAGCTAGTGGCTTGAGTCGATTGATAGTATATTGATGAGCTCCTTGTGCTAGCTAGTGGCTGGAGTCGATTGATGGTAAATTGATGAGCTACTTGTGCTAGCTAGTGGCTTGAGTCGATTGTTAGTATATTGATGAGCTACTTGTGCTAGCTAGTGGCTTGAGTCGATTGATAATATATTGATGAGCTACTTGTGCTAGCTAGTGGCTTGAGTCGATTGTTAGTATATTGATGAGCTACTTGTGCTAGCTAGTGGCTTGAGTCGATTGATAGTAAATTGATGAGCTACTTGTGCTAGCTAGTGGCTTGAGTCGATTGTTAGTATATTGATGAGCTACTTGTGCTAGCTAGTGGCTTGAGTCGATTGATAGTATATTGATGAGCTACTTGTGCTAGCTAGTGGCTTGAGTCGATTGATAGTAAATTGATGAGCTACTTGTGCTAGCTAGTGGCTTGAGTCGATTGTTAGTATATTGATGAGCTACTTGTGCTAACTAGTGACTTGAGTCGATTGATAGTAAATTGATGAGCTACTTGTGCTAGCTAGTGGCTTGAGTCGATTGATAGTATGAGTAGCGTTTCTTTATTTGTGAGGAGTGCGGCAAATTAATATCACTGCTGATTCTAAAGGGATCCATTTGTTAGAGACAAGCCTTCACTAATGAATTGCCATTGACTCGCTAAGACGAGTATATTATGAAATTTTAAATCAACTCATATAACTATTCATATTGAGTCTTGTGTAAACTATTCATTCTGTACGTGGAAGGAAACTGGCTTTCAAAATGAATGAATAGATAATTACTGGGCACAGAACCAATTATCACACCACGGATTAAAAAAAAACACACAAAAGCAAACCATATCTTCCTGTCATGTCACTAATCAGCCGTTGTCTCTGCCCCGCGACACTACTCTACAATCTGAGATTGGAGCGACGGCACAAAGTTGGTAATTGAAAAATCTTTCCGGTCCCCTCGCCCCGCGCCCCGCGCCGCACCCCGCACCCCGCACCCGTGGCCCGGCGGGAATTAAACTTAACTGTAATTACATGTGTTATGTTTAATTGGAAAATGGACGCCTTGTCCTAAGTACCTTCGAGACGGTCAAGTACGTAGGTAAGTAGGGAGGCTTCTCTAGTTAGTTGCTATTGATAATAACATGAGGATAGTCAGGTAATGGAAATGAGTTCAGATATAATTAATGTTGGGCAGCTGCCTATATTATCGATAGCTTCCATGGGGTATTAAGTCCACATAACTTTTCCGCATCTGTTGGGATATTTGGGGTTACAATGGCATCCAGAAAAGTCTTTCAAGTGACATGTGAAGCGAGCTCGGGGTCTCACGCTGAGCAGTCGCATTTACTAAACTATGAGGTCAAACCTTGCAGAATACTGAAGAAACAATGACAGTTAAGTTTAGATAACGTTTCAGTTGTGTTATTGTTTCCGCCGCAGCTTTTAAAGTATCGGATTTGTGCTATTGTCAATTTGTGCAGACGTTCATAATATGTATTTACAAAGGAGAAATATTAAAAATTACTAACTATTTCCTTCATCGTAATTGTGTTTGTGTCCATTGACTCAATGGTACAACAATGACTGGTTTTGAACCTGCAAACCAGAGAACAGATGAGTCCAAAAACCATCCTATTGTATTTATTTAATGCTTCGAATTTTTTATTTCTTAATTGGGCATCACCGGTAACTCAAAAATTTAGTTTAGTTTAGTTACTTGCAACCCAAAATAATATAATTCATTTCATAGTTTATCTCGTCTCACTTACAAAATAATATTAGAAGACCCTACTACGATAGCGCGTAGCCAAAACAACTCGTAGCGTAGCATATGAAACTCATCGCCGCCGTAGCGCATTAGAATATCTATGCTACGGAATGTCGTAGCATCATTACCTATGCTACGAATTCCGTAGCATAGATAATTTGAAAACACCACACAGCTGTCATAGTACTATAAGGTGGGTCGTCGTGTCGTGGCATCCCATTCCTACCCTTAGTGGACAAGGTGGGGGTGATCGAGGAACGGGGAGGGGGGTGATAGGGGGGCAAGAGGGGGACATCCATTCGTCAGCTCTCCGCAGAAATGTTTTCATTTTTATTTCATAAATAAAGAGTGGAATTCCGCCCGCCACGTAATGAGGCAGTGCTGCTGTCCGTCGCTCGTAGACTCGTAGCGGCTACTGAGCGCAGTTGGGAAACTTTGCAACTGTCGGTGCCGAGGCGTTAGCCGCCCGGCTTTTTTATTTTAGGGTGGAATGCAATTTTCATGCAACGAAATCATTATTAATCAATCAGGGGTAGCACAGTTCGAATGAAACTGAATGAATAACTTTTTAAAGAATTTATATCTCATCATTTGAAACTTTTATGAAATAAATACAACGTTCCTCACTCGAATTAAAAACCCAAAGAGCTTGGTATGAATACATCAATATTTCCAATCTGTATGAGCTACTTGGTCCCGGGGGGCGGGCGGTTTATTGCTCCACCGTAGCGAGGAGTCATGAATACTTCTGCCGCTCTGTAATGTCTTTATGGATCATACAAATAAGGAGTATAAATTATATTATTCATCTTTCTTAAAAATATTCAACTTAGATATTCTTTCGGTATTGCTTCTCAAATATTAATATTATATTAGCATATTTATTTTCCTACAGTATAGTAAATTCATTTTGAACAAATGTATTTTAATTATATTACGTGCAATATTTAAACAAAATGTAACTGAATAAACTGTAACATCATGATTACATAAAGCCGTGAAGTATAGAACATAAAAAAAGTTCTAAAATATTAACTGAGGCGTCAAAGTAACGTCATGTGCCCTTAGCATATCTCTACTTGTTATGTTCTGTGCGCGAGTGTCGCCCCTGCGCGCTCTACTCGCTGTACCCGTGACGCTACCCGTTCTTTTATAACGATATCCTCACTTTTATGACTCTATCATGTTTTGTTTTTATTTCTTCATTTTGGATGTAGGGAAGTTCGAGAAACTGGTCGGTTTAAACAATTATTGTCTAAGAAAGACAGACTTGACGTGATGGAAAATTTCAAGCCTTTTAGCAAAGTTATAAATCTGACAGTTCCTTAGTCATGTAGATTCTATGCCTAAAGTGATGTCGATGCAGTGAATTGATAATACCTTCAAATCAATAACATAAATAAAAAATGTTCAAAAAATAAATGTAAACACATTCCTACTCGTTGTGTTCATTCAGTTACATCATAAACTAGTTTATCTGCAACTACAATGATTCAAAACAACTTATAAATAAAGATAAAACATTATCAATATAAATCGTTCGCCGAGAAAATTGGATATTCACATGATTTGAGCGCTATTCAAAGAATTGAATGAAAATTCAAAGCCGAGAGGGTCTCGACATGCGATTACGTTGTAAACAACTGCCTACATACACGCAGTGTTTAAAGTAGCGCCACCCGAGGCTCCACGCGAGGGCGAAAGGGCAAAGTAATTGGTCTCGAGAGCGGCAACAAGGGGCGAAGCCCTACCTCCAACATATTGCAAACATATTCTCCGCTTGAAATTTATTGTAAATCGCGGCGGGCGGGGATTTGAATTCGGTTTTGGCCCCTCCGCTGTCAATAAACCGAATAGACTTTGGAAATTCGCTACATTCGCCCGATGTTTGTGTTTGCTGCCTTCGCTTTTTCTGTTCTTGCGAAAAAATCTCCCCGTCCCCCGCGGCCCGCGCCCCTTACCCCGCGCTCTCGCTTCCGATTTTATTTATCTAAGGTTTTCCATTCCGTCGTAATTGTGTGAGTTGCGAGCTCGATTGTTGCTAAAGCGAATATTTATTTGGGCTTCAGTTTGCTTTCCATTTGCTCGCGCCTCGCGCCTCCAACGTCTATGTATGTAAGTGGCTATGTATGTATGGCGACGACGAGCTCACTTTTAGCGGCATTGTGCTACAAATTGAATTTGCGGGGACTCAAATCAAATGTTGTCGTAAGAAATGACTTGTCGCCGCGACTGACACTATCAAAAAATTGATCGTTCGCCAGCTTATGAGGACACAATCGTTCGGTAATAGTACCCACTGCAGGCTATATCGGATATTACAATAACACCACATTACTACCTATACTTACTCAGATACTGGAACTTACCATGAACTATAACGTACCGTTAGGCTAGTATCTATAACTGTTAGTGATAGAAAATAGACGGACAGATGCCAAACAGGCTTAAAGTTTCCCTTAGAATATCAAAACTTTCGAAAATAAATTATGATGGCAATAGGTTTATGTAACAAACTGTAATCAGCCGAATGAAGAGCTTACTCGTAGCCGGACCTAGGATCATGATATATTGTAATAGCCTGACCCAAAACTCAGTTTATGATTTGTGAGCCCCAAACAATATACTCTACATGAACATTTAGGTAATTTGTCAATAAATTGTAGCAATAACATTAGTACAATGAAACGCGCAATCAGCATTAGCCGGAATATATTTGGCGTAAATCTTTCACGGCAGCTTTTATGTATATCGTAAAAAACGGCCAAGTGTCCGAGCGCGCTATAAATATGGTCGTAAAGAGAGCGAGCGGCGGCCGGCGACCAGCGGACAGCGTCCTGCACGCGGCCGCGCCGCCGAGCGACACTTAGTTTAGTTAGATCACAGGTATGTTACTGAAGTGTTGCGGTGATTATACACATTTGACTAGGAAACAAACAGCCAAATCTTACAAACAGTTCTATGGGACTTCAACAAACAATGCTTGTTGGTCAAAACGCTCATCTTTTCACTCCGTATATGGTCCGCGAAGGGGAGAAAAATGTGACGCAAATCTTTTTGTAAATCATTGATGTTTATTTATTGACACATTACAATGATTACGTACAATGTAACGCGATATAAAACACTAAACAGCGTCGAACACAGCGGTTGGTAATGCTAATATTGCAGTTGAAATATTTATATAAGTAGCATTATGGTCTTATGAAGACTGAATCATGAGAAAAAGTATTACAATATCAGACGTTTGTGCGGAGTTTTTATAAAATCTGGTTATATATTGTTTCATTGAGAGCTTGTATGGTTCAACAAGCGTCATATCAGCTATCTAGGAATGATATCCAGGCCTTGTCCGTCTTTACAATGTTTGGTATGATGTTATCGCGCCGTTTTTACCGCCACATCCCAAGGAAGAGGTTCCTGAATAAAACATTTGCTTTTTACTAAATAATACAGCTTATTACTTTATCAATCGACAGATGGCGAGGTGCTGACGCCGGGAAGCTGCTCCTTCTGCGACCGGAGACATGGATGAAAGAACCGGCGCATTTAGGTAAACAAACAAGTTTATTTGTAGTTTTTTTTTGGGGAAAAATACGAGCAATAGCAAATCAAATACCAGTTAGTGTTGTATCGGTTCAATCACAGTAAAGCGGGCTCGATGGCGGTCGCTCAGAGCCGCCAGAGCCGCGAGAGCCGCAGGATCCCGCTCGCCACGATATCATATCATAACGCGCCGAACTTTACGTGCGCGAGCCAAGAGTGGTAATAGTGAGATGCGGTATTTCTGGACATCTTGACCTCAGAATAACAAAATAATTTGAACCACGAGGAATTCTACATGTGTCGTATAAAGGTTCGCTAGGAATATCTACCAAGAGACACTTGTTATAAGAAAACATTTAAAAGGAAACAACTGTGAAGGCTGTAAGGGCAGCATACGGATCTTATATCGAACTATCGACCCATTTCACATCTGAGGCACGTAATCTAACTGTTCTCGAGGGTCGTCAAAAACCACCTCGCCAGGAGACTTGATGAGTTCCAGCCACCAGAACAAGCCGGTTTTAGAGAAGGCTTCAGTATCGTAGACCACATCCATACTGTATGGCAAATTGTATGGAAGACAGAACAGTACGTTCAACCGCTGTGTATGGCATTTGTAGCCTACGAGAAAGTTTTCGACTCTATTGAAATATGGGTAGTTCTGCCTCTGCAATACTGTCGAATAGACTGGTGCCCTATCGAAGTGTTGACATGTTTGTTTGATGCTGTCACGATGACTGCAGAACCTGGATAAGAAAACAAGCCCCATCTAATTGATCTGGGATGTGAGACAAGGGCATGTGATATCCCGAAACACTAATGCGTTACAAAACGTAGAGGCAAATAGTTGCACCAGATCCCGCACAGCTTAAATAGTCGGTCAGACTGGTTCAAAAATTTAAGGTTTTGTCATTTCATAAGTAGCGTCATAGTGAATAAAATATTTTGATTTTGCACTATGGAGTGGGTTATCCTCGAAGTTTCTTTGAAGAATAAAGTCAGGAATTAAACTATCCCAAAAAAAACCAGAGCAACCGACACAGTTTGCAGAGTCAGCTAGCTGAAGTGGCAGTGGGCTTATCATGTATGTCAAAGGACCGATGGCCAACGAATCTATTTGTGCAAACCCCGTATCAGCATGCGTACTTTGGGACGGCCGCCGCAAAGCTGACGCGCTTAAAAAGTAGCACCGGACTAAGCGTTGTGGCGCAGCCTGGGAGAGGCCTATGTCCAGCAGTGGACTGCGATAGGCGGAGTTGATTGCAATTTAGATTGTTTCCAATGATGTTGGATACAGGAACACGTACCATATCAACAGCGTAGCGTCTTCCAACCTGTAAGTCGCGATTGAACGCTATTCTCTCTAAGACAAAGTGTGTTATTTCTCGCGGGATCCTTCGAAAGGGGCGCGCGGTTTGCTTGAGGGTGTAGGGTAGGCAAAGGGGGTGGGAGGGGGTGGTTGGGCTTTGTAGGTACTATGTTGTAATATTTTTACGAGCGCGTTTTATTGTCGCGGCGCGCGATAAATTTGTCAGCGCGCCCTGCACCCCGGCTGCAACTGGATACTATTCCATGAATAGTAATCTATCGATGATGGCTTTGTTACACTATGACAGATCTTTTACTTGGTACAGCTAGTGCGTGCAAGCATAGAAATATTCAAAAAAGGTCTATTATACGTAAACCTGTCATTGGTGCCGATTCTGTTGTACACTGAACTAAACTATCTCTAAAATTCCTTACTTTTGGCTATGAGAATATTAACGCTATTCTGCAAGAAAAAATCTCTAAATTTAAAAATGATTTTGACACGACTAAAAACGAATTTGACAATCAACGTGGTTTTTTTTTCTTTTGGTTTCGCAACGTGGTACTTGTGTGTGCTACGCAATGAATTTTTTAGAGACGAAGGCGCGCGCAAGGGGGCAGCCTAGATGTGTTTTATATGGAATTTTACACTATTTGTATGAAAAAAAAAAAATACCCACGTGTTGAGATTTAAATGTTCCAGGGTTTCATAAAGGGGGTCGAAAATTTCATTATTTTTGCGATAGGACACGCCATTTTCGAGATATAAGCAAAATAAAAAATAAAAAATACAGCACTATTTTTGCACGTGAAGGCGAGGCGTTGCGCGTTGGTGTGAATTTTTGTTCATGACCACTAGTTTTATTCCACACCTTTTTAATCGCGATTAAAAATAGTCAGGTTTAGTCAAAATAAATTATTAGAGTCAAAATTTTTGGTGAAAACCGGTAAACTCAGAATAGCAAAATTGTCATTTTCACTAAACTAATAACTCAGTGCAATCTTAGTGCTGTCAAACTAAAATATAGTTAAGTTGTGTCACTTTAGTATATTTCAGAATAGGAAATCGTCGTTTGAAAGGAATAAACCAAATTTTAGTGATTTTTAGTTTAGTTTAGAGAATTTTTTACAACAGAATCGGCACCAATATCGTACACAAATTTGCTACTTTAGCGAATTAATAGCAACAGTCAGTTAGGCACTCTTAAGCTTATTTTAGTTCTGGAGATAAAAGTCCTCGACCACTATGGAAGTGGTTGAAAAGTGCAATGCAGTTAAAATTCAAAATGAGTAAAGTCTTTACCTTTTATCCATGGCAATAGATGAACACTGCTTATAAAATTAGCGGCTTTCCTGTCAACAGTTATCATGTAGTTTCCTCATAACGATTCTCATTGATCTTGGGAATTATAAGGTCGCCAATTAATGTAATTACCAGAACCTAGGTAAATAGACTACAACGAAGTTTATGTTTTAGAGTACCTACCTTCAGGCTTTAGCGTAACTGAATCATACAAATCGAGCCAGGAAAGTGTTGACAACTGTAGTTGTTGCTAATCAATTACCCAAGCCAATTAAAATCTTGGCGTTACTCTATCTAGATCACTTTAAACCGTCACGTTTCCCGTGCCGTGTGTAAACCGGGCGTGATTTACGTAAACCGTCCCGGCGCCGCCGCCCCCAATAATTACCGCATACTACTGCTTTAACATCGACATATTAGAACACAAAAAGCTTCGCCGCGAGTGTACATTGCTTAAGTCAGGGTTTTGTTTAACTCATAACTAATATGCTTCACTATTATAAATTGGATAAAGCAAACTCAAAGCCATTGGTTCAATTTCATCATTTACACGCACTGTTGTCAATTCAAAGGTCCCTGTACCAATACCAGTCGTATATGATACGACTGGTATTGTGGAACAATGACATGTTAGAAAGTGGAAGCTCAAACCGCCCATCCGCCCATCCCAAACCGTAGTAGATTCTTATGGAAAATAATGGGCAACAAAACGTCATCCAAACTTTTAAATAAAATAGAAAATTCCTTGTTGTCTTGAGTTTGATTTACATATCCAACATAATTCAATATCGAAACGTTGTTTTGTAGAATGTAAGTACTAACAGCTACTGATATACGTGAGTTACACTGAAAGTTTTAAGAAAATATAAAACGGAATGATGTAGTAGCCTGTTAATATTTTTAGTGCTTTTCTAAGTATGGTCGCATTCGATGGAACCACTGACTGATGCAATACCACCATTCAATAGGGGATTCTTCCACGCCTTTTTCAAACGCATCTTCTGAGTTCATAAAATGAATTCCTCTAAGTTTATCTTTTATTTTTGGGAATAAATAGAAGTGTCAAGGTGCTCGGTCGGGACTGTAAGGAGGATGACTCACTAACTCCACATGTTCGATACACAAATATTCGATAGTCCGCCTGGCGGAGTGAGCTTAGTCGTGCTGGAGGAGGATCCTGGTTCTTGGGCGCTGCTGTTCAACATTTTCCAACACAAGTGATAAAAAATGACTGACATATCAATCTGCAATAAAGTCCTTTTAACCTCTCCGAAAATTGTTGCTAAATGACCCGTCCTTCCAAACAATGAGGCAATCTTCTTTTTCCCTTGACTTCTTTGGTTTCGTAACAATATAGCTTTCATCAACTGAGACGATGTCATATACAGCATTCGAATCATAAATACTTTTCAAGCATTGAGTGGCACCAATCTTAATAAGTTTGATGTTTTCAATTTTCCGTCAAATTATGAGGTATCCATCTATTGCAAAGCTTTCTGACGCCTAAATGTTCATGTAATACTTTTTGTACTTAATTCAATGACTAAAGCTGCCCGAACCTGTTAATATGCCACCATCATTGTCATTGTCCATCATTAGCCGCACAGCACTCACATTATCTTCAGTACTCGCCTTAGATGGACGTCCTTCTCGTGAATCATCAGTGCTTATGCTTCGACCACGGTAAAACTCATTAAACCATGTAAACAGTGGCACGGGACTTTGTCATAAAATGCTACTCGAAGTCTATCGTAACATTGTTGTTGAGTAAGACCGTAACGAAAGTCGTAACAAATCCTTGAGGAAAATTTTCTTTAGTCAAATTCATTTCGACGTATGACAGACACTTTTTAAATTGCCACTGTTTCGTAAAAACAAATGACGTGTGAATTAATTACCCATCTACAGATTCGAAAGGACATTGGCCGCCGAAGAATATAATATATATATATAATATAATATAAAATAAAATAAAGAATCCCCTTTTTTGCGGTGCCGGGCGGAGACTATTTACTTCTCAAAAATTAAGTCGTAATTTTATAAGTCCAATTTTATTTTATCAACATTTCTTTCACCCTAGTATTAGAAACCGTAATTAATCATTATTTTATTGAATCAAAGGTAGTTCTGCCATTAAAACTTAACCTGAATGTTGCCGACATAGACGACAGATTATGTCAATTAAATGGTAGTAATCGATTGAAAATATCGATATATTACTATTCCGCCTACTAAAAGTACCGGATATGTTTACGATAGCTTTTCTCCGGTCATAATCTAGGTCTCATGTAACTGATTAGACGTATATTCAAATCGCGGATTAAAATAGGCAGCGGGCGGGCTAAAATAAAAAATAAAATAGAAATAGGTAGTAAATAAACTGAAACATGAAGGAATTATAATCTGAGAATATATATGTCTTGGTCAGATCGTAAAATTGATCACTTTATATTGTGACTAGTCATTTCATGAAATAGTTGCATTTTATGATATGGCCAACTAAAACTGGCTAGATCGTTTACAAATTAACGTTTGAAGATATCTCAATCGACGTTTGGCCATATAATTAATGCAGGCTTTCTACGATGATAAAAGGTCTAAATAAAGTAGGAACTTACACATTGCTCTTGTAAGAACAAACATAAGCTTAAAATTAAAACTCTCCATTCAAACCAAAAGCTAATTGCAATTAAAAGAGATATGTTAAACTGTGCATCAAACTAAAAATACTAGTTGTGTACCAAATAATGGACTTTTTACAATAGGCAACATGCAATACTTTTATTTTTGTTTTTACTTTAACGAATTTCATGTAGAATAGACCACAAATATATAAAAAATTGAAATATTGTAATTTATCGGAATAAATGCGGTTTTAAATTGACAGTTTAAATTTTCCCGCGAAAACGGACCTATAGTTCCCATGACGTCATTCCTGTCTGTCACTGGTCGTATTTGTTCGTCGGATTTCATACTTTTGCATATTTTTTCGACTTTCGAGATAATTTTTTTTTGTAATAATTTTAAATGGGCCATCCATCAACATCAGGTGATCATAACAATACCACTAATAATCCCAAAAAAGCCGCGTTTATTCATGTTTTTTGCCAATGAGTCCGTATCTACTTCAACAAAGTTTCCAAATAAATTGTTTTTGACTGGACCTTCTGACCCCAAAACTGAGAAAAAGTTGGTTTCAAGCTGCGAAAAGAAATTTCAATTTTCTCTAAACACCATTGCAATACTCAATACTTTATTGCATTCCACAATACATCATATCATCATCATGCATCATTCATTCTTCATTGCATTGCTTTCTTTCTTTTTAGGGTTCCGTTGCCAAATGGCAAAAAACGGAACCCTTATAGATTCGTCATGTCTGTCTGTCTGTCTGTCTGTCCGAGTCTGTCACAGCCACTTTTCTACGAAACTATAAGAGCTATGCTGTTGAAACTTGGTAAGTAGATGTATTCTGTGAACCACATTAAGATTTTCACACAAAAATAGAAAAAAACAATAATATTTGGGGTTCCCCATACATAGAACTGAAACCCAAAATTTTTTTTTCATCATACGTACAGGCGTGTGGGGTATTTATGGATAGGTCTTCAAAAAATATACTTAAGTTTCTAATATCATTTTTTCTAAACTGAATGGTGTGCGCAAGAGACACTTCTAAAGTGGTAAAATGTGTCCCCCCCCCCCCCCCGTAACTTCTAAAATAACGGAATGATAAAACTAAAATAAAAATTTGAAGTACATTACCATGTAAACTTCCACCGAAAATTGGTTTGAACGAGATCTAGTAAGTAGTTTTTTTTTTAATACGTCATAAATCGTAAACCACAATTTACCTTTCATTCAGTCAACTCAAATATAAAAATAAAAAACATTTATTTTCATAAACATATACCTTATGCATAAACCGTGAATACCTGTAGGTTTGTACGGAACCCTCGGTGCGCGAGTCCGACTCGCACTTGGCCGGTTTTTTGCATTATTCGATGCTGTGAACTGTAAAGATCACTTGGACGTAAGTCAGCGAATATACTTTTTATATTAAAAATTAAAAAATTATTTTGTGTGCTTTTCCATATTTTGAGAAATTATCTAGTAGAAAAAACAAATATATTCATATGCTTAATAATCATATGCAGTTTTTGGTCAGTCACTACAGTGATAAACTTATATTTTTTGATACCAACATTTTTGTTGATAAGTTAAAATCAACAAGGAACTCAGTGTATCTGCCCCTTATGTTTAGACATAAAATAGCGAGGCTATTAGCTTATATTAACTCAGACATAAGTAGTATGTCGAAGTCTTGTTTATTTACTGTTGGTACTTATATTAACTCAGACATAAGTAGTATGTCGAAGTCTTGTTTATTTACTGTTGGTACTTATATTAACTCAGACATAAGTAGTATGTCGAAGTCGTGTTTATTTACTGTTGGTAGTGATACTAACACTACTATTGATACGCCTAGTAGTTTAAACTAGTAGGTGCGACAACGGATGAGCCGCATATGTTGAATGTTGTTCATCAAAATATGCAGGGTCTGTCCGGCAAAGAGTTAGAGTTAAGCTTATTTATAGAGAATCATGATGTTCAGGTGTTATGTTTAACTGAACATTGGTTGAAAGAACATGAAGTAGTGTTTATCAATGATGATAATTTTACTGTACAAAGTTTATTTGCGAGAAAAAGGGCCATCCGCGGTGGTTCTTTAGTTCTTGTTTCAAACAAGCTGAAATGTAAGCAACGTTTAGATTTAGTTAATCTTTCTATTGAGCGCACTATTGAGTTGTCTTGTGTTGAACTCGAGCGATACGTTATAATTTGCGTTTATCGACCCCCCTCTGGGGATTTCATTTGTTTCGAATCAGTCATGGAGGATTTACTCAATAAGTTAAAATCAAGTAATAAAAGTATAGTTGTATGTGGAGATTTTAATATTAATATTCTAGAAGTTACTCCATTAAGTATTAGACTTCTCAATCTGTTTAGGTCATTTAATTTATTTAACTTGTTTTTTGAACCAACCAGGATCACGGCATGTTCGTCAACTTGTCTTGATAATATATTTAGTGATTGTGATGCCAAAAATAAATTAGTGTTAACTGATTTAACGTCCGACCACTGTGGTTTGCTATCCAGTTTCCCTATGCCATTGTTTAAAAAGGCGCGTAAACTTGAATGCAGGCCTTATACAGCTAGTCGTTGCACCAAGTTTAAAAATAATATAGCTCGCAGAATTGCACCATCTATAGTAGAACACGATAATCCTAATGCAATTTATGAAGCCCTCTTTGATGTAGTGCAAAAAGAGTACAAATCTACTTTCAAGACCAAAACCATCGACATTAATGGCACCTCCGTTGGCTTTAACCAATGGGCTACTCCAGGTATTTACAAAAGTAGAGCGCGGCTTTACGAGTTATATGGTTTAAAAAAATACAGGTTTGATACTCCTTTCCTAGAGTATGTAAAAAAATATTCAAAATTATTTAAACAGATTAGTAATAGTAATAATAATAATAATATAATATGTTTATTAGTACATAAAAAAAAACAACAATACAGAACATAGCATATGAAAACAATGGGTTGTACTACCATGCTTAAAATTATTTTCAGTTTTCCGGGCTCCTAAACTAGGTACGCAGACCTGTATTTTAGGATTCGGAGATTTTGCGGCTTCAATTTATATAATACAACGTGACTTTCCTGTTTGTTTACAATCGTTGTTGACACAGCAAATGGAGTGAATGATTGTGGATGTGTATTAAGGAGTGTGTATATGAAAGTAGTTTGTGTGTAGTGACGTGTGTATGTGAAGTGTGAGTGTTTGATAAGCTTTCTTTCAAGGTATATTTGATTAAGCTATGATTCTATAGCCAATAAATGTTCTGTTTCATCATAAGTTAAGGATAAGAGCCATTTTCTTAATTTATTTTTAATAACATGTAAGTTACATGTGTACAACGGAATAATTTTATTTATTTTATTATACATGCGTGAACTTTGAGCCAACAATTGTCGACTTGTAAATGCAAAACGACAGGGGTTTGCTTTACATATAGGGAAACCCTGGCGTCTTAGAAGCAGATTTTTATCTAATGGAAGGTTAGAGTGTCTCCGTAGGACAGAACGATAGACATATAGTTGCCTTACTGTGAGAACTTCGGCTTCAGAGTATAATTGATCAGTTGGGTAGTCTCTAGGTTTAAAGAGCATCACTTTAAGAACTGCTCGTTGTGCACGTTCTGCAAAGACCATTGCGGTTTTGTAAGTACCACCCCACACCGGGATACAGTACATAATGATAGACTGACAAAGACTGAGGTACACAAGAGTCTGGATTTCAGAATTGGCGGAATGCCTGAGTTGTTTAAAAATATATATAAGTCTCCTGATTCTAGTGCAGAGTGCCTCTATATGCGCGTGCCAGTTAAGTTCTTCGTCAATAATTACTCCCAGGTACTTAATATTGGGAACTGAGCTGAGAGCAAGACAGTTACAACCTACTGACTGAGTGGGAGGACAAGTGTGAGCTTTAATTTTGTGAGAGACAGATGATGGGGTCTTTGAATGTGGGCGACGGAACCTGATTAGTTTCGTCTTATCTAAATTCAACGTCAGCAGGTTAGTTGACAACCAGTCCATTATTAATCGGAGCGAGTATTCTGCTCTATCTCTGGCTTGCTCCCAGTTTTTGCCAAACACTAGAAGTGCTGTGTCGTCAGCATATGAGAAGATTTCGCAATTAGAGATGGAGAGCCTGCATAGATCATTGATGTATATTTGGAAAAGTGTCGGTCCCAATATACTACCTTGTGGGATGCCATAGGTGAGCTTTTCATATGAACTGGTGACTGAATCGATGAGAGCACACTGGTATCTATCACAGAGGTAGTCATTAAATAATTTGAGAGTTACTCCACGCACTCCTAAGCTTTCCATCTTTGAAATAAGTCGAGGGACAGAGACCGTGTCAAAAGCTTTAGTGAAATCTAAGAAAATACCATAGCAGTGAAGTTTATTATCTAGTTGGCTTACTACACTATTAGTGAAGGCAGCTACGGCATCCTCCGTACAAATTCCAGATCTAAATCCGTACTGGTTTTGAGCTATTAATTTATGTTTTTCCAGAAAGCTGACTAAGCAATTGTTCAGAATTCTCTCCAGAACCTTTGAAAGCGTACTCAGAACAGAAATAGGTCTGTAGTTTGTGACTCGGTCTCTGCCCCCGCTTTTATATATAGGATGCACTACGGCTCTCTTAAAAGCTTCAGGGAAGATTCCAGAGTCTATGGACAGGTTACAAATATGAGTGACTACGGGGGTTAAGGTAGTGCATGAACTTTTGATAACTCTGGCTGGAATATTATCCCACCCTGTAGCACAGTCACTACGAAGGTCATGGATAATTCTACCTACTTGCTCCTCATCCATAGGGAGGATGACAAGAGAGTTAAATGATTGGCTGGGTAGAGATGTTGTAGCAGTGGAGATGATGCCAGGTCCAATTTTCGACGCTAGGTTAGTACCTATATTGACAAAGAACTCATTTACTTTGTTTACCGAAGTTTTAAGTGCTTTTGCTAAATCCAAATTTTTAAGCGATCAAATTAAAAATTCAAATAATAAAATAAACACTACTTGGAAAATCATTAACAATGAGACGGGTAAATCGGTTAAACAAGAAAAACAACTTGAAATTTTGGTCGACAACAAATTAGTTAATACGCCAGCTGACGTAGCACAGGCATTTAATGAGTTTTTTGCCAACATACCTGTAACTACGACTCGCTCCTTAAATTCGTCCCCGTCTAAAGCTGATAATCTTTTGCATAGTAGTGTGCCAAAAAGTAGTTGCCTATTCAATTTTGAACATGTAACGCCTCTGGATGTAGTTAATGTTTTTAACACACTTAAGTCTAAAAACACTGGTGATTTCTGGGGCATTTCCATCAAACTATTAAGTAATATAATAGACATCGTAGCCCCCTATTTAGCTGTTCCTTTTAATAAATGTGTTGATGTCGGAACTTTTCCTGCCCTCATGAAGAGTAGCAAAGTCATACCATTATTTAAATCAGGTAATAAAAATGACGTTTCTAATTTTAGGCCTATTTCTATCTTACCTGCATTTAGCAAAATATTTGAAAAGTTAATCCTCAAGCAGTTGCTAAGACATTTTAATTTAAATAGCCTCCTTCATAATGAGCAATATGGCTTTACAAATGGTCGTTCAACTACAGATGCGGGTGTTGCTCTCTTGAAACACATTTTTAACGCATGGGAGAACTCGCAAAATGCTATCGGAGTATTCTGTGATCTCTCCAAAGCCTTTGATTGCGTGCACCATGACACGCTTTTGCGTAAACTACGTCATTACGGTGTCCATAACGAAGCTATAAACGTAATAAATTCTTATTTACATAATAGGTTCCAATGTGTAGATATTAATGGTGTAAAATCTGCCGGGCTACCGGTTCAGTTAGGTGTGCCTCAAGGCTCTATACTCGGCCCATTCTTGTTTTTAGTGTATATCAATGACTTACCATTCTTTTTAAAGGGTATTTGTGACGTTGTACTGTTTGCAGATGATACATCTCTTATTTTTAAAGTAGACAGGAACAGACCAGATTTTGACGACGTGAACAGTGCACTCTCAATGGTTACCGATTGGTTTACGGCAAATAACCTAGTTCTCAATGCCAAGAAAACCAAATGTGTAAAGTTCGCCTTACCGAATGTTACAAATCTAGGTCCCAACATCGTCATAGATAAAGAGGTGCTTAAAACTGTAGACTCGGCAGTTTTTCTGGGCATAACAGTGGATGGCAAACTTCAGTGGGGCCCTCATATTTCAAGCCTAGCGGGAAGGCACAGTTCAGCTGCCTACGCCGTCAGAAAAGTAAGACAATATACTGACGTTGACACAGCTCGGTTAGTCTATTTTAGTTATTTCCACAGCGTTATGTCTTACGGTATTCTACTGTGGGGTACAGCAGCTGATATTCAAAATATTTTTGTCCTTCAGAAACGAGCTGTTCGAGCAATTTACCAGCTAGGTGCCAGAGTTTCCCTAAGGGACTTTTTTAAAGATATTGGTATTCTTACGGTGTCATCACAATTCATTTTCGCTAACATCTTATATATTAGGCAAAATATACACTTATACGCTAAAAACAGTGATATTCACACTGTTAACACTAGAAGTAAGGACAAACTACGTGTTCCCTTTCACCGGCTTCATAAGGTGCATAACTCATTTGTTGGGCTTGGTATAACATTTTACAACAAGCTACCACCTTCTTTACTAGAATTACCTTTTAATGCGTTTAAAGCTCAAGTAAAATCCAACCTTTGTCAAAAGGCGTACTATTCCATCAACGATTATTTAAATGATAAGAATAGTTGGTCGCTGTGATTAACTCAAGACAATTTTTATGGTCTTTCTCCAGTATTAGCGTACCTAGTGATAGGTTCAATATAATTGTTTCCATATTTTTTTCCTGTTTATGCCAATTTTATTTTATTAGTATTGCATAATGTGGTTTGCTAGCGACCTCGACAAGTAATCATTCAATTCTTGCTTGAGCAACCGGCAGCAAGTTCGTCATGCTCCCTTAGATGTCAATGCTTGCGGTAGCGTCGGGGGTCGGGTTGCCCCCTTCCCTCAAATATGGCGAAGGGGGCAATGGCTGATCTTTGCGTTATGCTCGTGAACGGGTGCTGCTTGTGGTGACTGGTCGTCTTGCTGACTTTGATGTTGATATTATTATTAATATTACTTACCTGTTTAATTTATTTTACGTCGATGGTCCTAGTTTATCATTTGTGGCCTCGAGTTGTAACTCAGGTCGTAACAGCTATGTGAACATTCAGCATTGCATATGTAAGCTGTCACGCCCTTTATGCCAGTTTTTTTATTTTAGCAGCCATGTTTCTATATACATTTTTTTTTTTGCTTATGCTTGAGTATAGTTTTCATTTTATTTGTTGGTATATTGGGTTGGCTAGCTGGCATATAGCAAATCATTTAATTTAATTTGTGTCTCTTAATGTTTTACTATATACCATTGTATAGAATCAAGTTCTTCTAACTGGACAGACAGCTGTGCTGCTGGGGAGTTTGTTGGCCACTTCTTCTTCCCAGCTAAAGCACTAGGAAGTGCGCGACGGGTGGGCGTTTTGGGGGGACTGTCTTTTGTAATTTTGACGTTCGAAAAGTGCTGATCCTCAGCCTAATTTGAATAAATGACTTTTGATTTTGATCATATGTTTAGTAAATCTGCTTGTATATGAAAACACGTTAGTATCCTACCTAATACTTACAAACTTGTCTATAACATGTATTTACATTTACTGTTGGAGAATGACGTCGAAAACTGGATAAAGTTTAAAATGGTTGGAGGAAAACTTTTTCTGAAAAAAGATGTCATGTCAACACTAACTCTTGGTAAATTCCTGGAGTCGGTCAGTGGGTCGTCTTAGGGGTGCTTTTATAAACCTAACTTCCATTTTTACAAAAAAAAAAAAAAAAAATCAATTCATATTCCCATAAAATAATATACATGTTTACATCCATAGCCTCAATAAGTTGGCATAACAGGAGTGACGTCACTAAACGCTGATTGGTGTTTTGAAATACGTTTTGTTTCAAGTCATTTTTAATTCGTAATTATTGTTAAAAATGAATATTATGTGATATAAAAACATTGCCCTTCTTTTATATTTTTTCAACATTTTAATCATAAAATTTTCATAAATATTATATTTGCATCTTCCCTATTATTGAGAGAGTTGCGGCATCCCGACTCGGATAGGTTACGCTTACGTTAGAAAGGGATGATGGGGTCTAGTGACGAGCTAAGCGTGCTTACATAGACCCTGCCATTTCTTTTGTAGTAATTTTATTTTAAAAACTCGATAAAGCATATTTTAGTGCACAATCAGTTTTTATGGAACAAAGGCATATTTTGTAGTAGAAAACAGGAATAAATTGAGGAACAGTTAAATAGTACTCCAACTCAAATCGAATTTACTAATGTCGGTGGCAAAACTGCACCATAGCTGCATTAAATTATTTACATCAAACATCGCAGCTTTGTGTTGTAATTATATTTCACTACACTTCTATCTTCGATTTGAAATTGTTATTCACTTTTAGTAATGAATATAAATCATATGCAAAAGTACTATCTTTAATTATACATACATACATACATAGAATCACGCCTTTTTCCCATGGGGGTAGGCAGAAACCACGGAACGCCACCTGCTACGATCTCTATACACTTCTTTTGCCTCGTTTAGGTTCATACATCTTTATCATACATCGTCTTTAATTATGTAAATAGAAAGCAAGAAAAAAAGAAAGAGAAACTGTTTACAACTGTTGCACAAACAGCAAAATATCAACACTAACAAAAGTTACCACAAAACGGTCACACCACAATTATTAAATGATATTACATTTATCAAATCGATTTGGTAAATCGATCAACAAAATATTTAACCTGACCACACCTACCCCGCGTTCCGAATCACAATAACATCGCTGTTAGCGCGTCAAGAAATCGCCACGCTCTATGGAAGGATTGTTTGGCGTGATTACATTGATTTTGTGTAACTCGGAACGCGAGGAGAGTAGACAGATTAATCTGTCAAATCAATACATCATTCAAATTGCTTATAAGTGGTTAGGGCACAGCCCAGTTAATGCAGTCAGCATGGGCATCGGGTGGTTAGTCCAACATAATATCTAGCAACAGAAGACGCTATGTAATGTTTTTATTTCATTCTGGAATCAATATTAATACATACACAATATTATTATTTAAATTTCAATTTTTTTTTGTAAAAAATATTGTTTTATAATTTCAATTTCATACATACATAGATACAATCACGCCTTTTTCCCATGGGGGTAGGCAGAAACCACGGAACGCCACCTGCTTTCTGCCTTCAATTTCATCATCTTTAAAAATTACATTTCTCTGAAAGTAGGGTGAAAAACTAAAAATTGATTTCAGGATCTGAAAAGGTAATTGTTGTTCTTCAAAACCAAGTTAAAACCACCATTGCCCGCGTTTTTTTTCTAGGGGCGCAAATCTCCTAACAAAATGGGCAATGTCCTTTAAGTAGGGGAGCGGCGGGACATTCCGTACAGCGGACGATACCGTACATTGTATTTGACAGGGACCGAATCATGAGAAATTAGGTCTATTCTTGTCTAACGGTCGCAACACGGCACGCTCCAGTGACTCGTCAGGTTCCGCGTGTAAAGCATGTGTCACGTTTTCGCGCCAATTTTTATAAAAATTGCCGTGAAAGATTTACGCTGTAAGTACTATATTTTTTATTGAATTGTGTTATTTGTTCATGTAAGTTGTACGATATTGATTTAGGATTCGATTGATTGTAATTTTTCATTGAAATCACGAATAATTTTCGTTTCTTAAAACATTTCTCCCAAAATGGCGGCTTCGGGTGGGTTCGTACATTTTTGTACGGTATCACCCGCAAGTACGGTATCACCCGCAGGTCTTGATTCGATTTAGTTATTTACTGTTCTATCTTTATTTTCAGATGCCTCGAGGAAAGAAGCTTACCTGGTCTCCTCGCAAAATGAGACTCGCTATAGAAGAGGTAAACGCGGGCTCCAAATTACGTAAAACAGCAGAGAAATTTGGAGTACCAGTAATGACCCTCCACGATCACGTAAAAAAAGGTCCTGAATATAAACCCAGACTAGGGGGCAAGCCTGTTTTTACTACCGAGCAAGAAGTAGAGATCCAGGATGAGCTGATCAAGTTGTCTAAAATGTTTTATGGGTTAACACCGCAAGCATTACGAAGAGGTGTTTATCAGTATGCTGAAAGAAATAAAATTAAGCACCCATTTAACAGAGAAAAGGAAGAAGCCGGAAAGGATCGGTTTTATGGTTTCCTAAAACGCAACCCAGAAATCAGCGTCCGAGTACCTGAAGCTACCAGCGTAAGCAGGATCACTGCTTTCAATCAAACGGAAATGGAGTTATTTTTCAAGAACTTAATTCACTTACTTGAAAATCATACCATACTTCCACATAGAATGTTTAATGTCGACGAATCAGGTGTAACAACTGTGCATAAGCCAGGAAAAATACTTGCACCAAAGGGTCAAAAACAAGTCGGTGCTGCTACAAGTTGGGAAAGGGGGAAGAACATCACAGTCTGTTGTTGCATGAGCGCCACAGGCCAATTCATTCCACCGTTATTCATTTTCCCGCGCATTCGAATGACACCAGCATTAGAAAGAGGTGGTCTTCCAGGTTCAATATACAGGTGCTCAAAATCAGGATGGATGATTGAGGAACTGTTCGTGGATTGGCTGAAGCACTTCGTTGAACACACCAAGCCAACTTTGGAGGATGTCGTGCTCCTGATTCTAGACAATCATGTGAGCCACATATCATTAGAAATTAACGAATTTTGTCGTCAAAATGGCGTGTTGATGTTTTCACTACCGCCTCATACATCACACCGTACTCAACCACTTGACCTTACATTTTTTGGACCTCTAAAGCTCCAATATCACAAAGAATGTGATCTGCACATGAAAACTAATAACTATGTGAAGCTGACACCTTATGACATTGCGCTTCTTTTCAACAAGGCATATTTGAAGGCTGCCACTCCAGAAAAAGCAGTCAATGGATTTGCAGCAGCTGGGATTTGGCCTGTGAATCCTGACAAATTCTCTGATCAGTACGCTGCACTTATAGAGATTCTTCACACTGATCAGTGCCCAGCACCTATAGAGATTCTTCACACCGATCAGTTCGTGTCAGAAATAACCAGCAGAGAAGATATTGAGCCAATACCCTCAACTAGTGGAACCTCAAAGCAAACAACGCAGGAAGAAACAGAATCAGATGATCTCGGAAAAGACAAAGAGGATGTCCATGTTTCTTTTGGTGAATGTTCAATGGCTCTGCCGCAGAAAAAAGGCTCTGAGAGAGGTACAAATTTGGAAAAAGGGAAAGGGAAAGGAAAAGGCCAAGGAAAAGGAAGAAAGCAGCATTCTGAAATTCTTACTTCAACTCCTATCAAAGAAGCCTTAGGTAGAAAAAGCTAAAGATAAACTGAAAAGAAAAACAAATCTAAAGAAAACGAAAACATCAAAAGTAGAGAAAAAGAAAGCAGATAGAAAGCAGTCGCACAAGAGAAAAATTTTTAACAGCCCGAGCTCTGACGATGAGTCTTTGATGCTAGGCGAAAGTGATGACAACGACAACGTCTTTTATGCAGAAGGAGAAACAGCTGTTACAAACGAGCTTTGTCTAATTTGTGGTGAATTTGGAAAAGATCGAGAGCTCTGGTATCGATGTATAGTGTGTGGGCAATGGGTTCATGCATTGTGCAGCGATAAAGATGTGCCAGATGGTTATATTTGTAGATTTTGTCATGCTAAATAGGTAAACCAACACTGTACGCAATCATCCGAAGGTGTCGGATGATTCCGTACTTTTGTATTTTATTTAAACGAATAAATCTAATATTTGAATTTATCTGGTTTTATTTTTCGTTCGAGCATTTAGTAGTCAAATATTTTCCCTACAGATAATGCTTAAGATAAACCAAATAAGGCTTTTAATTATTGAGTAATAAGAGATCTACCTTAAGTGTACGGTAACCCCCGCTCCTCCCCTACACTTTTCATCGGATGCTTTTCTTACTGGCCTATTCTAAAAACTTTCAGTGTGGCCCTCCTATTTACAGTTTTTCCTTGTGAACTAAGAGGCGTAAGAGGCGAGTAAAGGACTTACTAAAGAATGGGCAGCAACGTTACGTTCTCGTGCGTTTTACCAACATACTGCGATTGCCAATCCGCCTGCCAAGTGTAGCGATTATGGCTAACCCCCCCTGGGGGAGGCTTATGTCCAGTGGTGGACGTCTTTCGGCTCAAATGATGACATATATAATATATATACATTTAAGACTACTAAACGATGCATGATAGAATCCTATGAAATGTCCCAAAAAAGAAATGATGATCGCAGTACCTCGATTTAAAACCATAGCTCTATAATTGTGAGGTAAGAACGCCTCACAAGAAGGCGACATCTCGTTACTGTGGCAGCCCTGTGATTAGAGCAGGTTCCCACAGTACGAGCGAGGAGCGGTGGCAGCCAGCACCGCCTGCATGACGCAGCAGTTCACACGTCACAGCTCACATGTTCTTGTTGCAGGCCTGCCGGGAGCTCCCCGCGACACCCAGCCGCACCGGCCGGCCCGGCGATGCAGCAGCCGAGCAATATGTGTGTAATATCCGTTCTAAAACTATCTGATGAAACTGTAAACAAATACTGTTCAAGTTAAAATTAAAAGTTAATAAACTCAATCACTCATCACACGGAATTTATAAAACATTCATCTGTATTATGACAGTTTCACCTTTGTATCTCAGCACTTTGTTCATTATTTATTGTTGGAATAACATTATTAAACTGTAGTTAAAACATTATCGACGAAAATTACGCTTATAAGATAAATTTTTGTCAAATGAAAATCATTGTTATTTATGGTGATTTAAAATTAGAACGTCTCGTTTCACACAACTGACTTGTTTTATTTGAAACCCGATGCTAATTCAGTTTGTAAGTGGCACTACAAATTGACATCCGCTGTTACGTTTTCTGGCCCATTTGTTTACGTTTAATTGGATACTTCTTGAACAGACCATAGTCGGTAATTGTGCATGTTACAAATAGACTAGTAAATAAAAGTAAATAGATAGTTTACTTCGACAATGCGTTTTGTTTTTGTTTTTCCCCAAGTTTTGGAATCTGGCGTGGGAATGTAGAGGATTCTTGGTCCATTATGTTGTTATCAAATTGTGAGGAGGTGGAACAACTAGAATATTGTATGATTACGATGTCGATAGTCAATAGGATCCTTACTCAGACAAACTAATTATAAAACTTCCTCATTGAATAAAGGTGCCGGGAAAACCCTCCTATTTAATTAATTACTACAGAAAGGTATTTTCCCTAAGCATATAGTTATCGTATTAAAAGACAAGTACAGGTATTAAACAATGGGCATCAGCACTTATTAATATTGTGGCAATAACAAGTAATGGAGGCGAGTCAATATTTGCGCGCGCTATCGGTTGATGGCGCGCTGCCGCCGCGCCGCCCGCCGCCCGCCGCCCGCCGCCGGCGCATACTTCGTGAATATGTACCGCACTTGTAACGCAAAGGATTTGCAAGACATTATCGATTCAACTCTCACGACTGTTATCAAAGATGGGTCAGGTAGAGATAACAGACAGCACAGATCGAAAGCAATGGAATATACAGTATAGGTCTTGTGTTGAAGTACAATAATAATTCGATGATCGTGAATTTTTCGTTTAAATAAATGACTGACACAGTCGTGTCGTCTTTGGGAAGACAACCATCAGAAGAGTTACGGTATGAGTATAAGTTTAATGCCTATATGTAGTTTCCGTTCAATTGCCCTTAACGTTCTATATGCCTCTTGTACAATTGCTGGGTATTTCTTTGGACTAAGTGGTCTCATCATATTGATGACCATAATTTGTCCTTTTCCCAAATACTAGGTTCGTTTACGTAAGTTTTGTTCTTCCATAAATCTTTCAGTTGTTTTCACTTCATTCCAAGCCTTTCTGATGATTTCCATTTCGGCCTGATATCGCAATCATTGCTGCAAGGTGTCTGACACCTCCCTCCTGTCTGCACCCAGGTGATGCTCGGCACTTGTATGATAATGAGTGCCAGTGGATGCGTGCCGCTTTCAAGCTGTTTGCTCGCGATAACTTTACGATAACTTTCTCGATACCCGCGCTTATCGAACGAGCAAACATTGGCTATCTTCACCTCCATAGCACGTAAACTGTACGTTTAGTAAAAAAAATCTGAAAATGAGGGGTTCGTAACTGGTCGATCAAAGTTTAGACTATGCTTGCCGCGGCCGACCATTACATACTGTCGTACGGAGGGGGTCCCTCGGACACCACGTTAAGTAATTGAGCGGTGAGTCGTACATCTTTGATAGCCATTACGGGTAGTTAGAAGCTTGAAAGTCTGACATCCAGTCTTACCATGATAAATGATAAATGACTTTATTTTTGCAAGTAGGTTTGTACAAACACTTTTACACGTCAATCATATTTATTTTTAACTAGATGTGGTCGGCGTTTCCTATCTGACTACTCTGAGAAGAAAGGCCGAAACAAACTCAGAGGTCACAGTCTCTTTTAAAGTCCAGACATAATCTTGGTCACATCATGTGAAGACCATGTGGATTGGTGTCTGAAGTGGTATTTTAAAGAAAGAACTACTCAGATTGAGTGGACCTGTCCATGGGGTATAGTATTACCCAATAACTGGGTTATAGAGGTCAGAAGCAAGCAATCGGTCTATGTAAAATACCTGTATTCAGCTGCATCCGGTCAGGCTGGTAGCTGACCCCAACCTATGTATTTGGAAAAGCTTCTTAATATGATTAAAATTGTCGTTACTTTGCTAATTTTATTTGGCGAAAATAAGATAATTGAAGATGTTATGTCCATAATATATAAAGGCGGGTAGATAATCTGTACTTATATTATAAAGCTGAAGAGTTTGTTTGTTTGATTGAACGCGCTAATCTCAGAAACTACTGGTTCGAATTGAAAAATGATTTTTGTGTTGGGTAGCCTATTTATCGAGAAAGGCTATAGGCTATTAAACATCACGCTACAACCAAGAGGAGCGGAGCAGTAATGAAAAATGTTGCAAAAACGGGAAAAACCGCACGGGTAGGCGATTCGACGCGACGGGAAGAGTCGCTAGAGCAAGAAATTTAACGCGGACGAAGTCGCGGGCAGAAGCTAGTTGTTTATATTTATCTCAATAGGCTAATTACGTTACATTTTAAAATTATATTAATAACATGTAAAATATAAAAAGCACTATTTGATAAAACACGTGGACCCTAGCAACACACCGGGAAACGTCAGGAAATATGCACAAACATGAAATATTGCTTAAACCGACGTAATTAGCAGCCAAAAGAACCGCCATACATATTCATGTCATGTCTTTAACTCCTCATACATTTTAATTAAGTTAACAGAATGTAAATATGCGGTTAACGTTTTTAATCGGAAGGAGCCGTTTACCTCGAAAATTGTTGCAAACGTTAATGATAGGAAAGTTTGGCAAGCATCCTGCGCGCGCGTCGCGTGTGACAGTTTACGCGCTAGTTGTGATGCGTAGGAGTGCGCAACGTCACCACGCGCAGTGTCGCCGGCACCACCACACCTGTGTGCTGTGACTACCGCCCAGAGAGTGACTGTGACTGAACACTGTGTGACCTGTGACGAGTGACAGTAGTGGACCTGTTTGGATACAAACCTGTTTTACTCCAGGAGACTGCGGATCCGAGAGCTTATGGATTTGAGTCAGGTAGGACTTTTGGGTTCTTCGGTGACGGATAGTAATTATTTGCTAAGTTTGAAAATACCTCCAGGTTGAGCTCCTAGGTATATGAGCGGGGGTATATGCTATGAAATAAGCACATTTTACTTCCTGCTTGTTGTAGTCCGCAATAAAAATATGTACTTCTAAATTAATCTCATACAGATAACATCGTTAATACAGGTATACTTAACGTGCTCAGTCAAACATATAAATACTTATATGTTACATTGCATTACTTATACGTATGCTTTTACATAGTAAAGCCATATAAGAATAAGTAATACGAGAAAATTTTCCCATTTCCATAAGATTTTCTTCAGAAATCGTTTGTTGAGATTGAATGAGGAATCGAACCTGAAGCACATAGTTGAGCGTACAATTATTTCACCATAACGTTTTACATACTATCCGAACAGCTACGAGTATCAACTGACCATATTCAGTTAATGCCGAGTTATTAATTCGTTAATTTCTTTTATCGCCATCGTTAGATGTTAATTAATTTAGGCAAGCATTCAGAAATTATGAACTGGTCATGAATATTGAATACAGTATTCAAACACTGTTTTTCTAATAGTAACTTTGCACAAGAACAAGTATTAGACATTTATCTATTATTATTGATTATTTTGTTATCGTACAGTGCATCTATTTTTAATGTAGGCTGACGATTTAATATAATTAAATGTGTGTAAGTAAATGTTTCGTATAGCTTTCGAAGATAATGTATTCAGCAAAGGACAGATGAGATTGTTAACTTTCATATTAAAATTATATAGTCAATAATGTAAAATAACTTTGCTCATTATTTAATGCCATAATTCTGAAGACAATTAATAATATATTGTAATTAATATCCCTGTAAAATATGTACGGTAAGCATGCAAATGTCAAAATAGTATGCAAATGATATAGTCTTACATTAACATGTGGTCGTAAAGTACTGAAAGTGCAGCTAAAATATAATTATATCACGTTATTGTGTAAACCGGGACAGGTGCTGCTACTGACGACCTCATTACATGTATTCAACTTATATTGATTACAGAAAGAACTTAGATAGATAATCACCGAACGCGTCTGCATCACACATTCAAACTCCTAGCATCAGAAAAAAGTCACACGTGTCTTAATTTAGTTAATGTTTCGATACTGATACTCCCGGGAGGCAGTTTCCTTCCATGTTTAATGTTGATTTAGGACGCTGTAATAGCTATTATGTAGGTATTTTTTTGTAAATGATAATAAGTTATATCGTATAGTAAACCTGGATAAGTGTTATTTTGTGTTTTAAAGATTTTCTATTGTTCCGTAACCCAACACCAAACACACCGTAAACCATTCAAACATAAACGGTACCTAATACCTAAAAAAAATTAATTAATTTGAATATTATTATTAATTAGATAGACTTGAAACTTCCAGGAATTCAATGAGTCGACCCATGAGTTGATTTAAATATGAATATTCAAAAGATGTTGATAACGTTAGAAGTATCGATTACTCATGCTTAAAAGTTAAAACGTGTTTCCTTGGTGCGGTGACAAATGTTTAACGGAGTCATCTACCTACAGTAATCATTACTTATTGCTAATATTGATAAAACTATCGGTTTTCACCTTAATGTTGGTAATTTTTCCTCCGAGCCCATCATAGTAATCATCACCTGCGAGGGCCTTTGTCAAATCACTGCAACACACAATCCTTCTTACTTTTATGCCTAATGTGCAGTGCAGTTCTTTACGTCAATTATAAATTATTTTATCCACTAGTCTTTCCAATGAATGCATTAGTATCTTATGCTGAAATTTTCTAGATTCATTATCGTCACTAGATTCTTGGGTAGCAACAAGACAAGTTTCACTAGGAACGTTTCTATGAGCTTATTATCGCCACCACGATTCGACTTTGAAAAGCAAATACTTAATGGTTTCAGATCACTAAGGCTTAGTAGTATAGAGTTTTATCTATCTCTCAGTTGACCTTTATTTAACCCTTGCTATGAATACTTATCATCGTAATCTCAGCACATTAGTCCTTATCTATTCAACTATTTATTTGTATTATAAAATGAGGTGATGAATGAATCACAAGTGTATAATCTTGCACGTACCGGGCGGTATGTACCGCACCTATTTATTTACAACTCGCCGTGGCGCCAACCTCACGTGACCCACTTCTGATAAATCCATCGAATGAATAAATTAGCTACGAACTCGATACGATACGTTATCTCATAGAAAACAGCGGAAACGTTATCAAGTTTTCACCAAACTGATCAGTGTTGTGATCATGTTAAAATACCGTGGAATAATCATTATAATTCATAAATCACTTTGTTTATTATTTCGTCATATTAATCCTCTTTGTGTAATGAATCAGCGAGTTTTACCAGATCTATTTGGTCGCGGTCCTTCGAACGATCGGCTTCTCATTTTCCTACTCGTGGTAGCAAATCCTGAACTTTCCCGAGTGCGAACGTTTTATTAAAAAAAAAATATATATATATATCTACTTGTAATCCTACTAATATTATAAATGCGAAAGTTTGTGAGGATGGATGTATGTGTATGTGTATGTTTGTTACCCTTTCACGAAAAAACTACTGGACGGATTTGGATGAAATTTGGCACACAGATAGTTTATAACCTGGATTAACATATAAGGTAATTTTTATCCCGGTAGTACGTTCCCGCGGGATAGTTTCCGACCTCCACGCGAGCGAAGCTGCTGGCAAAAGCTAGTACTTACTAATTAGGTTCTTAGGCATTTATTAAATCCCAGTAGACAAACTTACATCTTGGTAAGCATTTGTATTCATGGAAAGAAATTATTTCAGAAAATCCCATTTGAAAAATAGGTCCTGTTTAAAAGAGCCGTAATGATATGAGATAAATATAAATTTATCATGAAGATGATGATGATCATGCTAATTAGCAGTTTACCAAAAAAAAGCCATGTCTTGTTAACCAAGTGATATGGTCCGTCCACCTGCACGGCACGGCTTGTGGCAGGTTGTCGCTCAGTCACAGGTGCGTCGCTGACCCACATATATTTTATTTTTCAAAGCACAAACAAGCACCTGACGTTATCGTCATGTTTATTCAACGATAACTCTATAATATCCACGTGAATATTGATTTCGATACAGTTTCGCGAGTTTAACGCGAATTCTTAGCGAAGCCATGTTTGTTTAGCGATACGCGGCTCTTGCGAAATAAATAGGTCGACAGTATTGTGAAGAATTATTATTTAGATAGGGATAATGTAAGTCAATAATTTATTGATAGGTAATGTATTTGGATCAACTGTGTTTTTAGGTCTTTTCTTGATTCCTCTACTCTAGACTAATTTTGCTACCATGTAAGTCACTCATTTCGAGATTTAGGTAGGTACCTATATGTACAGAACTATGAATCATTCATTTAGGTAGGTAACTATAGGTACAGAACTATGAATCATTTATTTAGGTAGGTACCTATAGGAACAGAACTATGAATCATTCATTTTTCCATCTCATTAAGGTGAAGGTAGTTACTTTCGAACCAAAAAACCAACCACTTACCTCACCACAAAGATGAAGTTTCCCGAATTAAGCTTAGATATTGAATTATTTAAAAATTGTCAATAATAAACCTCTTCAATTTAATTAAACAAGTCGCTGGCAATGTTAATGATCAGAGTGA
The DNA here is from genome assembly GCA_947507805.1 of Aporophyla nigra. Taxonomy (NCBI): domain Eukaryota; kingdom Metazoa; phylum Arthropoda; class Insecta; order Lepidoptera; family Noctuidae; genus Aporophyla; species Aporophyla nigra. The sequence goes on from OX382301.1 coordinate 25,385,999, forward strand.
CACCATGCTTCAGGACATCGATCATTGACTTTTCCGAGAAGAAATAATGATTAGTGCAACAAATAATTCCCATAATGTATACATGTTTGTGTATAGTTTTTTTTTTTTTTTTTTTTTTTTTGAATGGGAAATCATCAAATGACTTCTCCCGCTCTGGGCGGAGTGAGAGGGCGTGTCAGACTTTTACTGACTAAAACCCACCCGTGTTCCTTCAGTTGCCCATGTGCCAGAGTCACGGTATCTCTTTCGAACAATCTCGTGACCCTGGCAGGCATCGGTCCTAGCAGACCCCTACATTGCTGCTGACATCTCTTTGAGGCGCGCGTGGAACACTACGCGCCGTCGACCCGAGCCTGATCCTTACCGGGCGGCGAGCTACCCATTGCTCGCCACCCGCAAGCTCGCGCCTACGGTGGCCGGGAGTCCGCTATCGACTCCCGACGCCCGGGGCGTCTCCTCCTGCGGCGGCTAGGGACGTGAGGGTGCAGAGACTGCCACTCCCTCACGCGCCCCGCCTCCTCCTTCGCGAGCATTACTGCTTCGCAGAAGGAGGTGACGGCTTCCCATGCCCTCTCGCTCCGTACCATGGCTCGCACCAGGGCCGGACGCGAGAGGTCGCCGCCGCCGATCGCCTCCACGAGGACACGGCGGTGCTCCGCCCAGGCAGGGCACACCTCCACTGTATGCTCCACCGTGTCCTCCAGACGATCCTCACAATGGAAACACCCGGACGTTTCCTCCCGCTTTATCCTGAACAGGAACCCACCGAAGCACCCATGCCCGGTGAGAACCTGCGTCAGGCGGAAGGTGAGGACGCCGTGGCGCCTCTCAATCCACTCCTCAAAGTTTGTGTATAGTTAGGAGACTGCGAGATTATGACGGATTAGTGGAAACAGCTTGTAATGAGTTCATTAAGTAATTGAAGAACAAAGAGTACATGTCCGGTCTTGACTTGATTTTAATTTTATGTATGCTCACTGCTCAGACTAGAACTTATCAAAATTACCTTTCTTTTATGTATTGCCATAAAATTAGATATCTTCAGTGACATCCAAACAAACTGCAGTGATTTATCGTCGCTTTCAGTTGGGGCGTTTGAAAACTGCAATTACGAATATCTAACGCTTGAAAGATAATGAATAACCCTGAAACAAAATGGTAATTTGTAATATAAAACAATTCTCACAGTTCTGAAATACTTACGAGTGTAGTCAAACAAAGTCACAATACCTCTTTATCGGTTTCGAACCTCTTGGAAAATGTTGTGTTTCTGCATAATCTGATACAAGCAGGTTTCAATTTGATATTTCAGTTGACTTGAACAAACAAATTGGTGTTATATACAGCGTGTATCAGAAAGGTATGAGCCAAAAAGGTAAACCACAAAACATCAAACGAAACAACTTTCTCATGGGACCAACATATTATAAATTACGAAAAAATTATCAACTCTCTCTATAAAATTATCTCTGTGTTGTGGCGCAGCGTGGGAGAGGCCTATGTCCAGCAGTGGACTGCGATAGGCAGATTAGATTTGATTTATATCAACTCTCCCATACAAAACTTCAAACTCTTACTCGACGTAAATGTATGGAACTGTTTGTAATTGTACTGCGGTTACGATGTTGGTCCCGTCGCGAAAGTTATTCAGTTTAATAGTCTGCTGTACCACACCCTTACATCTGACCACACCTTTCTGAAACACCCTGTGTAGCCATAACACAGTTAAACATTAAGGCGTGTCCGAAGACACTCATTTAATTTTCTCCGAACCGATAGTATCAAGCTAACAAGACCGATAGGTTCCAAGAAAAACAACTCACAAGTGAAGTCTGTTAATAGGTGTCGATGCTATCGAGTAATTAGGCTAATTCATGTACAAGTCACGATGCTATCGCCATAAGTAACGTATAGCATGTCGCGGTTCGGCTATGAATATTATGATAAATAACAGGAAACTTGAGGAAACGTACTTCCGCATTGTATTTTCTGTAAGTACCTTATTTTTAATAGGTTTAGTTTAGTCATAATTGCGTTGATTCTTTATCTGTGTGTATTTTGATGCTCATGAAATAGTGCATAAACAGTTTAGCGTTGACTTTAATTTTGTTAACCTCAGGCTCGTAGTAATAGCCCTGTTGCCCTGCTTGCTTGTGCCCTGTAAACTGGTTTGTTGATTGAAACATAACAAGACAGACCAACCTTAATAGGCACGTAGTCTACTAGTACCTACGTATATGAAACTTTCAGTTGTGATAAATTGCGGTTATGCCTTTAGTGCTTTATTTCAGAGCTAAATGCCAAGATCCTTAACAGTAAACAATAGTTGAGTACTATAAAGCTTGCAAGTTGTTTCGATCTTAAAGTTAAACTTGCTCTGTCCACGATAATCACTGCACGTGACCGTAAAGAATGATTCATTTTTATTAATTTCTTGTCGTGAGAACCAATCTGACGTACTAACCTTTACCTACCTAACAACCTTGTACCATATCTTTTGAATAAATATCTTTGCTTTTGTGTGAAAACGTAGCCAGCGGGCAGGTATCTACTCGAACTGTCAACACCCAAACTTCGCATCGAAATTCGTCTGTGTGACGAACTTCTGGTAAAGTTAGGGTCTTGTTAACAGAATTTTGTTTACAAGCCTACTTGTAAGACCACATTAAACTGCTGCATACATAGTCACAACAATGCATGTAGGTCCGCAAGTACTCTCAATGGTTAGGTCATTAGGAGCAGTGCCAGCTCTAGCGGGCTATACTTCATAAGTCCACCTATCGCTCGGTTATAGCCGGAGACACTAATGTGTCCGCTGACACATCGCGAACGCTCCAGCTATCACTGGTGACACATTGCTGCACTAACTGCCCCAGTATGAACCAGGAGATAGAGGGGAAAACGACCTAAGTTCTTGCTTGCTTTTTTGTTTTGCTGCAAATTGTACTACTACTTATTAAATTGCAAAACTATTGTAGTTGGGATGAGAACATTGATGGCGCTCTGATTAAACCAGAAAAGGAGGAGTTATGAACCAAACGTTATTGGTAAATATTTGAAGGAATGCTGTAACGCATACACTTTAATTTTTATTCGTGTGGAGAATTGTTCCACTGATTTCAGTCGATTTCAATAGCAGTCTGCGAAGACCGACGCTTTAGCCATTATGTAGACGATGTAGACATGTAATGTGATGAGATTAAGAGCCAACATTTAATTCCAAGAACACAATTTATTGAAAATCAATTTAATTTTTCAGGTTTATTATCTTGTTCAATGTCTCTTGCCCTTCGAGTTCCTTGAGAATCTGACATCGGCAACGCTGTAAACATTAGAAAACTCGGTATTTGGAGTACCTCTGTTGTTTCAGTTGCGTTTTTGGGGTACTTCAAGTTTCAGGAGTGCTTCAGGTACTCAAGTAGTAAGTAGAGACTACGAGTTTCGATTTCATTCAGCTGTTTTCAGGGATGTAGCTACCGGTATATCAGACGTATCAATGATACCACTTACGGGTTACAGGGACGCCCCGGGCAAAAATTCGTAATATATTACCCACATCCTAAAATTCCTATTGATAAGAGGGATCTTATCTATAGAAATTTTGTGGATTAAGGACATATAATGAATACCTATGTAATTCTTAACGAAAGTATGCAAATCAACATGGGTAATTTATTCAAAGCGTACAAAAAAAGTTTATTCTGCGATTATGTTCTACACACATGATGATCAGTGATAGGAATAGGTAGTGCCTATTTGCCTAAACTTCGAAGAACAGAGATGAGACTTCCTTAGGACTAAATTTTTTCCGGGACATCTGTCCCGAAATTCGGGACAACACTTTTAAATACATTAAAAAATGTGCATGATATTAAAATAATGGCCTTATCACTGATAAGGTCATTATTTTAATATCATACACGTTTTTAAATATACTTTAGAAATATATTTCATTAAGATAAAATACAAATACGGTTTGTTTTTGAAATGATAAATTCGTCCTACTATAGAAAATGCTAAAATTATAAAAAATACCGTTTTATTATTTTAAAGACAAAATGTCTTTTTTTTTTCAAATTATACATTTGAACTTTAGAAATCTCATTAAACGTAGCCGAGAGTGAGCTAGAAAGAAGATATTTACTTCGAAACGTGTACGGCTCCTTATACAAACATTGTGATTCATAGTATTAAGATCAACAAGAAATTCACAAAATGATCTAAAAAAAAAAAAAAATTGCACTCCGGGAGTGCCGGCAGAAGTGAAAACTTGATTATTAACGTTGAGCATGTTTGATATTTTGGAATGGTTAGGGAATAATTTGTTGTTCAATTTCCATATTTTAAGCACTTTATATTCACGAATTTTACGAATACACAACAATGTGATCACTACACAGACGGTCGAGCCATCAGCTGTCACCATCCATGGATGCGCGTGGCACGCTGTAACATAGACGAACATTCGCGCAAGCGCCCTGCGCCGCCTAAACGAAACAGTAGGCCCAGGCATACATTTTCGCCGCGCCGTAGAGAGGGGATAGCTGTCTACTCTCCATCCGTCCTACGCTTTTTCGATCAGACTCGACCGTCTGTGTAGTGATCACATTGTTGTGTATTCGTAAAATTCGTGAATATAAAGTGCTTAAAATATGGAAATTGAACAACAAATTATTCCCTAACCATTCCAAAATATCAAACATGCTCAACGTTAATAATCAAGTTTTCACTTCTGCCGGCACTCCCGGAGTGCAATTTTTTTTTAATGTAAGTATTTTAAAGTGTTGTCCCGAATTTCGGAACAGATGTCCCGGAAAAAATTTAGTCCTAAGGAAGTCTCGTCTCTGTTCTTCGAAGTTTAGGCAAATAGGCACTAACTACTCCTATCACTGATGATGATGCATATATATGCATATGCACACATGTTAGCAGCTGTTTGTTGGAAGGCTCCACTGGTATTGTGGTATTGGAAGGCTCTACTTATATTGTCCTGTATTGTTTACATTATGTATGAAAGTAAACGAGGCAAAAGGAGTACATAAGGGTTGTAGCAGGTGACGTTATGTAGTTTTTGCGTTCAGACCCTTCCTTTATAATAAATGATAGTTGGATTGTTTCCCCCGCACGCGGGGAGTGGCGGATCTATCTTCAGTGGTCGGCCGACACGTCATCGTCACAAACTTCAATGACTCTTATTTTACCAGTGGCCAATTGTGGAACGAAGGAATTATCACTGACCGAAATTAAAAACGTTACTTAGCATGGCCTTTCGCTACGCATTATTCTTGGCACCGTCGCACAACTGTTAAAATAAAAGTTCAACATAAAGACGGCAACATATTTAAGAAAAATGTGCATGCCAAGTGACGTTAATTGGTCTCGGTCTTTGAAATTTTTGCGAATAGTAAACTATGGAGTAGACAACTAATACAAAATTTAAAACCTTAAACTTAAATTTTGATTAATGGTATGTATGGGAAAAATTAATTGAAATCGAATAATGGTTTCTTATAGAATTTGAGATCCTGATTAACGAAAAAAAAAAGACAACGTTCCATCACGTAAGGTTTCAAGGTAGAAATCTTCATAAATGCTACCATAGTACAAATATGATATGATAACAATTATTATTTTCGGAAGGGCTTGTGGCGAAGTTACAACAGCTGCACGGGTCGGTCGTTCAGGTTAAGCTACGCTCGCCGTGGTTAGTCCGTGGATGGGTGACCATTTTTACAAACCAAGACCCTTCCGTGCCTCGGAAAGCATGTTAAGCTGTTGGCCCCCCTGCCAGGGTCGCGAGATTAGTTCGAAAGAGGTACCGTGGCATATGGGCAACTGAAAGAACACGGGTGGGTTTTAGTCAGTAAAAGTCTGACACGCCCTTGCGCTCCACCCAGAGCGGAAGACGTCATTTGATAATATACCATCCAAAAAAATAAACGCCTTTGGTCCCGGCTGTCTTTCGTAGATCTTAGACAGTCGTTACGGATCATCAGAAGCCCGAAAGTCTGACAAGCAGTCTTTACCAAGGGGTATCGTATTACCCAGTAACTGGGTTGTGGAGGTCAGATAGGCAGTCGCTCGATGTAAAACACTGGTACTCAGCTGCATCCAGTTAGACTGGAAGCTGACCGCAAAATAGTTGGTAAAAGGCTAGGCAAATGATGAACAATTATTATTTCCGACTGTTATTTTACTTGTTGGTAGTTATTAAAAATATCTAGTAAATGTGATTGACTGTCGACTAATTGATTTCTCTATCGACAAAACCGAGCCACAGCTATTTACACAACCAGAATTAAACAACTTGGTGCGTAAATTAGATCTTTTTTAAATTGCAGCAGAACTTTTAGGATTTTGACTCAGATAAAAAAAATATTGAAACGGGCACTACTTTTCCATCGTATAGATATAGAGAAAAAGCTTTTGTCTCCATTTTTACTCAAGACGGCGATTCAGTTTTACTGTAAAGATATAAACGGGCTAATGAAAATGTTTAATGTCAAATATGACAAAGAAGCTTCAGTGACAAGCGAATAAGGTATTACAAGGATACATAACAGTTTATTTTGTGAGTCAGGTTAGTACTTATCGTCATGTAAATCTAAATGTGTAAGTAGTAGCTTTGTTTGTAATTTTCAAAAAGGTAAATTTTGCACACCTTTGTTATTAACGACATGAAATTAAAAATAACGAACTAATCTTCTAGAAAAGCCTTTCCCAAAGAAAAAAAATGGGGGCGTTGTGTAGAGTCTACACAACGCCCCCATTTTTTTTCTGGGTCTCTTACCACCCCCCTTTAGGGCCTGCCAGGCCCACAAGCGGGTGTTATCAACCACTTTGGGAAAGGCTGCTCTAGAGGTATATAATAAAATGGATGTTAGAATATAAAAAATTGATAAACTCCAACTTCATTTCACCGATCACTATACATTTGCTTGGTAAAATCACCTTTTTAGGGTTCCGTTGCCAAATGGCAAAAAACGGAACTCTTATAGATTCGTCATGTCTGTCTGTCTGTCCGAGTATGTCACAGCCATTTTTTTTCCGCAACTATAAGAGCTATGCTGTTGAAACTTGGTAAGTAGATGTATTCTGTGAACCGCATTAAGATTTTCACACAAAAATAGAAAAAAACAATAATATTTGGGGTTCCCCATACATAGAACTGAAACACAAAATTTTTTTTTTCTTCAAACCCGTATCTATGAATAGGTCTTCAAAAATGATATTGAGATTTCTCATACCATTTTTTTCTGAACTGAATAGTTTGCGCGAGAGACACTTCCAAAGTGGTAAAATGTGTGTGAGGGGCGAGGCGGCCCTCCGCGGTGGTGAGCGTAAAACACATCTGCGCTGCGACGATAAGCTCGCGTGCCAGAAACCATGCCTGCTGCATGTTGCATGCTTGCTTGCATGCTGCATGCTTGATGCATGCTTGTTTGCATGCTGCATGCCTGCTGGATGCATGCTTGCATGCTGCATGCCTGCTGCATGCTTGCTTGCATGCTGCATGTTTGCAGTATGCATGTTTACATGTTTATTAGTGTCTAACATTTTAGGAGTTAATTATATTATGCTTCTTTATTATGCCTTTAAAAAATATGTTTTAACATCATTATGCGTAAATATTTTATGCTTTAGAATGTTATGCTTAATCATTACTATGATTAAAGAAATTATGATTTAAAAAAATTATGCGTAAGCTGTAATGCGTAAATAATGTTATGCGAAAAAATATTTAGGAGAAAAAAAGTATGCCAAGTTATATTAGGTCTTATTTTATGCAAATGGATAGGGAACCCAAAAAAAGAGATGGCGATAATGTGTATGCGCTTGGAATAAAATAACGTATGTGCCAAAACGAATCGCCGTCTTTTATGAATGAAAAGTATTATTAAAACGAAAACTGTTTTACAAAAACTTAGATAAGATTATTATCAACGTTTTAAAGTAAACTATGTTTAATAAATCTAACGCATTGCGCCTTGAGGCTAAAAAAATCATAAACATGGATAGAACTTTGCGAATATTTTGTATCGAAAAAATTTGATCGTATAGTGTATTTCTTTTACAGGATACTAGATCACATATTCAAAAAACATACACTTAAATATTAAGTTCGGCTATTATATGGTAAGAAAGGTATACTTAACAGAAAAAGCACTGTTTTCTCAATATTATATCACCTTCAGCCATGGGAAGAAGGAATGGATGTATGAATGTGTCAACATTTCATTAAGCTTCGTGTTATCTAATATGGAATTAAGAAAAGAGTTGGATTAGTAGCAGGGCGTCAGTAGTAGGTGTTTCAGTTCATAGTTTATTAAAGCATGAACACTTTCCACATTCTTGTCTGTGAGTGAAACTACAAACTTCACTGAGATGTTATGAACGAACAGCTAGCTCATCAATCAACTTTGTTACAATTATAGCTGTTACAAACATCTACATATCAAGATCGTGTCGCTCTTGCGGAACCATCATCATCATCGCTCGGTGCATCACTCATGTTCAAGTCAAGATCACTGTCGGGAATGCACGTTTAAGCGTATTAGTATCATGATAGTAACAACGCGTTCGTGTGTGTTATCAATAATTATCACGGCACGTGTCGGCTGTGATCGCGATGGGGCGCCACATTAGCATACCGGCCCAGGGCACAGGTGATGGGGTACAAATTGGCCCCCCATGTCTGAATCACCGACAGGTATCAACAATTAGCGGTATTATGCGATGATTGATACCGCGGTATCGCGGGATCGCGAATATTTGTACAGGTAACATCGGGGGTATCGCTTGTATTGTGGGCAGTCCATTTTGATGATAATTAGTCGACGTTAATTTGTTGGGGAATACTGAACAATGTTGTGAATACTTGGCTCTAATTGTAAGTCTCAATATTATAAAGCTGAAGAGTTTGTTTGATTGAACGCGCTAATCTCAGGAACTACTGGTCCGAATTGAAAAAATATTTTTGTGTTGGGTAGCCTATTCATCGAGGAAGGCTATATAACATCACGCTACAACAAAGAGGAGCGGAGCAGTAATGAAAAATGTTACAAAGACGCGGAAAATCGCACGGGTAGGCGATTCCACGCGACGGGAAGGGTCGGGGGAACAAGAAATTTAACGCGGACGAAGTCGCGGGCAGAAGCTAGTCAAATCAGAGGTTACTCGTTACAGGAGTTTCACTAAAGGAGCCACTGAAAGCATCGTTTTAAATTGTATTTGAAATACATTAGTATGTCATGTTCGTAACTTGTTTTATTCAAGTTTGCGTTACTGCACCTCTTCAGTAAATTGTTGCATTATTTAAGTTTGGCATTCGAGTTTTGCTTTTGAAGGTTAGTTTATGTCAAATATTGGTATTCAGGTACATTTGGTAAGACTAAAAGCCGACTAAAAGGCTTGGCAGGTGATGATTCGAGTTTTGCTTTCAAGATGACGTCAAATCGGCAAAAAATTGTATTATGTTTGATATCACATTTTTTTTTATTTTTATAAATCTACATTGTCCCACTGCTGAGCAAACGCCTCCCCCAAATCCCACCAGGTATCCTTTTCCAGCGCCACCTCAATCCAACCCTAGATACTGAAAGCCTAATCCTGAAACTTCCAGGACTTCCTATAGATGATCGCACGTACGTCGATGTCTGACGCCTGTTACCCCTTTTTTTTTTGGATGGGAAATCATCAAATGACTTCTCCCGCTCTGGGCGGTTCGGGAGGGCATGCCAGACTTTTACTGACTAAAACGCACCCGTGTTCCTTCAGTTGCCCATGTGCCAGGGTCACGGTATCTCTTTCGAACAATCTCGCGACCCTGGCAGGCATCGATCCTAGTAGACCCCTTCAGTTTTACTGACATCTCTTTGAGGCGCGCGTGGAACACTACGCGCCGTCGACCCGAGCTTGGTACTTACCGGGCGGTGAGCTACCCATTGCTCACCGCCCGCAAGCTCGCGCCTACGGTGGCCGGGAGTCAGCTATCGACTCCCGACGCCCGGGGCGTCTCCTCCTGCGCCTGTTACCCCTTGACTTTGTACCAAGCGTACATACACGCCTCCATATCTCTAGCTGTGAAGAACATATTTAGAATGAATACCTGTGCACTAACACGTCTAGCAACATCCATTATTAAAAGTTGTGGCTTGTGTCTTCTCTAATGGGTATAGATACCAAATGAATTCCGATATACAGTATGTCCGGACATGGACTAGCGATATTCTAAATAAATAAATATAAACTATTTTAAAGTACAATTACACTCTAAGCTTGGGTCCAATACACTACCCCGCTATGTGGCAGCCATTTTGTTTTTTTTTTAATATTATCCATGCGAGTACAAAAAAAATCATATATCTCAAAGTTTTAGTCACACTGAGATGAAAATAGGCGTATTCGAAAGACAATAATATTGTCTGCCGTTTGCATTACAAAGCAATGTGTTCAGAATTCCTTAAGTTTTGAAAAACATTGTGAAATTCGAAAAAAATAACGAAAAATTATGTAATTCAATCAATAATTGTTAACTACTCCAAAACCACCCCCGACAATTTTTTATTATTTTTACTACATTGACAGATTTTGAGCTACGCTACAATACAACACAAAATTCACAACTGTATGTCTAATACTTTAAGAGTTATTGTTTGATTGAACTTAGCGTATGCGCAAGCACAAAAGGCCATTGTCGGAATTCTAAACAAGAAATCATTAAAAACAGATAACATTTATATTAAGTTTTATTTAATGTTTTTACCAATATTAAAATGTACCTAATTGTACTTTAAAATTGTTAATATTTAAGTATTTAGAATATCGCTTGTCCATGTCCGGACATACTGTATATTCAGAGATGTCAGTTAATAATTATGAACGACGACTAATGAAAGCCAGTTAGTTATGATAGAAGTGGAAAGAGAAGCAGTTTCGACTTCCGTTTCTTGGTCTATTCTATAAAAACCTCATCGTGAAAACTTAGATGTAAGAGTGAGTTTGAAGTGCGTTGTCAACCCTTCTCATCACGTGGTAGGTATGCTCACTTTATCTAGGTTTTCACGGTGAGATTTTAATAGAATAGACCGGCAATGCTGTTAGGAAAGTACCTAGGATTCTAGGTATGATTAGTCTCTAACCTGATGATAGGCTAGATCCATATCACCTCACTTCTCTGGTCATACTTAGTCCCAGTCCGGTGGGAGCATTAGAGGCTAATTTTAATACAACCTCCAGGTTTATTCATCATTTCAGCCAAAAGACGTCTGCTGCTGGACCTCCAATAAGGGGAAGTTGCCATAATCACCACGCTTGGCAGGCGGGTTGGCGATCGCAGAATGGTGGTAAAATGCACAGAGAACGTTGCGGCCCATTCTCTAGTAACTCCATTAGTGGCAGGTTTATTGTTCAAACCAAAAGGTGTTGGAGATGACGACTATGTTGTTATGTATGTTTTGAATGTACCTATACGCAGTTAGATACTTACTTGTAATTAAATACTTTTGTAAAGACCACGTACGTACCTATCTTATATCTAGATGATCAAACATTGCGGCTGCTGGCCGCAGCTCCTCAGTAAACAGGCATCGTTTTACTCAAATACATGTGTAGTTAAGACTAAAACTAGTCGGCTAGATGCCGCCTAAGTGGGGGGAGGGGGGCGTGCCGGCCGGCCGAGGCGGCGCGCGCGCACACTGCCGCCTCGCCATTGGCCCGCGTAGACTTCCTAGTTTAAAATCCTCGCACCTGATTGGTGGTGGTAATACTAGATGTTTCAGCATCCCGATGTATTCAATGTAAATTGCAGCGGATTAATACAGACTCCATTGTTTGGGGTAATTAGTTTAATAAGGTAATATAAATTAGCGGATGGTTCTGATTGCTATCTGAGTTGCGACACTGATCGTTAAGATGGTAATAGTTCTTGAATGCAGACTCCACATGTTTAATGTATGTTTATAGCTAAGTACAGTGTGTGGGCTGTGGGACCTCATTGGCTGCTCAAAGCATTTCATCTCCTTACTGAGAATCGCAATAAATCGTCCTCACATCGCTCTGAGTGCTGCTTATAATATTTGAATTACAGTTTAGACCTCATTAAGGTACCTACACACAATAGCTGATACTAATAAATAGTACGTTTAAATTAATAAAATATAATAAATGTGAAATAATGTTCCTGGTTGATCCTGTAAGAAACATACAAATTCAAATCATCCGTGGTATTTAAGACCGTACCTACCTGAATATGTAACTTATTTTCTCTGCATTGGACACACTTCAAGAATATTTGTTTCAGTAAACATATTTTAACTTTTTTCGGTACGTGCCTCAGCGAACATAGAAGACGCGCTACAGAACCGAGGGAGCCGCAACAGCAATCTAAATGCATTGTTGTATTGGATCCGCAGAGCATTGTAGGCCTTCTGAGTGTAGCTGAACCACAGGCTCCCCAAGTACAGCGACGTGCAATATGAATCCAAATGCTCCAACTGCTGAGACAGAGTTTCTGTACTTAATGTATTTAAAAAAAAAATCAAAACAAATACTTGGAAGTTTTGAAGCCAGTAGGTAACCTCCAACTATCGAATCGAAAAATTAAACAAAATTACACATTCGATTAGAACCAATTATAGGAGCTCTGTTTACAGTTTACCACTACTTATACGTTATGACGCACAAAGCTCTAATACCAGCGTGTCACATTCCGCTGGTGCTGTTCATCTGTTTCCATTGCTGCGACGTTGATGGAAGACATGCTGGTGATCAGCTGCACGCTTATCTGATGCGCCCGCGCCGCTTGATTAGTAAACGATACGCAATTGATATGTATGCGAGCGATTAGAATGTGGGGATCAGTCGTGTGGCTTTGTTGATAAATGCCAGTTTTTGTTGTTAGATCATGGAGAATGGAGCCGTGTGTTTCCGGAAGTAAGCAACAGCACCACCCTATTTCTTCCCGTGGGTGTCGTTAGAAGCGACTGAGGGACTTACTAGAGAATGGGCAGCAGCGTTCTCTATGCACTTTAGCGTACGATTATAGCAAATCCCCCCAAAAAATTAACTGATCAAAGTGGTGGTCCTTGGGGGGGGGGGGGGCTTATGTCCAGCCGTGGACGTCTTTGGGCTGCAATGATGATTGAGAAAGGATGCTGGTGGCACGTGTGAAACTCATCTATTCCTAATCTAGATGCTATTCATAGGTGTTGGGGCCAATGTCATCTGGGAACAAATCCTGACTCCACGTAGTTACGAAAAAAAATCTGATTGAAACCCAATACATACAGCACTTAGCGCGACCTGGGATCGAACACGGAACCTAATGAAACGTAACATCACCATAACACTAGTCCAAGAATTTAATTACATATTGCAAGTAATTAAATAAACAGTAGGATTTCATAACACTTAACTGTAGGTATTTGATTTGTAACTGATGATTTGAGTTGACAATTTAAAATTTTCTCAGTTTACCTTGAAACAATCACCAGAAGTAATGCTAAATTAGAGTTTGACAGGTTCTTAGCTGCAACTTCTTCATTTATAATCGAAACCGGGTATAACATGATATTCTATTAGTTCGAGTGACTAACAAAAACGTTGTAACTGTAGGTACCGCCTTCAATACAACTACACTCGATCCATTTAAAACACTGATCATTAATCTTTCGTTAAGCGAGTGATTCCTATCGCCACGTAATTGCCGTCACAAAATAACGCATTGAATACTAAACTACACATTATACCGTTTACGGACTTTTAACTAATTTGACGATTCCTATCGTCCCCCCTTCGTAAGACCCCATTGATTTAACTAACTACCTGGTGACATCCATGGGTACATTATGGCTTTTTAATTCTGTCAAGTGGCGACCCCTATGGGCAGGCTACCGTCCTGCCGGTACACAAATGTCCCTTGTTTATGTTTTCAATTAATTCATTAGTGTCCCGCTGGTTGGCGAGGGTTAGTTGTCAGCTTCATCAAAACGCGGATGTTTTTTTGTCAAAGGGTGGTTCAAATTGGATGTTTCTTACTTTGTTAAAAAAAACGTATGATCGATTGTATTACGTACTTGTAATGACGGTTTAGGTGTGAAAAGTGCGTGATAAAGTTAATTGGTCGTCGTTTATCTTCCATATAAGATTAAACCACCAAACACTAGACTACTTATACTTATTTATGATCAAAAGTTGCTAATGATTCTATGAATATAAAAACATGAAATCACTCAAGCATCTTGAGAACCTAAAATACTTTTAGCTAGTAGGTACTGCTGCACATTTTGATCTGCCAAAGTGATTTTGTAACTACTGATTTACTATTTTGGGCTTAACGAGACATAGTACAGCTCATCATGAAAAATACAGTCGTAGCATGCACCTCACTTCGAAGGAAATCCGTATCATGAAGCTGATTCAAAGGACTACTAATTGCCCACCCAGGAAATTGAACTGATGTGTGAGAACGAGCGAGTCCTCAGTGAAGCTATAATATTAACATTTAAACAACGCACTTAAAGCACGAATTAATCACTTTTAAGCAATCACACTTTTTGCTCAATCGTTGTAGCGTCATTTCGAGTCATTTGCAACGTGCGAATATTAATGAGGCTCGAGAGGTCTCCGGCGGCGGGACCTACCTACCGCCGGGAGGTTTACTGCTAAATGGTAAATACCTGTAATTTCCCGGTATTTGCTATCAATGGACGATGATTGCTTCTTATCGTGGTCCATTGACGCATTGTTCAGTTTTTATTGACTTCTGGTTCCCGGAGACTGATGCCACCCACCTGAACGCGACGTTTAGATGGGATTTCAATGAACATTAGGGAAACGCCATAGAGCCCAGGTTTTTAGATGTGCCATGTTATTATGTCAATTCAGAAGAATTTACCAGTACGTCCAATTAATATTATGTTCTATATTGCTGACCAGAGACGGAAAGGAGAAAACGTTTCAGTATCTAAACCTTCCCTAAAATAATACCGACTGTTTCATAAAACTTCTCAATATCTCCCAATTGATTTAAATACAAACAATCACTTAACTAATAACTGCCAGCTCCCCGGGCCCCCGGCTATATCGATCATTGATTGATCATGATCACAGTTGGACAGCGTTATTAGTTGCGTACGCGTCAGTACGCGGCGAGCGGCGCGCGCGCAGCCCCACTGTTATCAATTAACTTATCCTTTTATTGGCTCAAAGTGATTAACCGCCTCTAGGAATGGACACAGCGCGTTATATTTAATTCTTGACCATTGTCTCAACGATAATCATTAAGTTTTTTCGGCACAGCCATGTGTGCCAATCTACTTATTAATTGTTAGGGCGCCCTCCATTTATGGAAGCAATTATAAGATCATGAAATTCATAACAATATTTTGTATTGAATTCATTGAATACATCCATTAATTATGGAGTCAATTTATGAATGTCTCATTAATTTGAACAGATGTAGTTACTGCATTACTTACATTTAGGGGCTGTAGCACTATGGTGAGGTGTGGTGCCGGGTCTGGAGCGTGCGGTGTTCTCAGGCATATGTCGACGGCGCAAGCGGCCCACCCACACACACGCCACATCACTGTATCACGACCCACGGGTAACAGTAACGCGACTGGCAGAAAACTATAACAAAATAATAAATAACAAAAATAACAAATAAATGTATAACAAAATACAAATACTGAACAACAAAAAAAGTGAAAGTACTAATGTTTTAACAACAATATGTGTGCCTCACGGCAGTGCCAAAAAGGATCCGTTCAGCATAAAGCCAGACTGTTTTTGTCTGCCGCTGGTTTAGTCTGACTAAATCATGGACAAGTTTTTATTTTAAATAATCAATTAGGTAATTTAGTAACGAAACTTGCTTGAATTTTTCATATCCAATAACCGACAGATTGGTCGAATAAGCGAATTTAAACTTGAAAAATCCATAGGATAGTAGGTCATAAACCGTTCTGATACAAGCGTGCAACGTTCCTAATGTCAGTGATAATACTCAGAGTCCTCGCAGTCATTTGAATGGGAAGCTCTGAAGCTATATTAAGTACAAACTGTAATGATCCTGTGAACTAATTAATTGTAAACTAATTTGGCTGTACTCTTGCTGCGCGGTGGCCGGTACCGAGAAGCGCGCCGGCTCCGGGATGCCGCGCCGCGTGTCCGGGATTCTCGACGTGTTCCCGGCCTTATCGCGGACCCCGCGTTTTTGCGCAGCCCTACGTTACTATTAATTGATTGGAATTACTTAAGTATGTATATTTTTTGTATCGGTGTCGCCAGTCGCGGCATCGCCATCGCGCCAGCTCGGCGGAGTGTTCCTGCCCGCTAGCTCTAAATGAATTACTCCTAACAGGACTTTAAACTGGCGTGATTATCATCATCATCATCATTTCATCTGAAAGACGTCCACTGTTAGAATAATATAATACACTTGCTTAGGCTTACCTTTTCCTCTTCGAAGCTACATTCAAATTACAGAAATCTTTTGATTATGTTGTTGCTAGCTGTAATTTGTTTGGCTTTACCTTTTCAGAAATCACTATATTATTTCAAAGTCCATAAGTTAATTATTGGAAAGGCCATTTGTACTGCTATACCTATTCCTATTATACCTTCACGCTACAAAAAGCTCACCTGACTCTCAGACTCAATGATGTGTAAGCAAGCCGCTCGCTGCCGGTGCCGGTGCCGGTGCCGGCTCCATATCGGAGGTTTGCGTGCCTCCGTGATTAAACAATCAAATAATCATATTAATCACAGCGCGCGCGCAGCCCGCCGCGCATGCGCAGTGATTGCGCATCACTGCGCATGCGCGGCACACGTTATGATAGCCTATCGAACGATTACACTGATCTTCGTATACACAGATTACAATACCATCTGAATATTTGCAGAAGCGTTGCACCATGAGTGAAGTCTACACAAACAAGTTATATGTGACCAAGGAATTTATTTAACGTTTTGCATGGGTATGGGTAAACGATTAAAAAAGGAACGATTCATTTGCAAAGAACGTATCAATGGACGGATTTACCAAGCACTTACGAATAACTTTCAGAACTTTAAAACTTTCTCGCCTCATGACGGTCGCAACGAGTCATAAGTTATTTGAAAAGAGCATTAGACTAATAAGAAACTGGAAACAAAAATGGGTTAAGCTGTCACTCCTACGTTTAGATATTATTACGTTGATTTACGAATAGATTCTCCACAGAAGAACAGCCCGTCTCATCTATTGACTCAGTCTTGAAGTGGTCCACGTAAACGGCTCTAAGGTTTCGTTTTGCAATGGCCCCTCATGACGTCATCGCTCAACTGCACTACCTCCGCAGGCTCGAACCCGTGGCACAGTGTCGGACCATTCGAGTTACAGATAAAAAGTAATATGAATAGAAAGTACACTGATACTTTAGTAAATATTATGGATCGTTCTCCTCAATTTCTTTTAGCTGACCGGATGCTACTAGTGTGAAATATAATCGGAGGTCAGAATGTTGAGCTCAATATGTGGAGTGTGACAACAATGGAAACATTTAGAATATGGTAGGTAAAGGAGGTGGGTAAAGTTTAGAACATTTTTCGCCTATCATAGTCATGAAAATTCAAAGTATTTATGATGTCATGTTATTGTGTTTATGTGAAGTTTAGGTATGGACCTTTACATCTATTCTAAAATGGTAAGAAAATAATGGAAAACAGTTTTTTTTTGCTGTCCTGGTAACCCTGGCAAGGATAATGGCACAAATTAGTTTGTGACGTATGTCAGCGTAGTTTTCGAAGACAGTTTTTTTGCTGTCCTGGTAACCCTGGCAAGGATAATGGCACAAATTTATGAAATTATTGCATTGTCATCGGTCCTTGACAGGTGTGCAAAGTTTGAATGAAATCTGGTTGTTTAAAGTGGGTCAAAATCGCGTTAGAAGGAGTTGGTTACAAACAAACATACAAACATACTAATTTACAAACATACTAACATACTAACATACAAACATACAAGTGAAGCTAATATAAAGCGTGTAATAAGCGTGGGATGCCTGATATCAATAAAAAAATACCTTAAAAAGCACCCCACGCTTTTTTTCCATTATTTTGTACTTTTTTAGTTTGGTTTTCAATGGAAGCGTGTTTTTTAGTTTTTTTTTTTTTAACTGTTATTTATTTTTACTTTCATTACAAAATAAACTGTTAAACGCTTTATGCACCAAAACATTTTGCGAAAAATGTTCTAAACTTTATCCACCCCCTTTTAAGTCTTTTTTACGTGTTAGAGAGCGAGGGTGATTATATCATTGTTGTTGAATGTAGTGGAATACCCAACGAATAATGGAGGATTTTTTATGAGGAATAACATAAATTAAATGTGTAGTACAAGTACACGAGACAGAACAAATAAAAAATAAAAGAATGTTATCAACACAAATTTTTACATACATTAGGGCTGCACCGAGTGTCAACAGAATTGTCAGTAGCTTTTCGGTGGTTTATGTCAATACATTTTTCACTGTTCCTGCCATCATAGTTATAATTACCACTGATAGAGTATCAAAGTCTAAGCCTTTATTTAAAGTGCGCACATAAAAGGCACTTTTGTCGCTCTGTATCGTTTGTAGTACCCTGGCCCTCAGGCCAGGGTACTATATTAGGTTCTAGAACAGACCTTCTGAGCTTCACGTTGTGTACCCTCGGCCATTACATCTCCTGCGCGGGCCTGTGGTTAGCTGCGCGCGCACCGCGTGTGCTTTATGTTTATTAAACTGAATCCAATCAGCCGACGCCTCGGATCATACTAATTAGAGATATTGTGGCATTACGTCAGAGCCGCTTCCTGCTGTGATCAGCTGATTACCTGATGCGGCCTGAGTATAGGACAGAAGATGTAATGATAAGGTATTATCTTGTAACACTTGGTACGCGCCGACCGCGGAATGGAATAATCTTTGGTGGTTCAGTGGAAATAACTGTGGGACTACACCAAATACATAATTTTTCCTTGATTTGACGCCAAGTTTCTTACTTAGGTACGCTACTGAATGGCTCCCCCCGTTGAGACTCACTTTTTGTGCGCATTATACGAAAATGATCATGCTCACAATGGATTAGGCCAAGTGGTACATGCCATGTACTTAGCTCGTAAATTGTCAAATTCATTGCTCCATTTCTGGCGAGCTAAGAATAGCCACCAATTAGGATGAATAGGATACAATTACAATTTAGACGTAACTCTATCGGTGAGCGAGGCTCAGGCGCAGCTCGATTTAACTGAACTGTGCCACAAAACAGATAGATGCAGAATAGCCACTACTTAAAAAGCTGTCTTATACCATACAAAACACTTTCCATCAACCATTTTGAGTTCACTAGCTCAGAAGAAACAACTTCATACGGCGTCAGGTAGGGGAGTGTCCTTGGTCCGACATTATTCCTTATTTATATAAATAACCTCTGCAATATGAGTATTGACGGGGGTCACATTTTCTCTTACGCGGATGATACCGCTATAGTATTTGCTGATAAGACTTGGGCAAAAGTTATAAGTTTAGCCGAAACCGGCCTGTTAAAAATTGCAGCTTGGCTAAATCGTAATCTCCTCACATTAAACGCATCCAAGTCCAATTAATTACATATGTTTCACCAAATATGCAAACACTCAGCCACCATTCGATCTCCAAATAAATATACATTGCTGTGCCAACCCCTCAATTCCTGACTGCTCTTGTACAAAAATTGACCGGTTACAGTATACCAAGTACCTGGGCATTATGATTGACCAGCGCTTGTCGTGGCACATGCATACTGAACTGCTCATGAAAAGAGTTAGGAAATTAATATGGACCTTTAAAACTTTGCGAAGCATTGCTTCAAAAATCCTTCTGTTGAAAGTCTATGTATCACTGGCGCAATCGATTCTTACCTACTGTTTACCATGCTGGGGTGGAACAACAAAAATTAAAATTTTAGAACTTGAAAGGGCACAGCGATCTCTGCTCAAGGTTTTACGCTTCAAACTGCCTAATGTCAGAGGTAGCGAATGTGACATCTTATTGAATGGGGAAAAACTGGAATTTATTGATCAAACGGTTTTCCTAGGAATCACGCTAGACGAGAAATTACAATGGGGACCTCATATAACATCTCTTGCGGGGCGGTTAAGCTCGGCCGCTTATGCTGTTAGAAAGATAAGACAGTTAACAGATGTAGAAACCGCGCGTTTGGTCTATTTTAGCTACTTCCACAGCATTATGTCGTATGGCATTTTACTGTGGGGTAGGGCTGCTGACATTGAATCCATTTTTATTTTGCAAAAGCGAGCTGTCAGAGCCATCTATAATCTATGTCGCGGCGAATCCCTCAGGGAACTATTTAAAAGGATTAATATTATGACGGTACCTTGCCAATTCATTTACGAAAATATTATGTATGTAAGAAAAAATCTACATCTTTTTAATAAAATAAGCGATAGACATAATTTTAATACTAGAAATAAAGACAAGATAGATCAACCATTTTTCAGATTAGCAAAAGTACATACATCTTTTATGGGGTACTGTGTTAAATGTTACAACAAAATACCTTCTGATATATTGCAATTAAATGAAAGGAGGTTTAAAAGTCATATTAAAATTACACTTTGTAAACGAGCTTATTACAAATTAGAGGACTACATTCAAGATAAGAACGCTTGGAAACATGCTGGTCTCGCTCCATAGGACAGTCTTAGAGTTTATCAAACTAGTACTTAATTGTGTAGATAATATTTATTTTTTCTTCTATGACACTGTTTTACATTCTGTAATTACTGTAACTCACACACTGACAGTTTATATGGGTAGTTCATATAATTGTTTTTTTTATTTAACTGCTTTTGTTAATTTATTTTTATTTTCTTTTAATTTCATTTTTTGTGTCTATGTATCATTTGCATCGTTGTATATGTAAGCGGGCACGCCCTTTATGCCTGGAGGCTTTAGTAAGATTTTAAGTTCTGTTTACGATTTTTGTTTCATTATTCATTTCAGCTTGAGTTTAGTTTTCAATGTTTTGTTGGTATAATGGCGTGTGCTAGCTGACATATGGCGAATAATGTATGTTTTGTTTTATTATATTAATAACTTATACAATATTGTATAGAATCAAGTTCTTCTAACTTAACAGACAGCAGTGCTGCTGGGGAGTTTGTTCCGCCACTTCTTCTTCCCAGCCAAAGCACTAGGAAGTGTCGAAGGGCGGGCGTTTTGGGGGGACTGTCTTATGTGACTTTGACGTTCAAAAAGTGCTGACTCTCAGCCTAGTTTGAATAAATGACTTTTGATTTTGATTTTGAAACCCTATAGATTCCCAACCCAAAGCCTTTACCTAACCTCTGACACTCTATCCGTACGAAAACTTTACCTTCTCCATCTTATCTACCCACTTCCACTTCTTCCACTTGCCACTTCTTCTTCCCAGCTAAAGCACTAGGAAGTGTCGAAGGGCGGGCGTTTTGGGGGGACTGTCTCATGTAACTTTGACGTTCAAAAAGTGCTGACTCTCAGCCTAGTTTGAATAAATGACTTTTGATTTTGATTTTGATTTTATCCTCAGAAAAAGCAAATCCCTACCGTATGATCCCAAAAAGCCGAGTATGAATGGCAGAAGAAGCTACGTAGTTGCTCCAACTGTCCCAGCTAGATCTGTGTTTGCTAAGAGGCAGTATGCAAGACAATCTTCCCACTTATATAATCTACTGAATAAAGAACTTAACATTTATCCTCTGAAACTCCGTGACTGTAAACTAGCTGTGACTGAATGGCTTAAAACGAAAACCTACGATGACATTGAGGCCATGGTAACATCGCTTCCATAATTTGTCCAAGACGAATTCTGACTGAAACTAAATTTCACATTAACGTTAGTGGAGGACACTGTTCCTGGTTACCTCCGATCCCAAGACATTGTCGCAGGGCTAACCTGAACGTAGATCTAAATTTAACCGATATCTAAACTTATATATACAGGTAAACGAATTTCACTCATACACAATATAAATTCGCACACATCTACACTTTTTTCACACACTCTCGAACACAAACACAAACACACACTCAAACCCACTCGCATACATCACACAAGTGCGCTCCTTCCCTTTTGATTTTTTTTGTATTTTATTATTATATTATTCTGTTTTCTTTTATTTTATTTTTTAATTGCATACTCTGTGTTACGTTAAGTGGAAGTGCGGAGTCACCTAACACAAGCATATAAATGCTTAAAAGGTGATCTCCAAATCATTTGTTAAAAAAAATGTATGTAATTGAAATAAACATTTTTTTTTTTTTTTAATCAACACTCTTCCCGGCTCACCACTCTCAAAAGTTATTTAAGTAAATGAACTTTGAGATCGAGTATTCTATTTATTTAAACTTCTGTGTCATTATCATCATTATCGTTTAGCTTGGAATCAACTCTGCCTATCGCACTCAACTGCTGTGCATTTACATCTTCCATGCTGCGCTATGAGACGCTTTCTTCCGCCTTCTGCATCTACTCCACCTTTTATGGTCGACAGTCCATCTAGCTGGGCGCGGCCGTCCCACGTTACGTTTACCCATGAGCGGTCTACACTAATGGGTTCGACTGCTCTACAGGCCATCGGTCTTTCGACAAACATGGCCAGCCTACTGTTACTTCAGCTTGCTGACTCTGTGAGGTAAGTTGGGAACTCCGGTTAATTTCATTTCTGATCTTATCTTTCAAAGAACCTCCAAACATGTCTCCTATATCACCTCGTTTGTTTCCAGCCATTCTCACAGTTCCACGCGTCTCCAACGTACTGTCGTTCCTGTTTCCTGGCTCGAGACCTGGTTCCTTCTACTTTAGCTACATTCAAAAACGTATGTTGTGGATGTTCTGTTGTTTGTGTTGCGTGGCGCTCCCTCGTAGATTGCATAATGACCAGTATTGTGGCTTTACATATTATCCTATTACGTTACGTTACATGTGTATAGATAATGTTACCTATTGTTTCGCTACGTAATCAAATTGGGCGCTTCCTGTGCTCGCTGGGAACTGCACTTTCATTGCTTTCGACAGTTTGAACGTTGGACACTTTCGAAGAGAACGGGAGTTTGGTAATACCTAGATGGAGAACCACCTCGAAGAAATAACAATAATTTAGGAATACCCACTCTACAAGTTACCAACCAACCTAGATTAACATAATGTAAACATTAAAATCATGTTGTTGGGAATAAAACTACTGAATAGATATCTTCTTCAAAAACTTGAGGACATCGATTTCAAGAAGCAAGTTCTAAAAAAAAGTCAAACAAACTCAAGATTTAAGAAATACGCTGTGACACCATATTTGGTGTCACAGCGTATTTCATTCGTACAATGGCTCAATGTGCCGATGACACCACACGACAGGTGACGCCTGATAGTTGTAGAGACATTAAGCCGACGTCATCACATTTTTATTGAGGGATCACATGTAAAACACTTCTGCGTTACAACCACGGAATACCAAAATCCATGGTTTCAACAATAGTGTAATTTAGGGGACAGGGCCTTGCTCGGGCGCATCGCTCGTGAACGTGTTATTAAGGGTCGGCGCATAATGCGCGTACGCAAATCACGGCGCTGCCGCCCCGGACCGGACGCCGGATCAAAATAATTGCACCCGCGACCGCCGCGCTGCCATTATCTCAAACTATACACAATTACTGACCGCTGCCGCGACCACACGCTAGCTGACGACAATACAGTAACACTGTAGCTTCAATACGGGCATCATCCATTGATAAATTTGTATGAAATTCCTCAATATGTTGATTACTAAACCAGCCATGAATGCTGTTGAAGTTGTGCCATCGTTTGTTGGTACGGAGGAAGTTATTCGTCGTGCTCATTACAATATTAATCAATGCTTTCACATCCAGGGTCCGGGATAAATATAACCGATGCAGAATATTCTTTAATATTAGTTGCGCAATAGTAATGCGCAGGTGAGCGCTACAAATGATAGCCTGTGTTTGCGACTGGCGACCGGCGACTGCGACCGCGACCGTGCGATACGGCGACCAACACGCACGGATTTCGGGTTATTGCTCGTAACCTATCATTTGACTACATTACGTATGCATAATCAAACATGATTAGTTGTTTTTGTGGACTATTTGAGACGTGGCGTGCAAGCGCTACAAGTAGGTCGAGAATGACAGCACTCTGACATATCCGTGTCCGCTGTATTGTGCAAGTAGTCTGTGTTAATATTCAGTGGCTGGTGGCATGTTGTCGGCAGCTCCATACTCGGCCGGCTGGATACTAGCTTAGTTGATGTTGGAGCTGATTTATCTGTGTTAAGGCTATCGCGATGATTTCTAGGTACCTACTTAACATTATGCAGTTTATTGGAATATTGAATCTAACGAAACATTTTTTGGATTAGCATTATGTTTCGTCTTCTGAATATACAACCGAAAGAATAATGACCAATTACTGAAGTAGTAGTAATGTAGGACAAAGCAGTTCATATTTCGATTTTAAATAAGAAGTCTGTGCATGTTACAGAGTTAAACGCTACCTATTGCTAAGGATGGGCTACTGGGTCCGAATCTACACAACTCGAAATGGAATAAACTACGCACTGTTATTGGGTTATCTCATTGCCTAAATTATTTGTTTATATTAAATAAAATCATAAAAATGCATAGGGCTTGTGACATAGGTAACAGTTTGTCAAATGTGGGTGAACTAGAACTCCTCAGATTGTATAGGCTATAGGCAAGATGAGCTGCGTGAGGCTCGTACAGGAGTTGCCGTGGTGATGCAGCAGTTGCCGTGGTGATGCAGCAGTTGCCGTGGTGATGCAGCAGTGGGTGACGTCGGATGGGGAAGATGGTGGTTGATGATCGCCATGCTTCTATGTATGTATGTAAGAAGCGTTTATCACGGTTACCTACTTAAAGAAGAAGAGACGTGCTCTCTTGGATTTTTCTTTATCTAAAGTTAATTTCCTTCAGCGGGACACTCCCTATTCAGCGAAGTGAGTTGTTGATACTGTTGATAGTCCCCGTGTTTGTGCAGATAACCTTACTATCGCTCCGTACACTGATATAATGACACACGTAATATTTGCTTTTACAATAAGCAACTTACATTAGCCACATTAAAATTGAGCAAATAATGTAATGAGTGCAACTCATAAGTCACGATCACGCTATGTTTGAAATCGATTTGTTCGATTTGTTTGTTTGTAGTTCAAAGCTCAAGCAGTCACTTCACTTTTTGGAAATCATTACATCACCACTGCTCTCAGAAAGGTGAGGAAAACATGGTGAGGAAACCGGCATGTCCTAGAAACAAAAATTCTAAGACATGTGACATCTACCAACCCGCACTGGGCCCGCGTGTTAGATTACGGCCCACTCCCTCTCACCGAGAGGAGGTCAGTGTCCCAGCAGTGGGAACGGTATAGGCTGATTATGTAAAAAATTGTAAGTACTTCATTTATACCTGTGTCAATATTATTTCGTTGTTATAATGTACTAGCTTCTGCACGCGACTTCGTCTGCGTTAAATAATAAGCGTGCACCTCTTCGGCGTCTCACGCAAATGTACAATGAACATTTCCTAGATATAGATTTATTTATGCTACATAGAAATTCATTTCGCACTAAAGTTATTAATATATTGAAAAAATTAGATAAATAATGTGTTAACTAACTGGTAGGTTTGTAAGGAATAAGAACTACGTTACCGATGAGTCCTCAGCTCACCATAGCATACCTTTTTGTAAATTCGTGGCAAATGTTGTTGTTATTACATTGATTTTGTTTTATACAACTTTTTTCATATCTAATATGTAATGTAATATCGTTTTTTTCCCAAATAAAAAAAAATAACAAAAAAAAAATATCCTGTTCCCTTCCCGTCGCGTCGAATCGCCTATCCGTGTGATTTTCCCCGGTTTTGCAAAAATTTTCAATACTGCTCCGCTCCTCTTAGTTGTAGCGAGATGTTATTTAGCCTATGGCCTTTCTCGATAAAGGCTACCCAACACAAAAATAATTTTTCAATTCCTGAGATTAGCGCGTTCAAACAAACAAACTCTTCAGCTTTATAATATTATTAATACAGATAAGCAACAGTTTGCGCACAAATTCAAGTAACAAACAAGGAGTTTCCATCAAAAAGGCGGCGGCGCACGGCGCGACGCGAGTCTGCACGAACGATTTCTAAGAAAGCTAGATAGATTTTGATCTATCGAAGTTGTGTCGCACCTACAAGTAGAGCCTGTCTGCGGGAACCCTTAAGAGAAACAAAAATTACATGTGAACTCCACTTATATTTAAACTTCGAAACACAAAAACAAGAGTTCAATGGATTCATCGGTCCAATATTGATCTATTATTTCTAACTACACCCATGAGAGAGGCTGACACCCACAGGAAGAGCAGAACCTCAGGAAAGGGGCGAGCAACCTATAACTCTATAAGTGGATCATGTACATGTGTAGGTACATAAATACTAGAAGTCCCTCGTTATCGAGTATGTACACAAATAGTGACCGATTCCTCGCGGTTTACTGCGCGTCGACCAAACACTCGCTCGACGCTCTATGTCTGCAGGCTCCACTCGAGGAGTCGAGGCGCATGAATATGTATTAACACAAGGATTACACCCTTACAGCTAAATGATTCGCTGTCACTGAGTTATTACTCACAGATAGTGACGAGCGATACAATATGATTGAACAAAGTTCAATCGTTTTAATTATGCTGTAAGCGTCACAAGATGGCGTGAT
Organism: Aporophyla nigra; assembly: GCA_947507805.1. Classification (NCBI taxonomy): domain Eukaryota; kingdom Metazoa; phylum Arthropoda; class Insecta; order Lepidoptera; family Noctuidae; genus Aporophyla; species Aporophyla nigra. Next base: position 25,412,796 of record OX382301.1, read on the forward strand.
TAAATATGAATATCGGAAATACACCCATGTTACAATGATTATTTTTTCCGGAATATTTATGTAACCATAAAAAAATTTGATGATCTTTTCAACTTGATATTTTTTCATAAATGTTTGAAAAAAAAACGTACCTGGTACGATTTCTGCCTGGTCTACATACCAGGCAGGTATCGTACCAGGTACGTTTCGTTTTTTTTCGTTTTCGTTTTTGTGTTTTTTATTATTTTTTGATAACGGGGTTTAAATCTTCATGGATATCATGGATATCCCCTCCGCCCTGAGGCGAACGAGAAGTCTATCAGACTTCTGACTATTACTACCCCGTGTTCCCTCGCACACTTGCAACGGGGGCTACGGGGGCACTTAATTATTATCTCTTTATATCAGAATTAAATTCCATAAATGTACATATTTGTTAGTAAAGGACTACTTAAATACTGTGTTAGCCTATAAAATAATACGAGTACAATACAAAGAACAATAATTGTTCTTTGTATTGTATCAATCAATTATTGATGTTGATGTTAGTAACATAAAAACTTAAAACACTATGCTTGATACTGGTGCCGATTCTGTTGTCTCAAAATTCTCTAAACTAAACTAAAAATCACTAAAATTTGGTTTATTCCTGTCAAACGACGATTTTCTATTCTGAAATAGACTAAAGTGACACAACTTAACTGTATTTTAGTTTGACAGCACCAAAATTGCACTGAGTTATTAGTTTAGTGAAAATGACAATTTTGCTATTCTGAGTTTGCCGGGTTTAACCAAAAATTTTGATTATAATAATTTATTTTAACTAAATCTGACTATTTTTAATCGCGATTAAAAAGGTGTGGAATAAATTTTGTGTTGAATCTACCACGTTGAGTCGCGATTGACAAATTCGATTTTAATCGTGTCAAAATAATTTTTAAAATTAGAGATTTTTTCTTGCAGAATAGCATTACAATTCTCACAGCCAAAAGTAAAGAATTTTAGAGATAGTTTAGTTAGTTTAGTTCGGTGTACAATAGAATCGGCACCATTACCAATATTTACAGGAGCATGAAGCTGACTTAAGTTCCAGATAAGAGGACAATCCAGTTTGTTGGCAATGACACTCAGGTGACTGTTGTTACTGGCACGCACCCTGTGCAATAAGCAAGGTACTCACTTGCGTCTGACTGCAGCGGAACTGTTAGTTTGGGCGTCCGCAAACATCCCTGAAGCACTACAGAAGCGTGGCAGCCCCAACAACATCCTGAATGAATTATTGTACTGGACTCGAAGAGCATTAACAGCTTTTTGAGTGAAGCTAAACCAAAGGCTGCACGTGTAAAATACTTGACAGTTTGCTTTGAAAAGGGTTATTTTAACTGAACCAGTGCAGCGTGAGACCCGTCGGATTAGCATATTACACATCACCGCCAATGCTCTTCGCTCCTGTTCCACATCTAGATTGTCCTTAAAATCCTCCGTAACAATATACACTAGATATTTAAACTGACCGACACGGTTCAAGACACAACCACTCAAAAAGATATCTGGGTAGCTCTCAGTGACCTTGTCAGCCGCCTTAAAGATCATCAACTGAGTGTTGACCGAATTGTATCTCAAACCGTGTCGCTCAGCATAGCACTCACAGACTGTTATCAGTTTCCTAAGGCAAACCATTGACGGGCTCAGCAGTGCCATGTCATCAGCGTAGCTAATGTTATGAAAAGCAACCCCATCTATGTAACAGCCAGCATGTAATCTGCTGAGCTCGACAATGAGGTTATTTATGTATAAATTAAACAGGGTAGGGGTGGTTAACCCACCCTCCTTAACCTACACCCACATTCCATAACGTACTCTTCCGACAATACATTAGCCCACCTTGGTCAATTTAGTTGATAGGAGTACCTACCAATATTTAAAAATATTTATCACTCCACTTGTCATAAAATACCATGTCATCCTTTGAAAAGTCTAAGAAACAGGCAAAAACAGGAGTTCGGTTGCCTGTATATTAATTAAAAGTTTTTTTCAAACACAGTTTTAAGGACAGGCTTTTTTAGGTGTCCGTAGATAGACCCTCTCTAAAGCCATGTTGAGCATCATGTACCTAACTTAAAATTAAGCGCTCTTCAACGCAGCCTCCGACTAGGTATCTAACACCTAAACTAACCCCAAAGGAATAGTTTGGTGAGTAGTTTGATGACGAGCACAGCAGGCTGGTAGCGAGCCCGTTCAGCTGGATGTGTTTTCTCTAAACTGAACTATAATATTAGCCATAAATGAAGACAGAACACCGATCACCCCAATATTATTGGTAAGTAATAGCCGCAGTGACAGGCGTTAGATAACCGCGTCGTGGCGGTGCGGTGCGGTACGGTGCGGTGCGGGATGATGCGGTGCGGTGCGGTGTGGTAAATCACGTGGCGTGTTATGAGGCGCGGCCGGCGTGCGCGCGCGCATCGCGATAGCTGACCCACAGCCCGCGGCGAGGACGTACATGTATTCGTACAACGCGCGGCTGCAGGCTTGCGTGCTGCTCAGTTCCTTACATCTGGCAACTGGAGAACAATCTGCGCTAGAAATAATTCACAACATGTTACTTGAAATCAAATTGAACTCCAATCCGGGAGTTTGAGGAGCAAAAGGTACATTCATAAATGGTTTAGGTAGGTCAAGTTTTGTGAAGCGAGTAAAGAGAGGACATTAAGTTGGCAGCTAGGTACTGATAAGTGAGGTTTTAGCAAATATCTTACGTAAAAATCAGTGCAAAATCCCGGCTATTTCAGCAGAGAGCCCTGATACTATCCCTTAGCACTATGAAACACGTCGCGTAACACATTTTAACATATTTAGTTGTGTAGCCGCCGCAGATCGGATATCTTCGGATGTGATACACATCGCGCGATATGTTCACTTATCTGGCGATACGGTGGCGCCGCAGTCGGCTGAACCGAACCCGATGTAGCACGCATCATTATCGCACCCGCATCAGATCATCAAACCGATAGCACACTCATTACTTATGTAAATTGTGTTCATAGAGTCAGCGATCACAGTCATTGGCCATCGGTTCATTGTGCTAAGACATTGTTATTGTTTAAAAATTCTTAACTTCGTTTTCGTCAGGTCGTTCTTAAGGTATCAACTTGTGCTCGGCTTTATTTTTCGTAGCACTTTCTTATGTTTTGTTGCACTTTTTGAAGTGTTGGTAATGAACGGCGTGGGGCCGCGAGGATGCCCGCGGGCCTCAATAAATAAATTTAACTAGATTATCAGCAGCCGCCCGCCTGCGCAGGCGCAACACTGTAACTTACTGCCTGTTGCGCCGCCGAGCACTGAAATTAAATACACGAGTTATTAGTTCACGTTTTATGTTTACTTCTCTATTTTCTAATATAAACTACTGAACCCGCACGTGATATCATATAACTTTATTTGCAGCGCTGAGGCGGTGTTATCTACGGAGATCACAATTACGATAACTGTATTAATCTAATAAGATCCGATTACCCAAAAGATATCTTAATTAATCAATATTATAAACACAATATTGTTGTGTAGGTACGTACTACTTACAATCTGCGTCCGGCATACAATAGCAATATTCAAGTCCAAAACACATGCTTTATGGTCGTAGGGACCACAGGCAATTACAATACTCCGCGCCTCCACTGCGCCCGCGCAGCCGCGTGAGAAGATCCACTCTTTTACTGCGCAGGCTCATGCTTCACTATACCGCACTTGAAACATACCAAACCAAACTTTATGCCATCGTGATACGGTACACATTGATGGTCAAAAGAACGTGGTATGTAACAATGCTAAATTGATCAGAGTTTACACAAATATTATTTATAAAAGCCGATTCACGATCTAGCGGTTGCTCTTAATGTGCGCCGGCACAGTTTACACCAACTGACAACGGTCTTGGGGCTATTAGGCATCCTGAAATAAAGTTTGATATCAGATTCAACTTCTTAGCACCCTGAAGGTTTTTCCTGCCTCTAACATCCTTTTTGATTCATCAGACTCAATTTCAATTTCAAACTGTAGTTTTGGAATTTCCTTTTGCACAATTCAATAAAACTCAATAGCAGCGGAACTTGGAACCATGTGACGAAAAAGTCAGACTTATAAAGTTAGACATAACTAAAAAGTGAAGACGTGACATATTCACTTGACAGTCCTTGGCAACCGTAGTTGCCAAAGTGAAACTACTCTCAGTAGTCCGGACTGTCAAGTGGCTATTGTCATAAATGCCTTTTTATAGACATTCATTTCTACATACGTATAGTTAACTTGATAACAAGCGGCGCGTCACAATCGATACATATTTCTTACACGAAATACTTGATCAGATATAATCGATGGCACTTTATCTTCGACGAAATCTCACGTTTGAATGAATGTGAATGGTTAATTTATTCAACACAGAAACGTTTCCGACGAAGCCATTGATGTTACAGCAGTGCATCACGGACAAAAAGTCGCCGGCTTAATCACTCGGAGGCAAATGACAACACGGTGATTACGGCAATTAAAACGCCGCCGATTGGGCGCTACGTGCGAGGGTAAGGCCGGAGGGGGAGAGGAGGGGACAAAAAGTTGCATGCGCGCCGCCAAGCGTTCATGAATACGCAGACAATTGATCTAAAATTTGCGAATTATTGAAAAAAGTGAGGGTGATGATGCATAGAGCAGCTATGTCGGAAATGTTGTCGATGATACCAGCCGCTGTTCTCAGGAAGTGCTCGGGAGAAGGTGGCCTGGCCGCTTGGAGCAGTTCTTATGTATGCGCGAAGCAACAAAAAAAACGTAATACCACTATGGTATGTCAGTACTGGTAATTTAAGCATGTAACAAATGCTCAACCTGGAGCAACAAGAATTGATTGGATTTCTAAAAACTAAATATTTGTAGCGATGCCTGAGATCCGTTCACCCAAGACAACACCAAGGCAGAAAACTTGATTAAATAACTTAGCCAAGCGTGCTTTTTACAAGATTACAGCATTATCTAGTTAGCTGTTGGCGTAGCTCTTCCTCAGCAATGATAGTTTGCTATTTCTCTGAAAATATCTCGTTCATTACGAACTACCTTTTACACGTGCATAGGTATTTAACACGCGCAGCAACGGGAACCCTTTTTGTCACTGGAAGCAGATGGTGTAGTATTGATTGTGAATATACCCATAGAGCCACGCCTGCTCGATGTTTTATAAAACAAGTATCTATAGAAACTTCCACCTCTAAACGTAACAGAATACACACAGAAAACGTAATGAATACTTGAGACGTTCGCAGAGCGCACCTTTCCCATAGACCAGCCCCAATTATAATAATCCACTCGGACATAACACAGCATTGCATAAGTCCGCTTTCTCAGCGCACCGTCCGGCGACAATCAGTGCAGCCTGTCCGGCGGCGTCCGGCGGCGTCCGGTTCAGGTGGCATTTCCTCGATTATCATGCGTTTAGTTTTTGCGCGCGACAATTACGTCGCATCTGTATGCATGGGGCAGACGCGCCAGTACCGCCCGCGCCCCGCGCCGCGCGCCAGCCTCTCCCACACGGCCGCCGCGCCGCCGCCGCCCGCGCCGCGCAGCAGGACATGTCGGCTGCGTCTTTAGAAATGACACACTAGTGACTTCACACTGTTTTATTGAAAGTTAAATCTCTGCTGCAGCCCTAAATATTTAGGGACAGAGCTAAGAAATGTTCTATTTTATATAACATGCAAGAATGACGGCTCTTTTCACCATGAAGATGAGAAGCACAAAGATGGTGATAACATATGACATGTTGTCAGAATTATGTAAGATGAGAACGATGGTGCCACCAACTGGTGACACTCCATTAGGATATGACTGATCAAAATCTCGGTAGCTACAAGTTTTTGAAGTCTTGACATTCATAATATAAAATAATCTACCTTGAGTAAGTTAAGGGAATATCTTTGAAACCCAGAAGTTGTAAGTTATTTTTGTAGTAATCTAGTGTAGTAGAATAGTCAGTATGCAACATGGTCACCTGGTTCGTATTTGTGAGGAGCCTCTGCAGCTGTACTACTGTGTGGTGTGCGTGGGCGCATGTGTTGGCCCGGCGCGCGTTTTTGCGCATGCGCGGCGTGCCCGCGGCGTGGGAGCTGCGACCGGCGCGCGCGCACACCGCTCCCCGCGCCCCCCACAACATTTCATCGCGGACACTCATACAAATATGTCACTGAGGAGCATTCAAATATGCTTCGTTACAGCGGGGGTTGAGACGTTGTGTTGTAATTGGCTGCCATGCACCATGCACCTGATGCACCATGCACCATGGTGCACCGACGTGCAAGCGACGGGAATAACTCGTATGTGTTGGTTTATTTACTGTTTGTGTACAAATCTTTAATGTAGAGTTGAAACTTAACACTATGGTAGTGCCAGGCCACGCGCTTTTGTTTGTTGGATAGGTACTTAGGTATACATTGAATTAAGAAAAAGAAACACCTTACTGATTTAGAATAGCGGTTGAAAAGCATATGCATATTGGTTTCTTAGCTTAATGTGACATTATAAAACATAATATGTGTCTTTAGTAGACACGCAGATTATGATCACAATGCATACAACGTATTATTACCAAACCATACGGATAAAGCTGCGCACGTAGCTCGTATGGAGAATGCTTAGGTAGGTACCTACCTACTGTACATGTGTAAGTACACTCATCAAATAATTAAAAGTATTTAACCCAAATCTGACCCTAACAGGTGAGTTTTTATTAAATTAATTATTTTGAACTCCGTAACTTATCACGAGATTCATCTCATTTCACACAAACCCGACCATGAAATATAAATGAGCTACTTTATGTTAAAAACTTCATACCTTCCATACATTAATATGAATTTATGCACTCCGATAACTTGCATACAATGAATATTTTATTTATTCAAACTGACCAAAAACTGGCTCGCAACATTCGGTTCGCATGTCCGCTGCTCAGCTGCAAAAAGTGACGCATTCAAACGATGTGCCCTTGTTAGGAGCGGGTTCGACTTCATTCAGTGCAGTATCGTCCAAATGGCTTCATGTGCGCTAACGTTAGCGTCATTACGGTTGGTGTGCGCACGCGCAGTCCCCGCTAAGGTGTGAACAAGTTGCTCAGCCGGGAGCTGCGTCCTGTTGCGGGCCAACCTCCTTGTGCTCAGAGAGGTACAGAGACGTGTCGACTCTGGACTACAGTAATCGGAAACATCCAATTATAGTAGCTTTCCACACGGTGTCGTTTTTTCTAAAATGTATTATTGATATTCGACCATTTTTTAGGGTTCCGTTGCCAAATGGCAAAAAACGGAACCCTTATAGATTCGTCATGTCTGCTCTGTCCGTCTGTCTGTCTGTCTGTCCAAGTATGTCACAGCCACTTTTTTCCGAAACTATAAGAGCTATGCTGTTGAAACTTGATAAGTAGATGTATTCTGTGAACCTCATTAAGATTTTCACACAAAAATAGAAAAAAAACAATAATATTTGGGGTTCCTATACATAGAACTGAAACTCAAAAAAAATTTTTTCTTCAAACCCATACGTGTGGGGTATCTATGGATAGGTCTTCAAAATGATATTGAGGTTTCTAATATCATTTTTTTCTAAACTGAATGGTTTGCGCGAGAGACACTTCCAAAGTGGTAAAATGTGTCCCCCCCCCGTAACTTCTAAAATAAGGGAATGTAAACTTCCACCGAAAATTGGTTTGAACGAGATCTAGTAAGTAGTTTTTTTAATACGTCATAAATCGTAAACCACAATTTACCTTTCATTCAGTCAACTCAAATATAAAAATTAAAAAAAAAAAATATATTTCATAAACATAAACCTTATACATAAACCGTGAATACCTGCAGGTTTGTACGGAACCCTCGGTGCGCGAGTCCGACTCGCACTTGGCCGCTTTTTCTGGATTGGGAACTTCAGTGAATAACAAGCCAAAATCAATATTGCAAATTAACATCCACTTAGCCCTCAATCATCAGCACTGAATCGTTTACGCCTATAAGGTGTAATTGGTTTGGCACCGCAAGCGCAGGAATCTACATACAAGTTGTCCATAAAAGTAGATAAGCATAGCCATGTGAGTCATGTGAGTTAACTGGACACCAAGAATAGGCGCGCGTACTTAGTGTCGGCTGATGAAAGGAGACAGCCCATTTTTACGCAATTAACATAAATGCTAATAGGTTTTCATTTATTGCAAATTATGCATCTAACGCTGTAATCACTAGGGCTAATTGAGAATATAAAATGAGCAAGAGATCGAACAGTAGTGCAGTTCTGTATATCCTTAAAAATTACTTTAACCAGTACATTCCAACAAACGTCAGTAAATCAGCGCGGACTATAATAGATTCATACGCTAATCACGGTAGGTTCACTTCAAGTTAAGAACATTAAGTTTACATAAGAGCACACAAATAATACACAAAGAAACAAGTATAAAATAATTTGCGATCCTCACAAACAATGGATAGGCGACAAATTCAAATGAGTTTTAGAATTCCTCTCATCAAAACGCGAGCACGTCCCTGATAGACAGATCGGCAACGCAAAACAGCAGGTCGTTGCGGACGCGCGGAGTCGCGGACGCATGGAATGCGTCGCGTTCGGGGCGCGGTGTGTCAAAGCGATGCACGATGGGCCCGCGCCGCCGCCGCCGGTCATTTAAATATCATCGCTACTCATATTTGGAATGCCTCCGCTTGCCTGTCGCGGCTCGCCTCTGGATTAAGCGACAAAAATTGCTCCATTTTTTGTTGCGCCACATTAACTTTGACCTTGTTCTCAAACGCTGCCACATAGTGTTTGTTATTTAGAACGTTTGTTTCCAGATATTCGGTCCTTGTGATGATGCTTGGGAGGTTTAAATCCAGCAGTAGTTGTATTTGGTTAATTTGATGGCAATGATGAGAAGTATAATTATGTAAAAATTACATTTAGAGATCATAGTTATAATGATGCATGTGACCCAAATGGTTTCCACGCCGAGTTCTTCTCATCATTAAACTTGCAATTTAATTACACTTTTGCAGTAAATACTACAAAGTATTTGCACAAAGTTCTTATTTATGTAGAAATTGGGCCACTCGGTATATTCGTAAAAGCAGGGAAAAACTTTTTCAACTTGGCCTAAAGCAACATATGAATAACAGATACTTTTATCAGTAGGTACCTATGTTGCAAAATATTCAAAAACATTTAAAAGTGTGCAAAAGCTAGTGCTTCATTAAGTATTAGCAATCATATGAATCAAGCTGATGATAAAATAAAAACTACCTGGCAAATAATAAATAATGACACAGGTAGGAAAAACAGCGTTTAACTGAATTTAATTTAGAGACTGCACAAGCACATGGCCCCGTGTCAGACTTTTACTGACTAAAACCCACCCGTGTTCCTTCAGTTACCTATGCCAGGGCCACGGTAACTCTATCGAACAAGTCCGCGACCCTGGCAGGCATCGGTCGTAGTAGACCCCTCCAGTACTGCTGGCTGACATCTCTTAGAGGCATCGGTCGTAGTAGACCCCTCCAGTACTGCTGGCTGACATCTCTTAGAGGCATCGGTCGTAGTAGACCCCTCCAGTACTGCTGGCTGACATCTCTTAGAGGCATCGGTCGTAGTAGACCCCTCCAGTACTGCTGGCTGACATTTCTTAGAGGCATCGGTCGTAGTAGACCCCTCCAGTACTGCTGGCTGACATCTCTTAGAGGCATCGGTCGTAGTAGACCCCTCCAGTACTGCTGGCTGACATCTCTTAGAGGCATCGGTCGTAGTAGACCCCTCCAGTACTGCTGGCTGACATCTTTTTGAGGCGCTAGTGGAACACAACGCGCCGTCTATTTAATGACTCAACTCATTTACTTCTAAATCAACCGAAGACGGTCTTTTGTAGACTAAACATAATAGATAGTACTTGGATGCCCGAGCTCTGCTCAGTTTTTTTTTTTTGGTAAAAAGACATTTTCTAAAACTTTTTACCAAAAAATTTAACCGCCGAAAAAACTGAAAAGCAAAAAATAATAAACCTTAAAATTATGAATCGGCGCTTTGAGTGATCTTTGTTCATTGATTTTCCAGCGCCGACTCATAATTTTAAGGTTTATTATTTTTTGCTTTTCAGTTTTTTCGGCGGTTAAATTTTTTGGTAAAAAGTTTTTATTTTATAATTTTTTGTGGCTTTAATATACTTATAATACTTGGCAAGGTATACCCTATACAACGAATAAAGAATTATCAAAATCGGACTACTCTGTATAAAGTTATGCGTGGTTAAACATAACAATCAGTGAGAGAACAATCAATCATCCCCTGTTTTCTGACCCTTAGGGTTTGATTTTGTTTTTCAAATTTATATGGGACCACCCTCGGAGTATACCCTTTCCAATAAAAAAAGAATTATAATAATCGGACTACTATGTAAAAAGTTATGCGTGGTCACACATAAAAAAAAAAAAAAAAAAAAATACGCGTCGAATTGATAACTTCCTCCGTTTTTTTTCGTCGGTTAAAAAATGAATCCTAGCTAGATCGATTTATCGCCCCCGAAACTCCCTGTATACTAAATTTCATGAAAATCATTGGAGCCGTTTCCGAGATTCAGATTATATATATACTCGTATATATTATACAAGAATTGCTCGTTTAAAGGTTTAACATAGACCAACGGTCACAAAATCTTGACGACTAGAATAACTCTATCCTTCAGGTTTACGGATAATAATTTGGTACTAAATAGAAAACAAAACAAATGCAAAAATTGCCTTATGTTAGAAATAATGACTGTGACATAATATTTAATGGGAAAAACTAGAATTTAATCATCAAACAGTTTTGACCTCTGGGATCTCTGGGACCTCATGTAACATATCGTGGGGGGCGGCTAAGGTCGGCCACTTATGCTGTTAGAAAGATAAGACAGCTAACAGATGTAGACACCGCGCGTTTTGTCTAATTTGGCCTCTTCCACAGCACTATTTCGAATGCCATGTTACTGTGGGGTAGGACTGCTGATTTTTTTTTGGGGAATGACATATCGCAGGTGAACTTATGAGGTAGTCGGCTGCTTAACCGGACTTGCGTGGGGCTACCTTAATAAATTAAGGCTTCCAGCCAGGGCTTCAAAAAGTTAAAACCACAGCGAGTACACGCTAAGGGCACCCGGCCAGTAGGCCGGCCGTCAGGGACCTAGGCCAGCCATCAGGGACCTAGGCCAGCCATCAGGGACCTAGGCCAGCCATCAGGGACCTAGGCCAGCCATCAGGGACCTAGGCCAGCCATCAGGGACCTAGGCCAGCCATCAGGGACCTAGGCCAGCCATCAGGGATCTAGGCCAGCCATCAGTGACTTAGGCCAGCCATTAGGGACCTAGGCCAGCCATCAGGGACCTAGGCGACCTAGGCCAGCCATCAGGGACCTAGGCCAGCCATCAGGGACCTAGGCCAGCCATCAGGGACCTAGGCCAGCCATCAGGGACCTAGGCCAGCCATCAGGGACCTAGGCCAGCCATCAGGGACCTAGGCCAGCCATCAGGGACCTAGGCCAGCCATCAGGGATCTAGGCCAGCCATCAGTGACTTAGGCCAGCCATTAGGGACCTAGGCCAGCCATCAGGGACCTAGGCGACCTAGGCCAGCCATCAGGGACCTAGGCCAGTCATCAGGGACCTAGGCCAGCCATCAGGGACCTAGGCCAGCCATCAGGGACCTAGGCTTAGGGAATCGCTGGAAGAAGGCAACAAGGGACAGCCTGGATCTGAATGAGGCTGCTGAAATTTAATTGATCTATTTCACGAAAGAGAGCTGTCAGAGGCATTTATAATTGACGTCGCTGCGAATTTCTCAAGGTACCTTGCCAAATCATATATGAAAATACATATTATGTTTGTACGAAAATATCATCAACATCTTTTGAATGAAACTACAAATACCTTGTTTCATGTGAACCGTTAGTTTTTAGTTTTTATTCGTTTTTATTTTTAATTATGTCTCCTTTGATATTTTCTATTATATTTAACTTTCAACAATAGTTTTTCGTGTGAAACCTAAGTTCTCATTTTTAAATATGTCTTTTTTAATATTTTCTATTATTTTTAACTTTATTCTAATCCTCTTGGTTCGTTTAATTAAGTTCTCACATGACCATCTTTAAACCTTTTACTATATAATTTTTTTGCTGTGGGGGCCCCTGATGACCTATAACACAGGTTTTTTTTTAAAAACCTACTTCAGGCATGACTGGTGCCTGAAGTAGGTAGGAATTAACAATGTTTATGACAATATTATATTCTAACAATGTTGGAATATAATATTGTCATAAACATTGTTAATTATTAAGAATACCTACTAGAAATAAACATAACATACTCATAGATTCACCTTTTTCGGATTCCCTAAAGTTAAGTCCATACATCTTATTTGGAGTTCTGTGTTCAATGCTTCAAAACATCTTGGGATGTATTGCAATTCAGTGAAAGAATTTAAAAAAAAATCGTATTTAAAGTACAGTTTGTAAACAAGTATATTACAAATTAGAGGATTAAATCCAAGGTATGATTGGAAACATGCTGGTCCTGCTCCATAGGAGGATCTAGAGTCTAGACGAAGTCCAACTGGTTGGTTATTAAATTGTATATTTTATTATATTTTTTATGACATTGATTTATATTATGTGATTACTTTAACTTATTTATATTATGTGATTACTTTAAATTATTTACACACTGATTATTACAATTAGTGCCTAAAGATAAACTATTGCTAAAATATTTTTATTGCAAGTACAAATGACGATTTTTCGGAATTAGAATGTTAGGTAGCGTCCCGCCAGATCTAGGTTTAATCAAACCTGTGTTTCGGGCCATCACTTTACAGTTAAATTAAATTGGTGCGTTCATATTTTAACTATAATTGATATAAAAGTAATCAATTAACAACTATAAGAAAAGGCATATTGGTAAAACAACACAATTAAACATTCATTCCTAAAACTAAGCCAATGTAAATAAATACATGAAAATTAAATACTAACGCGGGAATAAACTAAAATCATGTCAACATTTCAAGATTTTTTTCTGTGTTTGTGTAAGTGAGTATCGCTAAGTATTCTAATAGCATTGTACTACATTTTTACACGCTTTATATTAGCTTCACTTGTATGTTTGTTTGTAACCGACTCCTTATAGCGCAATTTTGACCCACTTTAAACGACCAGATTTCATTCAAACTTTGCACACCTGTCAAGGACCGATGACAATGCAATAATTTCATAAATTTGTGCCATTATCCTTGCCAGGGTTACCAGGACAGCAAAAAAACTGTCTTCGAAAACTACGCTGACATACGTCACAAACTAATTTGTGCCATTATCCTCGCCAGGGTTACCAGGACAGCAAAAAAAACTGTCTTCGAAAACTAAGCTGACATACGTCACAAACTACGCTGAAATACGTCTCAAAATTAGAAACACTCTAAAAATAGAAAATAAATCTTTTTAACTATTATTTCTTAAACTTAAACTGTAGATTATCATTAACTTGTTAAGTATGTTATACACATAAAATCGACTTGCAAACGCATGTCTAGTTTGAGGCTTTATGCAAATTAAATCGTTCTCTTGTCGGAAGGTAATGGATCAAAAGGAGGAGCTATTTAATTTATTTGTAGTCGGCTATGTTCCGTAAATTCTTACAATCAGTTTTTATTTTGCAAACTCTTCTAAAACATAGTAATTCGATATGTTTACGGAAATTTAGGTTGGAGTCAATAGAGACACGTAGATATTTGAAATGGTCAGCTTTAGCTAAAGTGGGGCAAGAACATGCAGTGCCTTCTCATTGTAAACAAAATTTACTTCGTTTTATCTGCATTTAATGTTAGAATGTTACTATGCAGCCAATCAGACATTATGTTAAAACCATTCTGGCCTGTTAGTCTAGTGGTTAATGACCCTGACTGCTAACAAGGAAACATTCCCAGGTGTCCCTCTCCGATTTTGATGCCGCTGAAATATGTTATTTTACGTTGAATTCTAAGAGACACATATTTATTTTTATCGGCGGAAAAACATTTTTAGGGGGTAAAATGGACCGTCAAAGTTGACCCTCTCAGGACGAGTTTTTCAGGTTTCATATACCTACTTAAAGTCGATATTTTCGCAAACGACCAAGTACCCTCATAAACTACACGAAAAACTATGAAAAACGTATACAATCGCGATTTCAAACATCAATTTTTAATTATTTTTATTTTCAAAAAAAATTATAAAAATTCAATAAAAAAAAAACTATTGATTATTTTTTAACGGGACCAACGGCAATCGAAAGAGCATTAAAAAATTAATGAATAAAAAAATGAAATTAAGCTGTAAATGACCCCCATATATGAGTATATCATGCCCTAATGAATTTATTAGGGCAAAATAAAAATAATTAAAAATTAATATTTGAAATCGCGTTTGTATACGTTTTTCATAGTTTTTCGTGTAGTTTGTAACCCACTTGCTCGTTTGCGAAAATATCGACTCTAAGTAGGTATATGAAACCTGAAAAACTCGTCCTGAGAGGGTCAACTTTGACGGTCCATTTTACCCCCTATAAATGTTTTTCCGCCGATAAAAAAGAATACGTGTCTTTTAGAATTCAACGTAAAATAATATATTTCAGCGGCATCAAAATCGGAGAGGGTCACCTGGGAATGTTTCCTTGTAAGACGGTCGTGTCGGTCGAGGTCGTGGGTTCGATTCCCACCCAGGACAAATCTTTGAGCGATGGGCACAATTAGTATGGGTGTAAATTTATGGCAATAGTGACATTTGGTTTAAATAGTGTATTGTCTTATTTATGAAATACTATTCTTTGTGTAGATTGTTTTATATTTTGTGAATGTGAGAACGTTGCAGGCCTTGTAGACAGTAGGCAATTTTCCATTTTATTAAGAACTTGGTATGTACTTGTTGACAGTCCTACACTGTTCTCCCATACCAAAACCATTGTAAAAGCCAATTATTTTTAAAAGAGTAACCGTGGAGTTTCTTGCTGGCTCTTCTCCATTGGAACCGTGCACCTAGCTTCTGACGTTTCATAAGAGCCCATGTTGGTTTATGTGAAATAAAAATATTTTGATTTGATTTGAATTTATCTGTAACTAGCTTTTTCTAGCCGCTTCGCCTGCGTCTTATGCATATAAACTATTACTTTCCTCTTGAACAACTCTGTCTGTCTAAAAACCGCATTAAAATCCGTTGCGTACCTAGTAAAAGATCTAAGCGTACAGACGAGGAAAGCGACTTTATTTTATACTATGTAGAGAGAAAGAGAGAGAGAGTGTGTGTGCTTTGTACTATTTGTTGTATGTATTTAGAAATTTATAAATATATCAGTTGTCTGGTTGTCATAGTACAGGCTCTGCCTAGTTTGGGATCAGATAACGGTGTGCTGGTTGTCCTAAATTTTTTTTTTTTTGAGTGTTTTTTCTTCTCAGCCCTTTGGCTGGTTTTTGCAACATTTACGGACCGAAGTCAAGTAAATGCAGTGTGTGGTGTGTTATATATACGATATGTTGTGGTGAGGACACATTTCGTTTTCATCAATCTGCATGAACTTTCTGACAATGCGAAAACTCTACAAAAAACTGCAATTTTAAACATAATATGTTGTTTAAAATTGTAGTTTTTTGTAGAGTGATATAAAGGATTTCTTTAGGTTTTGGTAATCTATATATATAAAAGAAAGTCGTGTTAGTTACACTATTTATAACTCAAGAACTGCTGAACCGATTTGGCTGAAAATTGGTGGGGAGGTAGCTTAGAACCAGGAAACGGACATAAGATACTTTTTATCCCGTTCGACTGCGTTCCCGTGTGACATGACATAAAACGTCAAAGAGAATACAAGTCACTATAAAATGTGGTATGACAACAACGTTGCCTTCGAAGTACCAGGTGGTCATAACTTGATATGAGCTTATCAAACAGCAGTGTCAGCCAGAAAACGCTTATCAGATCACCACCGCGTACCAGCACTCTAATTGCGAAACGCACAATTTATCAGAATCTGAATGGGCTTGAAGATTATTTCTAAACAATTGCGTCATTTGTTTGAATAAATTGTCGGCTCAGCAACGTAAATAACGCAATGAATGTTGTTTAACTATGAATATTAAACCAATTCCTACCGTTAAAAAGTTCCGCAATTACCCCTCTGGTTGTCAAACTTGGTAGATTTATTACAACATTTATTGAATCTGAGGCGATAAGAAGTTCGCTGGGTCAGCTAGTTTAAGGATGTTTAAACGATGATTTGGGATGACGTTTTTTATTATTATTATTCTGAGCATGTTGATAGACCTCAACTCTTGATTTAGCTGAGAGCAGTAAAGCGGTGTCATCAGCATAAGAAATTATTGCACCATTTTGAAGTGGTAGGCTGCACGGTTCATTTATACAGAGTAATAATAACATGAGACCCAAACTGCCTTGTGGAATGCCAAAGCAAGTGTTTAGAACTTGTATACTACCCTGTTTTTACACATTGATGACGATCTCCGAGATAATCAGCAAATAATAAAAGTTGTGCTTCTTTTATCCCAAGTGTTTCAATCTTGTGCAATAGTAAAGTACAAAAAATAGTATCGAAGGCCTTGGCAAGGTCTAGGAATATATCAATTGTATGCATACTATTATCGAGATTGGTAACAATACAATTAGTTAATGTGTGTACTGCTTGGCCAGTTGATATTTTGGGCCTAAATCTAAATTGATTATCTGAAAGCGGTTTCTTATCTTCCAGGTAATTTCATCATCATTAGCCTATAATGTTCCCACTGCTGGGACACAGCCAAAATCCACCACGCGAGCCCAGTACGGGTTGATAGATGTCACATGTCTTAGATTTTTTTGTTATAAGACATGCCGGTTTCCTCTCGATGTTTTCCTTCACCGTTTTGAGATCAGTGGTGATGAATTAACTTGCGCCTGCTTGGGTTCGAACTCACGTCCTTCTACTCGTAAGTCGCGGCTGTTACCACTGGGCCACCACTGCTCATGAGGTATTTTATCAACCTACAATTAATAATTTTTTTCTAAAATTTTTAGCCGACGAAAAAAAACGGAGGAGGTTATCAATTTGACATGTATATTTTTTTTTTGATTTTGTTTTTTTTTTTTATGTATGACCACGCATAACTTCTTACATAGTAGTCCGATTGTGATAATTCTTTTTTTATTGGAAAGGGTATACTCCGAGGGTGGTCCCATATATATAAATTTGAAAAACAAAATCAAACCCTAAGGGTCAGAAAACAGGGGATGATTGATTGTTCACCCACTGATTGTTATGTTTAACCACGCATAACTTTATACAGAGTAGTCCGATTTTGATAATTCTTTATTCATTGTATAGGGTATACTTTGCCAAGTATTATAAGTATATTAAAGCCACAAAAAATAATAAAATAAAAATTACGGTTAAACGTTAAACGGTTAAATTTTTTGGTAAAAAGTTTTTATTAAGAGTCTTGTTAACATTGAAATGGGTCTGTAGTTATTTACACAGTCTCTCCAGACTTGAATACAGGAGTGACCTCAGTTTTTTAAGGAGTTTGGGGAATATTCCTTTAGATAAACAAACTTGAAAAATGTGAGTTAGTGGAGAGGCAAGTAGGTTTTCATAATCTTTTAAGGATATTATTGGGTATGTCAAAGTTTGTGTCTATACAGGGTTATTTGTAAAACACCGGCAACCTCTCAGGTCTATGTTACTAACATCATAATCAACAACTTTTGTTCTATGACTTTTAAAAATTCATCATATTTTAGTGCATCAGATTTTCATACAAAAATCGACTGCCTGTAAATAGGTCAAGTTCAAGCGCCCCCGCCGCCCTAACCCCGCTCCCCTTGCTAATATACTATCGCTTTCTTTTGCTTCGCATAGGCTCCGTAACATTTAGAGCGTTCAATTTAAATATTTTTAATTTTGTTTGAAAATCTGATGAACTAAAATGTGATGAATTTTTAAAAGTCACAGAACAAAAGTTGTTGATTATGATGTTAGTAACATAGACCTGAGAGGTTGCCGGTGTTTTACAAATAACCCTGTATACAACGAACGAGACCGGGTGAGATCCATGGTTTGATACAACTATACTATACCTTCTAGTTGGGATGACGATATCGTGAAGGTCGCGGGAAACGCATGGATGAGAGACGCACGGAACCGAGATGTATGGCGGGAAAAGGGGGAAGCCTATAACCCAGCAGTGGGTGATTCCGTGCTGAGATGATGATGATACCTTCTGGACATTGTATTGTTAAATGTGTTTTTGTTTATTGAAAATTGTAGTATTATGAAGTGCTGTAAAGAAATATTTGCATCGTTTGAATTATAAACAGGGTCAAAATTAATACCGCATATGTCATTCTCGAGGATCGTCATATTGACTTTAGTAGTTTACGTGAGCTCATTTGTAATGTTAGTAAAACAGCTTGATGATCGGTTAGCAAAGAATTAGTAACCAATGTTTTGGATGGATTTATAGATTTTAGAATAATGTGGTCTAAGCATGAGCCGCTCTGATGCGTGGGGTTGAGTGAGCTGGTAAAAGTCCATGAAATTAGCAAATGTTAAGATAATTATGTAAATAGGTATCGGTTTTCTCAAAAGGTATGTTTTTGTTAATATCGCCCAAAAACACTTTGTCTTTGAATGATGATAAGGTTTTTAAATTTGTGTCGAGAGAGTTAAAAATCTGTCTATGTTTTGAGAAGGAGTAATTTATTTTAATTATTAAGCAATTACTATTTTGGGATCGCGGTTCTTCTTTTTTTGCACGTATACAGGAAGATTTTTTAGTCACCGTCCAAATTATGATATATTAATATTTTGCGAAAATCATTTAATACGTGTTTTTTCTTTTAGTATCACTCAATACAAAAATATTGAGATATCACATCACAAAGTTATCTATAAAAAGTTGATGATTCTGGACACCGCCGCGCGCTAAGTAATAGTGCGGGCTATTACCTAGTGCGATGCACCGCGGTAGGTATTAATTTCGGCGGCCCACCACGCGCGCCGCCGAAATAAATTGAAAACAATTATAAACAAAGTTGCAAATTTTTCCTTCATACTCTCACGGGCGGCAAGTGTAGTATTATTAACGTTTAACTAAGTGACCACGCAGAGCGGATAATTCTTTCGAGAAAATGATTTAAAATGAAAATTTTATGTATCGTTTTTTTTTTCAAAAATGGATTTATTGAATGATACCTAACGCCTAGAAAAAATTTGGACGGTGACTAAAAAATCTTCCTGTATTTATTTTTAAGGTCATTGGTCCACTTCCAGCAAGGTGGCCCGATGACCTTGTGAAGGCCGCAGGAATCCGCTGGATGCGGGAAGCACAGAACCGGTCGATGTGGCGGAGCTTGGGGGAGGCCTGTGTCCAGCAGTGGACGTCTGTCGGCTTAAATGATGATATTTATTTTTGATTATATAATACAAATGTATAATTTTGGTTTATGTTTCTCTCAGTTCTGTAAGAATAATAATCGTTACAAGATGGTTTTGACAGCCAACATTCTGTTAGGACGATTACATCACAGCAGATTCTGTAATAACACCTCAAAGCCGTTTATGTTTCGATGAATACTGCGAGTATTCTGTGTGAGCAAGGTGAATATTCTGTGCGAGCAAGGTGAATATTCTGTGTGAGCAAGGTGAATATTCTGTGCGAGCAAGGTGAATATTCTGTGTGAGCAAGGTGAATTCATTTGTCATTGCTTCATGTTTAATACGTTCTTACCTAGTGTGGTGTGGTGATTTTATTGTAAGTGTATTGTTATCACATATTAATAATGTATGCAATTATAATAAATTTAAAAGAATACGTCCGGAGTTTCTTGGCCATTCTTCTCCATTCGTAGAGCAGCTATCTTTAGGAAGGGGCGACAAGAATCAAATTTGACTTTCTAAGGTGCCTTTTATGTGCTTACTTGAAATAAATACTTTGACTTTGATGTAGGGAGAGGTGTTTCTACATTATTTTTATTTTTGTTTTTCCGTAATCTGTTACTTGTACACACTACTCTAACAAGTTTCGGGTAAAAATAATTTACTGATCAGGACTAAAGTCACAGAGTGAATGCGCTACGAATACTTTCAAAATTCAACTTTAGTGTGTCATTTCTCACTAAAATGGTAACAGTTTAATTTATGACCTTGGTAATGATCCGCTGTAGGCTACGGATCATTTCCGAAAACAAACTAATAAAAGCGTAAAATAAAAACAGAAGCTTGAATGTCCGCTATCCAGGAAAGAGTAGTGTTTTTGCAGATTTATGGTATCAGTAGGGCTAAATTAAAATGTTTTGTGTCGTATACTTACTGTGTCGCTGGTTTGAAAAAGTACCAAATGCATATATCGGGGCCGGGCTGTGCAGGTCACCTTTATTCAGCAGCTTTATTAGTAGCTATATCTAATTATGTGTTGATAAACACGACATTAAAGTCACTAGCCCCGCTTGCCAGATCGGAGGGGGTGGGTAACATCTCGATGTTTATCGTAACCCGAGCGCAACACTTTCGTCATCAATCATGGCGGGCTGACGGCTGGCACCGTCACCGCGTCACCGCGCTAAATGTACGTCGCTCATGATGATCTGTTGTGACGACACATACATTATGCGGGGACAGCCTATGGGGGTGAACTGAGCAAAGAAATAGTCTTACGTAAGCTAAGTATGTAACACTGTTTCTTTTAGAGAATGACAAGTTAACTTACGAAGACACGCGTCTGTTGTGAACAAGTGAAAGACCTGGTACCTGCGCTGCGCGCTGGCGCCCCCGAACGAGCATCAAAGTGGCGAAATGGAATATTGAGAAAAGTAAAGGAAAATAAAAAAATGTGCTAATGTGCATTTCTCTGTCGTTTATTTTTTTCTTAGCTACACTGCAGTAGCAGCGTAGTGATGGATTATGTGATACCTACACATACCTAGGCATCAATAGTAGAGAGTACTTGCAAACTAATAAAGCTTCTCGCTCAAACAAATAAAAATCACGTCAGTTACACTAGAGCACAATAAAAGCTCCCAAATCGTATAACATCCATCATAATTTGTACACAACATGTCTGTATTATTAAAATGGACCGTCAGCCGATAATGCTCTTAATAGTATAATTTTGTACTAATAGCGGCTCGTATTCAAAGGCACAGGCGCGCACGGCACGGCACCTGACGGCAGCTTGCGGCACCGTGCGTAATGGCGCGGCCCCAAACGAACCTTGCGCGCGCGCTTCGATTAAGCTTAATTTGTAACAATTATCACTGCAGCATAAAAACAATAGTTAAATTCGGTAACACCTTCATTAATAGAGTAATTCTTTAGACCTTGTTCCTCTTCTAAACGAATTCAATCTCTGTATTATAGAGCTGAGAAGTGACTTTGCATTGTGTGGTCCTTTGGTCCACAGCGGTGGCGTTATTAAAATCGCATTAGGATCATACTCAAGACTCATGAGTCGCTACGTCTTCATAATGTATGGCACTGATCTCATGAGTCGCTACGTCTTCATAACTGGTCACATGGTCTCATGCCTGTTTACGTTACACAATATTACACTTTAACATGTAAGTACCTACTGTTGTTTTCCCTTTAATGATATATCAGTATAACCAACATGCGAGATGCACACGAACCTGCACCCTAATTGCGAAACGCACAATTTATCAGAATCTGAATGGGCTTGAAGATTATTTCTACACCATTGCGTCATTTGTCGAATAAATTGTCAGCTCAGCAACGTAAATAACGCAATGAATGTTGTTTAACTATGAATATTAAACCAATTCTACCGATAAAAAGTTCCGCAATTACCCCTCTGATCTAGCGTTCGGGCTAATGATGCCTTAAGTATAGTTTATGAAAATCTATTGGCACTAAATACACTCGTAGTAATCTTAAATCAGACCAATGAAGTTAATAAGTATCCTGTTTAACAGCTTTCAAAAATCATAAGTAATTTATTCAAATTAGACTGAGGATCAGCACTTTTCGAACGTCAAAATTACATAAGACAGTATCCCCAAAAAATAACGCCCTTCACCACTTCCTAGTGCTTTAGCTGGGAAGAAGAAGTGGCGCAACAAACTCCCGAGCAGCACAGCTGTCTGTCCAGTTAGAAGAACTTGATTCTATACAATTGTAATTAGTTAACATTAAGAGACACAAAACATTAAATTAAATGATTTGCCATACGTCAGCTAGCCAACCCAATGTTCCAACAAATAAAATGAAATCAAGCAAAAGCAAAAAATATAATTTAAATATAGGTACCAAAATAAAAGCCTTCTAGCACCTCCTCCTCTTCAGCTTACATAAGCAATGCTGAATTATGTTCACATAGCTGTTACAACCCGAGTTACAACTCGAGACCACAAATGATAAACTTGGACCATCGACGTAAAAACAAATAAACAGGTAGGTAATTAATTACAATATCAACATCAAGGTTAGCAAGACACCCAATTACCACATGCAGCACCCGTTCACGAGCATAACGCAAAGATCAGCCATTACCCCCCTCGCCATATTTCGCCGACCCCTGACGCTACCGCAAGCATTGACATCTAAGGGAGCATGACGAACTTGCTGTCGGTTGCTCAGGCAAGAATTGAATGATCACTTTGTGATCAACTTATCACAGATACTAGTTCTTAATTAAGATTGAAGGTTCGGCAGTATTTAATCACAGTATGCAGCCTCCAGACGGTCGGTGGAATTAAACCAACATGCAGACCGAGGTATGCTAATCGATGGCCGAATAGCAAAGCATTTAGTTTAACTCGCCCTACATCGACCCAAATTATAGTAATTTGAATACGTAGCTTGATTAATGAGCAGCTCCCAGTCCCTTCCAGCATCCCACGTTAATCTTAACAAGTTGCTCGTAATTTGGTAAATTGCTCCCAAATAACAGTCCGCCTGAATGATATAAACACAGACTAATGTTTAGAAAGCAGCTTCACATCGACATGGACTGTTACGATCGTATGTGATAAATAGTGACATTATAACATAATAAACCGAGTAGGAAACGTTTCAATATTTTCCCAAGAGGTGCATGTGACAAATGGTGGGTGACCGTCTCATGCATGTGCATGGCTGGCTCAGGCGCGGCGTAAAAACGCGGCATCGAGGCGCGGGCGGCTGCCGCGCGGGTAATGGTCGCGGTTCCCAGCGCCGCGCGCCAGCGTGCGGCGCGGGAAACGCCGCGGTTCCTCGAACGCCGGCCAGCCACATGAATGACATACTTGGACGTTCATTGAGCGGCGCCACTCGACCACCAGGACTGTAGACGCGGAGGACAACTACTACTCTGTGCTCTATGATTGTGTTATGTCGGAAGGTTGAGAGGCCAAATACATGTCTCTTTTTCATGAAGATTCCCGATAGGATAGTTAACAGTTGTAAACTATTAATATCCATCAAAGGTTATGATGGTAGGTGTTTAGAAAACCAGTATGACTGCACCATCGACCATTTTTAAACTTTATGAGAAGATGGGCTTTTACTTTTGCGTCACATCAAAGTAAACAGAGTCAGAGTTTAAATACGAAGCAGTGAACGCGATGGAATGTAATGTGCAATCAGTGGTCCATACTCCATAGGCTTGCTCTCAGGGCAGACGCACTCAACGTCAAATAATTATTGAAGTGGACGCTAAGAGTGCGCCATAAATATTAATAGAGCGCTTAGGTAATTATATTCTATGTGTGTCGCGGCATGCGACGTTTTTGCCGCGGAACAAACGATCTCATTTCTAGTGGCGGCTACATTCTCCGTGTTGCGCACACTTGCTAATGAATTATATTTTTTCTTCGTCTGTCAATCATATCTGTTAACGGGTACTAGGAAACAGCGGCGCCGGCGCAGGCTCACACGCCGGGAACTGGACGTTTAGCTACCCACACACCACATGTTAGGCCAAACAAACGAAAATCTTCGAAAGCCAAGCAACGGCCTGCCGGCCTGTAGTTTAATGATATCAGAAGAACCTTACAACACACTTCCATAATAATTTTATTTTAATCTGAAACGACCCCGACGACGTGACCGCGCCGCTGACGTTGAAATACAGTATGAGATTAACTCACACAGTGGACACACTGTCACCGCCGACACGCCCATCGCGGTGCCTGCTTACAACAATGTGCGTGTACGGGTACACGGCACGACGCTGTGTCGCCTGCTGGAATGCAGCCGCCACTCGTCGGAGAGGTTCGGAGCCTTCATAATACGAGATTGAAACGATATTTCCCATTAGACTTTTTACTTTGATAGTGTTATCTGCAAAAGTCAATTATGGAGTTTTTATTAAACAACTGGTCTGAGTAGCGAATATGTCAAGCTGTCGGGGCCCTCTGAGATCTTGTTCTGAGATCTCGTGATATATAAAGAATATAATACTTACTTAACGATTAATTCAATACATTCACTAGATCTATTTATCATCAACTTCTCTAATGTTTCCTGTAATGAGTCCAAATGATTAGACATATAAATCGGTTTATGGAAGAAGTTTCATAACTGTCTGTTTAAATTGTGTATGTACCATAGTGCATGCAAGAGTTGAATTATTTTATAATAGCGTTAACTTGAGCTATAAATCATTCACATTATGCATTTCTTCACCACAAGATATAAAAACTTCGGGATTTGCGTGCGATAGTACTTGCTCGCCCACTCAGTATTTATACTCACGTATATGCAATTAATATTCTTGGGCTATAAAGGAAATATAATAAACCTGAGTCCTGTAATTGTTTAGTATTCAATATCAAGCAAAGTTACAAATCAGCTGCAAAAAGCGCGCGACATGTAAATGTTAGCCATTAATCTAGGTACCGCATAAGGTTAGTATGAGCGCCATACATACGCGCTGTGTGAGTGTCCAACGATACGTATCACGCCGGTCGGCGCAACGTGAATGTTAAACATTTGCAATGACATTTTGCTAATTACCGTGCTGCGCAAGCGCGACACTTCATCATAAGGCCACGTACATTGCTTGTTAGTAACGTCAGACTCCTCCCAATTTGGTAGAGAACAATCAATGTTATGTGAACTTGTGGTATGATGGCGGTGGTGTGCGGAGTGTGTGTGTGCGGAGGCGGTATGTGGCGGTATGGTCTCACGGCGTTTCCCACGGCACAGATGCCCTTAAAAGTCGACTGCATGCGCCCGCGCATGCGCGCCACTGCTTGCCAATGCGCTGTGCGTACAGATCACACCAAATATTGATTGATCCCAACAATGCATAATTCTTTTATTCTGGATACTTTTGAACATGGTTTTCTTTTAAGTTTTAGAGTAGAGCTTTTTGGGTAGCGTAGGACATGTACGAGGATGTAGCTAATAAATCCATCTGTGAGTATTGGTCATAAAAGTGCATTTAATTGAAAAACAGAGCCAATGATAATTATGACTTCTGCTCTACGCAGCAAACTTCATTTTACCCGACAGAAGCGTAAGCAGTTGATTTACATTTTACTATTCTAAATACATAGGTAGTTTTTTGCGAACGGTGGGAATAAGATACCCTGCCAACACAATCGTGTTACACCACGTCACCATCATATCATTTGACTGAAATTGCACTTAGAACTGCTTTATAAACGTCAATGCACTTTAGGAATTGCGTATTCGCATTATTTTACTATTCCCTGTAGCACATTACAACCAATATCTGAATTAACCCATGACCACAGCGTACATCTTCTCCCTTGTTCTCTTTATTGCACACGTAAAGAACACATCATAATCTTCATCATCTGCTGAGCCTGCCCCAACTATGTTGGGGTAGCTTCCAGTGTAATAATTTGTAGCTGAATATCAGTATTTAATATTTAGCGACTGCCTCCAATACGATACTCCTTGGTAAGACTGGTTGTCAGATTTTCGGGCTTCTGTCGACCTGTAACGACCGTCAAAGATCCACAGATGACTGCCGCGACTAACAAACTAACATGACATGCTTTTCGAGGCACGGAGAGAATTATCACATTATAATAATATTATTTGTGCATATAAGTACATAAGTTAACTTGAAAGTAGTAGCCAAGATCCATACTTATTTTTAAAATATTTCGTCCTTTGCTTCGAAAAAACGGATGCAAACTTCAATCAGCTTAAAAAGTAGGTACCTACATATGTTAGAATCATAAGCCGTATGTATATAATGTACGTTAAATGTACGATCACAAGTTACCAATAATTTCCATATTATGATGAGTTTTTCTGTGCATGACGTCACTGCGCCCATTACGCGAGCATTCAAACGCACTGTTTATGCAAAGCCGCGCTGTGTCATACTGCGCGCATACTGGCGCGTCTCTCGCGGGCGCCCGCGTCATCATCTATATTCTATACTAGCTTTTGCCCGCGGCTTCGCCCGCGTGGATGTCGGAAATTAATGCAAGAGGACGTACCTACTACCGCGATACGAATGTGTTATTCCAGGTTATATAGGTAATATAGACTCTGTGTGCTATTTTCGATCCAGATCCATTCAGCCATTTTTGCGTGATTGAGAAACAAACACCCAATCATACATATTTTCACATTTATAATATTATTAGTAGTAGGATTATAACTCATATTACTTAGGATTCATAGTTTATGAGAACATCATGTGTGTTGGTGTTTTTAAAATAAAAGTAATAGTATTCAGAGTCTGAAGACTGTGACATAGGGCTTGGTTTAGTTGAATATAAGTCTTCCTGGTTTTTCTTAACGCTCCTATTTTACCTATACAGACACTCAATCATTTACCAGACACCGAACATAATTATAGGAATAGTACTTTTGCCAGTGGCTTGGCCCGTATAGCTGTCGGAAAATATCACCCGGGAACCTACTACCGGGATAAAGTAGGTATCCTATCTGTTACGTATCCATGATATAATACCTATATCTTTGTGCCAAATTCGATCTTAATCCGTTTGGCCGTCTTTGCATCATTGAGAAACAAACATCCAAAAATCTAAACATCTAAGCCATTTCGCGGTCTCTTACTTGGAATAATACTATTAGGTTTATTTTGAGTATAATGAACACACATGATATTCGCAATTACTATGAAGCCAAAGTAATATGAATTACAATCCTACTTATCCTGTACTACCCGGCCCCTGCCAACGCGCTCTGCGCCCACTTTTTAAATCTCTAATATCTTCTAAGATATTCATTTAAATTACATGCTGTAAAGGGCCATATTGATCTATATTAAATGCACAATGTATTTAAGGTACTTAATTGGATAAGGATTAATGCTGTATTGCTTTAAATCGCTTCGTAAATAAGCCCTTATTTCTCGTAAAAAGTAAAAGATAAAATATGGTTATTGTGGGTTATCCCTAAGAGATAGACATATACCATTGGGACATTTTTGTAGG
The DNA here is from genome assembly GCA_947507805.1 of Aporophyla nigra. Taxonomy (NCBI): domain Eukaryota; kingdom Metazoa; phylum Arthropoda; class Insecta; order Lepidoptera; family Noctuidae; genus Aporophyla; species Aporophyla nigra. Next base: position 25,440,275 of record OX382301.1, read on the forward strand.
CCTTTTTAAGGTGTACAATACTGTAGTACATTATTTTGATCTATTTCGTAGGATTCAGCCAGGGTTTTTCGAATTTGAGACGTATGTCAGCGTAGTTTTCGAAGATAGTTATTTTTTTTCTAAAATAAAAGAATCTTTCTAAAATAAAAATAGCCTAAGTTACTCCTTGTTATATCAGCTATCTGCCAGTGAAAGTCCCGTCAAAATCGGTCCAGCCATTTCAGAGATTAGCGGGAACGAACAGACAGACAGACAGACAAAAATTGTAAAAAATGTTGTTTTGGTATATGTATCGTGTATACATCCATATACACTTAGTAAAAAGTGGTTATCTTAATATTAATAACAAACACTCCAATTTTATTTATTTGTATGTATAGATACATAATTACATACATACAATACATACAAATAAATAAAATTTAAGTGTCTGTTTGTAATTTCGAATTAACAGTTTTTCACTAAATGCATATTAAAGTATATATAAGGTGTATCTATTCATACACGAAATATTTAGAGAGAGAGAGCTTCTTTACCACCTACAGGTACACCTGTAAAGAAGCTAAAGCAATAAAAATAAATAAAAAAAACGTTTTTTTTTTTTAATTTACTATTTATAAATTATTTGACGCACATAAGAAATACTGGCTCCTTCTTATTTTTAACATCCATTACTCTAGTTTCTATAGTGGCCGCGCTCGCGCTGTCCGGTCGCCGCCCTCGCAGCGTCAGGCGGGCCATTTATAGAATTTGAGAGTAAAGGTTTTATGCAAAACGTCTCAAGCAGTTTTAAAATTATAATAATTATTGCGAAAATTCAAAAAACGCTTAGATAATAATTTTCTTTCTGCGTCTATAGCTTCTTTACCACCTACAGGTGTTCTCTTAAAATATTTCTTGTACGAATAGATACACCTTATATATGGTACTTACATAAAAAAATCACTGTTTTTAAATTTTGTTTGTCTGTCTACCTGTCTGTCTGTTTGTTCTGGCTAATCTCTGAAACGGTTGGACCAATTTTGACGGGACTTTCACTGGCAGATAGCTGATGTTATAAGGAGTAATATAGGCTACTTTTTACACGCTTTATATTAGCTTCACTTATATGTTTGTTTGTATGTTTGTTTGTAACCGACTCCTTATAGCGCGATTTTGACTCACTTTAAACGACCAGATTTCATTTAAACTCTGTAGATTTATTGAGGACTGATGACAATACTATAATTTCATAAATTTGTGCCATTATCCTTGCCAGGGTTACCAGGACAGCAAAAACACTGTCTTCGAAAACTACGCTGATATACGTCACAAACTGCGCTGACATACGTCTCAAAATTCGAAAAACCCTTAAAAATTTAAAATAAATAAAAGTTTAAAAAAAAACTAAAAAACACGCTTCCATTGAAAACCTAACTAAAAAGTAGAAAATAATGGAAAAGAAAGCGTGGGGTGCTTGATATCAATAAAAAATACCTTAAAAAGCACCCCACGCTTTTTTTCCATTATTTTCTACTTTTTAGTTTGGTTTTCTATGGAAGCGTGTTTTTTAGTTTTTTTAAAACTATTATTTTCGTCTGAGTAGCACGTCCCTGTGTGATAATTTCTGAACACCACGCGGGTGAATCCGCGGGCACAGCTAGTTAGCTAATATAATCATACCGAATTATGTATGTATGCATTGTTTGTATTTAAACGCCGAGCGATGTATGAGGACAGACATGCAGATGAATGGAATAGCTAGCGGCGCGTAAGAGAAATAAGAACTGTTGATTTCAATTATTTTTTAAATACTCATAATCAAAGACTTAATCATCTTTAACCGTTGCTGTGTGTTGTATGCCGTGTTTATGAGACTGTTCCCAATCTTATCAAATAGGACACTGTCATAGATTATTATTCATCCAAACATTTGTTAAAATATGAGCCAAGTAAAAAGTTAATTTAATCAATAAGTAAAAGTGGTTTTCATTTCGAAACTCAGTAATAAATGTGAGAAATGTTTGGTATTCTCACTGTGCATAGGGTGACTACCACCCCTGGTTCTCGACCATTAAGCGTACCTAAATCACGTAAAAATAGTCAAATCGAAGCGCGACAAATGTTCGAATTGTATGCAAACGTACGGTCATCTTGTCTCCTTCGCCTGTGCCATCGTTTGTCCACATAAGACAGTTTGATGCCGCTCAGTGAGGTAATAAACTTGAGCTACAATACTCGGGTCATCAAATTATAGCGAAAAGTAGTGAGCGGACAGTTTTTCAAACGTAAGAAAAACATATTATTATTCAGTTTTGAACATAGATGTTATGCTTTGTGTGTCAAAATATCTTTGTATTTACTTATTAACTAATAATATATTGGAAATTAAGGGTGTTTTATTAAAATAGTGGGTGGTCGGTCAACTAACTTGCTAAAATTATGCATCCGTTAGCTTACGACCACCCGGTCGGGAAATAGCTTTATTAGACTAGTTATTTTTTAAAGATTGTGCACTTACTGTGTTATATGACGTGAAATACTTCGATTTTTTGTATTCATTTCGGCATGACTAATTTGCTCGTCAGATTGCGACCAGCTAATTGTACAATATAATTGAAATTTTAAGCATTTAAAAATGATCAAATCATGATGGTCGACAACTGATCCGTTGCCGACCATTGAGTTTACTCTGAACAAAATCTACCAGTTTTGGGAAACAAGTAATAAGAGGAGATGAAAAACAATGAAAAAATAAGGGGCGAGATAAAGAAAATATTTAGAAAGAAGAAAACAGTACGGAAAACCACAAAGAAGTCGTTTTTAAAATGCAGCTAATGTTCCGATAATTTAAACAGCGATGTCAAAAATGACTCAGAAAAGAAAATTGGTTGTGAATTTGTGATGGATGTATGCGCTGGTTTCATCTAAGATGTATTAATATAAAAATATTCCTTACATAGTAGCAGCTCAATTAGATTATACCTCCTAGTTTTGAATCCTAAAATTAAGTAAACATGATTATTCAAAACATTTGTTTAATGATTTTATTTTCGACTTTAATCAGATAACCTTAGAGTTGTTTTTACAGTGGCTTTCTAATGGTCGAGAACTAACGAAAAAAACGGACGTAAACTGACTGTAGGTGTCCGGGAACTGAAAAAATCGCACTTTTCGATATATCTTTAAATTGTAAAATAATCTATATACTCTATACAAATAAATAAAATTGGAGTGTCTGTTTTTAATATTAAGATAACCACTTTTTACTTAGTGTATATGGATGTATACACGATACATATACCAAAACAACATTTTTTACAATTTTTGTCTGTCTGTCTGTCTGTCTGTTCGTTCCCGCTAATCTCTGAAATGGCTGGACCGATTTTGACGGGACTTTCACTGGCAGATAGCTGATGTAACAAGGAGTAACTTAGGCTATTTTTATTTTAGAAAGATTCTTTTATTTTAGAAAAAAAAATAACTATCTTCGAAAACTACGCTGACATACGTCTCAAAATTCGAACCCTGGCTGAATCCTACGAAATAGATCAAAATAATGTACTACAGTATTGTACACCTTAAAAAGGCCCACAAAAATGTCCTGAATGGTATATGTCTATCTCTTAGGGATAACCCACAATAACCATTTTTTATCTTTTACTTTTTACGAGAAATAAGGGCTTATTTACGAAGCGATTTTAAGCAATACAGCATTAATCCTTATCCAATTAAGTACCTTAAATACATTGTGCATTTAATATAGATCAATATGGCCCTTTACAGCATGTAATTTAAATGAATATCTTAGAAGATATTAGAGATTTAAAAAGTGGGCGCAGAGCGCGTTGGCAGGGGCCGGGTAGTACAGAATAAGTAGGATTGTAATTCATATTACTTTGGCTTCATAGTAATTGCGAATATCATGTGTGTTCATTATACTCAAAATAAACCTAATAGTATTATTCCAAGTAAGAGACCGCGAAATGGCTTAGATGTTTAGATTTTTGGATGTTTGTTTCTCAATGATGCAAAGACGGCCAAAAGGATTTAGATCGAATTTGGCACAAAGATATAGGTATTATATCATGGATACGTAACAGATAGGATACCTAGGTACTTTATCCCGGTAGTAGGTTCCCGGGTGATATTTTCCGACAGCTATACGGGCCAAGCCACTGGCAAAAGTACTATTCCTATAATTATGTTCGGTGTCTGGTAAATGATTGAGTGTCTGTATAGGTAAAATAGGAGCGTTAAGAAAAACCAGGAAGACTTATATTCAACTAAACCAAGCCCTATGTCACAGTCTTCAGACTCTGAATACTATTACTTTTATTTTAAAAACACCAACACACATGATGTTCTCATAAACTATGAATCCTAAGTAATATGAGTTATAATCCTACTACTAATAATATTATAAATGTGAAAATATGTATGATTGGGTGTTTGTTTCTCAATCACGCAAAAATGGCTGAATGGATCTGGATCGAAAATAGCACAAAGAGTCTATATTACCTATATAACCTGGAATAACACATTCTTATCGCGGTAGTACGTCCTCTTGCATTAATTTCCGACATCCACGCGGGCGAAGCCGCGGGCAAAAGCTAGTAAATTAATATAATGCAAAAAAAATATATCACATCGTGTAGTTTAAGCATTCTTCTTTCGAATGTAGGTCCAATATCAAAATATTAACACTTATTATAATAATAATGTGATTTAAAAGATTGCAAGTCGACTAAGTGGTCGTGAACCGGCCTAATCACCCTACATCGCATACGGGCTACGGCGCATAGTGGATAGTGTGGATTCCCCACGAAACTCGTTCGATGCCGATTTTCCTTACTTACTAAGTCGATTCTTAGAACTCGCGTGATTGCATATGCGCAGAACTCGCAGATGCGAATATACTCTTGTGTAGGTTTCTGCTGATGGTACACTTAGTACAGAATCACTGACTGTTCTGTAGGAATGTCGGCAATAAACGCAGGTCTAGGATCTTGGTCTTCATCCAGTCTAAAGTGGTCATCTCTTTAATTGTTGGATTTAATTAAATTTTACTTAAACAAAGAATGGTCTGAGGTTCATCATCATCATCATTTCGCCGAAACACGTCTACTGCTGGAAACAGGCCTCCTCCAATGTGTGGGGGGGGGGGAGGGGGGTTTGCCATAATCGCCATGCTTGGCAGGCGGGTTGGCGATCGCAGTATGGTGGTAAAATTCGTAGATAACGCTGCTGCCCATTCTCTAGTAAGTCCCTTAGTTGCCTCTTACGACACCCACGGGAAGAAATAGGATGTTGCTATTCGTTACGTCCGGCACCACACGGAACTGGTCTTAGATTATTTACAGGCAATTAATTCGATACAATAATTTACACAACTGTCAGTTGCAGTGATCACCATGCGTCATAAACAGCGGCAGGTATCTATTGCACACATTATAATGCACTGTCATCATCATCATCATTTCAGCCGAAAGACGTCCACTGCTGGACATAGGCCTCCCCCAAGCACCGCCACTTCGACCTGTTCTGTGCTTCTCGCATCCAACGTATCCCTGCATCTCTGTATACCCAGCAGGACCCTAGGTTTAATCCGATTGAAACTTAAATGTCAATGTGCGTAGTATTTAGTACCTTCCGAATCGTATAAGTAAAAAAATAGTACCTTAATTGTTACAGCGTTATCTTAATTATATTCCAGCAGGACCCTCCGTTGTTTGAAGGTCTATAGACAAATCTTAAATCGTCCCGTTTCGCGGTGTATTAGTACCTTAAAAGTACCTTAGTTTAATTTTAAAATCACAATTGTTTAATAAAGAATGCATCTGCAATACTTTTATCAAGCCAGCAGGACCCTATTTCGTTTTGAGGCTTTCAGTCCAGACAGTCTTATTTCTTATAAGTATTTTATTAGTATTTTTCAAATAACCTTCGGTTTAATTTAAAAAAAATGTATCTTAGCTGATTTATAAAACTTTTTGTACTTGTTCAGCGAACCAACATTTCGTTTGGGTGATGTATCAGCTTTCACAGTTTTTAGTAGGTATGGTGGCGTTAATCAAAGAAAGGAAGAAAGTGTATGTACATTATTTAATAATAAACTGTTATGATATGATCTGTGTATTTAACAACGGTAAAAAAAATAGAAATAATAATGAATGATGTACATATACTTTCTTTTTTGATTAACACCACCATACCAACTAAAAGCTGTGAAAGCTCATACATCGACTAAACGAAACGTTGCCGCGTTGGTTCGCTGAAAAAGTACTAAAGGTTTTAAAACAAATTTTCAGCTAAAATACAAACTTTTTGAATTAAACCTAAGGTTATTTGAAAAGTACTAATAAAATGCTTATAAGAAATCCTCAAAACAAAATAGTGTCCTGCTGGCTTGATAAAAGTTTTGCAGGTGCATTCCTCATTAAATAATCGTGATTTTAAAATTAAACTAAGGTATTTTTAAGGTACTAATACACCGCTAAACAGAACCATATAATATTTGTCTATATACCTTCAAACAACGGAGGGTCCTGCTGGAATATAATTGAAGATTACGCTGTAGCAATTAAGGTACTATTTTTTTACTCATACGATTTGGAAGGTACTAAATACTACGCATATTCACATTTAACTTTCAATCGGATTAAACCTACGGTCCTGCTGGGTATACAGACATTATTCCTGCGGCCTTCCCCGGGTCATCGGTCCATCTTGTGGGAGGCCTTCCAACGCTCCGTCTTCCAGTACGCGGTCGCCACTCCAGAACCTTCCAGCCCCATCGGCCATCTGTTCTGCGAGCAATGTGCCCTTCCCACTGCCACTTAAGTTTGGCAATTCTTCGGGCTATGTCGGTTACCTTGGTTTTCCTACGGATCTCTTCATTTCTGATTCGATCGCGGGGAAACTCCAAGCATAGCCCTCTCCATTGCTCTTTGGGTGACTTTGAGCCTTCTTATGAGGCCCATTGTGAGCGACCACGTCTCAGTGCCATATGTCATCACTGGCAATACACACTGGTCAAAGACTTTTGTCTTGAGACACTGCGGTAAGTGGGACGAGAAGATATTGCGTAGCTTCCCGAACGCTGCCCAGCCGAGTTGTATTCGACGATTGACCTCTATCTCGAAGTTGGACCTACCTAACTGGACAGTCTGTCCTAGGTACACGTATTCGTCCACAACTTCGAGTGTAGCGCCTCCGATCTTCATTGAAGTGGATATCACACGAGCATTGGACATGACCTTTGTCTTGTCCATGTTCATCCTAAGACCCACTCTTTCGGAAGCTCTACTGAGGTCATCGAGCATTGTACTGAGGTCCTCCATAGTCTCAGCCATGACTACTATATCGTCGGCAAATCGAAGGTGAGTTATGTACTCACCATTGATGTTGATGCCAGCCCCTTTCCAGTCCAGAACCTTGAAGACATCCTCCAGTGCAGCGGTGAACAGTTTCGGAGAGATTACGTCTCCCTGTCTCACCCCTCGCTGCAGAAGGATAGGTTTCGAGGCTCTGTCCTGGAGCCGGACTGACATAGTGGCATTTTCATACAAACACTTCAGCACCTGGTTGTACCGATAGTCAATCTGGCAACATTGAAGAGACTGCAGTACAGCCCAAGTCTTGATCGAATCGAAGGCTTTTTTGTAGTCCACAAACGCTAAACAGAGAGGCAGGTTATACTCTTCGGTCTTCTCTATAACCTGCCGCAGCGTATGTATGTGGTCTACGGTACTAAAGCCTTTACGGAATCCGGCTCGTTCGGGAGGCCGGAAGTCGTCAAACCTGCGCGCGAGACGATTCGTGATGACTCTTGTAAACAGCTTGTAGACATGGCTCAGAAGTGAGATGGGCCTATAATTCTTAAGCAGGGTATTGTCACCCTTCTTAAAGAAAAGTACCACCACACCTCTGTTTCATGCCTGTGGCGTTTTGCCCTCGAGTATGATGGAATCAAACAGCTTCTGAAGGGTCTTTAGAACGGGTTTTCCTCCGGCCTTCAGGAGCTCGGCCGTAATTCCGTCATCACCCGGCGCTTTGTTGTTTTTTAGCTGCTTCAGAGCTATCTTAATCTCGTACAAGCTGACATCCGGGATATCTTCAGTGTAGTGTCGAGTCAACCTAGCTCTCGGGTCGTTAGCCAGATTCATAACGGGGTTTCTGGTGTAATGTACTGTACGATAAGTATTTTATGAAGTGTTCACACTCATGACTAATCATCTCAACATGGAAGTCAACTTTACACAACACGAATGAGAACAACAACAGTGACTCGTGACATTGTTCAGGAATTCAATATTAAAGTAGGTACAAGTGGTCGCATTAAAAGCTGTAATATAATGTGTTGAGCAGCACGTCAGTGCAGGGCGGGTGGGGCCAGGGCGGGCGGTGCAGCGCCACCTGCCGTAATATCCTATTTATGAATAATGTTTTATTCTAAGAGCGTGCGACCCCCACACCCCCGAGTCGCTGCCTCAGGGCTGTACTCACGGCGAATGTGGAGCTCATTTTGTATTTAAATTACGGAAAGCGAGGTGAAATTATTCTTTGTTCTATTGTTAAAGAGCAAGGTTATCCGAATTAGGTGAATAGATAAATCCATAAATTTGTATGATCAATAGCATACCTATATTAGCATGCGATGGTACTGTTTCTTTTCTCTTTATTTTTGAGAACAAGTATTTCGGTAGCTACTTATGACTGCTAATAAGGTGGAAATCTGCGCGGTATTTCATTTAGTTTCAAGTGTACGTGAGTGATGGATGGTGGGCACGTTGTTAAATACATTTGTCGCAGTTTTAAATTGTGATATTATCTGGATATCAAGTTTCCGCTCGACAGGGGTACCTGTCGGCTGTGGTCATCATCAAGGCCAGAAAAGGTCACAGAAAATGATTGCATTAATTAAATATAGGTTGGAAGTACAAATAAAGCAAAGCTAATTAGCAGCTCATCATACCCACGGTAATTACACGGTACATTTTATATTACCGTAGTGGATAGGTAAGATGCAAGGTTGTTATTGAACTAAAGACTCACCCAGTTGGTCCAATTGGCCACGTCTAATGGCATCAAATAAATAACTTCTTTAAATGCTGACATTAACATTACCTCGCATCCGCAACAGATATCAAACGACTTGCAGCGATAACTTCAGTCGTTACTGAATAGTTGTGAACTTATAAAATAACCAATAATATCTAATTGTTCGGAAAGAATGTTCTTACTTTTAACCAGTTATCATAAATCGACATAGTTGTGAAGTAGTGAGTGTGGCAGCCCTGCGCAGTGCGCTCCTTATTGCTTGCTTTGTTTTTGCGCGGCGGGCGGGGGCCCGGGGCCGGCGGGGCCCACGGGGTGAGTCGCGGGGCCCGCCGGGTTTAATTAATGGAATAACTCCGGCGAGTTCGGCCCTGCCCTCCCCCCCCCCCCCCCCCCTCCCTGCTGCACACCGATGGCAAATCTTTAAAGTATCGCCTCCAACTAATGTGTTTGTTCGATTTATGGACGAAGTGCTGCTCATGACGCGGCCCGCTGCCGTACACTGACCGAGCTGCTGCCGGCTGGCGCAGCCCGCAGCCTCGCGCGCTGCACGCTGTGTGATGGCCTGTCAAGTTTATACTCTGATGCACCAGTGATGCGTAACTTTATGCGATATTCTAATAATGCAAGTGCTATCAGCATTCCTATAATTAAACACTCATAGTGACTCGTAGTAAAGACTCATAGTGGTGGTGCTGCATCGAAACAGCTTTGTAAAACACCAACTTGCCAGACTTGTGTAGCTTCACAACTGAACGTCGTCGTACTACATCAACACTAGCACATCTCAGACTAACAAAATGAAAATTCTCTTGATCCGAGTAACGTAGTTGTGGCCCGACGGGGGCGGGGGGGAGGGCCTCCTCCGTCCTATACATCACGTAAAAATAGTCGCAACTCCTTTCACGACCCGTATTCGCTCCGCACCTTACATTATTATGATTTAGTGGAGCACAGTTGCAGCGCTGCAGATGCCCCCCGCGGGGCCTAGGGCCCGCTGCCCACCCCCGGGGTGGTGAGAAGTCAGCGATGCTAGTAATAAAGCCGGCCATATTTCACACTTAGCGCGTAATGAGCGCGCGCCCAAATAATTGGATCACGTACATAACTCATTATTACCTCGCGCCTCACTTCGGCGTGCGAATGTATCATTACTTGACCCCCCCCCTCCCCCCACCCGCATCCCGCGCTCAGGGCACACCGGACTCACCCCCTCGACCTGGCGACTTCAGAACGCGCAAACACAATAGAAGTTTGTTAAAGGTGCAATACATAGCCCCTCAGGCTACCTGTGAGCGGCTCCGACACACACCTCGCTACTGTCAGCGCGGACAGCGAGCCAGCAGGCGATCTTATTTGCTTACCTTTGTTTGTGAACTTCCATGACAGTAGCTATAAAATTTTATTTGATCAATATTGTTCGTTCAATTATGAACATTGAAAGATTCCTGGACCGCTCCAGCAGCGCGCACACGCCGCTGCTACCAGGTGAAGCTTTTTATGAGAACATGAATAGGTACTTGAGCAGCAGTTCCCCAACTACATTAGTGCTGCGATCGCGCAACATGAAATGTAAAGATTATTCATACAGGCAGAACTCGGTTACTTGTAGTTTTTCACGGTTGTTGCTGGAGCAGTCGGTATAAATATTATGTAGATTACTTTCTATAAGTAGTGCGAATGTTGAGTCCGGAACGTCCGAGGCGCACGGTCCGTCCGTCAGCGCGCTCATGACGCGCCCGCGCCACGCCGCGCCGCGCTGCGCCGACGCAATGTTATTCAACTTTAACATTTAGCACGCAGCCGTTAGCATATTCATGGCAAGTATAATTTCACCCTTTCTTTGTATTGAATATGGAAATGGAAGAAAGTTCTCGCGACTTAAAAACTAGTTGCTACTGTAATTGGCGGTAGTTTGATGGTTTTTGTATCGCTGCCCCGCGCCGCGCGCCGTCTAGCGAGCAAGCCGTAGTGATGTGGCGCGCGCTGCGATACTATCGATGCCGCCGTATTACCAACCTCGACACTGTTCTACAATCATATTACACGTTATTGCTGTTAGGACAACTAATATTCATAGAGACTGACATAAGTAAACTTGAAGGTCACATCGATAAAATCACCGATATGGATAAAATATTAATTTTCTTTTAATGAAACATACGTCGACGATCGTAGATAACTTCAAACACGGATCCTAAAGAACTAACTGTGTTTATCATCGTTTGAATCAGCAATTACTAGAACGATAGAAATTGCTGTAAAACTGAAAGAACACTATATCGTCCGTTATCGACGGTGTTTATCGAGTGGAATGAAAATGGCGCATATTTATCGATAACATACGTGTGGTGCGGAGCAGCGCGCGGGGTCGCGGCCGGATGGCCGCACGCACGCTACCCGCGTTTTTCTTCACCGTTATATTTGTTTGCGAAATTTATATGCGTTGTGTCCCGGCTCGGCCTAGCACGCTGTGGCTCAGTCTGGCACGCTGTGACTCGACCTCGCACGCTGTGGCTCGGTCTGGCACACTGTGGCTCGGCCTGGCGCGCCGTGGCTCGGCCGCGGCATTACGGACACTATCACAGCACACAACCCACTCGCCCAAAAGCGCGACGCGCGACGGGACATAATTTACCTCATACTGGCGACTATTTATCTAATTAAGTGTCGATCTGACGCACAATTGAGGGTGACCGCTCTCAATTAATATCAATGTTTTAATTTGTTTATCTATTGGCTCAATTTGTCTCCACGCTAGTGACATACTGCAGCTTTCTGTTTGATACGTATCACTCAATGAAAATGTATCGTTTTTAAATATGGATGAACTGGACTCGAATGAGTTAGAAATGCTTGTATCTAGGATTATTGATTGTAATCAATGTTGTTTCTATAAGTAGTGCGAATATATGTATATAGGTAGGTAGATATCACTTGTGATATGATGTGTTAGCTGTTTAAGTAATAGAATCTTTATAGCTTTGTATGTTTTCATATAATGAAAGTTCCATAAAGTAGATCGTATTAATTTTTAATGACACATCTTAGTATCATCATCAACGCACCATGTTTACTTCTCATGGATCTATTCCAATAGTTATCTCAGATGTGACCTTTCTATCATGTTTCTAACAGCGGACAGTCGATCTATCGTTCTTGTGCTCTTCTCCCATGGTTAAAGCCATCCACGTTCAAACTCAAACTGAACGTCACGACACAGATATGTGATGCTTATGGCATTGCTTGCATTATTAGGTAGTTAATAGAAAATAATAAACTATTTAGAACCCTTGGGAAATCCTCGCAGTATTATATGTTGCACTACAATAAGCAGTAACGATAACACTGGGCGCATTATCTTTAATTCGCTGAAGTGATAATGTAACGGTGCGCGCGCAGTTCCGCGCGGTCGCTCACTCGCGGTGAAAGCGCACCGTGCCTCCGTGCCTCCGTGCCTCCGTGCCTCCGTACCTCCGTGCCTCCGTGCGCGCTACCCTTTGCGCCCGCGCATCCACACCGATCACACGACAACTCAACTAACAAACATCAAAGACACTCAATTGGTCTGAGCGAAGACACTTTAATAATACCCTTAAAAGACGGGAATTTAAAGATAACGAAAAATTATACAAAACAATAAAATAATAATACAGAAGTTTGAGTGTGAACTTGTAGTGACAACATTTTATTAGGACTGTTAGCAGAGCATGCGATGGTGAATGTCACTCACAGGCTGGCCGCTGGCCACTCTACGTGATGACTGCGCGCATTCACGAGTACTGGGTGAGTTGCACAGTTCATTGGTGATTAGTACGACTGCGCTGTTTGGTTCTGTTGCACGTACAAGGCGATCAACTTCAGGTTTAAAGGAGTTTTGAGAAACTCCTCGCACCCATCATTCATCCATCGTTTGTCTGTTTACTTATGGCGAAATCCTAAAATAGTGGGAAGATTCGTTTATTTCTTTTTTTAGGCTTCCGCACCTCAAAAGGAAAAAGCGGAACCCTTATAGAATCACTTTGTTGTCCGTCCGTCCGTCCGTCTGTCAAGACCCTTTTTCTCAGGAACGCGTGGAGGATCAAGCTGAAATTTATATCAAATACTTAAGTCTACTGTCCCTTGGAGCTGTGAAAAAATCAAACTTTTTAGCTATCGCAATCCAAAGATATAGCCGTTTATGCCGCAAATTTTCGAAACTCGCAAGGGAAACAAAACCTAAAGGGTACTTCCAGTCGATCTAGAATTTTGATATTTGGTACGAAGCAACGTCTTATAGTACAGATAAAGGGAAAATTGCGAAAACAGTAAATTTTTTGTTACATCATATAATAAAAATATACTTTTAAATTTTAAACTTTAGACCTACAGGTTTGTACGGAACCCTCGGTGCGCGAGTCCGACTCGCACTCGGCCGGTTTTTTTTAGTGCTCAGACCAGTTTAGGAAAGGTTCACTCCTGTTTATGCGCATTTAGACAAAGTAACTACACGACGACCATGAAGTCTAGTGTAGTCGAAGTTTCCTTTGCTGCCCGACGATTGGTTCACGTCTTGAGGTCGGAATAGCAGAATAGCAGATATTATTGGCATTTTCAGAAAAAATAATAGTAGCACGTAATGTGATTCGAAGATCGCTTGCATTTGTAACAAGTGTGTAAGTATGCGCTGTGGTGGCCCTGTGGCGACGGCGTGACTTACGAGGGGTAATTCAATTATTTCATAACGACTGCTCTTAAAAACGGTGAAGGAAATAATCGTCAGGAAACCGGCATGTCCTTACTAAAAATTCGAAGACATGTGAATTTTAGGAACCAAACCCGCACTGGGCCCGCGTGGCGGATTGCGCCCCCCCACCCCCGCTCTCTGAGAGAACCCCTGAGTCCCAGCAGTGGAAAGATATAGGCTGATTATTATACCTAGATAGCCCTCGCCATGTTATATTTACCATCTGTAAAACTGTTAACCGTTTGAGTTTTAATTGACAGTCACGAAACAAATAACGTTACAATTTCAATGACCTATTGAATTCTTCAAAATTTCATTTAAAACTTAAATTTAAAACATTTATAAACTGACTTCTGCTATCAAGGTGCAAAATAATATGGAGAAAGTCGCTTCCAATTGCCTTTATATTTGCAATAATAGTAATTTCGCTACTATCTTCTACTTGCGATGAAAGTTCACGCTCAAGGAGAAATGGCGGAAAAAATGCTCATCAGTGTGCGCAGGAGTCCCGTTAGCTCCAGTAAAATATGGAGGGGAGGGTAAGGCAGAAGGACTGCTTCGAACAAACTGTAACTATAAGCTCATAATTCCCACAAACAAGAATGTACAAATAAAAGCGGCCCCGGTGTTCAACTAGTTCAGTGAATGGTCACGCATGAAGGTTCCGACTAGCTAAATTTTCTTCTATTGAAGATATTGTAATGTTAAGCATTAAATTAGGCAGGAATTGCGAGGAGTGAACGCTGACGGTAATTTACCCCATTATTAAATTAGCAGTGTTCGGATTAGATTTGAATGAAACGATGAGCTGAGTCGTTAATCTTATTGGAGTGGTCCTTCGGCACAGTACACGTGGTGCGTGCAGGCCCCGCGCGCCTTACTCGCTGTGACATTTAGGTAAGTAGCGCACACCTGCGCCGTGCCGCGCACCGCCGCCGCCACGCTCCCGCGCCGTCGCCACGCCACACGCAGCGCGTTTCGGCACATCGCGATTAAACTGCTCACGATAAGTTTATTAATGAACTATTAACCGCGTCCAGCTGAATATTCACTCTTTATAAATAAACGCCACATTTTTGCCGTCACACTCTGGCCATCGTTAATTCATAGACGAGATAGCGATCGGCTTCCACTTGAATTATAGTTTGATACTATGTAAAATGTCTCCGCGCTTATCTACATTCTTTTAAATGTTACACCGTCCTTTGTCCAAGTTCGGTAGCACCGTACGTTGCTAAGAAATAAAACGAAGCGAATGACTACTATAAAGTTTTCATTTATGTATATTGATCGCCTCAGCTTTCAAATTTGTTTAATAATCTAATTTAATAAAAATGTTATCAGAGGGACACTGATAGTTTTTAATAAACTGTTAATTTCTTTATTGATATTTATTAGAGAGGCCTGCGATAGATAGGGCCCTCCCGCGCACCGGGCTCTAATTGAAGGTGGAATCAATAAGTCAGTGTGGTTGTATCGCTATAATGATCGCGAGTTATGCGCAGGCGCAGCGCCGCGCCGCCCGCGCCGCGCGCCGTCCCGATCGCGATACGGGCCGGTCACGAGCCGTGCTAACTACCGCCACATGAAAATTATGAAAATGTACACATATTTATCAGATATATCTCAAACTGTTTCTGCTATGAAATATACTGAGCACGGGCGGGATGAGCAGATACCGAGCTCACGGTAGCTTATATCACATAGTTGCCCGGTTATAGATACATATTTACCATGACGAAGCCCTCTGTTTATAAAAGAGTCATGAAAATCTATGATGATTCAGTTTTCGAGAGATTTCTTTCCAATATCGTGTCATCGGTCAACTAATACTGATACTGAAATCGAGCCTTTTTGCAGCATTGCACGGACCCTTCGGTGATAGGGCTACTGTATATAAGTATTTCATCAAGAGTAGTAGATACTCTTGATGAAACAGTTCTATACAATGGACTATAGACTTTTTGGACATGGCTATCAGAGTGATTTTTAATTTCTATTTTTTTTACCTCAATTGTTAACATTGTACCATGAGCTATCCTGTCTTGAACACTGAGGTGTTCGAATTAGAATTCCTTGCGAGTACTAAGGTATTCGCAAGGAATTCTATTGTTTGGAACATTTCGTTCTAAACAATTTGACTGTTTGTAACTGAACCACTTTACTCGTCCGTTTATTGAAATCCATTCTGACACATTCTTTATCAGTCGAAGTAAACGACTATGACACGAACACGATAGAACAAGAATGTTAGAAACCCACCACTTGGAAAGAATAATAAATGTCCAGCTGACGCTGCACGTCACACACTCACACTCCGCAACTCAATAACTCGCCGCTACTCTACCTAGCTGTATAAAGACACGTGAGAACCGCCCGTGAATCGCCATCATTAGCATACGTAGTGTCCACACATACTTCAATAAACACGATAGGTACAGTCAGTTATTAGCATGTAGTATTATTACCTACGAAAACCGCCCTTAATGCTACAAAGTAAAGGCGCTGTCAAAGTCAAATATTACCATGGACGCGTTGTTCACTGTACACACAGGTTGCGAAACGGAAACCTTCATTACTAGGAAATACTTAATTAAGCGTGTGCGAATAAAACGCGTAATAAATTGTAACAAGCTGCACACTGAATAATTATGTATCTCCATGTCGCATAACTTCGTACGTTAACATCCTATTCGTTATTTTCAATTACTCTGTTTATAGACCTTCTTAAAGTAAATATTCCTAAATGGCACACTTTATAGAAGGTACTATTGAGACACTCTTTATAGAAGGCACAACGGAGAAAAATCAGCTTGAAGCTAATTTTCTTAAAAAATCAGAAAATCACTCAGCAGTTTTCTTGACTCCTTCAAGTTGCGGTTTAACAAAAGTAAGTGCTGACCTTAAACTGAAATGAATAAACGACATTTCAATTAAAATAATTTTAAAGTTAAAAATAAATTTATTCCGATTGGAATTGGAATTTTCAAACAACAGCGTGTGTGCTGTTAAAATACCAGACCACTCAGAAAGTTTTGCGAAAAAAAACCTTTTTTGTATGAGAGACTGGCCAGTTATAAACTATTATAAAAATAATATTAATTATAAGTAAAAATCGGTACGTTCCAATTTCAAAATTTCCCTCCACATTTTTTGCGAGCTTAAGTAAATTATCGTGTCTCATTGGAAAATGGATTTGCGTCCGGAACATTCGCGCTATGATTTTTTACGATTTCAAGTGTCGCCTGAAACCGGACGAATCATACGATAGACTTCAAATTGCATTCATGGATGAAGACCCTTCCAAGCCAACTGTGTATCGTTGGTATAACGAATTCAAACGTGGTGGACTAACTTTGGAGGATGAAGAAAGAAGTGGTCGCCCTTTGACGGCTGTTACGGAGGAAAATGTGCTAGCAGTGAAAAATTTAATCCAAGACAATAGGCGAATTACGTATGAGGAGATTCAACACATACTGCAGATTGCATCGGGAAGCCTTCACGAGATTCTACATGTGCATCTTCGCGTGAGGAGGATAGTTTCACGCTGGGTGCCGCACAACCTCACCGATACTCAGAAGCAGGCCCGAGTGGAATGATGCCGTGGTCAGAGATGTGACATTTTAAAAATAACAGTAGGTAAGTTTTTTCAGTCACGGTCATACGCGCCGGTGATAGGTCGTGTCTGTTGTCGGGTCGAGAAGCCGTTGCGATAAACAATGACTTCAACGGTTGTAAAATGTTCGAATTGCAATGTAGTTATCAATGAGGTGCTAGCCTTTATTTGTAACAAGATACAAGTGATGGACGAGCAAAGTATCGCAAGTATTTGTGTTAGTGCATTTTCGGAAAGTGACATTCTAGAAGCCAAGAACTTGCTGTTTGAATCTGTTACTACTTCAAAGCGCAAGAAGATAAGAAAGAGGGAGGGAAAGACACTACGAAATATTGACGACATTGTATGGATACTAAAGAACTTAGATCCATTGGAAATTCCAATTTTCGTTGCCAGAGATCTACACAAACTACCCCCAGTTTTGTTTGATCACGTAGACGTGACCCGAGTGTTGAAAGATATAGTGAAAATGCAGAGTGACATAAACCGTATTGTTAACGAGTATGCAACAGTGAATCAAATGAAGGAGCTTAGTGCTGAAGTGGAATCACTTAAGAAGGCGTCAATTGTCAACAACTTTCCTCGTAATGTCAACGTCAAAAGAGGCGCCTGCTTATTACCTAGCTTTGAGAATGAAAGTGGGCCAATGGGGTTTTCGCCAATATGTGATAAGAAATCAAAGCAAAAATCTACTGAGTCATCATCAGCTCAAAAGAAGCAGCCATTGGTTTTTACTAGCGAGGGTAGTCCAATAAAAATTATGCGTAATGTAACGGATGGATCTACGTCGTCGCCGTCGAGAAGCGAGGAGGTTCGCGTTTGCACACCACGAACAGTGGTGAGTCATGAGCCTGCTATTAAACCGGTTGCCGCCGTCCTTGCGCCACACACGGCTCGTGCGGATGGTGAGCGGCAAAGTAAAACTTTTGCGGATGTTGTTCAGAGTGGAGAAACAAAAATCCAAGAACCGACTGAAGAATGGAAGCTCGTTCAAAAGAGGCGATTACGAAATCGTTTTTTGGGCAAAACGGGCAAAGCTATTGTGGACGTAAATACCAATTTTAAGGCAGCGGATATTAAAACTGCGATTTATATCTACAACGTGTCAACCGAAACGTCTGTGTGTGACATCAAAGAATATATAAACAACAAGACTAACTTAGATGTCCATTTAGAAAAAATGAATATGAAAACTGCGAAGGCTTACAATGCATACATTGTTTATGTCCCAAAACATAGAATTGATATGTTCTTAAATGATGATTTTTGGCCCAATGGGATACTATACCGCCGCTTTGTGGACTTTAGTCGGAACGCAGCGGAGCGTTCCTATCGGGAGTTGGCTACTACGAAATCTACCACTAATGGATGTTAATAAAAACACGTCTACGTTTGTAAGCTTCAATTGTAAAAGCGTCACTCGCTCTGTAGAGTGCGTGAGGAACTTGTGTCAATCAGCTGACATTGTTGCGCTTCAAGAGACCTGGCTGCTTCCGCACGATATACCGTTCCTGGGAACCATCGATGACTCATTTTCGTACTCCGGGAATTCAGCTGTGGATACGTCTGCTGGAATTGTTAGGGGGAGACCACATGGCGGGGTGGCCCTGCTGTGGAGAAAGTCTGCTTTTCCTTCGGTATCAGTTATTGTGTGTAGAAGTGTACGACTCGCCGCGATTAAGATAGTGCTTAACGACAGGTCGTTTTTAGTTATAACAGTGTACATGCCAACTGATTCTATTGACAATTTGACCGAGTTTACAGAGTGTTTGAGTGAATTACATGCCATAATCGAGAGTAATGACGTGGAAACTGTATTTATTCTGGGGGACTTCAACGCACACCCAGGTGAGCTGTTTTCTTGTGAATTGCTAACGTTTTGTACCGAACAGATGTGGTCGTGCGTGGACATGGAAATATTACCTCCCGACGCGTTTACGTTTATTAGTGAGGCGCACGGGTGCCGCCGCTGGCTCGACCACTGCGTGGTAACGGGTTCAGCGCGAAGTGCGGTTGTCAACGTGTCTATTCTGCACGATACTTATTGGTCTGATCATTTCCCTTTACTGGTGGAGTGTAATTTAAATGTAATTTTACCTAAAAGTCAGATAAATACGTCAAAACTGAATCAAATAAATTGGGGTATTAGAAACAATGAACAAATCGAAATGTATTTAAATTATTGTAACTCAGAACTAAAACAGTTAGATTTCCCATCAGAGTTTACTTATTGTGCGGATCAAATGTGTGATAATGAGTCCCACAAATTAATAATAAATGATATGTACAACACAATTGTAAATGTTTTGACTGAAGCCGCTAAGCGCAGCTGTAAGAAACATGTACCTAAATGTAAGAAGCATAGACAGGTACCGGGCTGGAATAAGTTTGTCCGTGATGCTCACGAGGGGGCGCGACTTTGTTTTCAGAAATGGATAAACAATGGTAAACCTAGTTTTGGACCTGTGTACATAAACATGTGTGAATCCAGGAAAGTATTTAAATCTAAATTGAAATATTGCCAAAAGAATGAACTACAGATTAAAATGAATATTATTGCTGAGCATCATGCTAATAACGACTTCATCAATTTCTGGAAAAATACAAGAAACATGAATGCTGTGTCGAGCCGCCCTGTGAGTGTTGGGGGTGCGCATGAGCCCCGGGACATAGCCTGTGCCTTTCAGTGCCACTTCAAGGTCGAATCCCCGCTCGGGCCCGCGTCGCGGGTGCTCGCCGCTGTGGATCGCCCCGGGGACATTGCCGTTAGATTCACCGCCAAAGATGTGGCTTCTGTTATAGTCATGTTTACAGAGAAAATTATTCAACCTAATAAGCATTGCCTTCTCAAATTTTTTTGATATAATGGGTACTATCGTGATAGGGCGATAATTATTAGGGTCCGACTTATTTCCATTTTTAAATAGTGGTTTTACAACTGATATCTTAAGCTGTTCAGGAAATACACCTTCCAAAAAAGATAAGTTTATAACATGTGCTAGAGGATGGCAAATCCAACTAGCACAAGCTTTTAATACCTTTGTAGTGATGTCGTCATACCCACTAGTTTTGCTATTGTTCAGGGACATAATTATTTTATACACTTCCATTGCATCTACAGGATTCAAGAATATAGTATTCAGATTTTTATTTTTGTTACTAGAGTTAGAATCATTCGAATTACTGGAATTATTAGAATTACGCGAATTATTATAATCATTAGAATTTGGAGGCAAATTAGATGTCAAATTAATAAAGTAGTTATTAAATATATTGCAAATGTCTGACGGAGCATTGTATGTTACATTATTAAAATTTATTTCATCAATGTCATTTTTATACAAATTATTACCAGTTATTGTTGAAGAGATTGCATTCCGTGTAGCTTTACATTTATTTTTATGCCTTTGTATACGTCTAGTATTCATAAGTTTTTGAGCTCGCTGTGCACAACGCTTAAACACATGATTATATAGTTTGTAGGATTTTTTATTTTGCTTTTTATTTATATTACTTGTTTTCAATTTTAGATAAAGCTGACGTTTTGTGTTGCTAGATTTTTTAAT
Source organism: Aporophyla nigra (assembly GCA_947507805.1). Lineage (NCBI taxonomy): Eukaryota > Metazoa > Arthropoda > Insecta > Lepidoptera > Noctuidae > Aporophyla > Aporophyla nigra. Next base: position 25,461,222 of record OX382301.1, read on the forward strand.
GCCTTTTGTTATCCAGTTTTGTACCTATTTGCACATCTCAGAGGGGTAATTGTGGAACTTTTTATCGGTAGGAATTGGTTTAATATTCATAGTTAAACAACATTCATTGCGTTATTTACGTTGCTGAGCCGACAATTTATTCGAACAAATGACGCAATGGTTTAGAAATAATCTTCAATCCCATTCAGATTCTGATAAATTGTGCGTTTCGCAATTAGGGTGCTGGCCGTGGTATGATAAATAAATTTGAAGCAGGCTCGTCTCGGCGTGTTTACGACATTATCACAGGTGATGAGTCCTGGATTTATCAATACGATCCAGAAACGAAGCGCCAGTCGACGACGGTTTGGGTGTTTCAAAACGAATCAACGCCTACCAAAGTGAAGCGATCTAGAAACGGGGGGAAGATTTTTATCACGAGCTTTTTCAATTTTACTGGCTACTTGGTGTCAATCCCTTTACGGAACCAAAGAAGCATCAACGCCGAATGGTATACTACCAAATGCTTTGCAGAAGCTTTCTCTGTTGTGAGCAACAAGCGACCAAACACAGGGCTCCGCGGGCTACTGCTTCACCACGACAACGCGCCCACGCACACCGCGCTCAAAGCGAGGGACTTCTTGGACAGCACGCCGGTCAAACTTCTGGGTCACCCTCCTTACAGTCCTGACCTAGCACCGTGTGACTTCTTTTTATTCCCAAAAATTAAAAATCAGCTTAAAGAGATACAATTTTCGTCGCCGGAAGATGCGCTGTTAGCGTTCGAGCAGGCTGTAAACGATGTGTCTGCGGCGGACTGGAAAAAGTGTTTCGAAAACTGGTTCAGACGCATGAAACTTTGCGTAGAGGCTAGTGGAGAGTATTTTGAAAAGATTTAATAAAAAAATATTTACCTATAGAACACTTCTTTTTATTTTCGCAAAACTTTCTGAGAGTCCCACGTATCATGCTTTTATTCGAAAACTAATGCCTTCTGACGACCCGTAACGACTGTCTAAGATCTACGAAAAACAGCCGGGACCGACGGCTTAACGTGCTTTTAGAGGCACGGAAGGGTCTGGGTATGTAAAGATGGTCACCCATCCACGGACCGACCGCGGCAAGCGTAGTTTAACCTGGCTGTTGTTAATTAGCCTCAAACCCCCATTGCAATAAATAAAAATATTTGTAATAAAAAGTAACGTATTTAATAGGTAAATTGAACAAGAAAAGTTTTAATACTTTACAATTTTGACGGACAGAGATCAAAAGAGCGTTCGATGTAAAACTCTGATATAGAAGACAATATCGAAATTTTTCCTATTAACTCTTAACTCCCTTCTGGGCTCGGTCCTTAAATTTTTCTAAAGGGAGGTAGAGGATGACCAATCTGTGAGGACATTGACCCCTTATGGTACCTCAGTACTCTCTGGTGGGCTATTCCATCAGCAGCAGCCTGCATCATCGTAACTCGCTGGATGCCTGGATGTCGGTCGCGCGTGCTCGCGATGTGTATCAGACACGAGCGCATGACGCACGGCTGCCGCGCCTGCGCCGCGCCGCTGACGCGCCGCCACGCACCGCGTGCCGATATCCATCGCTAATTAATATCAAATATCCTCAATTAAAGTTAGCTTACTGTAGAGATCGACTGGGTAATCGGATGCTGGACCGAGGAGAGAAATAAAAATAACTGTTTTAAAGACAGTTTTTGGTTATGGTTACGCATGCATTACCTAGGTACCTACAAGGGCGGATCCATTTTCCTCATTCAGTGGGTCAATGACCATAATTGGTCAGCTGTTTGTGTAATTTTTGTCTTGGAACTTGAACGTTGTGACTGTTATCTAGTTTTTTAACCGAATTTTCAAAACTATAAGATAACAGTCGTTTAGTTGCCATTTATTTCTGTGTTATCAAAAGTTTTGACCAAAGTAGGATGATGAATTGATGATAAATTGATGAATACATTTATTTTTGTTTTATTAGTTTTCGATATCGAATCGATATCGAATGAGGGTTAAGAACTGCCCGCTAATTTAATTTGACTCTGTACAGGTAATAGAAAAAGACTCAAAGAGCAAGTGTAGGGAACTGGGTTGGAAGATCGAACGACTCAATAAATTTCACACCCCAACTTGAATTAGTTTGTTTAATTTTTCTTTTGACCATTCATTGTCGCAGCTAACTTTTTTCTTAAGTTGAGGACGTTGTATGAACCTGTGACGCGCGAGACCTTGCAGCCGCTCTTTCTTTTTAGCAATATATATATATTGTCCTGAAATCCTCCTGACAACTGTACGTCGGTGCATTGTTGACAGAGCTGACCTGTGTGCCCGAGGTCGAACTGACTGCCCCAATTTGAACCTACAGCGTTCCTCACTGAAGTATCGTCTTGTTAGATATGCATTCAGGCCTCAATTTATTTTCTACTTAAACCATGTAGGGGGCTCGTGCCCCTTGATGGATCCGCCCTTGCCTAGGAATTAATTTAGAAAATTGTAATAGCAGGTAAAAGTAATCTTAAAAGGCAAAGTGAAAATACGAAATTTAGAACCCACAAAGATTAGAAATTAATTTGAACTCCTAGTTAATCTTAACGAACACTATCCGCTTCTATAACAAGTACAAAACACACACCAAACATGTTCTTATCAAAAAAGCATATTATAAGATAAAAGACTACGTTCAAGACTAGGAAGTTTGGCAATAATTCCTTCTGCACATGTGGCTTCAGTGGTACCTACCTACCTCATTAACGGGATACCCATGCAAATGTCTATTATCTGCTCCCAAATGACGATGTACACCTTTTTTATTTTTTTTACTTTCTTCTGTGGCCTAATGTACTCATTACATTTACTACCTACAATTCTAATTAGAACTCTTTATTACTGGTTGTCATGGCAATAATGACATTTGGTTTAAACATAGGTTGTAGGGTTTGTAGACTGTAGACATTTTTCTATTTTATTATGTACCTGGTATTTATTGACAATCTTACACTGTTCTCCCATACTTATTAACACTGTAATTTGAAAACATTGTAAAAACCAGTTATTTTTAAAGGAGTAACCATGGAGTTTCTTGCCGGCGCTTCTCCATAGAATCAACAAATTGGAGCAGTACACTTGGCTTCTAAAGTTTTATACGTGCCCATGTAGATTTATGTGAAATAAAAATAATTTGATTTTTTTGAATGGTTTTTATTTACAATCTCTAGTTATACTTAGTTCATTTCGTTGGCTTACGTCACGGCGCGGGCGCTCGGTGCTTTGTCCTGCAATTGGAATGTGCTCCCCTGGGACTCCGAAATAATGTTTTCTTCTAGAGAAGAGTGAAACGTTGTGTTTTTATAATTTACCTGTGCGTCTAACTAATCTAATCATAAATCTAATTTAGCAGCTGTATTCCAATGTGTTCGGGCTCATTTTATAGTAGACATTTCGGTGTTTGGGAATGATTGTCTAAGGAATCTAAAACAATGGCTGCCTAGTGCTTAGGGATGGAACTATAACCTTTGGTTACCTAAATCCTGTGCCAAATGAAAACATATTATATTATCTATGAGTAAACAGGAACAGCAAATAAGCGAGCTACTATGTATTCTATTGGTCTACAGTCAGACACTGACCGTCATCCATTAATACCTAAGCACCCACAGTTACTATACTAGGAGATAGTTCATGACACCTGTTACATTGCTTACGGGTAAACCTTAAGTCGAGTGACAAATAATTTTGCCCGTTGCATGCCCAGTTTATATTTGCAATGTTTATATATTTCTTGCACTCCTTCCCTGATGTATAAAACAGGTCCATCGACATAAATGGTAACTACTTATGCACATACAGCATTAGCTATGCCAGTGCCGCTATGACGTGCGTGCGCGCGCATGCTGGCGTGTCACTAAAGCTGCCATCATCATACACTGTGGGACATGGAGAGAGAGTTAATGCATCGCATAAGTGAACATTGTTTTCAGAATCCATTTAACTAATTGAATAGATCGGTACTTCGATTATTTGAAGCAAAAACGTCGAATATGATCGTACGAGAGGCGTACGAAATGACAGTGAAATTAAAAACAATGCTTCGATTATAAATTCATAACAGAAGGCTGCGGCTGCAGTGGCGGGTTGAGAGAGATAATCTGTTGCATTTTCCATGCGTCCATGCGTCGTCGGCAGCGCGGTAAAAACGAGCGCGGTGAATCCGAGCTTGTTACATAATCAGGCGATCTGCTGTCGCCGCGCGCCGGGCCGCTACGCTGGCGCTGTGGCGAGCAGGAGTCGGCCCCTGCAGGACCAACTAACCGGGCCGCTCAAGTGTAACCACTAGAATGGAGCTTATAGGAAAGCTATGTCATTCCACGTAAAAAGTCTATTAACTAGGTATTTATAGCACTAAGACATTTTAAGAGTTCTACAGTACAACCTATAAGATGTTGATCGGCCGAAGGCACTAATAATGCTTTTAAGAGTAACCCATTTAAGGAAATAAAAAGGTTAGATAGGTCTAATTTCAAACTGAATGCATTTGACGAGTCATAAAGGGGTAATAAGTATACATTAGTCATGAATACATAGTTTGGGATCTATCTGAAGACAGCTGGGGTACAGCCACAATTTGAGGCCTTGATTGAAGAGTGACAACAGATTCATTAAAATGGTCTTGACCAAACAGAAAATGTGGCAGTAAATAGCTATAATACTCCACCGAAACCTGATTCTTAGCTGCAACCGTACTGGCGTTTCAGAAAAACTGTCGAAACTGTCTTGTGGACTTCAAAAAAATAATATGTGAATCGGTAAGGTAGCTATAGTACCAGCACGACCACGATAGAAATGGGTTTTGTCGACGAATAGACAAAATTAAAGATTGTAGAAAGATTAAAGGCAGAATTAAAGATTGTAGAAATATTTGTACCGTTTTATGCTGGCGTAGCATGACAATTCTATCTCTATTCTACCAAGAATAAACAAAAGTTCTTTCTGTGGTGGTCATTCTACGCGTGCAGGAGGAGTTCAGTATCGTTAAACCAAATGTTTAAGCCACTGCTAGACACAACTACAAGCCACTCCACGAAGAAGTGCCGCACCGACCCTTTGGGATCTATGACTGTTGGATCAACAATCACTTGCGGCGAGTGCAGTGATTGACATGGCGACGTCTTAGCGCTGCGGCGTGGGTGCAAAAAATCGCTCCATTCATATGCACGGGGAGGAGTGCGGTCAGTTTTTGCGCGGCCGGACGTTCCCCGCGTTTTATTTGTAAATTGGGCGCGGGCGCGGGGCGTCGGCGGCGCGGCTGCGGGGCGAGAGCGGCGCGGGGTCGCGGCGGTAACGAGACCGAGCGCGCGTCATTCAAATGCGCGACTAGTTTTTGCGCAGGCGCATAATTGAATACGAATGCGTACTCGGAAGGATTCTAATGCGTTCAGATGAGACGCGTAATGATCGTTATTTATACAGGCGCGAGACGCCTGGACCTGCAATAGCTGCTGTGATCAGTCACCTCTGCTGAAGCACTTAGGTATATATGGCATCAATTAGAATACATATAGCTTGATTCTTTTTGGTCTCACAGCGACTCCCTCTAGACGCCACACAGTACTGCTCTAAGAAATATGTGAACAAGAGCCACTGCTGGATTCTCCAGTGGGATTAGTGTGGTCATCCTGTACATACTACTAAATATCTGAACATGCTCTAATCATTTTGATTATTCTTATCACAGGATGTTGTGAACACATTTGTCTTGTTCCGTGTGATGTTATTAAAAGCCTTGTGGTGTAATGGCACATTCCTAACAACTTGTTAGTAAGCTATCACAAGAACTGCTGCAACGTTTGATGCTCATCCGTTTGTCGGTAGCTAGTTACAGTGAGTTGAGATGGTAGAGATAGATAGACACACAGTGTCATCAGTCTGGATGCCAAGCTTCAATGGGGCCCTATTTAGATAAATTGTCAAAAAAGCTTAGCTCTGCAGCTAGGGTTGCCAAAATTTTTCGACAAAATATAGTATTTTCTAAACTAAGCCAAAAAAGAATATACTACACTTAAGAAAAATATGGTATTTTATGGAAAACTCAAAAAATAATTTATTTAAGATTTCAAACTTCTCAAAAGAAAGAACAATATCTAATTGGAAATAATCACCAAAATCCCAAAATAAAAATAACAAACATTCGTTTGTCATTGTCAAGTTTGGAAGGCAGTAAGACATAGGTACCTACGTTAGGACACACTATAGTCGAACCGGAGAAAGAGTACGTGGTGATAATCTACGACGACGACTCTTTCTCCGGTTCGACCTTACACGCTACCACTTCATCATCAGTCAAAAGTTATTGTAAAGGCATGTTGATACATTTTTTAAATGTAAGATTGGTTTGTTGGATTTTGGTGTTGAAATTATAGTTTGCGTACTATATATTTCTTCAATAGTAGATAGTACGCAGACCTGAAATATAGTACAATACTATATATTATAGCACGGTTGGCAACCCTATCTGCAGCACACGCTGTTAGAAAAAATCGTGATTTAACTGATTTAGAGACAATGACGTCGCAATGTAGGTATTCGTTTTTATAATAAACTTCCTAGCCTCATTCAAGAACTAAGCCTAAATAAATTCAAATCTTTTATAAAGCGTAAATTATGTCAGAAAGCCTATTAAACTGTTTGTTTGTTTTGTCTGTTTTTTTACTGTTTTTTTTGTTTGTTTTAAAACGGCCTGGGATTGAGCTACTCTGGATATCTATGTGCTGCTCCAATTAATCAATCACATCATCTACACTGAATGTTGATGTTTTAAATTATTATTTTGTTGTTTTAGTCTTTTTTATTTTATTTTACAAGACATGAATATTACTTTAATTATTGTGAATTTGAGGACTATGTGGGTATTTTTTTCACTTTTGATTATGGTCTGGCAGTTTGAGTAGTTTGTGCGGCCTACCCAAATGTCCTTTCTTTGGTATTGTTTGTCGAATCGTTGAGCTCCTTAAGTTCCGAGATGAGTTGTACGATAATAATTGACAAATGCGTGCACTGACTGGACAGATCCACGCAAATCTGTGTGGTTATTTCCTGAAAAGACCATGTCAGACACTGATCTACATGGTCATCAAATGATCTGATCAACAAAATTATATCCGTTTCTTTTTTTTTATATACACATTGACATTGATAATTTTTTATATATACAATGACTTGAATATTTACTTTGTAAAGTATCATATTGTTTTCATTATTGTGAATGTGAAGACTATGTGGGTCTTTTTTAAATTTTGTTTTATTTCTTTCTCAGTAATCATGATCTGGCAGTAATTTATGTGGCCTACCCAAATGTCCTTTCTTTGGTATTGTGCGTTAAAGCGTTGAGCTCCTTATGTTCTATGTTCCGAGTTGAGCTACACGATTAGTGACAAATGCTTGCACTGACTGGACAGGTCCTCTCAATCTGTGTGGTTCTTTCCTCAAAAGATTATTTCAGTCACCAATCTATACGTACATGGTCTTCACATGATGTTACTAAAATTATGTCTGGACTTTAAAAGAGACTGTGACCTCTGAGTTTGTTTCGGCCTTTCTTCTCAGAGTAGTCAGTTAGGAAACGATGATCTCATCTAATAAAAAAAAGTATCATTGACATGTAAAAGTGTTTGTACAAACCTACTTACAGAAATAAAATCATTTATCATTTAGTGCTACTCTTGTGCCTGAGGTCATGTTGTCTGGTTATAGCGGGTTTTGCCCGATACATTGTTTCTAATTATGTTTCGAGAAAATTAAATGTTATTGAATTCATAATTGTGTATCCGATAAGATTGATGTATCATAAAAATCTATATTATTACATTTTTGTGATAACCATATCATAAATCGTTTTAACATATTCATTAATTTCCATTAGTTAACTGTGACTGACTCATGTGACTCAAGAAAAATACCGTATGATTACCCTTTTACCTACCATACAAGGTAAATAAAACTCGTATATTTTATTATTCATTTAGCAATAATACATTATTTACAATTCAACCCCACGCAAACACACCACGATACCGTCCAGTATTACTAAAGTTGATCAAGTTTACGCAGCAATATTACAACTGGCACCAGGGAATTGATGCCAACCGCTCACGAATCAAACGAACGGTTTGTGTACACTGGCCAATGTAAATAAGCGCTAATCATTCAGTTCCGAATACAAGCGAAGCGAACACGAGCCACAAGTGCTGGCGGCCGGCCAGTGCGCGCTGCAGCCGGCCACTCTCCGCACTGCCCGCCAGACAATTTGCTTACTGCGCTAATTTAGGAACCCTCGCCGCTACGGAATTGCAGAATAGAATGAAATAGCTCCATTGACCGGCTCGTAACGACCAGAGAGTACCGTAGTGCACAGACGAGTAGGTAGCGGTACGAGACCGTGTGGTGCAGACCATAACATAATACTAGCATTAGTTTGCGTGTTTGTCTATTTTGATAAATTAGCTGCAGAGCGCGATAATGTAACAAATCGTTCGGTCACGTACTTGCGTCCGTTAATTTATTGCCGTATTTTAATTGACCGTAGTATCCCGACGGCCCGGCGGCCCGGCGGCATGGCGGCGCGGAGTGCCGTCGTAGCGCATTCAATGTAAATGTGATTTAAAAGTAATGGCCCTGTTGTCAATTGACTGTGCTCACATGCTCTAAGAGCTGTGCAATTTAAACGCGCCGGGTTCAGTACCCGGCCGGGGCGTTTTTGCGCGGCTGGGCAATGCGGCCGAGTGACGACAGGCTAAACGATGTTAGGATAACTAGCAGGAGTGGGATCTGCGCGTGCGCTCGCTCGCTCCTCCGGGGATGGGCACGCGGAGGGCAGGAGGACTCGCGGGGACATAAATCGCAAGTAAAAAGCGCCGCGTCGCCGTCGTCCGGCCTTTTTTGCAGTTTCTTGTTATGCGCATTCCTTAGTTTTTGCTCGCGCGTGTTCCCGACAAACGAGCTCGGGCAAGTTCGCCAGTTTTTGCTTCGGAAACAATGGTGGGTCCACGATGGCAGCGGCCGTGATTGCGCGCGCGCAGGCGGCGCGGCGCATTTGCATGCGGCGGCCAATCGCGAAGCGAGAACACGCCCCCGGCGCCCCGCCCCGCGCACGCCGCTCTAGCGCGCTATCTAATGGTAATGTGCACGCGCGAGTGTGCGAGTACGCCTCACGCGCTCCGTTCGCACTGTCACTTGAGAAGACACCACACCAGCCATTGTTGCACCCACGCAAGTGCCGACGCAGCAGTAGGTCCCAGCTATACGTTGTCACTAACATTTACAACACGGGACACACCAACATTCTTAAGATTGAATGTTCGCATAACATGTCTTGCTCCTAATAGTAACTAATGATTTATGTTCCTCGTTTACATAAAGATATCAGTAAAATCAATTCAAATGTCTTTGCTTTCAATCGACACAATGTAATCTCACTTATCCATCGCACTCTCAACTCACATTCTCGTCACAAACGCTCTGTATGCAAATGTCTCCCACTAGCGTGCGCTGGCGCAGGTCGCATACGATTGGTGCGAACGAACGCGACGCGACAAATCGCGACGAATGCTAATCAGCGGCCATTAGAGTTGCAGCACACAACACAACATACCTACATAACATAACACACATGAACAGTGTCACAAGTGCCGTATGTAGACATGGCGCAGTGATGGGCGAGTGACGGTACTGCTCGCAGTATTTAGCAACTATTAACGCGATGGTCATTGATTAGGTTTTCCTAAAGTCCTGTCGATGCTAATAAAATTATGATGCACACCAACTATTAATGAATGCACTGCGACTAACAGGTGACCGTTATCAAACGTTCTGCTTCAAGTGCGAACGTATTTACATGTGTTAACATTGTAGTTCCAATTATTCGGTCAGTTTCAACAACACAGTCGAATAAATATTTAATAATTGGGAGTGCGTTCACGACCGCTGCTCATAAGTTTTTGCTCGCGTCACATCGGATCATGGAATAAAAACGTATTGTCTCGAACTCGACGGCCGCCGTTTTTATAATGTTGTGATGTTTTGCTGTCATCATTCTCATATTATTGTTTTCTTGCGATGTCGTGAGAATTTCAAGAGGCTTCAATAATGAAGTGACTGTAGCTCAACGGCCGAGGCGTTGCTGAGGGTCATAGGTTCATAACTTTCCAGAAATAAACATATTTAGCATAATTAATATAAAGTTTAATAAAAAAAAAGTAAAACATTTGACACAAAAGTCTCAAAACAGTCATGTTATAAATAGTGCAGAAAATAAAACCAAAGCCACATGGACACTAATCAATAGGTGTAAATCTAATTTTCCCCCAGAATCCGTAAAGCAAATTCGTATTGATGATAACCAAATAACCGATCCTAAAGACATAGCTACAGCCTTCAATGATTTTTTTATAGATTCGGTACATCTTATAAATAAAGTTAACATTAATGCTGTATCTCTTATACATCACCATCCGAAAACCCTTTTTATGTCACCGACAGATGCTATGGACATTTTCAAAATAATAAATTCGCTAAAGAATACTAATAGCACGGGATTTGACGAAATATCTACAAACATTTAAAAAAAATTAAATTTAAAATTTAAAAAATCCCCGACACAAAAACCTAAAATCCCTTTAAAAAGTAAAAAATAATAAAAAAACTCAATCTTGAAGTACCTAAGTATGTATTAATAATTCAAAAAAAAAAATACGTCGCGTTGGGGGACCGCTCCAAACCTAACAATTTACTTACAAATAGTCTGTTACCTAACTGAAGAAAATTTTTATAAAATTACTTCTAAATATTGCATTTAGGATCCGACCGTCAACGACGTCTGCCCTCGCAGAGCGGTCCCCCAACGCGACGTATTTTTTTTTTTTGAATTATTAATACATACTTAGGTACTTCAAGATTGAGTTTTTTTATTATTTTTTACTTTTTAAAGGGATTTTAGGTTTTTGTGTCGGGGGTTTTTAAAATTTTTAATTTAATTTTTTATTTTATACTTTTTATAGGTATACTTATTATAATGTAGATTTTGTTAAGTTGTAAATACATAGAACTTCGCCGTGGCCAACAGGAAGATGGGAAGCTTCCAAAAACAATATCAATTCAATTTGATGATGCCACTATCGGCCGGAGTTGTGTTGACGAGAATGGATGGATTCTGATAAGGCCACATAATGTAACTTTTCAAGGTCTTAGAGGATATGGAAATATTGAAAGAACAATGTTTCCTATCATTTTATGTTGGGCGATTACGGCATATAAGTTGCAAGGCACGACAGTTGAAAAAGCTGTGGTTTACTTAGGTAAAAGTACTTTCGCAAAAGGCCAAGCCTATGTACCCTTAAGTAGAGTATTTTTACTCTGCTTTAAGCTACATAGGCTTGGCCTTTTCCTTGGATGGTGTAGCAGTTTGTGAGCTCGACCAAAGAAAACTATTTAATAACCCACATGACAAATCATCTTTAGCAGAATTGCAAAGACTGAGATGTAGTCATTGATACTCTCACGTGACAATCGGATTTCCATATCCCAATTTTCCCACCACTAATTTTCTCATCAAGCGAAGCTTGAACATTCTCGATTAAGTCATCAATATTCTCTTTCAGTGCGCTTTCATTTGAGACCCCACTCGAGTATATTTGTAGACATTCGGTTATTCTTCCCCACTTTCACCCCCCACAACTTTTAAACGGCTCAACCGATTTTCATCAAACATGTCTAAGAACACTCGCACATAAGTCACCTTTAATACAAAAAAACAATAATTGAAATCGCTTCATCCGTTCGGGAGCTATGATGCCACAGACAGACAGACACACAGACAGACCGACACACAGACAGACAGACACGTCAAACTTATAACACCCCTCTTTTTCCGTCGGGGGTTAAAAACAGGTGTCACATGTCATTGCACCCGTACTTAGTTTTATAATTAACTTATGCATAGAGCATGGTCACTTTCCGAACTTATTAATAACGACTATTATTAAACCACTTTATAAGAAAGGTGACAAAGCAAACATGTCTAATTATCGTCCAATAGCTTTAATTCCGGTATTATCAAAAATATTTGAAAGAGTAATTTATAAATCTCTTAACTCGTTTTTTGAAACAAACGACATACTTGCTAAAGAACAATTTGGTTTTAGGAAAAATAGAAATAATAACAACGCAGTATATGAGTCAGTTGCTAAACTTGTTAGTAATGTTGACAAAAAAAATCCTATAGCCATAGTCCTCATGGACATGTCTAAGGCGTTTGATCACGTGGATCACTCAATATTACTGGGTAAACTAGAACGTTATGGTGTCCGAGGAAATATATTGAACCTGATCAAAACTTATTTAAATGGAAGGAAACAAATCACGGTCCTAAATAAAATTTGTCCCAATGCTAAGACAGAAGTTACTCACAAGTCGTCCATTAGGTATACAACGTGCGGCGTGCCCCAAGGAAGTGTCCTCGGGCCCTTGCTTTTTCTCATATTTATCAATGATTTGCCAAAATGCACAGATTGTCAAACCGTCTTGTTTGCTGATGATAGTACACTCATTTTGCCTTGTAAAAACTTAGAGACGTATGAAAATGAAATAAATAATTCCATTCATTGTATTATAAGCTGGTTACACAAGAATAAACTTAAAATAAACTTGGAAAAAACTCAGGTCATGACGTTCGAACAAAGGACAAAAAAACAAAATTTAAATATAAAATACGCAGACCAAAAAATATCTGAAACCAGCAGTGCCAAATTTCTGGGCCTTTACTTGGATAGCCATTTAAACTGGAAATGCTATGTCGAAAGTGTATGTAAAAAACTAAATCAGTATTCCTATGCTCTATATATTCTTGGGAAAATTGCAAATCAGTCTGTGGTTCTGATAGCGTACAAAGCGTATGTGTCGTCAACATTACGTTTTGGAATAATGTATTGGGGAAATTCCACCGACAAACAATTTGCTTTCAAAGCTCAAAAGAAGTGTGTACGTGCTATATTTAAACTGAAAAAGACTGATAGCTGTAAACCACTATTTATGAAATATAAACTGCTTACTTTGCCCTGCATGTACATCTACGAGACAGCAGTATTCGTAAAGTTAAACTTGCATCTGTTTCAGACATTGAGATCAAAACGACGCAATAGAGATATATGTGCTATTCCACACAAGACTGCGCTCTATTCAAAAAGCTTTTTAGGGATGGCGCCAAAGCTATATAATAAATTACCAAATATGATAAAAGATCTTGACAGCGTACACCATTTCAAAAAGGCTCTTTTTAATCTATTAGCTGAAAAAGCTACTACACAGTCAATGAGTACCTGGAAGACAAATTGTAATTTATTGACATCATACTATTTATACTATTTTTCTCCTATGACGTTCAATTTATTGTAATAATTATAATATAAATGCCTAATGAAACTAGATTCTGAGCTTTGTTTATTAATTATGAATGTTTCTTATAATTTTATTTTTGGAAGACACATATCTATTGACATTTTTCTATTTGTAATTAATCTAATTGTTTTATTTTATTTTAACCTAATTTATTTCGTTCAATTTGTGATTTATTTGTGAATTTTGATTTACCACATGAGTTTTGTTAGTTGATTTTGAATTTTTACTATTAGTTGATTATTTATTGATTGCAACATTTGTACGCCATTGATGGCAAGACATAGCGTTCTAAATATTATTTTTTACATCTGTACTTTTGTTTACCTATGTTCTACAAATAAAAATATTTGATTTGATTTGATTTGATAATCGTCACACGTCGTCACGTCATGAGTATCTAATCATACACAATAAAACCTGCATATGTTTCAAAATATGAATTAAAACACCCTTCACTACATCACTTAGCACTCACAAGGGCTGGAGACGTAAAAGAAACCAATACAATTTATCTAATATTTCCTGTTTTAGCATGTGCCATGTCATGTGACTTTGACACAATACCAACGGGATTTAAAAAGAAAGGAACTAGTGCAAAATTGTGTGATGTCAGAAGTATAAATCTTCATTACCTAGGTATTACATATTAAGAAATTTGAAGACATAACAGAGAATGTTGTTGGTACATTTTATGTAAGAGCACTAAGAATCTTTTAAAATACTCCGCAAACTAGCATTTATCAGATACAAGTCAGGTGTCCGGTAGGATTTTCCATTAGCGAAAATGACAAACTTTCATCCAATATTCAAAGCCTTTAAGAGGACAATAAAATAATCATCTTTCTGGGTACTTATGTACTTCCAATACTTACTAAAGAAACTCTTGTGGACAATGTTACGCTCTCGAGCCAGCGGGTCTGGCTGTGCGTCGTCTGTCCGTGAGTGAGTGAGTTATGTTATTAAGAATTATGTTAAGTTTTTTTTTTAATATAGAATTCATGCTAGTATATGTATACTAGCATGAGACTGGAATTCACTAAAATAAGAATAGTTATTCTTTTATATTATTCATAGATAATGGCATTATAAAATTACTAATTAATTTTGTAATTTATTTATTTTATTTATTTTGGCTTTTCAACAGTGAGTACACTGTTACTTTATAATTATGACATTGTAATCTTAATTCTAAGGGCCTCACTAGTTACAGAAAAGCACCACATGCACTAATCATATATATGCAGATAATTATACACAATTAATTAATTAAAATAAGTTACACAAAATTAATACAAATAGAAAAAATTAAAATTATGCAATTAAAAGCAAAAAAATTAGTTTCATAAATTACAAAATAAATTAAGATTGAATTGAATAATAAATCAATCAAATTACATACAATAAATTAAAATAAATTAGATAGGGTTATTTAATACATTTTATAAATTTTTCAAATATTTAATCTTTATGATATTTAATCAGACTAGAGACACCCATCAAATAGCAAGAGTGGCTTTTTTTAGAGCAGGTACTGATGAGTGAAAGAGGTTAATGTCCACTTCCTGCTCTTTGTATGCAGCATACATTCTAGATAGTGGACAGTGCTGCCTTAAGTTGGTATGACATTTTGGCATGCAGAAAAGCCTCCTATTAGAACTTCTCGGCAGATTACGTGGCACATGGAATAACACCCTACTGAGCAAATCGGGACAGTTCAGGGAGCCCGTCACTAACTTTTTAAGGAAAACCAAATCGAGCATATTCCTGCGTTTCTCCAGCGACACCATCTTAAAAAACTCCAGTCTTTTTCGGTACGAGTTGAGCTTTTTGCCCATTTTACTGTGATAGGTAAGATGCCATAAGAACCGTTGTTGCAGTCGTTCGATGCGCTTGATGTGAGCCTTATACTTTGGTGACCAGACCACACTGCAGTACTCGAGATGGCTTCTAACTAGTGAGTTATACATTATTTTTTTAATTTTGGGTTTTTTGAAGTTTTTACACTCTCTCATAATAAAGCCAAGCAGCTTTGTAATTTTCCATATAACTAATTCCCGACATCCAAAAAAAAAAATTAGACCATCTAGGTCTAATTTTTTTTAAATATTGTATAATCAACGCATGAATAATATATCTAAGTAAACTATTATTTCGCGGACATTGGTGTGGGTTACACGTTTACCTAGTCTATAACTTACTCTGTCCCACTTCAATTGTAATGTGTAACTGTTTTATGTCCCAATAAAGTAAAATAAAATAAAATAGTCTCATTAAAATAAACGATTTTCGTATACCTATATTTCCATTCTATTGCGAACATTAACAGCTTAAAGAAACGTAACAATTCTATGTTCGAAGCCACAATAATTGTTTTATTGCAATTAAAATGTTACACTACAGCGAGATGTTCACGACTCCTATTCAAATGAGGACAGGCAGCCCTCTGGCTTGCCTCCATTACCATCGATTAGTGAAACATGAAGTCCTAGAGAAAAACTGTTCGATGGAAAATTTATGGCGTGCCAGAGCGTATGTTTTACTTATTGACATATTAGCAGCTATGTAGGCAGGCATATTATTGATGGCACTGGGTAGCTCTTTGTATGCGTAACGAGGTTTTTCTGAGCTATTTGAATTGTTAATGATAGAAGTGTTGTTTGTCCATAGTTTGGTTTACGTCAAGTGTGCGATGCTTTTTTGTCTACGTTTAAATATTTGCATATGTTTGTTTATTAATAAATTATGTAGATGCAACCTTCGCAAAAAACAAAATACCTGACGTTAAATGAAGGGTAACATTGCTATTAGTTACGGAAGCTTTCAGGACCTATTCTGAATGATCATTTAACAAATGAACCGACATAAAATGCACACTTTTGTAGTAGATCGGGTCAACATAACATTGATACATGGTTAAGTGCAAGATTATGTGTACATTAGATAGCAATTTTAAACAGTAAGTACAATTATTTTCTACAACAGTGAATTTAAATAAATAATAGTTTAAAAAAACTAAAAAACACGCTTCCATTGAAAACCAAACTAAAAAGTACAAAATAATGGAAAAAAAGCGTGGGGTGCTTTTTAAGGTATTTTTTCAATGATATCAGGCACCCCACGCTTTTTTTCCATTATTTTGTACTTTTTAGTTTGGTTTTCAATGGAAGCGTGTTTTTTAGTTTTTTTAAACTATTATTTATTTTCTATTTTTTAGGGTATTTCGAATTTTGAGACGTATGTCAGCGTAGTTTGTGACAGTTTTTTTGCTGTCCTGGTAACCCTGGCAAGGATAATGGCACAAATTTATGAAATTATTGTATTGTCATCGGTCCTTGACAGGTGTGCAAAGTTTGAATGAAATCTGGTCGTTTAAAGTGGGTCAAAATCGCGCTATAAGGAGTCGGTTACAAACAAACATACAAATATACAAACATACAAATATACAAACATACAAACATACAAGTGAAGCTAATATAAAGCGTGTAAAAATAATAGCTTTTTTTCCATTATTTTCTACTTTTTAGTTAGGTTTTCTATGGAAGCGTATTTTTTAGTTTTTTTTAAAACTATTATTTATTTTGCTTTTTTTTAGGTTGTTTCGAATTTTGAGACGTATGTCAGCGTAGTTTGTGACGTATGTCAGCATAGTTATCGAAGATAGTTTTTTTGCTGTCCTGGTAACCCTGGCAAGGATAATGGCACAAATTTATGAAATTATAGTATTGTCAGCGGTCCTCGATAAGTCTACAGAGTTTAAATGAAATCTGGTCGTTTAGAGTGGGTCAAAATCGCGCTATAAGGAGTCGGTTATAAACAAACATACAAGTGAAGCTAATATAAAGCGTGTAAAAAACCTTATTACGTCTATTTCACGCCTTTCTTTATTCATAGTGAAGGAAATAGTTCCACAATAAAAATATAATCTGTTTTGTGTCTCGTTAGCTTTTAGTAAAAGTGTTGATTGTGTTTGTATGTGTGTAATGTGTGCTTATCATTGTTATCAGCGCAGCGGTGTAATGGCGGGTAGTAAGACGTTACACGATAGCATCGCGCACGCATGCGCCTGCGCAACGCGGGTCGCGGGGTCGCGAACACTTACAGTATATAAACGAGACGTGGCCGAAAGTCCAGTCCGTAGGCATTGTAGCTGAATTGAACATATTATTTGTTGCAAATTGAAACCCTTTGCGTCAGATAATACAAAATGGCCTCCTTTGGAATTTCTTACCGCCTACACCCTGCCTTATCTACTTGAACATGTGTAGTAAGAGTAACTTCCTTGGTTGGAGAGTATCCAAAGGTATCATGTTAGTGTTCTCGAGTCACATGTATATGCAGTACATACACTACCCACATGTGACGCACAAAATATACTGTAATGTACCTAATATCACGTATTTAGTTCGTTGTGAATAGAGATGCGAGCCTTCTGAGTGTCCTCTCTGAGTGTCGCACAGATCACGGTTGGCGTAATTACGCGATTAGGACTCGCTTGATCATCAGCTTGGAATAATATGTTCCTAAAGTATCTGTACTGAAGACCTGACATCTACACAAGGAACATAAAGCTTACAGACTTTAAGCTTTCTTATTAACTTTCTACAAAAGTAGAATCTTGGAGTAAACCTTTTCAATACAAAGCCGAACTTGAATGTTGAATAATACATACTCGAGAACCATTAGTTTTTTTTTTGGATGTGAAGCAATGCAAAAGGTTTGTAAAAGCGTAATAGACGCAAGAGCAAAGGAATGATTAAGCTTCCGTTCAAACTTCTCAGAAGTGTAGATCATCAATTACCTAATATAAACTTAGAGCAGCGAGTTGAAATTCACAACATTGGGTACAACAACGATAATCGCTTCACATCTCTGATTCCCAGGTCGCCAACGAAATGTCTCAACATTAAACATCTGGCCTGATTAATAATGACTTCCCAATCACAAACCCGTGCCCTCGTTATCGCACAGAGCAGCACGGCACCACGTCACGCAGCTGGCCAGTGAGATTAAGAAAGAGCCTATCTCACAAGTAGGAGTAACAGAGAGGACGCTCTATGCACCAGCACGTCACGCAGCCGGCCGGTAATATGGTACATGGAGATTTAGAAAGAGCCTGTGACACAAGTACGAGTGACAGAGAGGACGCTCTACACACCAGCACGTCACGCAGCCGGCCGATGATATGACACATGGGGATTTAGAAAGAGCCTGTGACACAAGTACGAGTGACAGAGAGGACGCTCTACACACCAACACGTCACGCAACCGGCCGGTGATATGACACATGGGGATTTAGAAAGAGCCTGTGACACAAGTACAAGTGACAGAGAGGACGCTCTACACACCAGCACGTCACGCAGCCGGCCGGTGATATGACACATGGGGATTTAGAAAGAGCCTGTGACACAAGTACGAGTGACCGAGAGGACGCTCTACACACCAGCACGTCACGCAACCGGCCGATGATATGACACATGGGGATTTAGAAAGAGCCTGTGACACAAGTACGAGTGACAGAGAGGACGCTCTACACACCAACACGTCACGCAACCGACCGGTGATATGACACATGGGGATTTTGAAAGAGCCTGTGACACAAGTACGAGTGACAGAGAGGACGCTCTACACACCAGCACGTCACGCAGCCGGCCGGTGATATGACACATGGGGATTTAGAAAGAGCCTGTCATACAAATACGAGTGACTGAAATGAAGTTCTACACAGAAGAAGTTTTCTAAAACTCTGGCGGGAACAAGTACCACAGTATGCACAGTACACCCACATCGACCAATTATGTAAATTATATCATTTAAAACAAGTGCCGCCAGCTTTAATCGATTTTCACTGGAAAATCTTTTAAATAAAGTTCTCGAAGTCGACGTGACCAACACTACTACTAGACTTGTACTAGATGAGCTCCCTAGATTATCAAATATAATAAAAGCTTTCTGGCTATGTGTGTACTTTGTGATGTATTCTGATGTGGGTACTTCAATAATATTGGTGGTGGGTTAAACAAGAAAGATTAATATATGGCAGTCATTACTGGAGCTTGTCGTTTGATTTACGTTCCTCATAACATAACATGGCGCAGCCGGTAATTAATAAAGGACGGTAGAATTTAATAAGCAGTGAGTGAGTGAGTGAATTAAATAAAGTAAAAACAGACAATAAGATAGTACAAATCAGTAATAGCAATAATGGAAACAGTGTTAACACCGCCGTCACCGTTCCAATTTGATGAGAACTCGATTGATGTGGCATCGGGCAAGCTGAGTGATAGTTGGGAAAGATGGAAGAAGGGCTTCTCAATATATTTTAAAGCGTGTGAGTTATCGACAAAAACACCAGTGATACAACTCAATATTTTTCTGCACATAGTAGGCGAGCAATGTCGCGAAATATTAGAACAAAGTAAGGAAACAACTTTAGACGGTGCGTGTAAAAAGTTAGATGAACATTTTAAAACAAAGAAAAACTTAACGGTCGAACGGCATAAGTTCTTTACGCGAGATCAGCAGCAAAATGAGTCAATAGAACAATATGTGTTTGACTTAAGGAAATTATCCAAAACTTGTGAGTTTGCAAATTTGAATGACGATCTCATAAAAGACCGACTTGTGTGTGGGGTGACAAGCCCAGCAATTAGAGAACGACTATTGCGAGAAGGAGACCTTACATTGAATAAAGCATTGGAGTTATGCCGAGCAGCAGTAGTGTCAAGAATGTATTCAGAGAACATCAAGAAAGAGAATGAAGTAGTTCACAGTGTCAAACAGGACAGCAATACACAAGAAGAAAAACACGAGATTTGGGCATTACGACGTAATAATAAAGTAGGATATGGAGTGTCATCATCAATAAGAAAATACGACGGAAATATACGAGGAACAATGCGGTCACGCGGTGGGCATGAGCGAGGAGGCACAGCCTGGCGCGGCGAGCGCGCGGGCGCCGCAGACGCCGCTCGTGCGATGCAGCAGCCGACAAACAGACCGCGCACGACGCCCCAGTGTGGTAGATGTGGGAATGTGCACGGAAGGAATGCGTGTCCGGCGTATGGTAAGAGGTGTCTACGCTGCTCGAAAATGAACCATTTCGCAAAAGTGTGTGGGGTATACTTTGTGGAGGCATCAGACGAAAAGGTAATATTTGCATTAAATAAAGACTTGAGTGATTGGACGATAGATTTGAACATTAATGAACATAGCATAAACTTTAAGTTAGATACGGGCGCGGATGTTAATGTGCTACCGATGCGTTTCTTGTCAAGATTAGGAATATCTGTTGATAAATTATTGCAAACAAATACTAAATTGAGCGGTTATTCAGGTGATCTAATTACTGTCTTAGGAAAGACACATTTAAAAGTATATCATAGGAAAAAGTTGTATTTATTAGAGTTTAAAATTGCAGATGTAAATAGCACTCCTATATTGGGACGTGATGCGTGTGTAGAAATGAATTTAATTAAGAGGGTTATGTCTGTGCAGAGGTCTAATATCGAATACCAGATAAATAAAGAGTATAAAGATGTTTTTGAAGGAATAGGTTGTCTACCGGGAGAATATAATTTACAACTGAGGGATGACGCCATCCCCGTAGTGCATGCGCCTCGTAAATTGCCATTTGCGATTAGCGAGGACGTTAAAAAAAAGTTATTGGAAATGGAATCACAGGGAATTATAGCAAAAGTAGAGGGTCCATCAGATTGGGTTAGCAGTATAACAGTGGTTAAAAAATCGAACGGTGATTTAAGGATTTGCTTGGATCCAAAAGAATTAAATCAGGCTATCAGGAGAGAACATTTTAAGCTACCAACTATTGATGAGATTGTGTCAAAATTAGCAGGGGCTAGGTATTTCAGCACGTTGGATGCTTCGTCAGGGTTTTGGAATGTGAAATTAGGGGAAAGTAGTAAATTTTGTACGTTTAATACACCTTTTGGAAGATTTAAATTTCTGCGAATGCCGTATGGCATATGTTCGGCCTCAGAGGTCTTTCATAAAAAAATATATGAACATTTTGATGATATAGAAGGTGTGTGTATGTATATTGACGATTTATTAATATACGCCTCAGATCAAAATAAGCATGATGAAATCTTGAAAACAGTACTAGGAAGATGTAGAAAAATAAACTTAAAATTAAACATAAATAAATGCAAATTTGGATTACAGGACATAAAATACTTAGGTCATCGTATTACAAAAGATGGATTGAGCCCTGATGATTCGCATTTGTCAGCTATAAAAAACATGCAAGTACCCAAGAATAGGAAAGATGTAGAACGATTTTTAGGATTGATTACGTACGTCGGCTCGTTCGTTCCGAATCTTTCAGATAAGACATTGCCACTAAGAGAATTACTTAAAAAAGAAATAGAATGGCACTGGGATGACCGACATGAGCAATGTTTTTCTTATTTAAAAACGTGTTTAACGAAACGGCCTGTTCTTCAATATTACAGTTTGGAAAAGCCAATAGTAATTTCCGTGGATGCTAGTTCCACAGGGTTAGGTGCGTGCTTAATGCAGAATGGGCTTCCTGTATGTTATGCTTCTAAAGCTTTAACTAGCACAGAACAAAGGTATGCACAGATTGAAAAAGAATTATATGCTTCCGTCTTTGCCTGTGAGCGATTTTATGCATATATTTTTGGACGTTCGGATGTTACAATAGAAACGGACCATAAACCTTTAATCAGCATTATTAAAAAACCAATTGTAGATGCTCCGTCCCGCCTACAGAGGATGCTGTTGAGACTGCAGCGCTATACATTTACGTTAGTTTATAGACCGGGAAAACACTTGTACATTGCTGACGCGTTATCTCGTGCTTATGAAACGACGCCGCATGTGAGCGAAGGGACGTCACAAACCGGTATGGGTAGCGGCAACGATGAGGTGTGTGTATTGAGTTTGACCGAGAGTGTGAAAAATAAATGCGAATATCTTACGGACGCTCAATTCATAAATATTCAGAAGCAGTTAGAAATGGATGAAGAGATGACGGAATTAAGTAAACATGTTTTACAAGGTTGGCCTGAAAATAAGGATAGATTAAAAGATAATATAAAACCATACTGGAAATTTAAGGAAGATATTACTTTAGCTAACGGTTTGATCTGGAAATCGGATAAAATAATTATACCTAAAGTAATGAGAAAAGAGATGTTAAAAAAAATTCATATAGGACATATGGGAATAGAAAAATGCAAGTTACGAGCAAGAGAAATAATATTTTGGCCCGGTATTAACAATGACATAGAAAACATGATTTCTAGTTGTAATACTTGTTTAACGCATAGAAAAAATAATCAGAAAGAAGAGCTCAACTGTCACGAGGTTCCTGACAGACCATGGGCTAAGGTTGGTGTAGATTTATTCCAATATAAAGGTACGGACTACTTGTTGCTAGTGGATTATTTTAGTAAATATTTTGAGTTAATCAAATTACGTAGTACAACTTCTGGGAGTGTAATTAATCATTTAAAACATATATTTAGCCGCCAAGGAATACCTAATACTGTAATGTCAGACTGTGGTCCACAATTTTCATCATTTGAATTTAGAAAATTTGCACTAGATTGGAATTTTACCCATAAGACGTCATCTCCTTACTACCCTCAGTCTAATGGACAAATAGAACGCACAGTCCAAACAGTTAAAAATATTATCAAAAAGTCAACAGAAGACAACACGGATTATCGTCTAGCATTGTTAGAATGCTTAAATACACCGCTGGGAAGTGAGCTAGCATCACCAGCCGAAATTTTACAAAGTCGAAAATTAAGAAGTATTGTTCCGACACCTATATCATTATTAGCTCCAAAGGTGCATTATAACATAAAAGAGAAACTAATAAATAGGCAAAATAAACAAAAAGAAATTTATGACAAAGGTAGTAAGAACTTAACTCCGTTGCAAGTCAATCAAAATGTAAGATATTACGATACGATTAAAAACTATTGGGTACCAGGCGTAGTTGAGCGAATTCTAAGAAATAGGTCATACGCAATTCGTTTACATAACGGAATATTAATTGTACGGAATAGAAGGCACATGATAGCAGATCCCTCGCACAGACATGGCCCTCCTCGAGACTATGAGTTTGACAATGATAGTGAGAATTCATTGAGTCATAGAAATGAACATTGTGAACCGACAACTAATAATAATTATGTAACTCGTTCTGGCAGGACGGTGCGACCGCCGAGTAGATGGGAGTATCCGTGAAATTATCAATACAGAACGATGTAATCTTCATCCGTACTATCAACGGCTACACAATATTGATATTAAGAATAGATTTAAATGTATAATAATAGTGATTAAAATTAAGAACTGCAAATTAATTATAGAAAAAATACATATCAATCCTTACATTAAATGGTGAAGATAATGAGTAATTCGTTATTGCTAAACAAAATATGAAATAAAAACATGAATACTGAAATACTTTAATTAAATAAAATAGCTCAAGTTTAGGATGCAGTAATCACGATGTTACTGTTTACTGTAAGCATTGAGATAACTTACTTGTTAAGCTTAATTTATTATGAGTACTCATTATATGATTATTGATTATGCTTGTTAACATATACATAATTGTGTGTAACATATTTGTTAATAGTTAATTAATATTTTAAATAGAATTTTAATGAATTTTTTTTTCGTACTTATATTATTATTTTTTTGAGGGAGGAAGATGTGATGTATTCTGATGTGGGTACTTCAATAATATTGGTGGTGGGTTAAACAAGAAAGATTAATATATGGCAGTCATTACTGGAGCTTGTCGTTTGATTTACGTTCCTCATAACATAACATACTTATGTGTTAATAATAAATTACCCAATGTATTAAAAATATTAAAGTGCAGCTTATTCAAAATCAAATTATATGAATGGCTGAATGAATAAATTTCTATAATATTACGGATTTTTTAGACATCAATTGTAAGGTTTTTAAATTCATATTTGATTATTCAACTAAACTTGCATGCTTTAATTGTAAGCTAAACAGCGTGTTGTGGCGCAATATAGGAGAGGCATATGCCCAGCAGTGGACTGCGATAGGAGAGGCATATGCCCAGCAGTAGACTGCGATAGGAGAGGCATATGCCCAGCAGTGGACTGCGATAGGAGAGGCATATGCCCAGCAGTGGACTGCGATAGGAGAGGCATATGCCCAGCAGTGGACTGCGATAGGAGAGGCATATGCCCAGCAGTGGACTGCGATAGGAGAGGCATATGCCCAGCAGTGGACTGCGATAGGCTGAGCTGACTGAAATATGTATGATCTCATTTTTCATCTCAGTTTTAAGCAAATAAATTATCTTATCTTTATTTTAATAATCAATTATGGATCCTTTATAATTAGGTCAATAGCTGTATGTGAACAAAATATATATAGTTTAGTTTAGTTTATTGGTTCATAAAAGTTTACAATATTCAGGTGTGACACTGGATCCCGCACTAGAATGCCCTGTGGCGCAGGATCCAGGACATAGGTACTTGAATCGTTAAATTATGGGATATGATTGCAGCATAGCTGCCTTTTAAATTTGAAGGGATTGAAATAAGATTTGATACCGAGACACACTGCCATATATACGAATCTGTGTCTTCATAGTGATCCTATACTGTTTCCACCCCTGGGACACTCACACGGGCCTCCTCTCTGGACTCTCTGGACTGTAATCCGTTTTAGTAAATGTCGCATGTCTTCGAATTGTTGGTTCTAGGATATGCTAGTTTCCACTCTATGTTTTCGTTCACCGTTGTTGAGAGCAGTAGGTATTGTTGAAATTATTTACACAAAGTAAAGCGGCCGCCTGGGCTCGAACTCACGAGCCACAGCCTGTACGTGTTGTCCGTTACCATGGGCCCGCCACTTCTCTCTTAGGTGTTGTCCGTTACCATGGGCCCGCCACTTCTCTCTTAGGTGTTGTCCGTTACCATGGGCCCGCCACTTGTCTCTTAGGTGTTGTCCGTTACCATGGGCCCGCCACTTCTCTCTTAGGTGTTGTCCGTTACCATGGGCCCGCCCATAGATCCATGGGCCCGCCACTTCTCTCTTTGCTCAATCTTTGTCTGACTTAGGTATTTGATATCTAAATTACTTTTGTGAATTTGTTCAAAGGTCTTGACAGTTTACGAGTTGTTATCAAATATCAAATCTGGCTAAGTGCGAGTCGTTCTCACACATGAAGGGTTCCGTAAGACCATAAAATATTTAACACTACATTTAAAAACCACGAGTCGTGTGTTTTTGGGATCTTTGAATATAGCGGCAACAAAAATACACACTGAAAATGTCAATATCTAATAATGACCGTTTATGAGAAATAGCCCGCTTACATACAGACGGATGGGCGGACAGCGGAGACTTAGTAATACGTTTCCGTTAGAACCTCGGGTACGGAACCCTAAAAAGTAAAATAACATATTGCTATAGTTGACAAATGTAGACGTAAGGAAGTAGTTCCCTGTTCGCGCATTGTACGCAGATGAAGCAACTTATCATATTAATATTCGTGAAAGCAAGCAGAGACCCCTGAGACAATCAATCAGAACCCGATCCAGTCACCCGGTGGTGTACAAGCACGCGGCCATGCACGGCTATCCATCAGCATGTCCATTACGACGCGCGGCATATTGTGGCCCAGATAACAATCATAAAACACTGGCCCTCCTGTGACATACCCTACTTGAACGTACCTCAGAGCTACACTAAGAAGGTTCACTAAAAGCAATTCATACAAAAAACACGTACACCTACACCACGTACGGATGTAATGTATCTATAATATGTATGTATTTAGAAATATAGAAGTATGTTTATCAGTTGTCTGGTTGCCATAGTAGGTACAGGTTCTGCCTAGTTTGGGATCAGATAACGTTGTGTTGGTTGTCCTAAGATATTATTACCTACAGATAGCAATGCCGTGGCTGAAGATGTGTGTTTTTAGTATTCGTTAATCTCGTAGTATTTGCGACCAGCCCGAAGTATCTACATCGATTTTCGTTTCGCGTTCATTTTAATACAAAATTAACAATCTGAATTCAATATTATTAAGTAGACTATCTTCTTCCCGTGACTTCGCCCGCGTTAAATTTCTTGTTCCCCCGACCCTTCCCGTCGCGTCGAATCGCCTACCCGTGCGATTTACCCCGTTTTTGCAACATTTTTCATTACTGCTCCGCTCTTCTTAGTTGTAGCGTGATATTATATAGCCTATAGCCTTTCTCGATAAATAGGCTACCCAACACAAAAATAATTTTTCAAATCGGACCAGTAGTTCTTGAGATTAACGCGTTCAACCAAACAAACAAACTCTTCAGCTTCATAATATTAGTATAGATAAGTTTACTGCTATCGCCATGTAAAAGGTTCTACAGTAGTTTACAGGTGTAACGTGTAAGTTTTTCTGTACACATTTGTTATCCAGATTTACCATGATAATTACATGACGTCGCTCTTTACTTGTAGAACATTGTAGGCGTCGTCGTCGCGTCGTAGACTGACAGTCTCACAGATGATTTTATTTGTTGACCATTTTTTATTTTGCTAAGGACCTGGTAAGCTTGTTAAAAGGCCTACACTGTTCAATCACTGACTTTCTTTTTATAAATTGTTTAAAGGTAAACAATTTACAAAAAAAAGTCAATTAAGTATTTTTACAAGAGTAGCCGTGGGATTTCTACCCGGCGCGGAATATTTTCCATAGCAATCGACCAATTGAAGACAAGCACAAAGCTTCTGACATCTCATAAGTGACCATGGTTTATGTGAAATAAAATATTTTGGTTTTAGATTAGAGGAAGACTCAAAAAGAAAAAATTGTTGAGAGGAAATATTTTGGCCTTCTGTCACTTTTCTATTGACTATCAGGATTGCACAAGAAAAGGGTGTCGCGCACCCTTCCATCTGAGCGAGGTGTTAAATGGTTATAAGTAGGCGAGGTGGCGGCGGGGCCGGGCCTGCTCGGGCCGGGACCGGACGGGACCGGACGGGACACGTGACGATGTTTAAAACTGTTTAGTGGCTGAAGGGTTACGTGTTTTGACAGCAAGTGGATTGTAAGACATTTATTTTTAAAGGGGATCTATTGTTATCTCGTGATCTTGTAATGATCCTTTAGAACACGTTTTTATAAAATACAAGCTTCTGCCTGCGGCTTCGCCCACGTCGATATCGGAAATTATTTTACGGAAACGTTCTACCGTTCTACATTTTGTCTCAAATGTAAGTATGTCCTTCTCCAGGATGCCTTCTATCTCCTTGCCAAATTTTATTAAAAAACTGTTCAGTGGTTTATTTATTTATTTTATGAACTTCACTAACAATTGCTTACAAGTGATGTGACTACAAACACTTTTTTGTGCTATAATTTTTAAGGCATGAAAACGTAACTTAAACTTTTAGACCGATATTATTTGCAAAGATTATACGAATAATAAAAGTAGTCAGTCAGTATCAGTAATAGATTGCAATAGTACGCGTATCTGTGCGATAAAAGTTATGGCACGAAATAGTGCAGTTAAAATCTTTAGTGTGTTAACGGTATTGAAAGTTTACCTATGTTCACGGACTGCCTGAGTGTAATAAAGTCTGTGATGGAAGTTAACACTGACAGTGAATCTGTTTATATTTTAGGGGATTTTAATGCTCATCCAAATGAACTATTTTGTGACGAACTGTTAAGTTTCTGTGTAGAACAAGACTGGTGCTGTGTTGATATGGAGAGGCTAGGTTTTCAGTCTAGTACATACTCTTTCACGAGTGAGGCGCACGGAAGTAGGAGATGGTTAGACCACTGCATTGTCACTAAAGCCGCTAACGAGACTGTCCATAATGTGTGGGTGCAGCATGACGTGTATTGGTCTGACCACTCTCCACTTTATGTGGAATGTGATATTAATCAAATTGTTGTAAAGCGTGTTATTGATAGTAAGTTAGTATGTGACGGTGTGATCTGGGGCAGAAGGGAGGTTGAGCAGATTGATCTGTATCATAGCCTGTGCCACGAGGAGCTCAAGCTACTGGATTTCCCATGGGAATTCAGTTCATGCGCTGATACATCCTGTTCTGACCCGGAACATATGACCTTGTTGGATAATATGTATACTAGGATCACAAATATTCTAACGCAGGCGTCTGTAAGATCCTGCAGTCGTAAATGTTTCAGAAAGGGTGGGTACGTCACAGGGTGGAACAGGCATGTCGCAGGCGCTCACAGAAAGGCTAGGCTGGGGTTTCAGTTGTGGGTGTTAGCTGGTAGACCATCACATGGTACTGTTTATAACCAGATGTGTGATAGTCGCAGAGTTTTTAAGTTTAAGCTGAAATGGTGCCAGAGCAGGCAAGAACAAATTAAAATGGATATTCTTGCTTCAAGTCTTTCAGCGGGAAATTTTTCACCTTTCTGGAAAAACACTAACAAGATGAACCCTAAGCCGGGTATTCCTGTGAGCGTCGGCGGCATCAGTGATCCTAAAGGTATTACCATTAGTTTTAAGGATCACTTTACGGTAAGATCTCCCCTGGGGCCGGCGATGACCGGTACCGGCGGTGCTGGGGCCGGCGTGCCCGGGAGGCTGACACGTTTTTCAGCAAAAGACATTGTCGCGGCAATTCGAAGAATGAAAAGGGGTAAGTCTCCAGGGTATGACGGTCTCAGCATCGAGCATTTCAGGCATGCAGGTGTTCATCTGCCGCGTGTGCTGGCTATGTTTTTTACACTGTGTATCGGTCACTTATACTTACCGGCAGCGCTGATGAAAACCTTGGTTGTACCCATTCTTTAAAACAGGACAGGGGATGTTTCGGATAGGACAAATTATCGACCCATCTCACTTGCTACAACAACTGCTAAGATACTTGACAGTCTGCTTAATAAGAGTCTCAGTGGGTATTTACACTAACATGACGCGCAATTTGGTTTCAGGGCGGGACTATCCACTGAGACTGCTATATTATGCCTTAAGCATACTGTCAGGTATTACACGGAGAGAAAGACGCCAGTATATGCCTGTTTCCTTGATTTGTCAAAAGCTTTTGACACAGTTGCCTATGACATACTGTGGCAAAAGCTAGAGGAAACAGGTATGCCAGCGAAATGTAACCGTATCCTGAAATTTTGGTATACAAACCAAACTAATCAGGTGAGATGGGTGGATACACTATCTGATAAGAGCAGGTTAGAATGCGGTGTGAGGCAGGGTGGCTTCACAACTACCAGCCTCTTCAGTGTGTATGTGAACCATTTGATCGAGGAGATCAGCAGGACTCATGTCGGATGCTACATTGACGGAACGTGTGTCAACAACATAAGCTATGCGGATGATATGGTTCTGCTGGCCCCCTCGGTCAGCGCCCTGAGGACTCTGGTGAAAATCTGTGAACGCAACGCATCTGATCACGGTCTCAGGTACAACTCACAGAAAAGTTAGGTACTGATTTTTAGGGCCGGAAAACAGAGACCTAGTACAGTGCCTCCGATCATGGTCGGTGGAACTACATTGAAAATTGTGCAGCAATTTAAATATCTGGGTCATCTGGTCACGGGGGACTTATAGGAAGATGCAGATATTGAAAGAGAACGCAGGGCGTTGGCGGTACGGAGCAATATGCTGGCTCGTAGGTTCGCTCGATGTACCATAGAAGTAAAGTTGACGCTTTTTAGGGCATATTGTCAATCTTTTTACTCGAGCGGCCTGTGGGTTCGGTATACGCAACGAGCCTACAACGTCCTGCGTATTTAGTATAATAATGCCTTCAGAATGCTGTTGGGGTTGCCGCGGTACTGTAGTGCGTCGCAAATGTTTGCAAATGCGCGCGTTGACGGTTTCCACGCTATAGTGCGTAAGAAAGTGGCGTCATTATTTCAAAGACTGCGCGGTAGCACCAACAGCATTTTGCAAATGATTGCATCCCGTCATGACTGTCCCATACAGGCACACTGGGTGGGAATAGTTACTGGGAAATTGTAATTTAACTTTATTCTAGTTTTATTAAATTATGTACGTACTAACATAGATGTTAAGAAAATTGTAACTAACACTTATATGGATTCTGTCCGAAATAAATGAATAATAATAATAAAAACAACTAAGGACAAAGTTATTGAATGCAATGCGTCAGACCATATTTCAGGAGTAGACAGAGCTCTAGGCCATAATTAAGTAGTAATTACAAGTAACACAAGTGACTACAGTAAGACAGTGAGGTAGTTATAACCTCTCTAATTAGTGCATTCAGCGCGTTCGTCGCCACTGTTTATGTGCTACCCTTGCACAAGGGCGCGTTAGTTAGTTACTGCCAGTACCAAGGACGCACCGAACAGCAGTTAGACTATGATATCAATTACACGTTATTTGTGACGTAGGAAATGACTGGGTAGAGCTTGAGACACAGTGTTAGCCTGCTTACACGTATTTTTATATTTAAACACAAAATTAGATTAATTTATCTATTTATGTACTTAAACACAAAATACTTAATAAAGAAAAGTATGCAAAGATAGAAAAGCAAAGATTTAAGTAAATGTTTAAAGTTCTTTTTATCAGGCTTATTATGTGTCGGTAGATACAATCGGAGGCCTGCGGGCCGCTGTTCATTTGTTTGCGAATAAATAGTGAAGCAATAATCATGGTCAGTAGCGATTTGCTTGAACGTTCTTATTGACACGTATATCACGCTTCCATTGCAAAGTTTTCAAGAATATTTCTGTGTAGTCCGCAGTCGCACTATCACCTGACGAGTTGCTTTACAACATATTGTGATGTAAAGTGCTCTTTGTGATTGTCGTGACTACTTACAAACTCATCAATCTATAAACTTGCCTGTCATACCTCCGCCATGGGAAAACCGAAAACTATTGATGTACACTAATTATGTACTAGTAGGTATGTACCTACACGTAATTTAAAGTGTTTTGAGGAGTGACTACATAGTTACCGGTAGAGTTATTTGTTTCTCCGTTTATGTCGATGTGAATCGTATTACTCATTACGGGTCCCACGGTCGCCTCTCCGTATGTTAAAAATTAAATAAAAGTCGCGCGCGCCGTAATAAAGTGTAAATGCGGTATAATGCGCGCGCGCAGATCGCGGCATTAGTTCCGCGGTCCGCATTCGTCAGGCGCGGTGTGCGTCTGCGCTGCTCGCCGCCTTACCGCATCGCACCGCTCCGCACCGCGTCGCACCACACCGCATCGTAATACACGGTACTTGCATATTAACAGCTTTACGAGTGTCCCGGATATGTTTATCGATTGAGACTCAATCCTCGATGCCTAGACGTCATTCAAGAGGAATTTATCTTTAATGTAATTAGGTTTTCCTCTTATTATGACCCGACTCCATCAAACTGAAGTTCTTTCAGGGACAACACATTTCGCAAAACAATTTATTATTTTGCGTGTTTTAGTATTATGCTGACACAGAACATTAAATAGAATGGGATACTTGTGTGTCCCGCGAATCAATATTTCCATTCACGTTCGAAACTTAATAATAATATGTTTATAACTCAATAATAAAAACAAATTGAAATTGTCTTCAGCACTCACATTTATATTAATTTCCAATTCGTTTCAATTTACCCCATATGAGTGTTGCGTCGCTGTAGGTGGTGCGCGTGCGCTGGGGCCGCGCCGGCTGCTCAGCTGTGTTCGTGTGAAATCGGAAATGATCGCGAGCCACGCGCCGCCACCGCCTGCGCCTGCGCATTATAAACACATTAACGACAAGCGACAATTGTTTACGGCTCATCTTTGCATTTGAATAATTTAGATGGATTGCTGCTGAGCCTCCATGACACATTGCTTGATATTTATCTTGAGAACAATATTACTCAGTGACACGCTCGCACTAGATACTACCATTACCTACTCCATTTTCTAATAACGACCGCTGAATTGTAATAAACAATACAGACTATAGATACTGTCTACTTGTTCACATAGAGAAGATAGCCTTCAGCGACCACAACGGCACGGCCAACACAATCTGTTACTGCATTATACAATAATTCTGGCTTTTCATGAACATCACCTTGTTTCAAACATGTTTCGTAGTCTTCACCATCATCATCATTTCAGCCGTAAGACGTCCACTGCTGGACTCAGGCCTCCCCCAATTTGGGGGGCTTTGCCATAATCGCCACGCTTGGCAGGCGGGTTGGCGATCGCAGTATGGTAGTAAAATGCATAGAGAACGCTGCTGCCCATTCTCTAGGAAGACCCTTCGTCGCCTTTTACGACACCCACGGGAAGAAATGGGTTCGTCAAATCAGAAATCGTAGTCTTCAGTGCATTCTTAAAGATTCGAGTGCAACACCGTCTGACCTTTGCCAATCACGCATGAGTATACCTCGTCGGCGAATCCGCGCCCCTCCGCCCTCTCGCGAACTTGCAGTCCAACCTGTCGCGTCCTGTCTGTAGTTAAAACAATAGTTTGTGCGATCAATATTAATAACGAGACGCGACGCGTGGGGCCGGGGAGGGGGCTGCAAATGATAAAGTTTGTAGTTTGTAACGCGGTTATGGCGGCCGGAAGTTGTTCCCAATCGAGTAACTGACGTCCACATAACCAGGTCTGATTTACTTGCCAACTATTGAGATATTAACCACTGCAGGACGAGGGCGCAGAAGGCTTACTGACACTTTGCGGAACATTCTACGCAACGCTTTATACTATAACCGTACCATACACTACAATATATATTATACAGTACGCGCTACGTAGTGAATACGCGTGCTACGGCACGAGTAACGCTTCGCGCTCCGGTATGGATAAGGTACTCTCCGCGCTACGCAATGCTACACGCTACGTGCTACGCAATGCTACAAGATACACTCTACGGAACGCTACGGGCTAGTTGCTACGCACTACGTTCTATTAATTTGTCAAAATGAAGTTTTGACACGATAGTGCTTTGGTGAAGGCGAATCAAATTTATTTATTTATTTTATGTTTGCTTACTATTTCCATGTGTGCGACTATGACTTTTGTTTATTTACGAGTAAATTGTTTTTATATATAAATCTTATTTTGTTATATTTTTGACTTGTATGTTTTTCGTATCATATTTGACTTACAAGAACTCCTTAAAAACCAATAAACTACTATGAGTAGGCGTCTTTTAATCTGGTTGTATCGGTATTGTCCTTTAATTGGGCACCTGTGTGTAGTGGAGCTACTGCCCGTGCGCCGTGTGTAGGATGATCAGATACTAACGTGTTTGGACGTGTGCGTCCATTAGCGCCCGCGAGTGTGTCTTATATGTACATACATGTGCGAGTTGTGTGCTACACTTGCTCGCGGCTCGTGTTTATTGTTTAAAGGCATATTGACTAGCCGGTTCAAATTAATTCTTATAAGTAAACTAATAGAATTTAATGCAGATCAACACCATTTTATCCTTTGATATATTTTACTAGCTTCTGCCCGCGACTTCTTCCGCCTTAAATTTCTTGTTCCCCCGACCCTTTCCGTCGCGTCGCGTCGCGCCTACCCGTGCGATTTTCCGCGTATAATAAATATAATATTAGTTTAGATTTGATTCTGATTTTTTAGCTCATAGATAATTATAAAGATAAAGATTATGTTTTCAACTTTAAATCTTTCAAAGCCTATTTTAATATTCCATGTACGTTTCACCATGATTACCATTAATTCTGTGTTTAGTTTTGTCAGAATACAAACTCGTTACTAACCGTTGTTACAGATGACTTAATAGTAGGTGTCACTCTTACGTAAAGTTGCCATATCGACAGGCCTGTTGGTCTAGTGGTTAGTGACCCTGACTGCTATGCCGGAGGTCGTGGGTTCGATTCCCACCCAGGACAAATGTTTGTGTGATGAGCACGATCATTTGTTCTGTGTCTGGGTGTAATTATCTATAATATGTATGTATTTAGAAATATATAAGTATGTTTATCAGTTGTCTAGTACCCATAACACAAGCTCTGCTTAGCTTGGGACTAGATGGCGTTGTGTGATAGTTGTGGATTATTATTATTATGTTAACATATCTCGGGACCCTAGGATCCCGGTCTTTTGGAAGACGTACGAGGGGCCGAAGCCAACTCGCAGAGGCCCCTTAGACAATTTTAAATGATGAGGGGGCACCAACCGACGATTATCCCTGTATGCACTATGCAAGTGCATCCAAAGACAATCCCCGGTTAGAGCAGAACTATTACAGAATATGGAAACAAAGCAAATTAGGCTATAGGTTTGGATGGCTATAGTGGATTGGTAACCGCAACTATGGAGGGACTATGGCCCCTGCCTGATCAATGTTTTGTATACACGGATAAAATGGCAGGGGGTGACTTGCACACTCAATAATGGGCCCCCGGGAAACGTCGCTAGCACATAGTGACGTAGCGACAAGGGGGCAACACTTCCTGAGGTGCTTGAGAAGTGGAGAGGTATTCCACGGCTTTCAGAACAATCCCAGAGCCCGGAAGATGGTCAAGATCCCTACGAGCACTTACTGGAATACTTCCTTTCCCCGAGCACGTTTGCTCTTGCGAATCTCCACTCAAGCCAGCCAATAAAGGCAAGAATGAGGCGGGAGCTCTGAACCTCATCAGTGTTCACTCCAGCCGGCCAATAAAGGCAAGCCAGAGATGAGGAACAAGAATTCTCCCAGGAGATAGGGTCCGTGGGGTCGCTACTGCCCAACAGCTCGCCACAAGCTGCCCTGCGGGTTTATTATTATTATTATTATTATATGTAATATTATACTGGTACTACAATACATAAGTATTCCAACAGTGTTTATTTCCCTTTAAATGGGAAGTACAAAGAAGTTGTAAAGTTGTGATTAATATTCATTCCACATAGTTGCTCAGTGGTTCAGAAAATCAACCGTTTACTGTTTGTAGTGAGATAAACCGAATCTGATACATACCTATACACATAATTACTATTTATGTAGTCAAGTAGAAGTGTTTTTGAAGTGTAGTCATATACTACACTACCACAACGTAAGGTGCACATAAATGGCGGAGCTCAATGGCAGTATTTCGTGTTGCAGTCGCTGCAAGTTTACTTTGTGTGGTTGCTACTGAAACATTCGTCATGGCAGAACCCAATAATACTTTGTTTGTCCTTGACGACCGTACCCAGGACCTAACTCTCGTTACTTGCACTTGCGACTAACAGGACTGACAAGAAAGTTGAGCTTCTAAGGACACATCAACGAATTTGAAGTATAGTCGTATTTTTGCGATACGACTAAACTCAAAATTAGTTTGTCTCAATATTCCAATGAGAATTAGAATTAACTGCTCACGAGTCTTACAAGATAAAGCGCGAGATCTGATCAGAGTTCCATTTACTTATATCTATCTACATTATACTTACGGTTTACCTAGCTTGTCAGAACGTGCTAGGTAATAACTCCATTCCAAGGCGTATTTGTTGATGGCTGGTGAGCGTTATGTTATGAATAGGGCAAATGGGCATCTGCCCGGCGGGGCTGCACTGTGCGGGGCTGCACTGTGCGGGGCTGCACTGTGCGGAGCTGCACTGTGCGGGGCTGCACTGTGCGGGGCTGCACTGTGCGGAGCTGCACTGTGCGGGGCTGCACTGTGCGGGGCTGCACTGTGCGGAGCTGCACTGTGCGGGGCTGCACTGTGCGGAGCTGCACTGTGCGGGGCTGCACTGTGCGGGGCTGCACTGTGCGGAGCTGCACTGTGCGGAGCTGCACTGTGCGGGGCTGCACTGTGCGGGGCTGCACTGTGCGGGGCTGCACTGTGCGGGGCTGCACTGTGCGGGGCTGCACTGTGCGGGGCTGCACTGTGCGGGGCTGCGCTGTGTGGGGCTGTGCTGTGCGGGGCTGCGCTGTGGGCCCGGTTACCTGCTTCATGGTGGACTGTCAAGTACGGTTTCCTGACTGATAGTTAGAAACTGTGGTCATAAAATTAAACCTAATAATAGTCTAGACGTTTTTCAATCCACTGCCGAATAGCCACGATATCTAAGAGAGTAAAGGTGCTGTATAACGTTTTAATATCAGCTTTTTACGTTTATTTTTTTACGTTTATCTTTTTACGTTTATCTTTTTACGTTTATCTTTTTACGTTTATCTTTTTACGTTTATCTTTTTACGTTTATCTTTTTACGTTTATCTTTTTACGTTTATCTTTTTACGTTTATCTTTTTACGTTTATCTTGGAGGGTCACACGTTGTGCAGATACTAGCTCCCTGTTGCTCTGCACGAATACCACGTAACTGCTGTAAACTGGTTCACAGTTACCACTTGAGTAGATCTTTAGGTATTGCTTACTTAACTTTATGATAACTTTATCTGTGAACTCTGCGCACCTCGAAATCTTGTCCCTGTCAATTTGGCAATATAGGTAACATCGGTTGTTTCGAGCTCTCCGTAATTCCTGTTGGTCAGAAACCTACCCAGGTATATTTACACGTTGAGGTATTGACTCTAATCACCGAAGATGACTATAAACTAGCTCGAGTCGTGCGCTAGCCCGTAGGACGCAGCGGTGGCCCGCGCCCGCTCCAACACAAAGTGCATGTTACCGTCCAGTGCCTGCACTTATGAGTTTTCCAATTAAGTAAATGGTAACCGCCGCTTATTGGAATAACAATTTTCAACGGAATATCTGTTTTGATCGCGATTAGAGCCCATCGCAGGAGATGCGCCTGTAATTCCAACTAAATTTATTAGAAAGCCAATCTCGCCCTTCTCCGCTCGCCAATTTACTAATCGTAACTCATCTGCGATAAGCGCGGGATTACCGCGTGGCGTGCCGGACCGGAGCGCCGCGCCGTCCGGCGGCCGGGCGGCGGCCGGCGCGCGGCGCATTATCGGCCCATCGTCCGGTAATAAGGAGCAAGATTGGAGCGCTTTAAATAATATCGGCTGCGATCGGTAACGGCCGCTGACGGTCGTTCACCGCGCCGCCTCCGCCGCCCGTGCTGTACTGCCGCCGTGCCGCGGCTGTCTCTCAATCAGTGTGTAACACAGTCATGTTCACGCGAAGCACCTCGTACGTTTATTACGGCCACATTTAAAACAAATGACCACGTTAGGTATGTGTGTAGTCAAGTTGCTTAGTTCTTGTTGAGTTTGCAGGCTACTGAAACAAGCTACACTAATTAATTATTACATCTAACACTGTTGTTTTTATATTTGAAGTAATTAACTATAATGTTGGCGTAAAATGTTTGTGTTGATCTACTTTGTCATGCATCAAGTAATTAAAACTGCCAACCAGTCGTTTCCGTTGCCGAGACGCATGCGCCCGCGCATCCTTGATAAATGTCAATATGAACTGATGAAAAATTACCAACCAAATAATAGTGACTTAAGTTTGAATAGTTTTTCGCGTAAAACATAATTATATTTATTGTTGACGTTAATCATGCCTTTAATGATGACAACAGAAACAGTAGAGATGTGTGGTGGTGGTGGCGATGGCGCAGTGAGTGATGGTGAGTGATGACTGTTCTCACGGCAACGCAACAGCAGCGGCAATTGATAGCTGCGCAATTATACAATCAGAGTGCTGCCCCGCACTCGCCGCGCACCCGCCCCGCACCCGCGCCGTAGCCGCCCCGCAGTCGCGGGATACACGCACTAATTGCTGTGGGTTTTTGTCGATCGAGTGTTCCCACTTGTCTTCACAAAACCACTTATAAATTGACGCCATTCTCCCACAATACGCATTATCTTAATCGCTGATCAAAGCGACAATTTAACAGTGTCTTGCAGCAGTGAGATTATAAGTGAATGTGAGTGGTGAGAGGCGGTGGCGGCGCGGGTGGCGCGGGTGGCGGTGGGTGAGCCACTTTCTAAGACAGAGGGCTACAAATTATGCTGGTCCCTGTAATCAGCGAGATGATGGCCACCCTTCACTATCATTACTTTCGTCACACTTAGTTTCCAACTTCAGTCTGTTATCTGATATCATGAACTACTGAGGACTATCTTTGATTCGACTTTCACTTTTAACAACAAGTAGGTACTCCTATTCCGTAAGCGAAATGATAATTAAATGTACGTATTCATTCAAGTCAGCAGTTGACTCACAATCACAACCACCTGTAAAACATAACATTAAACCCCCATTAACTTTAATTTCATTGTTCCTGTGTATTTCCTCGCTGCATATTTTTTGTCCAGTTTCTTCTAATCCCACCAATAAATTATGTCAAAGGGAGCCGCGCGCCGCCGTAATGCAGCGGCCACGAAATTGTGGGGTACCAAGCGAACGTTATTGTTCTTATAATCGACCACGTGATTAATAAACGACGCCTTTAAACACACAAATCACAATAAAGGCGCCTGTGTGTGTGTGTGCAGGCGCGCATACGCAAATTATTTAATTGTCGGCGGCGGCGCTGCTCTATGGTTATACGCCATAAATCTAGCGGAGTGATCCGCGAATTATTCAAAGACGCCGCCTCCCGGCGCGGCGCGGGCTCCGGCCGGGCTGACCACTCACCAGCTGACCTCTGCTAACTGCGCCTCATTGTGCCTAGCTCAACCGAGGTGCCGACCGTCGGCGTCGTCAGCACACGGAGACACTCGCCGGACTCAACGTGTTGGTGCTGACTTCCAGTCTAATTCATAATGTAAAATAACACAACCGTGTGACGATACACCGACAACGTCTCTCGACACCACGGCTTCGATATTATATGTCGAACGGTCACTAATCCTACCCGACTCTAAAGATCGATGTCCAGTTCAGCCACTTAGCCAGCAGCCTGCAGTGCCTGGATATCGCACCCATTGTAACGCAATCCAGAACAAAGCTCTAGTTATTTGTGTGGCGGCTGTCGCGTTGATTCATAGCGTTCGTTTGTCCTTCCTGCTGTGTGTCAGTGATAGCGCTATCGCTGCGCCCGCGCACAATCGCGCTCTATCGTGCCATCTGCGTGAAATATTCCGCCGTGGCCACAATGCTGTGTC
Source organism: Aporophyla nigra (assembly GCA_947507805.1). Taxonomy (NCBI): domain Eukaryota; kingdom Metazoa; phylum Arthropoda; class Insecta; order Lepidoptera; family Noctuidae; genus Aporophyla; species Aporophyla nigra. The sequence continues at coordinate 25,500,618 of OX382301.1, forward strand.
CTACCCACCAGCGTTACTCTACAGTTAAACACACCCTTACGGTTCACAGAATACAGTTTAGTTTGCGTGGCTACAGCGACCAAGTTGTGTTGGTCTCACAATAACGACCTGTGGCCGCGTAATTCACGCCACCGCGTTAATCATGCAAAGTGACCGCACTCGAACTGTCGGGGGATTTCCCATTTTACTGTTCTGAAAATAAGGTGCATTTTATGGTTGTGTTGGAGAGATTTATGTCGCGGGGGAGTTTAGCGTTTGGTATCGGAATTTGAATTTTGCGCGGTGTGGTCGCTGCGTCGCGCGCGCGGTGTGGCGGTGTGCGGTGTGCGGCTGCGCAGGCGACAGATACGCATCGTCTTGTTAGCGCTATCTGATGCCCGATGCTGTAATTGGCACGGAACTGCGCGTGCGCAACCAACCTCACATTCATACAAAATGAATTTTAAAACGCGTTTTATCAATATTTATTCTAGCGTCATAATGGGCTCTGCTAACGAAAATGATAAGTTACGAGTAGAAGACAATATGGTGTCTACAAGTTGTACCTAGATAGGTCGTATCCGAAACGTTTGAAAATATTTAATATAATTGTTCAACCTTTGGCGGGATATTAAATCCACTGGGAAATCCGACGTTGTTTTCATTTTGAGTGATAACAAGCGAGCCCATTTGTCTGGTGGAATCGATGAAATATTAGCTGTAATAGATGCGCGGCCGAGGTGTCGCACATTAGCATACAATGCGCGCGTTCCGATGTGCGCGATATTGTTGCGTTGCGCGCGTAATTGCGTCGCCGCAGCAACAATACCTGATGATGCGCAGCCGGTGCAGCCTCCTAGTGTGTGCATCACTACTGCAGCCGCGTACAAGTTCTTACTAAACTGACTAAACAATAGGGTTGAAGAAGTAGCTGCCGCTGAAATAAACCTTGTTTTGTGTTACCTTATGTGTGGCTGTGTTTAATGAATGTCTCGATTTCGTTTCTAATTCTGATGCCCCATCTACGGATACTATCAATGACTACCAATCTAACAAGTCTCATCTTCGTTGTGCCATCGCTCTTAGGTACAATTCAAACTGTTTTGAGCTGTGAATAGGAGTCAGGAAGTGTTGGTTTAAACGAAGCTCATTGTTCCTGCTGAGATGAAACTAATTCGCGAGCTTGGCCCGACGGACGCCGGCGACTGCGGTCACTTGTCAAAATATTGAGTAACTCCGCATTAGAGCGTGAGTGATGTGGTAGCCGGTGACGTCACGAGTGGCCCAACTAGCGCATGTTTGCACACCGATTAAGGTAGGATGTACAAAGAACTTCAGGCTTACAGGGTCAAATAAAATTAGCTTGCCAAACTTTAGTATCGGTATCTAAACACGATAAAATAAAAACCTAAACACAAACACACAAAAATATACAGATTTGTAAACAGATGTTTCAAGTGACCACACTAAGTGCGGTCGGAGACCCCACGAAATAGTCATGAAATCAATTTCTTTTTTTTATCACATTTATAGATCGATAGTTTTATTTGACCCTATATGTATCATCTCTTCTACCCACGTTCTTGATTTGAAAACAAACTAAAGTTAAACTAAAAGATGTGAATACCAATACATTTAACATTTTTAGAAGCTTCCCACCAGCTACGTTTACTCATCTCGAACATCCCTACTGCCCACTTCCTAGCGTCCACTAAACTGAATTAATTTCGTCGGATTAAAACCGGCCAAGTGCGAGTCGGACTCGCGCACTGAGGGCACTAAGGCACTTCCGTACAAACCTGTAGGTATTCACGGTTTATGCATAAGGTTTATGTTTATGAAATTAAATGTTTTTTTTTAAATTTTTATATTTATTTGAGTTGTTTTTGAATGAAAGGTAAATTGCGGTTTACGATTTATGACGTATGAAAAAAAAACTACTTACTAGATCTCGTTCAAACTATTTTAGAAGTTACGGGGGGGGGGGGACACATTTTACCACTTTCGAAGTGTCTCTCGCGCAAACCATTAAGTTTAGAAAAAAATGATATTAGAAACCTCAATATCATTTTCGAAGACCTATCCATAGATACCCCACACGGATGGGTTTGATGAAAAAAAAATTTTTAAGTTTCAGTTCCATGTATGGAGAACCCCAAAATTTATTGTTGTTTTTCTGTTTTTGTGTGAAAATCTTAATACGGTTCACAGAATACATCTACTTACCAAGTTTCAACAGCATAACTCTTATAGTTTCGGAAAAGGTGGCTGTGACATACACGGACAGACAGACAGACAGACATGACGAATCTATAAGGGTTCCGTTTTTTGCCATTTGGCAACGGAACCCTAAAAAGCAGTCCATGTGATGCGCCGACGCACGGCAATTGCGAAAGACGCCGACAATTGCCGAAGGCGCCGCCACGAATATGGATGAGTTTTATATTTGAGCTGTAATTAGAGCAGGCGACACTTAGGCATGAACATACTTTGATGTTGGCGAGCGCACCCGCGGGACATGGGCTGTGTTTGGAGAACACATCATTTACAAGTACGCGATAGACTAATATTTGTATATTAACCCTGAGTTTTTTTGCCAAAAAATAATATGATTCTTCTTAGAAATGATTAAGATAGCTATAAAGACGAAGAGATAAATACGACGTTGAAAAGGATGTATGCTAGTCTGTTCAATATTCTTACTGTGTTCACCAATCCACAGTTATAAGTATTATAATAGTGCCGACACGTAAGTATATACAGTTTAGGTAAATCTACGAATTGGCGCTTATATTCCCATCGGCATCGTGTCAATGATTGTCAGTAGAACGTTAACTAAAACTTATATTAAGAGTTATGGTTTTCTTATGAGGAGTAACAATTAAAATAGGATTCTAGAATTGAATAAGCGTGACAACATTAGCTTCGAGCAACTTAGAGTAATTGAAACTAGGTGTTCCAGTCAATATGCCAGCGATGTCTTGCGGTTTATTGAACTAATTAGACCACTCAAACCGATCACATAGCCTTATTTACGACTCCCGCGTAGCTCGCGAACCCTCGGCAACAATCGTTTGATTCGCAGTGTACGTGACAGCGGACGTCATAATCTGAGAATCATGCACAAGTACGGTTGTCATGTCGTTAATTGGCGCCGCCATGTTGCGAGCAGCGCGGCGGAGCGCGACTGTCCCGGCGACACGACGACAATGTCACACTGGCAGCCACGCTGGGGCTCACGGTGCAGAAGGATTGGTGCTGCAGCCACGCGAGATGGAATGGCAGAGAGTGTTGGTACAGCGTGGGTCGGTAGGCTAAGCGGACAGTGTTACTACTATCTACAACTTTAGCAAATTAAAAACGTATACTACTAAGCTAGATTCTCTGTAACGGCACAGACAAGGAGAGGCTTGTGCTGTGCATGCTGGTGATAAATTCTTCTTCTTTGGATTGTTACCATTTCTATTATAAAGTTTGATCAATCTTCTCTTCGAGGCGATAAGATGGTATTGTCACACGTGAAGGTTTGTACAATTATAGAGCCTTCACGAGCTGGAAATAATGAAATAATAATAAATATAGATAGAATAATTGAGCATTTTTCAATGTGATAATTTCCCATAGAAAAATACAATTTCTTTGTATGAATTACTGATCTGTGATTCTCCTTGTCCTTCTGCAGTCCCCTGCTTGGTGTCTCGTCGATGTAAGATACGCCACCGGAGCTCAACGATTGTGAGATTGTCGCGATAGAGCTCCCTCCGCCAGCTGATGACTCACTGACGCACTGTATGTAAATGTTCAGTCAGCGAGCATCAGCCGTCAGCACCGAGGGACACGGTGTGATGCGAGACGACGGAAACAATAACTTTAAAAGTTTGATGCTAATAGACGTTCTCGCCATAATATACATGAAACATGATATATCTTCGAAATTAATACTGCTAGGTATTGGTCCAATCATAGTATTTGTAGTGGATAATGTGGAGGTAAGCGTGGCAGGAGTGGCAGGTAATACATCGACACGTTTGATCGATGGTCGTCGGTAATGGCTGTACCTACACTACCTACCCGCGAACTGTAATGAGCCGTGACACTACATGAGCCAGTATTGGTAGTTCATAACAATACCAGCTAGTAAACACTAGCTATCCATTTTACCAGCTCCTCGCTTTCGCAAATGTCTTAGACCACGTCTGTTCTAACAGTTTTATATTGCATTTTAATTTCGAACATCAATGTTGCCACTTCGCACAGTTTGTGAAACATTTCCGTTTAGTCGCGACAGATGCGCGTGAAATCGCGAGTAATGGTCGCAGTCGCCCACTTCAACCCCCCACCCCGCACCACATCTGCCCTCGTCATTAAAAGCCGTCTAATCTATTGATTATTGTCTGCTTTTTATCATTCAATTAGTTTCATGTCAAGCGATACCAGTTTTTGTTAGAGACATGTAAATTAAGCATCGGTTTACGTAATTAAGTCATCCATTATACAAAGTGCGCTTCTAATATTTCAACTTACATAAGTAGGGTGTAACTTTCAATGTAGTAGTGATCATGTGAGAACTTCGTACATAACATTAAAACTTAAATTGTCTGACTCTGGCAGTACATCCTATGTTATCTGTTGCCATTTGTAGTAGTGATCATGTGAGAACTTCGTACATAACATTAAAACTTAAATTGTCTGACTCTGGCAGTACATCCTATGTTATCTGTTGCCATTTGTAGTAGTGATCATGTGAGAACTTCGTACATAACATTAAAACTTAAATTGTCTGACTCTGGCAGTACATCCTATGTTATCTGTTGCCATTTGTAGTAGTGATCATGTGAGAACTTCGTACATAACATTAAAACTTAAATTGTCTGACTCTGGCAGTACATCCTATGTTATCTGTTGCCATTTTTAGTAGTGATCATGTGAGAACTTCGTACATAACATTAAAACTTAAATTGTCTGACTCTGGCAGTACATGCTATGTTATCTGTTGCCATTTGTAGTAGTGATCATGTGAGAACTTCGTACATAACATTAAAACTTAAATTGTCTGACTCTGGCAGTACATCCTATGTTATCTGTTGCCATTTGTAGTAGTGATCATGTGAGAACTTCGTACATAACATTAAAACTTAAATTGTCTGACTCTGGCAGTACATACTATGTTATCTGTTGCCATTTGCCATTCCATGACATGTCTTTCGGGTTCAAAGACTTATTTTTAACTTGATAATACCCTGTATTAGTAATGTTTAAAACTATCCTTGGACATACCAATTTAACCACCCTCTCGCTAGTTAGCTGGCTACTGGTGGTAAGATGCCCTGGGGAATGTGGGCTCAGGCTACTGGTCAGATCGCATCATCGCATAGTGCATGAAGACGCCAGGCTGCGCCGCCCCTGCCGCGGGCGAGGTGCGCCTGCACCGATACGTCGACTGACTGAGCATTTACAATATTGTTAGACCTCTGTTGTGTTAGTATGAATCTACGGATGGAATGCATGCCAATAAATAACGTACTTATTTAGTATCTAAATAATAATATAGTTAAAAAAAAAAACACGCTTTAATAGAAAACTAAAGTTAAAAGTAGAAAATGATTAAAAAAAAACAAAATAAGGATAAATTTTATGAGAATATTTTAAAGTAAATGTCGTGTTGTGCTTCTTGAGATATTTTTATAATGACTCTACTTTTATCAGTATCAGTCGATAAAATATTCACATAAATTGACATGAAGCACCTCACGGTTTTTTTTTATTGTTACGAGTAAGTACTTTCTCCTAAATACACTTTGTGGTATTACGTGTCGTGTGGACCTGTCGTACAGCAACGATTAGCGGTAAAACGTCACTCGTCAACCGGACACGCCACCGGACCACCGGACAGCCGGACACTGGATACCGGACAGCGTTCAGTAGGTTCTGACCTTTCCCAAAAACCCCCATTAACATCAGTAATGTGAAAGGGCGACTTGCGCCCGCGCAACTAATTGGACAATTCGTTACGACTCACTGAATACTGAGTTTTATACAACCACGAGAATTTGACTAAAAATACGTACACATTATTACAAGTAATTATTTTAAATAAAGCGTAAACTAATTTGGAATCAGGCGCACGTCGATAAAGTGCAGGTAATGCACTCATATAACTTGAACGCGAGTAATAACGTGGAGAGTACAGAGGACTCCGCTCTCCGTACTAAATCGCACGGTAATTAAGACGCGCGTTACTCATTAGCATTGCGCATATCTCGCTCGCTGCATAATCCAACCACTCAGTGCCGGCGAGGGTGACGTGTGGCGTGTGTGATAGTTGGCATGTGTGATGTGTGTGGTGTGTGACGCGTGGCGTGTGTGACATCAGCTGTGAGTGACGTTTGGCGTGTGTGTGGTTTGGCGTCTGTGACGCTTGGCGTGTATGATATCTGGCGTGTGTGAGGTGAGGCGTACGACGTGATAAGTGTGACCAAAAAAAAATCAAAACTTTTCCCTTTTTTGTAAAATAATATTTTACAAAAAAGGGAAAAGTTGGCGGTCCGTAGTTTCTGCCTGTCCCTTGGGGAAGAGGCGTGAGTTTATGCGTGTACATGATATGATATGATATGATTTGTGACGTGTGGGGAGTGTGATGTGCGGCATGCGTGCGCTGCGCCCGCGCATTTGAACACTCTGCCACTGCCAGTAACATGGCAGGTATTGCCGCCACAGATTTGAATATAACGTCGGGTGTGAGAGAGGGGTAAAATAAATGGGCAACCTACGCAGGTGAGCATGCGTCTGCGCATTAATAATTAATTTTAGTGAAAAACCAGACACATTAAAAATTTAAGAACACTAAAACACGTTGAAATTCGTGAAATGGTATTCATTGTTTACATAAGCCGCGTGCGACCATCACATATGTTAACGAAGTTATAAAAAGCGGATCAACAGCGAAACACTTTTAATGACGCGTCGTCGCTCGCCGCTCAGCGCTCGCCGCTCAGCGCTCGCCGCTCGCCGCTAGCCGCTCGCTGAACGACAAAAAAAAGCGAAACGATCACGGAAATTAACCCTGTTAATGCAAACACTCCCGTTTTGTGTCGGCCCAGTACTGACACCCGCCATCTTTGCCTGCAACACATTTAATGGCCGGGACGTGTGCTTCACTCGTGTTTTTCTCGCCGGGGCGCGGCGGCGGGACGTATCTGCAGCATCCTAACATGGATCGAGTCGGAGTTGATTGTAGTCATTATCACCTCATGACATTAGACATACTAATGTTAATTTCGCTTGTGAGTTAATTTAAAGTTTTTACATAAGGCTGCAGTGCTAAGGTGTTACTCGTTTGAACCTTTTTCGTTGGTGGCCATCTGGTTCGATTCTCACACCTGACCATAATGTTGGATAATACATTAACTACGAAACGTCGCGCGTCGGGTTGTGGCTTATTTTGTAACACTTTTGTCACAAGTTATTTAGTGATAATGTTGGGATTTTCTCGTCGTTGACGGATACCCCGCTAGTTGTTGTAGGTAGTTAGTTAAGGAATACCAAACCAGAGTTTATTTAAGGAAACAGTTTAAAGTTATGTTTGTTTAGTTATCTGAGCCGCAATTACTGTATCGTTATTAGGTAATTACTGACCCCCACATTAGCGTGTAACGAAGTTTTAGTGACGTCTGAATTGAGTGATAATTAATGAGGCAAGCGTAAACGTAGGTACTATTGCTGTGTAAACATTATTGACTCGTATAGTTTATAACCTAATCTACTGACATATTTCACATGGCTGTTGTCTTCTAAACTTGATGTTATTTTCTCTGCCTCGCGTCAAGTGCGCGCGTGTTGAAGTGCCTGGTACACGGCTCGTACTACGTACTACTACGTACTAACGGTAACTGGCTATCTGTACGAGCGAGGCGCGACGTGTCGTTATCTCGGCTATCTGCGACTGTTCGGTGGAGCACCGCTCTCACCGGGGACACGGGACACCAGTTGCGCTCTGACGTCAAAAAAGGATTCCCTTACCTACTGCTTTGACGATTCGTTAAAGCCTAAGTTTTTAATGTTTCATTAGGCTTAAACCCTTTTAGAGGACTGTTTTCATCGTTACAAATATTTTAAGATAAGATCATTTTTATTAGTCCCAAAACGAGTGTACACACACGGCATGCACTATGTTCATCATCGTCATCATTTCCACCCAAACACTGCTGGACATAGGCCTCTCCCGAATTCGGGGGGTTTGCCGTGATCGCCACGCTTGGCAGACGGGTTGGCGATCGCAGTATTATTGTAAAATGCATAGAGAACTCTGCTGCCCGTTCTCTAGTAAGTCCGTTATATGCAATAAATTATGTTACATAAAATGAAATCAGTTATGTTTTGCCTCAAAGGCGCGGCGGCGTACAAAAAGAAATAGGTAGGTAGGTCAAAAAACAAAAGACGCAAAAAATTAAACGCAATCAACATCACATCATCAGCCTGCATTGTTCCCACTGCTGGGACACAGGCCTGTTCCCTGTGAGAGGGAGTGGGCCGTAATCCACCACGCGGGTCCGGTGCGGGTTGGTAGATGTCACGTCTTCGAAATTTTGGTTCTAGGACATGCCGGTTTCCTGACGATATTTTCCTTCACCGTTTTTGAGAGCAGTGGTGATGAAATTATTTACTTACATAAAGCGCCTGCCTGGGCTCGAACCGACGACGTAGTAAGTCGGGACCGATACCATTGGGCCACCACCGCTCTCCTCGCTAACAATATATTAATTATAATATAAAGAGAAGGGATATGAATTAAAAAAAAAAAAAACTGTTTCAGGACCGCAACCGGGAAAGGGGCTTCCAACATAACCTACTTATACATTTTAGATTACGAACATTATTAAAGTATGTTGTTCTGCGTGGAGCTGGGGGAGCTCAGGTTTTAGCAGATGTTGCTGATATAAGCTGTGAAATCATATGCTGAAGAGAGCTGCCGCCGATGACGTGACGGCATGTCGTGCTACTTTCTCCTAGCTCGATGAATATTCATTCTCACGTCGTGACACCTGCGAGACAGGCGTGATGCGTGGGAACTGTGATTGGCTATCAGCAACCATCAGCCACTATCGCGGCTACCAGCCGTCTGGCGTGAACGTGTGAGCGATGGTCCCGCGACAGTGGCGCGATAATCTGCTGTGACACACTGAAGCAAACACGCAAGCATCTAGATCGTAATATATGCATGTGGAGGTTCACACGTTGCTTCATTTGTGAGATGTTTCTATAACCTTTCTTTTGGTCTGGTTCTATCGCTACTGTATGCAAAATTATTCCGGAGGAATTGGCACCATATTGGCTGCTAGTGACAGATAACTGGAAAAGGTATAAAATTCATAATACCGTCACTAAAACAAAGATTATACATACTTTTGTCTCTTCTCAGGGCGATCGGAGCCATTCCTCACCTCATGTGGCTTATTAAAAAAACTGAAAAGCAAAAAATAATAAACCTTAAAATTATGAGTCGACGCTTTGAGTGATTTTTGTTCATTGATTTTTCAGCGCCGACTCAATATTTTAAGGTTTATTATTTTTTGCTTTCCAGTTTTTTCGGCGGTAATTTTTTTTTTTTAAGTTTTTATTATATATTTTTTGTGGATTTACTGTACTAATAATACTTGGCAAGGTATACCCTATCCAATGAAAATAGAAATATCAAAATCGGACTACTCTGTACAAAGTTATGCGTGGTTATACATTACAATCAGTGAGTGAACAATCAATCATCCCCTGTTTTCCGACCTTCAGGGTTCGATTTTGTTTTTCCAAATTTATATAGGACCACTCTCGGAGTATACCCTTTTCAATAAAAAAATAATTATCACAATCGGACTACTATGTAAAAAGTTATGCGTGGTCATACATAAAAAAAAACAAAAAAAAAATATACGCTTCGAATTGATAACCTCCTCCGTTTTTTTTTTCGTCGGTTGACAAAAAGCCATGTTTCGTATGATATAGTAGTCCTCTTGTTCGCATCGTACGCTGTGATAAGGTTATCTAGTGCATGAGTCGGTTTTGGGGAGTGCATTAAATTATGAAGCCGCGCGCGTGATTTATCGGAGCGGCCGACGATACCGACCGGCGCGGCGGCGGGACACAGCGCAGACTACACGGAGGGACAACTACGGGTTGTTCTGCAGTGCAGCAGTGGTGACAGAAACGAGGTGCGGAGCCTACAGGAATAATGTGAGCTCAATATTGCTAGTGAAGGTGTTATTTTTGTTCCACACTAACCTGCTTTTATTTTTTAGCCTCTAAGGTTCTCCTTCTCTTTCCTTCGCCACCATTTGTTTTCGGAAGAATATTTGTGTTTACAAATCTGTTGAGCAACAAGTCTGGAACTGACTGAAAATAATTACATACTTGACATTATTTATACCATCGAGTTATATTAATTTCAGTTGTACTACTGCATGGCTATGCTATGTAATGGAAGCGCAAGATTCTGTGCGCTCGATATGATATAATTAAAACGCTCGGCGGCGCACGAGCGCGCGAAATATTACCATACCCCGCTGTATCGCGCATCGGCGCGGGCGCAGCGCGTCGTACTAGCGGGGCAAGAGTACCTGCCGCATTAATAAAGAAGATCAAATGGCTCAGGTCAACACTTGAATCAGCTTCATATGAAACAAACTGACTGTGCCTTAAAGCCAGATACCTGATACCCACATAGAAACATTTTGCAGTTCTGCTGTTTTTATGCACATACAATGCGGTAATCATACTTTACCAATACACACTCCATGTGCTCGCTAGCCATATCTGTATCTACTTATGCTTTCATTTACGACAAGTGCGAAGTTACTTATGTTTTTCTTCAGAACGGTTCAATACTCCGCTCGCACGTTTGGTTCATAGATCTCACAGCTGATCATCCGTGACGTGCTCTATATTGAGCTGTTACACTCATCATTTCATCATTTCAGCCGTAAGACGTCCACTGCTGGACTTAGGCCTCCCCCAATTTGGGGGGCTTTGCCATAATCGCCACGCTTGGCAGGCGGGTTGGCGATCGCAGTATGGTGGTAAAATGCATAGAGAACGCTGCTGCCCATTCTCTAGTTAGTCCCTTAGTCGCCTTTTACAACACCCACAGGAAGAAATGGGGTGGTGTTATTCTTTACGTCCGGCACCACACGGTACAGCTGTTACACTGTTTACCCCCAATGAAAGTGAATGTGCACACAACGCGGCACTCGCGTCATTTACGCGGATTCGGTTGAGCTTCTGTTGTCGCGTCTAATCGCAGCTAGTCGCGCTCGGTCGCGTCGACGGGCGCTGCGCCAAGTGCGGCGTCGCGTCGGATCGTCGCCGCGTCGCCGTCCGCCGATTGTAGCGTTATAAGGAGTGGTGTTAGTATTCGACACCCTGCGATTCACGTGCTGGTTCTTAGTATCGTTGATGCAAACATTGGACTGTAGTAACGTAGGGCTGCCTACATTTAGAAATATTTAGTGCAACCGTTTTATACGAGCTTAAAATAATGAACACTCAAACACTTATAAAGCTGAATTTAAAAGGATACTCATGATTTCTCATGTGAGTGTAATCGTACCCTTAAAATACACTAGTGTATTTTTCCCATCCTCACGCATGGTTCTCAAACAAGGTGTTTGGCAATTCAGCAGAGGTCCCCCGCTCGAGGTGTACCAGAGAGCTATGGTATATAATGTCCTGGGTATTAACTTGTGCACCGGGTTAAGAAGATAACAATCCGTTCCGTCACTAAAATAACTGAAGCCACTCGGAGAGCTGCCATGTTTAAATCTACCAAACTTACGAAGTTACGACCCAGTGGATCTCGCTTACTGGCAAACCACATTACTGCAGGTCCAGGCGGATATTAAGATAAAGATTGTTCCTTAGCAGCTCTGGACACAGTGAGCTGAAAAGAGAGTAGGGAGGCCTTCGCTCAGCAATAAGACATTAATGAGTGATCATAATAATAATTATTATTGTTATAACTCTATCTGTTGACAAGGTGAAACTAGACCCGCGTAGCCAATATCTGGATTTTGGCTACGTGAGTTTACGAAGCTCTCCGCCTACGTAGGCCTAATGCTACGCCAAATTGCAAATAGTTGTTTTGACGACGCACAGTATTTGTTTCCTAACTTTTAATCAATCAATTACAGAATTGATACATTTTTCAATGATTTAAGGTATTTTTTCTTATGAATATTTACGAACTTTATCGTGTAATAAGATTTTTCTTATAAAACATTGTCAGACAGATGACGGACAACCCTAATTTATAATGAGCCCATTATAAAATTGTAAATGTATTTCAAATGAAATCGTTTGTAAAAACAATTGGCGAAATCTGCTTCATATTCATGGCTCGTTTGCTTTTAATCTGAGGAGATTTATCGAGAACAAACTAAATACAGCTCCAGTACAATGTAGGACGTAAACTTTGATATCGGCACCGAAATACCCAGCGGTACCGCTTTTAACGGCAGATTTAAGTCTTATTTTCGAGCTTATAGGGTTGTGTTTAGCTTGTGTGTTAGATGTGTGATTGTGGTGGTGTGTTTGTAATGCTGCGCGCACGCCGCACAGCTGCGCAGCTCGTGAGGCGCATGCGCACTGCGGCGCAGTGATTCACTCGGGCACCTGAATTAATATGCCCATTATGATAATATTACGATTATCTGCCAGGAAGTAGACCAAAGTGTTTATTGCGTCCGTACTGTATGGGACAATGAGCTTCACTAATTAATTCGTTATGTTAATGGTATGGGGACACCTGTTGAGGAAGACTAATATGGGGCGACCAATCTGAGCTGGCCTGAACGATCGGTGATTGAACGTACTGCGACTGATATGTTGATAGTGGCATCCCCGCGCTCAAGTTAGTTACTCTCCTTACTGGTTAACTCTGATGTCCATCTTGATTGTATATGCTTACTCATGACTTTTACCGGTAAGTACTATAACATCATAGAGAATGTATGTAATGAGTATAATATCATTCGTAGCACATTTTGTTTTGTAAATACCTCTTTTATAGCTTGTTAGCTTATTTTTCTGACAAAGAATTACGAAATATGTTAAAACGTGGGTGAATGACGAAAATACAAACCCATCATGGTCAGAACGTTTACAATTCGTTCAGTTAATGAAAACAGTGCTTTTCAGAGTTAAACGAGCTCCTTATTCAGCTATGTTCGGTAATGATGTCAAAGTTGGTTTATCGTGGACTTCTTTCACAAAAGAATTTATGGCCAATATTCACACTATAGATGTAAAGGGCTCGAGAAAATGTCGACTGTATTTAGGACTGAACCGGAATACAGTGAAGAATGTTTACTTAATATAGAACTTGGATTCACAGAATGACAGCTAACAGAACCAGTAGATGATACATAAAATTGAGATGGAGGCTTTAAATAGAAAAGAAGCTGATTGAGATTTTTTTTTTTGGAAAGAACTACTGTTTAGATAATGAAACGAGAAATTGATATAGCAGAAACAGGACAGGATGTAGTTGGAGAAGAAAGGGCAAAAAGATAGACGAAATGTAGTGTAATCCTAGATGTTTAAGGCCAGACACATGGTCACAGGACTTAAATTTGTCTGAAATTTGTATCACTCAACGAAATATAAATGAAAATAGAATATCTGTACGGTTAAATTTAGTAAATCAAGCTATTAAATGAAAGTTTTATCTAATTGAAATATTTTCTTGCATGTTCTGTTAGAGATACAGTCAGAGTACAAATACTAGATGTTCACAGAGGAAGATGAGATTTTTGGAACGTGCTCATGACAGTTGTAGAAATTGCTGATGATCTTCACATGCTGGGAAACGAACGTGCTCTATCGAGAAAACATTTTTTTTACTAAACAAAAGCTATCAAAAACCTTGGTTTTTAATGTCACTAATTATTTATTCTAACATTACATAAATTCTGGATTGAAATTTATTTGGATATTACCCAAACTATTTGGATGACTCTGTGTGAACCCGGGTAAATCTCGGTTTACTCAATTTTCAAGCATTAACGGTCACATATATACATATAGTGCAGCAGAGCACGGTCGGATCCACGCAGTCTCCGAGTTCCTTATATCGACATGTTCCTAAGTTCCTATGTATTGTCGTGTATTGACAGAAGCACGCGATGGATTGTCTTTAGAATACGCTCAATTATTGTCACATAGTAGAGAGCATTATGGAAAATGTTTCGACGTAATTTGAAAATTAATTAAAATAATATAATGATAACATTTATTCATCATCATATCAATACTCAGATATGCAGTTCTGGCCAATCTGTTCAATTTAACTTAAATTACGTATGTATGTGCCCAGATATACCTACGTATATTATACCTTACATCACAACTGACCAGGTACTTAGGTAACAAACACTGACTCATTAGTATTCGTATTCATGCCTAGGAACTCCTAACAATATAAACTAATTGCGATGGATTCTCTTGAGCAGTGCCTGCCAATCAGGCGGTGCTGCCAATAGTTTGCCACGTTGACACCATGTAGATGTGGTAACTGCACGCCCCGACCAATGGCACGGTTCGAGTCCCGGCCGAGGCTCGCGTCATCAGCTATATGCTCAGTTTACGAGCTCAGTTCGGAGAACAGGCCGCCATTACGTATGTATGCAGCGAGCTACTTAACGTAATGTGCGCGCTGACTGACATTCTAAACTGTTACACAATACTGACTTATAGGAAATAGATAAACACAGGTGGCTTGATTTATTTTTGGTTCCTGATGCATGTACATAAAAAGGTTTTTTTTTGAAGTGAAAACTTCTTTAGCGGCGTTGAGCACTTTTTCTGTAATGGGTATAAAATCTTAAACTCGCGTCAGGACACGTGACCTGATCGAAAAAGCGTAGGACGGATGGAGAGTAGACAGCTATCCCCTCTCTACGGCGCGGCGAAAATGTATGCCTGGGCCTACTGTTTCGTTTAGGCGGCGCAGGGCGCTTGCGCGAATGTTCGTCTATGTTACAGCGTGCCACGCGCATCCATGGATGGTGACAGCTGATGGCTCGACCGTCTGTGTAGTGATCACATTGTTGTGTATTCGTAAAATTCGTGAATATAAAGTGCTTAAAATATGGAAATTGAACAACAAATTATTCCCTAACCATTCCAAAATATCAAACATGCTCAACGTTAATAATCAAGTTTTCACTTCTGCCGGCACTCCCGGAGTGCAATTTTTTTTAATAACTTTGGCAAGAACACTTAAAAGTTATATGTGAAGATTTTTGCATGCATTAATAAGTAAGTAGCACAATTTATCGCAGCGTCTATTTACTGCAGCTCGCAGAAGTTCACCTACTTAATGGTGGGTGAGTTTGAATTTCATACGCCCATCAGATAAGCTTTAAGATTACTCATACCGCGTGGCATTTAAACAATGTAAACATCATTAGCATTATAGAACAATAAACACACAGTAACGTCGGCAACATTGAACAAATATTTCATGGGAACTTGGAGTTAGTAGTACGTAAGTGAGTGTAATGAGTGTAAGTGGAAGCACCGCTCGTCCATCACGCGGCAGTAGGAACATGGCGCGGCACGGGAGGCGCATGTTAATGACGAAGTTATTAGAAATATTGTGATTTATCGATTAGCATCGCCTCACTCCGGCAGCTTGGTATGTGGAGCGTGCGCCGGCGCAGGTGGCCGGCAGCGCTTCCTTCCCCGAAGCGTCGCGACGACCATTGTCAGCGACACGCGTCGCACATACATATCGACTTCTAGATCGCTGGCTAAGGGCTGCCGCACACTGAACGAACGTGGCTGTCTGTCAACAGAGTTAGCCCAGCGAACTGCATGAAACAATCATTCAACAGCAACCCATTCGGGCAGGTGCAGGCGTTACGTATTGCAGGCCAGGGATTGATCCGAAGAACAGAAAAAGCGAACCACCAAAAACGTTTCATGAGAAGTACGAGTAGGTTGCTGAGATTCACATAACATTTTCACTGTTAACAGGTTATCAGATTTAATGAGGAGCCTAGTTCCAAAGTATATAAGACCTAAATGTACAAACCTTACATAGTAGTCAATGTGTATGGCCTGGCCGGTTTGCGGCCGTCGCACAGGCTTATAGGCTGTCTGGCTCTGTTCTTTAATGTTGTGTCTGCAATAATTCAATGGAAGGCTGACCTTCAAAATGTTTTTGGAGTGCTTTCAATAGACTGTCTGTCTGTGTTCTGTTATAGACTTGAACCTCAGAACCTAGTGACATTGAAGAAACTGATGTAACAAAATTTCTAGGGTTATATATTGATAACAAACTTAATTGGAGATTACATATTAACCATGTATGCAAAAGCTGGGACAGTTTTCATATGCACTACACAGATTGCGTAACAGGTCCATAATTGTAATTTGTAATGGTGAGAAATAAACAATTTATTCATTTATTTACTAACAGCTTACCACGGACACGTTAGCTCTGTCCTCAGATACGGTGTAATATTCTGGGGCAAAAGTACAGACAAAGAGCGTGCCTTCATTGCTTAAAAACATTGCATCTGGGCTATATTTAACTTAAAACAAACTGACTCCTGTAAGAAATTTTTTAAAGAGGTGAACGCATTAACATTGCCATATGTATATATATTTGAGACAAAAAAAAAAAAAAATATTGGCATGTATAATTACTACTCACGTATACGGGGACAAATTGCGCACAGTAGCTAGCCAGACGCATCTAATGCATGAAAGTATCTTTTGTATTGCTTCATCCATCTTTAATAATATTCCGGGGCCTATAAGAACAATCACGGAAATGTGAAAATTTTAAAAGGATCTCCATGACCTACTAGTAAACAAGTGCTATTACTCTATAACAGACTTCCTATCAGACTAATCTCTGCTCCAATATAGTACCCCTCAGTCATGATGCGTTCAGTGACTTACCTTTACTCGTTCCGTTTTGTATTTGTCCTTTTTTTTTTTTTTAATGTGACATTTTGAATTTATAATAATAATGTAATTATAATTGTATGTAATTATTGTATGCCCTAAGGGCGGGACGTGGCTGATGTTAATTTAAATATTATTTAAGACCTGTGTTATGCACCTACCTATAATCCACAATAAAGTTTGAATTGAATCATTTTTAAGAAGGTTGGGGTTTAAAAGTGACGGATTTCTTATTTTATTGTTGTTATTGAGCAAATCCTAGTCATCAAACTTAGTTTCAGCGTTTTAGGACTTCTCGAAGAGGTCTAGAGGTTTGAATGAATGACTAAATCAGTAACGGAATCGACGAATTTTAGGTAGGTAATAATAAAATCCAAAATATAAAAGCTAGACAAATACAATTTTGTGTTTTATGGTGTGCTAATTACAGTTTATCCTGATAATTGGAGCGCTCTAACGTTATCCAAGCCGAAGCTATGAGGGTTTGAAAATAAGACGATATGCTTTGTGAAATCCTTTCTTTCGGTCTTAGCTTCTACCGTACCCCCATATTTAACACATGATAATCTTCAAATTCGAGGGTAAAACGCCAGAGGCATGGAACAGAAGTGTGGTGGTACTTTTTTTTAAGAAGGGTGACAATACCCTGCTTAAGAATTATAGGCCCATCTCACTTCTGAGCCATGTCTACAAGCTGTTTTCAAGAGTCATCACGAATCGTCTCGCGCGCAGGTTTGACGACTTCCAGCCTCCCGAACAAGCCGGATTCCGTAAAGGCTTTAGCACCGTAGACCACATATATACACTGCGGCAGGTTATACAGAAGACCGAAGAGTATAACCTGCCTCTCTGCTTAGCGTTTGTGGACTACGAAAAAGCCTTCGATTCGATCGAGACCTGCGCTGTACTGCAGTCTCTTCAACGGTGCCAGATTGACTATCGGTACATCGAGGTGCTGAAGTGTTTGTATGAAAACGCCACTATGTCAGTCCGGCTCCAGGACAAAGCCTCGAAACCTATCCTTCTGCAGCGAGGGGTGAGACAGGGAGACGTAATCTCTCCGAAACTGTTCACCGCTGCACTGGAGGATGTCTTCAAGGTTCTGGACTGGAAAGGGGCTGGCATCAACATCAATGGCGAGTACATCACTCACCTTCGATTTGCCGACGATATAGTAGTCATGGCTGAGACTATGGAGGACCTCAGTACAATGCTCGATGACCTCAGGAGAGCTTCCGAAAGAGTGGGTCTTAGGATGAACATGGACAAGACAAAGGTCATGTTCAATGCTCGTGTGATACCCACTCCAATGAAGATCGGAGGCGCTACACTCGAAGTTGTGGACGAATACGTGTACCTAGGACAGACTGTCCAGTTAGGTAGATTCAACTTTGAGAAAGAGGTCAATCGTCGAATCCGACTCGGCTGGGCAGCGTTCGGGAAGCTACACAATATCTTCTCGTCCCAAATACCGCAGTGTCTCAAGCCAAAAGTCTTTGACCAGTGTGTGTTGCCAGTGATGACATATGGCACTGAGACGTGGTCGCTCACAATGGGCCTTATAAGAAGGCTCAAAGTCACCCAAAAAGCAATGGAGAGGGCTATGCTTGGAGTTTCCCCGCGATCGAATCAGAAATGAAGAGATCCGTAGGAAAACCAAGGTAACCGATATAGCCCGAAGAATTGCCAAACTTAAGTGGCAGTGGGCAGGGCACATTGCTCGCAGAACGGATGGCCGATGGGGCGGAAGGTTCTGGAGTGGCGACCGCGTACTGGAAGACGGAGCGTTGGAAGGCCTCCCACAAGATGGACCGATGACTTGGTGAAGGCCGCAGGAATACGTTGGATGCGAGAAACACAGAATAGGTCGAAGTGGCGGTGCTTGGGGGAGGCCTATGTCCAGCAGTGGACGTCTTTCGGCTGAAATGATGATGATGATGATGAATCTTCAAATTCAAAAATTTTCCGCGGGAACGTACTACTGGGGTTTAAAGTACCCTGTGTCTAACCTATCTCTGTGCCTTACATCTAAATTCGTTTAGCCGTTTTGCGCCATTCTGGAATAAACAAACGCCAAAACTTGTTCGTTATTATTTAATTATATATTTATAGAAGGGACAACCAAATTTCTACCAGATACAGCGTGACGAAGTATCCTGTAGGTGAACCTATGTGATCGTCTCATGGAACACATTGTGGCTGCTGTCACCGCCGATCACCGAAAGTGAAGCACGCGTCATTGGAATGGGTCGCGCCGCGCGCCGCCGCGCCGCCGCCGTGCGCAGCGACCACTGCACTGTGGGAGCTGCGGGTCTCACACTCACATTAATGGGCTTAAGGTCTGGTGGTATTATGCTCTCATTGGTCTATAGCACTACCTGTACCTACTTGTGTTTAGGTTATACATATTTTAAACGATATTGTAAAGAAAATATTAAAGTCTTTTAAGCTTGTCCCTTTACAACAGATTTATCATTAACGTTACAAAAAAAGGGGCTGCCGATATATTAAAAAGTATTGTAAGGTTTCTATAAGCAATAAGGATGGTTTAAGTTGTGAAGATTCATGACCCGAAAACGCAGAATTACCTGCAGCCTACTTTTGCGAGGTACATACACACAGGGTGGTTAACAAGCGCGGTTTATAGCGATGCGCGGGCGCATCACAAAGCGCAGGACGCGGACGAGCCGCGCTGCGACCTCGCCGCGCAGAGACGAGCAATTAAACGCGATTAGCGCATGCGCAGCCGACTGATTGGTAACACCCGGGGCGAGGGAAGATAGAACAGAAGTTGCATCCCTTGTAATGAATTATGAAAAGCTCACATGGAAATGTGACTGCTAATGTACCTAGAACTACTAGTCTGTATGCAACCACAACTCGTGTGTATCTTCAAATGTGACATCGGTATTTAACCAAGAGACGAAAAAAACATACAACATTCAACATACAACAAAACATACAAGTATACAACACAAACATAGAACATTCTTCCCTTTGTAAAGCAGTAAGTAAGTAACTACATAAGATCCCGCCTGTGTTTCCCAAAGGGTAAGACAGAAGTGTACCTACGGTACACGCACATTTCGTCTGTTAGATATTTAGGCCGAGCTTGTTGCCCATACACCGGGCATAAGTCCAGACTTCAGCTGTTATCTGGCTGAAACATTCCTTCATATCACTATTGAAGAATCAGACTCGAGTTCATAAGTCTAGACGTCAGAACATACGCTATGGGCGTGAAACTGTTCCGTTGCCGCCGTGTCGAACAAACGTTGCAGTGGGTCTTCTGCCTATCTTCACTCGGTTGGCATTACCTTTACACCACTGGAACAAAAACTCAGTTCAATACAAACCGCAGACATTGCCTTTAACAGTCACAATTTGACATACTCCGCACTGATCGACCAGCTCCATTTAGTACTTGTGTTCCCACGACTTTTACTGATGATCAAGCGGAAATAAAAGAATCGCATTGATTCATGGAGACAGGCCGTACTATCATAGTAATATTATATGTTAATTTGCATCGTATGTTATTAATTGCCTTAAGATCTGTCACATGACCCAAACTTTGTTGATATTCATGTTTTTAAAGCTTCTTCGGTAGGAATGAAATATGGTGCTTGGCGTGCTTCTGAAGGTGTAAAAATGTGTAGATGTGGAAATCAGTCATCGATTTTATACGCATACACATTGTTATCAGAGATCCCCACCGTGCACTGTGTACGCCACTTGTAATCGCGGAAAATGAATAACCTGAAATAACAACATTTAGGTACAATTTGTAGCATGTCTTTATAAAGAAGGCTGTTTTGCCAATTACTCCACTTAACTGTCTCACACAAAACACTAACATGTCGTGTGAATGAGCGGCGACGACGGCATCAGGCCGGCGAGGGCCAGGTGGGGGGGGGGGGGGGGGGGCTCGCGGCGCAGGCGCAGCGTGTCCCGTTATACGACGAGTGACCTTTACAGGCTGTTAATCGCTCCACTTGGGCTATCCTTGACCTCGCCTGCATGCACATGCCGCATTTGTTATTAATGATCCTCACACTATTGCTGCCCTGCGGGCTCGGTGCTACGGTAAGCGGCATTAAAACACAATTAATCGATGTTTCGGCAAGCTGTAGGACTCGCTGCAACAAGCTTGTCACGCATATGCATAGTATCTTGAATGATAAGTGCATAATGATAGAGGAAGGTGGTTCTACAGTATCCGTACAAAGTGAATCGTAACTATCGGAGCTATTTAACATGATCTGATAAGCGGTTGGTTCAGCTGTGCTCCTTAACGCATGACTGTAGGTAAAGCTAGATACCTACTCTCAATGCCAAACTGCTAATTCTGTACTGAGAGTAGGTACACGCAGCTCTAGCTTATTTAGCTTTATCTAGAATAATACAGGTTGACAGGTATCGTACAAATCTTTAACTATCGTTGGCTTAAATAAGTTTCATATTGACTAATAGAACTCAGCCGCAGACCCGATATGATACACGTGTAGGGGACTTACAACTGTTGTACTTATTATCTGTAAAGGTATAATCCCATCAAAACATAAATGGCAGCCAAGTTCAATGGATAAAAGCGTAGGGTAATTGATATCAATTAAAAAATGTCTCAAAAAGCACCCCACGCTTTTATCCATTATTTTTCTTTTTTAGTTTGTTTTTATATGAAAGCTTGTTTTTTAAACTATTATTTATTTTCAATTGTTTAGTTCAGCTAGCTACTAAACCGGGTTTTTATTTTCTTGCTATCCTGGTGATCGTGGCCAGGATAATGGCACAAATGTATGAAATTCTTGTATATTCATCGGCCCTTAATAAATGTGCAACGTTTCAAATTAATCCGACGTTTTAAAGTGTTACCCACTTTATTTCACGTTTAGATTCCGTTACATACATACATCCGTGTTAATATGCGTGCTAGTCGACTTCACCGACAAAACAATTGAGTCCGGAATGGCAGCTAAGTTCTGTAGATAATCCTTTTTATTAATAAGAACATACTACATTCTAATAATAGTTTATGAAACTGTATTAAAAAGTTTTGTAATGCAATAAAAATAGCGCGCTTAGCTTAGGCGACTTATTACAAAAAAAAAAAACATGTGATAATTAACTTCTTGGATTTGTCCTGTATCGTATTAGAAAAAAAAAAACTGAAATGATTTTGTTAGAGAACAAGTGTCATAACAAGATTCTATTTTAATATTTCGGTATCCATTGTGTTTATAAAGTAACTCGCACTCGAGAGCAGTGCTGGCCCAGTGGTATCGGCCTCGCCTTACGAGTTGTGGGTCGTGGGTTCGAACCCAGGCAGGCGATTTACTTTGTGTAAATAATTTCATCACCACTGCTCTTAAAACGGTGAAGGAAAACATCGTGAGGAAACCTGTATGTCTTTAGAATCAAAAATTCGAAGAAATGCGACATCTACCAACCCGCACCGGGCCCGCGTGGTGGGTTAAGGCCCACTCCCTCTCACAGAGAGGAGGCCTGTGTCCCAGCAGTGGGAACAATATAGGCCGATGATGATAAAGTAACTCAATGAAAAGTTTTTTGAAGTCTATAATTCGAATTTTACGAAAGTAGATAATGGTGTCGATTCTGTTGTACAAAATTCTCTAAACTAAACTAAAAATCACAAAAATTTGGTTTATTCCTATCAAACGATGATTTCCTATTCTGAAATATTCTAAAATGACACAACAATATTTTAGATTGAAAGCACTAAGATTGCACTGAGTTATTAATTTAGTGAAAATTACAATTTTGCTATTCTGAGTTTGCCGGTTTTAACCAAAAATGTTGACTATAATCATTTATTTTGATTAAATCTGACTATTTTTAATTGCGATTAAAAAAGTGTGGAATAAAACTAGTGGTCATGAACAAAAAATCACACCAACGCCTCGCCTCGCCTTCACGTGCAAAAACAGTGCTGTATTTTTTGTTTTCCTTTTCTTTTGCTTATATCTCGAAAATGGCGTGTCCTATCGCAAAAATAATGAAATTTTCGACCCCCTTTATTTAATCCCACACATATAAATCTCAACACGTAGGTAACATCAAAAAACCCAATTTCTTTCAATTTCGTGTGCTAGTTATTGTAAGAGGTTTTAACGAAAAACACATAGCATCGTTGTTCTGTCCATATCACAATTTGTTTGTGGTCGGCGCAACATATATTTTTCTTCCACACTTCTGTAGCGGTCGTCATATCGGTAGTGACCCCCTTTCTATCCACATTATCACACAGTCTATCTTTTCCTTGGTCTAACCCAATACTTATACATGGGCGTACCCAGGGGGGGGCAGAGGGGGGCAGCTGCCCCCCCCTGGATTTTGTTATCGACACTACTATCTACTTTTATCGATAAAAATTAAGAAAAATAACTTTTTGCAATTTGCAATACATTATACAACTATTAAAATAGTTTATAGGTATATGCAAGGGTATTTTTTAGTTTTTTTAAACTATTTTTTTAGGGTGTTTCTAATTTTGTGGCGTATGTCACCGTAGTTTTCGTTTTTTTTTTGTGACGTATGTCTGCGTAGTTTTCGAAGACGGTTTTTTTGCTATCCTGGTAACCTCGGGAAGGATAATGGCAAATACAACTATTGTATTGTCATCGGTCCTTGATAGGTAAGCCAAATTTCGAGTTAATCCGACGTTTGGAAGGGGGTCAAAATCATGTTCAAAGTTTCCGTTACATAGGGTTATTTTTCACTTTGTAGTGTTTTTTTGAAAGTCGGTAGTTTTTTTTTTTGTTGCAAATACTTTTTTATCTCCCTGCACTAATTCGTAAACCATTACTGGCCCAGTCAATAGCAGTGACTGGAAGTATTAAATATCAACACGCTGAACAAAGTGGATTAAATACGAATTATCGAAGCCAACGCAAAAACTCAAAGCAAGGTCAATAAAATATATATGGGACCGTGAAGCTTAACCTATCCATTAATTTTCTTTTATTTTAAATCAGTCAAAAAAAAAATACAGTGGACCAAAGAAGGTGATTCTGTCTACTTTTTTGAAGTCGGTTAACAAATACAATTCCCTGCTGCACCCGTCCCAAAGATATAACAGTCTAAAACGCTTTTTTAGTGTGAGTGGGAAATCATCAGAAGACGTCTCCCGCTCTGGGTGGAGCGGAAGGGCGTGTCAAACGTTTACTGACTAAAACCCACCCGGGTTCCTTCAGTTGCCTATGCCAAGGCAACGGTAATTCTTTCGAACAATTCCGCGGCTCTGGCAGGGATCGGTCCCAGCAGACCACTTCAATACTGCTGACATCTCTTTGAGGCGCGCGTAGAACACAACGCGCCATCGAGACGGGTCCTTACCGGGTAAGCCCGCGCCTGCGGTGGCTGGGAGTCCGCAATCGACTCCCGACGCCCGGGGCGTCTCTTCCTTCAGCGGCTAGGGGCGGGAGGGTGCAGAGACTACCTCTCCCTCACGCGCTCCGCTTCCTCCTTCGCAAGCATTATTGCTTCGCAGAAAGAGGTAACGGCTTCCCATGCCCTCTAGCTCCGTACCATGGTCTGCACCAGGGCCGGACGTGAGAGGTCGCCGCCGCCGATTGCCTATACGAGGATACGGCGGTGTTCCGCCCAGGCAGGGCATACCTCCACCGTATACTCCACCATGTTCTCTAGGCGATCCACGCAGTTATAACGAGGGCGTTTCCTCCCACCATATCCGGAACAGGAACCTTCCGAAACAGCCGTGTCCGGGGAGGACCTGCGTAAAGCGGAAGTTGAGGATACCGTGGCGCCTCTCTAGCCACTCCTCAAAGAGCCAATACCCGCCGCAATAGTGGCGTACCCAAGTCTAAAACGCTGGACATAATAAAATGTGCAGAACACAGGCGTTCCGCGGAAGAAGGGAGTGAAAATTTATTCGATTCAGATGAAGAAATTGCTGCGGCTTTGAACCTTGAGCTGCGTTGACCTAAGACAGCAAGCCGCCCAACAACAGACGCCAAATCAACCAGCTGCCTACTGTAGCGAGTCCCTTAGCGATTATTTTCGTTGCTCGTTATGCATTCCCTATTTGAATTCGTTATCATCTTCATTAGAGGCGAGATTCGGCAAAAACCATTCACCAACGTTTACTCTTTTATTGTTGCACTCTACTCAGATAATCAAAATTACAATTCCAAAATTACAAAAATGTGTGAAGTATCTAAATTTTATGAGTTAGGAGGGATCACATCTGCATCTTTTTGGATGAATAAACAGCAGCAGGACTTTGAAAGTATTGGAATAACCGAGTTAATAACGGAGTAGCAGAATCTTTTTACCCGAAGGTGAAGACAGCCCTAGAAATTATACTGGCAATTAATACCTTACTCCATCGCTACATTTGAAACGTCATTCAGCACACTCAGACGCGTAAAAACGTAGCTAAGATCGACCATGATTGAAGTCGATTAAATGGGCTTTGTATGCTCAGTGTACATAGAAATTTTTTAACGGTATGGGCGATTATTTCACAAAAGACGTCACAAACCGTGTTGCTGAAGACCTTCGAAAGTTACTTTTAAAATAGCTATTAGCTTAATATTTAAAGAATAAAAAAAAAAACTATTTAATTTATGTTTATTTATTTGACTAAGTGCTTATAAAAAATCCTGGTTTGCCCCCCTCTGGCCCAGAACCTGGGTACGCCCATGCTTATAGCCATTGACATTCACACACAAAAGTTTCCTACCGACATTTTTCCTCATTCCTCTGAATCACGTGCCCATACTGCTGCTTTCAACAAAACTTTTTAGCTATCGGTGCCAGTTTCAGGCTTCCTCTTATGTACTCATTACTTACTAGAAACATTCATGAACACCACATATCTCTCTTAACGTTCTCATCTCAGCTGCATGTACTTACCTTTCATTCAGAATTCATGTGTTTATGATAAATAGATTTTGAGCTATTAAGGGGACAAAAGTGGCTCCAAATGGTTGTTGTGTGGTATGCTGCGGCGCCAGTTCTTTTTTCTTTGAACTTTGCTTGACACGCTACCGTGTTTCTAGATTTAGTAGAATCTGTCATACTTACTTCATAGCACACATTTAAAACCATATTTCAATATTTAATCTAGCTCGTTCGGAAGCGTGTTTACTGAGCTTCACTGAAAACTGAACATTTATACTGATCTCGCAGAGTGGATTGGATAGCCCACGTGTGGTCTTCATGGGCCAGCTGAACATCGGCCATGTTTCACACTCCATTAACTATTTCTCAGCTCGAGAGCGACGGAGAGGCAATCTACTTATTTATGTATTGATACTTACTTAGCTTTTGATTACTGATGTTAGAGTACCGATATAATCTGTTTATTACTAACCTAAATACTCCCAATGGTGGGTAAAATAAAGTTACCATAAAAAGAGAAACGCTATTATTCACAATGGTGTACTGGTGCCTACGCTTATGTATGGAAGTGAATGTTGGGTGTAGCAAAAGAAGCATGAAAGTAGAATAAATGCTGTGGAAATGCGTTCCTTGCGAAGCATGTGTGGTGTGACTATGAATGATAGGCTGAGGAATGTGATAAGAGAACGGTGTGGTTTAAAAGAAGATGTAGTGACAAAAATGGAAAAAAGTATGCGTCGATGGTTTGGTCATGTTGAGAGGATGAATGAAGGTCGGCTCACAAAAGGTATTTACAAGGCAGATGTGAGTGGAAACACCGGGCGGGACGCCCTAGGAGCGCATATAGGGACCTTATTGGTGATGTTCTTCAGAAAGGTCAGGTGCGTAGTACTCGCAACCGGCGTGTGTGTATGACCAATTGTATGAACCTAAACGAGGCAAAAGGAGTGTGTAGAAATCGTAGCAGGTGGCGTTCCGTGGTTTCTGTCTACCCCCATGGGAAAAAGGCGTGATTGTATGTATGTATGCTATTATTCGAAACAAAACTAATTGTAAATGAGTCAGTCTGTGGTGCCATAGATTAAATCTTCGACAAATGTAAAGTTCAACCGAAGTTAGCAATAGGTCTCACTGTACTTCGTACTTGTAAATGTGTTGCCAAGCAAATGTTAACATGGTACTAGTAGTCACATCGTGAATAGTAAATGTGTTGCCAAGCAAATGTTAACATGGTACTAGTAGTCACATCGTGAATAGTAAATGTGTTGCCAAGCAAATGTTAACATGGTACTAGTAGTCACATCGTGAATAGTAAATGTGTTGCCAAGCAAATGTTAACATGGTACTAGTAGTCACATCGTGAATAGTTCCACGCGTCTTTACGATGTTACTAATAACCAGGTTTTACAAAACTCGGAAATTGTTGAATAAATAGTTGTATTACTGTAATATAAATGTAATGCTTTATTATCTTGCAACTTTCTCATTTCTTAGATAATCAAGCAATAAATATAAGTGGCATATCTTGTACACAGCGCGTATCTTATCAGAACAAGCCGATACTATTATGTACATATATTCATTAAATGACTCGGTTTTTCGTCGTGTTTGTATTTGTTTTTCAAGCATTGTACTGAGTGCAATGCTCGATGACCTCAGTAAACCTTCCGAAAGAGTGGGTCTTAAAATGAACATAGACAAACCATAGGTCACGTCTAATGCCCATGTAACACCCACCCGCTTGAAGATCGGAGACTCTATACTCGAAGTAGTGGACGATTATGTATAGCTAGGACAATCTGCCCCGTTAAGTTAGGTAGGTCCAACACCGAGAAAGAGGTCAACCGTTGAATCCGACTCGGCTGTGACTCCCTGATCGCGTAATGTCTTTTCTTCTCACATAGCGCAGTGTCTCAAGACGAAATTCTTTGACTACTGCGTATTACCAGTGATGACCTACAGCGCACTGGTCGTTTACAATAGGTCAATGGCAAGCTTAAAGGGCAATGGGATTTACGATCAAATTAGAAAAGAAGAGATCCTTAAGAGAACCAAGGTATGTAATCGATATAGCCCGAAGAATTGACAAACTTAAGTGGCAGTAGGCAGAATATATGGGCGATGGAGCCGAAAGGTTCTAGAATGGCGACTGCGGATTGGCAGACGTAGTATTGGAAGGCTTCCCGCAAGGTGAACCGATGATCTGCCGATCTGCGATGAAGGCCACGGCCCCACGGGGATCCGCTGGATACGAGAAGCACAGAAACGGTCTAGTTGTCGGTGCTTTGGGGACGCTTATGTCCATCAGTGGACGTCTTCTGCTGAAATGCTGATGAAGATGTATTTATATTACAGATTATCGATAACACTCTGTCTACGTATCTTTCAGATTCCTATCATAATAATTGTATAGGTTCAGTGGTTTTTAGGGTTCCGTTGCCAAATGGCAAAAAACGGAACCCTTATAGATTCGTCATGTCTGTCCGTCTGTCCGAGTATGTCACAGCCACTGTTTTCCGAAACTATAAGAGCTATGCTGTTGAAACTTGATAAATAGATGTATTTTGTGAACCGCATTAAGATTTTCACACAAAAATAGAAAAAAAAAAATAGTTTAAAAAAACTAAAAAACACGCTTCCATGGAAAACCAAACTAAAAAGTACAAAATAATGGAAAACAAGCGTGGGGTGCTTTTAAGGTATTTTTTTATTGATATCAGGCACCCCACGCTTTTTTTCCATTATTTTGTACTTTTTAGTTTGGTTTTCCATGGAAGCGTGTTTTTTAGTTTTTTTAAACTATTATTTATTTTCTATTTTTTAGGGTATTTTGAATTTTGAGACGTATGTCAGCGTAGTTTGTGACAGTTTTTTTGCTGTCCTGGTAACCCTGGCAAGGATAATGGCACAAATTTATGAAATTATTGCATTGTCATCAGTCCTTGACAGGTGTGCAAAGTTTGAATGAAATCTGGTCGTTTAAAGTGGGTCAAAATCGCACTATAAGGAGTCGGTTACAAACAAACATACAAATATACAAACATACAAATATACAAACATACAAATATACAAACATACAAGTGAAGCTAATATAAAGCGTGTAAAAAAACAATAATATTTGGGGTTCCCCATACATAGAACTAAAACTCAATATTTTTTTTTTCATCAAACCCATTCGTGTGGGGTATCTATGGATAGGTCTTTAAAATGGTATTGAGGTTTCTAATATAATTTTTATCTTAAACTGAATAGTTTGCGCGAGAGACACTTCCAGAGTGGTAAAATGTGAGTCCCCCCCTCCCCCCGTAACTTCTAAAATAAGGGAATGATAAAACTATAAAAAATATATGGTGTATATTACCATGTAAACTTCCACCGAAAATTGGTTTGAACGAGATCTACTAAGTAGTTTTTTTTGAATACGTCATAAATCGTATACCACAATTTAGCTTTCATTCAGTCAACTCAAATATAAAAAAAAAAAAACATAAACCTTATGCATAAACCGTGAATACCTGCAGGTTTGTACGGAACCCTCGGTGCGCGAGTCCGACTCGCACTTGGCCGGTTTTTATGTATTTCATATTAATAATACAAATAAATAAATAAATAAATTACTTGGCTAATAATAGCCGGTTAACGTTAATAAGTTTGGAACGTTTAAACCTGAATGGGTCTCTCTAGTCATGTTTAGTGTATATTTAGGTGCCATCTTTTGTAGTTTGTGCGTAGCAACAGGAATCATTTGAATGTTTACAATTACCTAGCGGTTTCAGCAATTTCCAGATAATTTTCGGTGTCAGGTACTCGGTGTTATGTTAATCAAAATTAAATTAAGTCAACACTTTTTGAAATGATATCATCATAAAACAGTCCCCCAAAACCTCTTACCATCACCACTTCCTAGTGCTTTACCTGGGAAGAAGTGGCGCAACAAACTCCCCAACAGCACAGCTGTCTGTTAAATTAGAAGAACTTTATTCTATACAATAGTAGGTAAGTAATTAACGAAAAGAAACACAAACATTATATTCAATTATTTTCCATATGTTAAGTAGCTAGCACCCGCCAATATACTAACAAAACATTGAAAACTATCCTCAAGCAGAAAGAATAAATTAAAAACCGGTGCTATTTAGAGACCTCGTTTTATATTTCCTGTAATCTTAGCATAAACTTCTATCACATAGAATAATTTCAGATTTTCCTCCATTCAAACTTCGGAGATAAGGGGGCGGCACGGTATTTTGTTTACACTTTTCAACATACACATACAAAATACCTTGCCCCCGGCATGGTATTTTGTTTACTTTTTTCGTAAAAAGTCGAAAAATATGTAGCCTAAAAAAAGAAAAATGTTTGAGAGCAAATAGCGCTCGATCATGACATGTGATATCCTATTTGCCCTAGTTGCCCCACTTCCAAGTTTTAAGACCCCGTTCAATCCCTGTTTCAAAACAAAACATGTTTTTATTTAAGACAGACCGACAGACAGATTGAGTCGCACCATAAGGGTTCCTTTTTACCATCTTGGTACGGAACCCTGAAAACAAAAACGTTAACAGAACTTAAAACCTATATAAAAGCCTCCAGGCATACAGGACACGCCCGCTTACATATGTAGTACTGCTGCATTATGTTCATCATCGTGTGCGTTATGTTCATATATTGAAGTGAGAACTGTGCGGTACTGAGTTTCAAATATTATAGAAGAATGCCACACAATTGATGCAACATTTTCGCATTCCTACGGGGAATTAGCATCCACCAGCGTGAAGATCGGAAAATGCCGAAAAACCGCTTTAGATTAACAACAATATCTTGGTAAGAATTTATTACCACGAGATTTTGATTATTAATTATTTAATTACATAATCTTTGTTTTTTACATGATGTTTCTGGCAATGATTAATCTACATTCATATTGTAAAGAGGTTATGTTTTACGTTTATGAGTTGTGTAGTACTACTAAAATGGCCGGTATACTGAGTACCAAGAAATATAGGAGTACTCAGTGAATCTCTTACAATTTAATAATTAAAAATGAAAATGACAATATAATAATTACCGTCCACACGTTGGCACATCGTGCCTATATTATATATTTTTTTAAATATATGTTATGACAGAGGCAGAGCCTAACAAGCCGGTCAAATATGGATGACAGATAGTGGTGGTGTGACGCGAGTCACAAGTGTCAGGTACATCAGCATGACGACGTGTGACCGCTGAGAGTGTGCGTGTTTGGTAGCGTGTGTACTGCAACTGAGCCGCACTCCCTGTGTAGGGGCAGTGCACAGTGGAGCGCAAGCATTTGTGGTGGTGCTCACACACAACTGCAGACTTAATGACTTGTTTATTTATTAGATGTTGATATAACTAGGAGGTAATCCATACTTTATTATCTACACTAATATTATAAAGAGGAAAAATTTGTATTTTTGTTTGTAATGGATAAACTCAAAAACTACTGGACCGATTTTAAAAATTCTTTCACCATTAGTAAGCTACATTATCTGCGCGTAACATAGGTTATATAACCTCACGCTACATCCAAGAGGAGCGTGGAAATAATGAAAAATGTTGCAAAATAGGGGAAAATCGCACGGGTAGGCGATTTGCCTCGTCGGGAAGGGTCGGGGGAACACGAAATTTAACGCGGACGAAGTCGCGGGAAGAAGCTAGTACTTTAATATAATAGCAGTAGCTTATGCCTGCGGCGTCGGACGCGTGCACTTTGATAATATCCCACGGGAACGTACTGTCTGGATTAAAAGTATATGTGTTAATTCAGGTTCATATTTATCTGTGTGCCAAATTTCATCCATATCCGTTCTGCCGTATTAGCGCCGATACGGAGACACATCCAGACTAACAGATAAACAGACAAACATTCTAAAACTGTATTTTTGTCATCAGACTCGTCCCACACCTCGTATCGTAGTAAATACTGTAGTTTATCAACTATACCGCACCAAATAAACAAAATTTTAGTATCTGTTTGTATTAGTAAAAAATAAAAAACTATTTTTACTAAATGACGAAAGTTTACAAGGTACCACAATAACAGTTTTTTATTTTGTCTGTTTGTTTTGGGTAATGTCCGAAACGGCTGGACCGATTTTTTCGGCCTCTTTCTCTGGCAGATAGCAGGTGTTATAAGGAGTAACATAGGCTCAGCAAGTTCCCGTGGAATAAATGCCGATAACCACTGGACGGCGCTGCGGCCACAGTAAAATCATCCCATAATAAGGCGGGTTGCAGACCAAGAGCTAAGCTAAGTTAGTTTAGCTTAGCTCGCATAGCTGACGCAGTTTTCCATACATATCACATAGTTTTCGGTCTGCACACAAGTATGGAAAACTGCGTCAGCTATGCGAGCTAAGCTAAACTAACTTAGCTTAGCTCTTGGTCTGCAACCCGCCTAAGCGCCGATAACCACTGGACGGCTCTGTGGCCACAGTAAAATCATCCCATAATAAGCGCCGATAATCACTGGACGGCGCTGCGGCCACAGTAAAATCATCCCATAATGGGGTAAAATAGGGGATATTTTAAAATCTTATGTTATATGTTGTATGGATATTTTTGTGAATTTATTTTGTAATCGAATAAAACCTAGGATAAATAGTCAATTATATGGATTGGAAAAATAGTCAAAACGTAACATGATTTAGCGTTATTTGACGAGTTATCAAAAAATCTATATACCAGAAAACATTTTCCCTTTTACTATGGTCTGTGACTGTTGGTTTTTAAAAGCAGCTGTATGAAGCGTGCTCATTACCTTACTCACGTAATAGAGACACATAGTAAAAATAATAAACACAGATTTATGAATGTGTCGCGAAACGGGAAGGTTGCGAGCCTCATGTCGAGTCGGATATATTTGGGAATGAGGAAAACATCGCCTCTGAATGTCAATGTTATATCACTCGGTTCTGTACCCAAGTCCGTAGGTATGACCTTGATACGGAGAATTTAGACATTTTTACTTTATCTAAAAATTACGCAAGTAAGTAAATGAATGTATTGACATCGCGATTAAAAACATCCCTTATATTTACGTTACCAGGCGACCAAAACTCAAAGGAGATAATCTTTCCTGAAATATATTTGTATTGATGGTCCGAGTCCCGCGCCCAACAAACAAAATGTCCCGTTAAATAACATTTCAAAAGATAAGGAGGATGGAGGTGCGGGTAGAGGTGGGGGGAGTAGAGGGATATGTGTGTAGGGGGAAGGGAGGGGAGGACGCTTCAAGTTGGACGGCGAACGGCTTTGTTTAATATCATACAACTTTCAAATGACGAGCCGTCTCTGTTTAACGTTTATTACTTTTTAGTAAACACAAAGTAAAACAGTAAGAACACTAAGTTTAAAAAACGCTTATTTCTATTCAGATTGAAGACATGTGCCAACATTAACGGACGTAAGGCAGCCTCTTAAATTGACCCGAAAGTGCTTTAGAACGGGCGCGGGGACGCTGCCTGAATATTTCCTTTAAAGGTACATAATTGGGTAGTTCGCTCACTGAAGCCGATTGCTCTCTGCTGAGGGGATGTTAAGATTCACGGCATGTCTCTGTAGGAGCCCGGCAGATGGCGCCACACGAGGTTCTATTTACACAGAGGCTGCCAGGGTATGGATGGAACTGTAAGCTGTACACAAGTTATATTGTAATACTCTCGGGTTCGGGAGCACAGCTCTGTGTGCGATAACTGGGGGCCCAATAAGTTCATAGTGTTTTTTAAATTTAAATATACAATAATTAACACAACGAAATATTTAAGTGCACTTGGTGCTAAATTCAGGCTTCGAAGTTCTCGTTCGCAGCGCAGTCATCTGTAAACGTGCCCAGAGACTGGCAGCCACGTTGAATAGCAATGTTAATTCTTTGGCCAAAGGACAACCCAGCCCCCTGGTCACGTTAAGTGTTCACCAGTCGTCGATAAATATCCTTAAAAAGCAGACGCGCACACTCGGGTCCCATGACCCGAACGGTTTGTTTTTATTGTAAGAGTTTGACTTTTAAACTTAATATTATCTACTTCTAGTAATCTCATGCAGTCGGAGGCAGATGCCTAGATCTCTTAAAATAAAATTTCCTGGTTTCCATGCTTTTTAAATTTCACCTTCTATGTAGTCGGGTTTATCGGTAGATGTGGGTTTAATACTAGATACCCTACACTAAAAAAAATTGTATGATGTAAATAGCCACAAAAGTACGTCGTGTGGCACAGAGGAAAATTGGTAGTAGAATGAGTGATCTTGGATATTTGGTGAAGTTAAAGAGGTTGTGCGGGAGAAGATAGAGGCGTAGCTTAATGTTCTAGCCTATAAGGCACAAAATAGGATGAATCAGGCAGCGAATTTGACGGATAGTTTGGAAAGAGTTAAAAAGAAATACTCCGAAATTAAACTGAAAGTGAAAGAGATAGTAAAAATGAAAAATGATGAAATGGAAGAAAAATATGACAGAAAGATCTCTGATGACTTCAGGGCCAATAAGCTTTTCTCGAACTAGGTAAGATTGGCTTGTGGAGTGACAGAAACATCGAGTATGAATGTTATTAGAGCAGAAGATGGATGTTAACTAAGCAAAGAATGTAACATCTTGGAACGCTGGAAGGGATACTTTGAAAGTTTATTAAGTGGCCAGGATAGTATGCAGTTGGCAACTGGGCAGATGCCACTTTAGAAGACAGAAACTCAGATGTGGATAAAGAGAATAAAATAGATGAGAATGTAAGAGCGCTGAAAGGAATCAAAGTTGGGAAAGCTTCAGGGTACGACAGAGTGTCTGCTGAAATGCTGAAGAGCGGTGACGGGGTGGTAGCAAGCATGTTGTGCTAGATTCTTAATTTGTGTTGGAGATGCGGCCGTGTGTGTCTTTTGAGTATTGTCGGAAAACTGTATGCGAAGTTTCTAATAAATATAGCGATAGGAGAGACAGTTGAGAAAATATAGGATGTGCAGGCCGGATTTAAAGAGGGGATTGGCTGTATGGATCAGATGTTATACCTAAGGTATACCGGAAACATCTGGCAAAGCACAAGAAAGTCCTCTGTGCCTTCATTAACTTGGAGAAAACCCATGACAGTGTGTGGAGGGAAGAACTGTAATCAACACTATACATGTACGGTGTGGACTGGCGCTTAGTACGGGCACTGAAATCTTTATACAAGGATTCCAGTGCTAGTGTTAAGATAAACGGGGCATACACGAACTGGTTCTGCATCTCGAGGGGTGTTAGGCAGGGCTGTGTAGCGTCCCCGTGGCAGTTCAACCAGCACATGGATAGTTGTCTGAGAGATTTGAAAGCGACGCTGAGTATGGTTATACAATGAACAAGTTGCTTGTCAAATGCCTTCTCTATGCAAATGATCAAGTTCTACTTACATCGTCAGCAGAACAGTTGTAAAATATTGTGACTGTAATGGATGAAGCATTTAAGATGAAGGGGATGAATATAAATTCAAATAAGACGAAAGTTATGGTGTTTGAAAAAGAAGAGAATGTATCGGTGTGTGATGTGAAAATAAATGTTAAAAGTGAGGAGCAAGTAAATGAGTTCTTTTATTTACGTAGAACATACTCCCCGTTCACAAGGAATAGAAATAATTATAAAGATGTGGAAAGGAGAGTAAATGCGGAAAATAAAGTAAATGGTGCTCTACATGCAATTGTGATCAGCCAGTTGATGTCCGATAAGGCTCGACTGGCTGTTCACAACAGTGTGCTGGTGCCTACGCTTATGTATGGAAGTGAATGTTGGGTGTGGATAAAGAAACATGAAAGTAGAATACAGTAGAGACTCGATTAACCAGACTAGTTGTTGTCGTTAGGTATTCGAATTATCAAAAATCCGGATAGTTGAATGTATGAAGTAAAGAGGTTTTTGTGCACATTATTGCATAATAAATAAAAAATGGAGTAAAGGTAACTATTGAAAACAACAAAAACCAATGTTCAGTAAGAAATTATTGAGTCATGACATGATATTTTCTAATACTGCAAGATCCAACATGTCCGTGCATGCATGGTTTCCACTTGAAGGTATAAAGTTATTTGATCGCGGTTCAAATCAAATCATTTATTCGCATAGAATGCAGGTATTTTACAATAAAGATGTTACAGAAATACATGTAGTGAGCCGGGTACATTCTGCCTGAGTTTCGGCATGCAAAGTTTTTACAAATAATGAAGCAAATCATGAACATTATTTTGAAATAGTTAATTAGTGAATACATTATTATAACAAGTCCAGTTCATGCACAAAGGTGTATCAGATAATGTCAGTAAAATTGAATAATATTAATAAAATTAAATAGTGTCAATAAAAAAGAATGATTTAAAAAAAAATGCCAATAAAAATTAAACTGTTGAGATGTCACACATAGAGTCATTCAAAAAGTCACTTATCGAGTAATAACAATTTTGTATCAAGAAAGCCTTGAGTTTACTTTTAAATTGTTGCAGGGTATCACTTTTTTTGCTGTCCGGGAGTTTATTAAATACGATTGGACCCATGCAGAAAACACTTTTTTAAAGTAGTACTGTTTTATAGCTACGGACAGTTAAGAGGTTTTTATATTGACTTCTAACGGGACCTTTCTTGGTGTCTGAAACCTTGGCAAACAGGTTTTTATTCCTTTTTACAAAGACTGCCATCTCCAAAATATATAAAGACGGAAAAGTAAGAATTTTCAATGACTTGAACAGTGGTTCACAACTATCCCTAGGTTTCACACAACGTTTCTGGGCTTGGTAGGCCCGATAATCGTGAAGCCGTATAACTGAGGGCCGGATAATCAAGTCTCTACTGTAATGCAGTGGAAATGCGTTCGTTGCGAAGCATGTGTGGTGTGACTGTGAATGATAGGAATGATGTGGTAAGGCAACGGTACAGTTTAAAAGAAGATGTATTGAAGCAAAAAAAGGGTATGCTTAGATGGTTTAGTCACGTTGACAGGATGAATGAGGGCGGCTTGAAGGTATCCACAAGGCTAATGTGAGTGGACACGCTGGCAGGGGATGCCCTAGGAGAACATATTGTGACCTTATTGGCGATGTTCTTCAGAAAGGTCAGATGCGGATGCAGGATAATGGGTCGTAACAGGTGGCGTTCTGTAGTTTCTGCCTACCCCCGAGGGGAAAGGCGTGAGTTTATGTATGTATATACTGCTGTTTTTTGTTTATGTATGTATATACTGCTGCTTTTTGTTTTCGGCTCGTCCCCGTCGTGGAGATATATACTCTCACTTAATGTACTTGGTGCGTTTTCATTTCTTAGTTAAGTTACCGAAGTCCTGATACGATTTTTCTAGTGTTTCCAGCTTCTAAAATATTACTATAGAGGAATGAACTGAATAGAATAAAACTACAGCTGAAAACAAGTGATAGGATGAGTGTTTACCCGTAGGTACGCCCTAGTCAAAGTACGGTCACTGGCTCGTAGAGTACCAGTATTATCGAAAGAAGGAAATAGTTGAAACAAATCGAGGTTTAGCTTGATAAAGTTTCGTACAGTTATACCTAGACCTACCCGCTGCTTACACAAAACAGGTGGTGATACAATTCAATCTAACACCGCTTATCGAATAAATATATATTTTATTTTTATATCCAGATTATTGTAAAAATAATGGTTCGTGGAAATGCAGAAAATTCAATAAGTTATATGAATATTTTGTGACGTTCGTGTAAGATAATAGGTAGGGTAGGTAAACCAAACAAATCATCTTACCATGTATGAGTATTTAGATCAGTGAAGTTTCCGGGGCTTACGAGAGCGGTCAAGCGCGAGAGTGTCCGCTGTCGATTGCGTATCGTGCTGGGCCAGGCATGGCCACGCATGGCCGCGCATGGCCCAGCGCGCTCCACTGGAGGGGCCACACTGAGCATCTGTACCGGAATGATTAATGGGCAGTACTCGACGGGCACATGCAAAAAGCAAAACAATTATCTCAATAACCTCTTTTGTCTCTTTAGTGTAGTGTTTAAAACGAACCAAGATCCTTGAATTACTGGCTAGGTCTGTGTATCCAGCATCTCTTTAAAACAAGTTATGTAGTGTAGTGCCCATGTTGCCTACTCGCACCTACATTCAGAATTTAAAATACAAGGCTAAACCGACACACGGCCTGTACGCAGGCAGACTGGCACTAACAGGGAAAAATACTTTATCACTACAATTTTCTCCAATTGCCTCACCCAACAGGCTGTTAATGTCGCAGACTGTGGTAAAAATGTACGATAGATTACTCACAGGGTCAATGTTAACAATGCCTTACACTTTGGCTTTAGAAATTTAAAATTGTCGATAAGCATACCACGCTGCTAGGGCGCGCCGAGCATCGCCGGCGGCCGGTGTTAGGCGGCGGAAGACGCCGAGGACGCTCCTTATCGAGCCGCACACGCGCCCCCCTCCCTCACCCCCTACACGTAGCCCCTACCGCGCCTCCTCCACCGCGTCAACCCGCCCGCATTTCCCCGCGCGAATTTACAATGTAGCGAACCTCCCGCCCCCTTCCCGCGAACCTCCGTACACCCCCCGCACACAGAGATAACCATCCAAATAAATTTACACCGTGCACCTTCGTCACAAGGTTGTAAGTAGCGTGGTCCGCGGGACAGGCCGCGGTGTGCGTGAGATTTTCTCGCCTGGAAATTCTAATGCGCCGCGCGACTGCGATAAAAAATGAGCGGCTCGGGAAACGTGAATACATTACCGAGCGAGACGGAGCACCGCCTCCGTCGCGACGCCTACACTCTACACCCGCTGCTTATGTACTTTACACTGCTTTATATTTTGATTCCTCTGAAGGGAAGGCTCGCGCTATATACCGCTTTAAGCCTGCTCAATTATGTATCTAGTCGGGAGCCGCCCGAGCCGATCTGAAAACCCTC
Organism: Aporophyla nigra; assembly: GCA_947507805.1. Taxonomy (NCBI): domain Eukaryota; kingdom Metazoa; phylum Arthropoda; class Insecta; order Lepidoptera; family Noctuidae; genus Aporophyla; species Aporophyla nigra. The sequence continues at coordinate 25,539,357 of OX382301.1, forward strand.
TTTATAAAAGGGTTATCGTCAGACTTATAGTATTAGGAATTAGACGATAACAGCTTACAATAAAATACCGTGGGAATCTAACACCTAATTAGTTCCGGCAGGAGGGTCGGCGTTAGACAGCTTTAGCCACATAATTACCGTATAATAAAAACGTGCAATAGAAGCCGGGGACAAAGGGTTGTTCGTTTTTTGTGTCGGCACGCGCGTCCTTGTGTTTTTCTGAGGGTTTTTGCGTCTTCTAACGCCACCTGTGCGGAAGGGTTGCGCGCGCGCACCACGTCACACACACACGGATACGTTTTTTGTCACGTTATCTTAGTCTGTGACAAGCTTCGGCCGAGGACTTGATTTATGAGACCCTGACAATAAGACTCCTAGTTGAAACCAGTTTAGGGTTTAGTTGTTGACTGTTAGAGTGCGCCGGTTGAATTAAACATTTTGGACGGAATAAGGGTTCTTAAACTACAACTGGCTTTACGTACACGGAAAACAAATCTTATCCACCTTCCTTTATGTATTCTTGTAAGATTTTCCTAAAAGCTCCAGAGATTCGGATATTATGGATACCTTCGGTTTAGACGAAGTTTTGATGATCTAAAATGTTTTGGTTTTCTATAAACTGCCTGTGTACTTGTATGCAATCAAAGAATGAACTAGCGTTGTTTTATTACAGAGACGACGGGAGCCGACGTCATGGCTGGTGTACCCGGCGTCGCGGCTGCAGCGGCTGCTGCAGTCGGCGTCTTGCCCGCCGCAGACGCTGCACAGGCCCTCCGTCATTACAGGTACGCCATCACACTGTGGCGGCATGGCTGTAGCACTATGTGAACTACCACTGTAGCATAGCGTTACTGCTGCGCACAGTTCGAGAGTGAACATAGTTCTTGATACCGAGCCAGCTAATTCCCTCTCCATGCCTGACTCGTTGACAGCTTCTCATGACTCCAGCCTTAAAAGAAGCTTCAGCACTTGTACCAGACGAGTGTCCGTCCGTCCATGGTCAGTCGTACTGTGCACATGCTGCGCGGATTTGTATGAGCTACAGTGACCAGTTGTTTGAAAATAGAGATGTTGTGTGGATGTGTTAGTTGAACAAATTAGGTAACTGTGAGTGAAAATAGAGATGTTGTGTGGATGTGTTAGTTGAACAAATTAGGTAACTGTGAGTGAAAATCAATGTAAGTAGCTAGGTGCTAATATGTTATAACAACCGGTTAACTTGTTAAGGGGGGAAACCGGTTTAGACTAGACAGTGACTAAAACGACGATATCTCTAAAGTTATGTATGGAAGCCATTTAGAAATTACATCTTTGGAATCGTTATGAAATTAGCTAACAGATAATGTACGGATTTCGCTATATTTTATTTCAAATGCATTTTTCTCGAAACGACTTTTTTCAACTGGTGGGCATTCTAGCTCAAAAAGTTATTGAACAATCGTTTTGAAATTTGTTGTGTGTATTCTTTATTCAATTCCAATCCATATGAACCTAATTTTGGGATTATATTATTATTTAAAATATTTTTTTTATGCAAAAAAGGTGAAAATATGGTATAAAAACATGACAACATGCAATTTTCTTTTTTATATCACTATACGGTTCATATTCTTAGGAAATACGTTGTTAACAAACTTACATACAAAAATTGCGACTTAAGGAATGCCCACCAGCAAAATACTCGGATGGAAATCGTCCATGGACATCACGTTCTAACGCCAGTAATTCCGGCCGAAATTACTTGAAAAAATTTTGAAGTCTACTTTAAAACGTGAATAATATATCCTCCAACTTTAAACAATTTCTAATTATTCCTTCCCTGTTTAAAAAATCACGAAAATCACCAAAATTTCGGCGTCCTAAACTGGTTTCCCCCCTTAATAAGCTTTTGTATGTTTCTTTTACAATATTGTAAGTATTTACACCCACGTGTTTCTGTAAAATTGGTGAATGCCAATGACTAGGTATTTATTTTCACATTGTTGACCTGAAAGTTAAGTTTCCCGAGCCGTTGCTTATTCATTTTGTTGGAGCTCTATCCATTAAAACTTTCGACATCAGAGCTTTATGTTCCATAAACTGCGTGGTCCGTCAATAATATATAATTGTGAATTCACAATTAATTGCAACATGTATATTCAACAGTCGTTGACTGATTTAATTCTATTACATTAAACTCTACGATCACTAGGTATGTATACTTGTAGTGGATACATTGAATCAAAGACGTGAAGCAAGCCTGTATATAAACACAATAAATGTTAATATATCAATTAAATGAGCTAGTAACACTGGTCCCGGGCATGTGCCGTGGCTCTATATCGCTCACAAAAACCGCAGCGGGTCGTTATATCGTTGCCAAACTGAATATATTTCAATAAACTGTAGCGGTTACTAAACGGACTCTATTCATTATGTCTACTTAATAAATTGTTAGCATTTTGTAAAGCGATGTCGCAATAAACAGACTGTCATTTTGCGAAGTGTTGTCGTACTTACACACAGAACCTTACATGTGTGAAGGAACGTAAGCCTCCCCGACGTGCTGCTCGCAACCTAGTGCTGATCTAATACTTGTGGAGAGTTCACTGCCACAGAGAGATGGAGATAATACCACCTGCCTCAACCTCACAAACTCATGAGCGCAAGACATTACCGAACCAACTCTACTTGCTAGTTCGAGAGATGTAGAGACTAAATCCCTGTTAGTAACATTGCCTGCTTCTTCTTGTTTCTCCTAATGAGTGAATGTGATGGATATAATAAATATGTAAACGATACTATACAGTAGTACTTTTTTTAGAAACACCAAATCATAAGCTTTTGTTTCGTACACAGTTTAGCTTGCCATATTTTACTAAAATTTTAAAACAACCTACCTGAAGCCCTTCTGTATTGTGACTGTTGCTTCATTATGTATCAAAACTTATGCAAATTCAGCCAGTCACACGCACAGCGCGGCAGTCACACGCACAGCGCGGCAGTCACACGCACAGCGCGGTAGTCACACGCACAGCGCGGCAGTCACGCGCACAGCGCGGCAGTCACGCGCACAGCGCGGCAGTCACGCGCACAGCGCGGCAGTCACGCGCACAGCGCGGCAGTCACGCGCACAGCGCGGCAGTCACACGCACAGCGCGGCAGTCACACGCACAGCGCGGCAGTCACACGCACAGCGCGGCAGTCACACGCACAGCGCGGCAGTCACACGCACAGCGCGGCAGTCACACGCACAGCGCGGCAGTCACACGCACAGCGCGGCAGTCACACGCACAGCGCGGCAGTCACACGCACAGCGCGGCAGTCACACGCACAGCGCGGCAGTCACACGCACAGCGCGGCAGTCACACGCACAGCGCGGCAGTCACACGCACAGCGCGGCAGTCACACGCACAGCGCGGCAGTCACACGCACAGCGCGGCAGTCACACGCACAGCGCGGCAGTCACACGCACAGCGCGGCAGTCACACGCACAGCGCGGCAGTCACACGCACAGCGCGGCAGTCACTACTGTGGTTGTTACTAACTGGCCGCCTGGCTAACTTGGAACTGCGCCAAACTAGTCCACTTCATCGTTACTTTATACTGCACAGATAACGGTTCAACTTGAACCCTTAGCACACCTCGGTTCAATCTCAAGTGATCGGGAATCGAACTCGTTTACCTACCTGTCACCCACAAATATGTCCGTCGTGTAAAGCTGCAGTAAACTGATGTCATTACCCCAACACGTGGGGCATAAAATTAGGCGCTCGGAGAGCGTCACTCCTCACATCAACATAGAACGATTTTATTAGTTTTGAAGTCGATTTTAAATCTAGTTTAGCCATAAAGTCTAGCAAAGTAAAAGGTGTTTAAATGTTTAACTGAATGTAAATATATTGTGCAGGTGCGAGATTTCTCTTTCTTAGTGTCACCCCGCACTTGGGATTCGTTCTATAGGATAAAACGTTAATAATTCAGAATTAAAGTCACTGGAGCCCTATTGACTCAAATGTCACAATTAGCAGACAATGCGAATTGATACGATCGTCAACCTATTATATTACGAAAGTATTGTTAAACTAAATAAGCGGTCGGTACATCTGAATGCGACATTGTAAGATTTCAATTCAAAAGTCAACACAGGAAGGGTAATGCAAAGATAAGTGTCCCTTAATACTGAGTGTTGTGAAATGATGTCAGGTCTGTAGGGGTCTTAATATGGTGCGTTGTGAAGTCTGTAGGGGTCTTAACGTGAAAGGGTAGCAAGTGAAGAGGGATCGCAGCGTTTATTACAATGTGCACTTGTTAACAAATTGCCTTTTAAAACGTGAAGTTATGTTTCTCGGGAAGAGTTATTTATCTAATAACAGATTTTGTTTCCTTTTTTTCACAGTTCTAATAATTGCATGAAAGTAGAATTAATGCTGTGGAAATACGTTCGTTGCATAGCGTGTGTGTGTGTGTTCTGCTAACAACAATATGACGAACAAATCAATAAAACTAGACAAACTTCCCCGTACCTTATGACGGGTGCGCTTAAGTAACCGTAAAATTCGCATTATCTTACGTTTTATTTTACAATTTTCAGGTTAGTATCAGCTGTATGTTGGACAAAATATCGTTCGCGACCGTAACACGTATAGATTTCTAGAATTGTAATCCTTATAATCATCAAAACAGCCCTTCAAGTTCATTATATCCCATTCGATGGCTATACCATGAAAACATGTTGAGTCAAAAATAGTACAAAAGGCAGGTAGTCGGCTCACTCTGCGGTGATTTAGCTTTAAGGAAACGGGTTCGGTTCCGAATGATGTCCTGTCCATCGAGTGAGGTTTGAGGTCATTCCACAGTGAGCTCTCGACTGTATGTTCAGTGACAGTGAGCTTTACAAGTGTCGAGTGTCGAGTGCGCGTCACATCCGGCACAGACATGTGCGACTCGTGTCAATCACAATAATGTCATATTACGATGCAGACAAGCTCCTGCTATATGTCTGAAATGCTCATAGTCTATCAATAAAGGTTCTCTCATAGAATTTATGATGTTTTATATTTGTTGTATTTAGTGGACAACATAGATACGAGTTATGTTAAATAACTTCACAATAATTTACTTCACCCTATGCGAGTACTTATATCATATTCAGCCAGTAGGTACTATCCTACTTTAGGACAAAAACATTCCTTTCCCTTTGCCACTTACTTTTTTATTTCACCCCTGGGCTCCGTAACATATATCTATACTTATACGTCAGGGTTCAAAATTCCTGTCAGGGTCGCGAGATTGTTCGAAAGAGGCACCGTGACCCTGGCACATGGGCAACTGAAGGCACACGGGTGGGCTTTAGTCAGTAAAAGTCTGACACGCCCTCCCGCTCCGCCCAAGAGCGGGAGACGTCATTTGATGATATCCCATCCAAAAAAAAAGGGTTCGAAATTGGTTAAACAGTGCTTAATATTAACACATTAACGAAATGGTTGTGTCACCCCTGTAAATGGTATTAGCTCGTACTCGTACTTATTTCAAAGACCGAAAACATTCGCAGGCACAGGTGAGAGTGTCGCTTCACGTTATTAATGAGGGACCTATTATCATAAGTCAGTCACAATATTTAAATGTCCGTTTTGTTTAACTGTTACTTATTATATTAATATCGATCTACCTGATAATTTGAACATATGTACTTACTTACCTACTGGTTCACCAAAGTATTCTCGTTAGTCAATCATAAATGCTTGTTTAAAAGTTGTGTAGTAAAAATAAGTAAGTAATAATTCGCATAGATACATTTACACTGCTATGACACAAATAATGCTAGACACACCCAAGAACAGAAGCGATAGCATAAACAGTACTCGTCCTCATTGCCACTCCTGCCTCTACGGTTTGTATCAGGAGCGTGATAAGTGAGGACACCTTGACTAACGGACTGCTGCAGTCATCAGCGGGCACTGCCGGGCAGCCGCAGCCCGCTGGAGCTCCGCAAGCCGCACCCGTAGCCCGCCGTGTGCGACATCTGACGTGTAATTCTAATGTGAGACATAGATGTAGAGTAGAGGTACTGGATGCTCTTCCGTTATAATATGGTAGTTTTGTTGTGTGGTGGGACAGGACTCGGGATACTAAAACAGTGCTTCTATACTACTACTCGGGCAACTTCCGGCTAGGAAACAATGTTCATATAATGTAACTCAGGAAAGGTTCGTTCAAGATACCAATTTATTGTTAGTGTGTTACCTACTTGATTCTATCTTTTTCATTTTATGTTAGTTATTAAAAGGTAATACAAATCTGTTTAGCCGTTGAACAAAAAAGATAAGAAAGCATATCAAATTGTATTAAATTATATCAGCTGTGTTGTTGTACTAAGCTATACTTAGCTAAACGCAAAAAATATATCTTGATGAATTAGTAATGGTGACAAAATAATTATGATCATTATCGCCCACCTTTATTTCCGATGTTTCTAGATTAGATAGTATATCTAAATTTGTGCGAATAGAAAGGTTTCAAATCCAAATTATACTTAATACAATATAGTTTAATAGGTATTACATACAAAAGAAATCAACATCTCGATAACTAGGTACATTAGACATTAAAAAGCTTTTTACTTACAAAAACTAACAGTTGCGTCAGGTTTCCACAAAAACTGTTTATAACTGACAATTAGTTGTTTTTTTTTTATAAACTACTTCCAGAGTTTGTACTTGTACCGTAACATGGGCCTTTTGTGTCTGCCCAGTAGAAACGGAACTTTTTATTAGTAATGGACCTAACAATGGATTTGCAGCAATTCAACAAGCTGTTAGTATCAGACGTATGTCTGTACTCGCTGATTCTTCTGAGGAGGCTTACGTTCGAATGAATTCGAGTCAGACTCTTTAGATAATTCAGTCTTGTTATACAAAATAATGTGTTCTTACCTTTCATTGGTCGATAGGTGAAACGGTACTTGAAAAACTTTTAAAATAAGTTTAAGTGTTTTGTCGTTTCTATTGTATCACTATCCGTGTTTTTCGCATTTCGGGGTTAAAAATCTGCATGCGTTGTGTGCGGGTGCGGCACGGGGTGTGGGGTGCAGGGTACGGGTGGCAGGAGATATAGGGTCGACATGGTCCAGGTGCGCGGGCGGCAGATGTCAGCGAGATGACGTCACCGTGACCCACATCCCGCTGTTGTGACAAACGTACACCAAACAGCACAATATGGGGCTCAGAACCACCACGCAGCTTACAAAAAACATCGGACTGTGCCACTTTTTGTGTTTGCACATTGTTAGTGTTTACTCCAACCCTTGTTACTGAGTGACAGGAGCACGAGGCCTTCCGCACGGGCACACTCAGCACGAGCCAGGGTCAGGCATAAGGCGTAAGGCACAGTATAGTAATGTGGAGGATCAAATCGGCGGCGTCAGTGTGGGGTGTGAGGTGTAGCCGTGTGGCCGGTAATCTTTGTCCTTCGAATTACACTGGTTTTTAACCGACGAAAAAAAACGGAGGAGGTTATCAATTCGACGCGTATATTTTTTGTTTTTTTTTGTTTGTTTTTTTTTTATGTATGACCACGCTTAACTTTTTACATAGTAGTCCGATTGTGATAATTCTTTTGATATTGGAAAGGGTATACTCCGAGGATGGTTTCATATAAATTTGAAAAACAAAATCAAACCCTAAGGGTCAGAAAACAGGGGATGATTGATTGTTCACTCACTGATTGTAATGTTTAACCACGCATAACTTTATACAGAGTAGTCCGATTTTGAAAATTCTTTATTCATTGGATAGGGTATATCTTGCCAAATATTATAAGTATATTAAAGCCACAAAAATTATAAAATAAAAACTTTTTACCAAAAAATTTAACCGCCGAAAAAACTGAAAAGCAAAAAATAATAAACCTTAAAATTATGAGTCGGTGCTGGAAAATCAATGAACAAAGATCACTCAAAGCGCACGACTCATAATTTTAAGGTTTATTATTTTTTGCTTTTCAGTTTTTTCGGCGGTTAAATTTTTTGGTAAAAAGTTTTTTTTTAATTTAGAACTGGGTCGTTCTTTTTTTTTACCGACAGTGAAAGGAAGTATTTTTGTTTTATTGATTTTTGAACTATCCATAATTGTGGTTTCTGTGTGGGATTAAAAAAAATAATTGCATCTGTGTTTTCATTAGGACTAATTAAAATTTTCTCTCCGGCTAGTATTTTATTTAATGTTTTGTTTTAGAAAAAAATAATGTGACAGAGTGGCCTTTTTCTGTGGAGACCACATTTCAGCTTACCACTCTGTCACGGCATTCTACGGGAAAAAGACGTATTAAATATGCTGGTTAGTGAAAATAAAAATGACCTAATATTAATAGATAAGAAAAATACGGACGTTTATTTGAACCAAATTAAAAAAACCGTAAATATCAATACTCCAACGAGATGCCATAACAAGAAGAAGGACAGACCGTTGTCAAGATTTCAAAAATGTTTTTTTTTTTTTTACATAAAAACTTTTTAGTCGCTAAACTTATTAGGAGACCTTGTAATGTTCCCACTGTGTTGAGAAATCGCCACCTCAATGCAGTTGAACTTCAACAACAGCTTCATCAGACCAGAATAGGCTACATTAGTGACCGTACAGTGATAGGAATAAATGCTGAAGCAAGCCTGAAGCCCAAGCCGTTTAAAAAGTTTCAACGAAAGTGTTCGAATATAATGTCATAGAGTACTTGAAGCTGCACCACTGCAATGACCACAACTCAAAGAGCACTTGGGGCTGCACTACTGCAATAACCACAGCTCATAGAGTACTTGAAGCTGCACCACTGCAATGACCACAGCTCAAAGAGCACTTGGGGCTGCACCACTGCAATAACCACAGCTCATAGAATACTTGAAGCTGCACCACTGCAATGACCACAGCTCAAAGAGCACTTGGGGCTGCACCACTGCACTGACCATAGCTCATAGAGCACTTGGGGCTGCACCACTGCACTGACCATAGCTCATAGAGCACTTGGGGCTGCACCACTGCACTGACCATAGCTCATAGAGCACTTAGGGTTGCACCACTGCACTGACCACAGCTCATAGAGCACTTGGGGCTGCACCACTGCAATAACCACAGCTCATAGAGCACTTGAGGCTGCACCACTGCACTGACCATAGCTCATAGAGTACTTGGGGCTGCACCACTGCAATAACCACAGCTCATAGAGCACTTGGGGCTGCACCACTGCACTGACCACAGCTCATAGAGCACTTGGGGCTGCACCACTGCACTGACCGTGGCTCATAGAGCACTTGGGGCTGCACCACTGTACTGACCATAGCTCATAGAGCACTTGGGGCTGCACCACTGCAATAACCACAGCTCATAGAGCACTTGGGGCTGCACCACTGCAATAACCACAGCTCATAGAGCACTTGGGGCTGCACCACTGCACTGACCGTGGCTCATAGAGCACTTGGGGCTGCACCACTGTTTTGTATTAGTAACGTATACGGTACTTCACTGCTGCTTATGGATGTGATTATCCAATGGATGATATCCTTATAAAATGAATTTAAAGTTTTATTAAAAAAGAATTACAACAAAAGTAACCGAATAAACTGGTGTTAAAATTGCCTATTATAACAAAATATGGACATTAATAGTCTGAATTAAACGAATTTTATTTTTATTTTTTATAGTGAATACATAGCATACATACATACATACTGTCACGCCTTTTTCCCATGGGGGTAGGCAGAAACCACGGAACGCCACCTGCTACGATCTCATACAATTGGTCATACACACACGCCGGTTGCGAGTACTACGCACCTGACCTTTCTGAGGAACATCACCAATAAGGTCACTATATTATGTCCTCCTAGGGCGTCCCCTCCCGATGTTTCCACTCACATCTGCCTTGTAAATACCTTTTGTGAGCCGTCCTTCATTCGTCCGTTTTTCTTTATAATGAATGTTACAGCAAAAATGACGGATAATCACAGTTTCCAAACGCCACTGTGAATTTGTCAAGTAACTCAATGTAAATTGTGTTATTAGAGTTAGTTTAATAGTAACCTATCAACAACCTCTTTACTTAAACTAAATATAGTTTGTTACTTATAAATGTATTAAACTATCCTACACGCATTTAATTTAATGGGTGTTCAAAATATTTAAAATCAATTAATTGTTTATCCAATACTCAAGTGGGTGTAGTTAAATTATGGTAATCAGAGTAATTAACATTAGAGCTAATAATGTAATGAATTCACCATCGTTCTGAATGCACTGCACAGACCGCCACTTGTGAAGCAGTCGCAGGCACCTGTCCACCATGCTCTCCACGCTCTCCACGCGACACACGCTCCACAAGCTCCGAAAGTCTTTGTTGTCTGCCATCATCTGACCGACACGCAAGAGATAACCAGCAGGTCCTAACTTTTGACACTCTTTGAACAAGTCATCTATTCAGTAAACCTCAGTTATTTGTACGAAATTAAAAGAAAATTATTAGATTCCTTCCGCTAATAAACGTATAACCTTTAATTCTTTGATTTTACGACTGAAGACTCAACATGAATGATTAATAAATACCATTTCTTTGAATATTATCGTCTTCAAAATCTTATAAATGGATTCTGAAGTTATAAATAGTAATTACAATTTTAATTAACACTAGGTATAAATATTAAATACACATTGAATTACTGTACCTAATATTACACTTAATGATATATTTTAGTAGAAGTACATACCTTGAATATCTGATTCACGTAACATTAGAATGTAATCTTTATTTATGAAATGTGTACCATACATGGTCGGTTCCCTCATCAGGGCAGGCTCACAGCAGTGTTCAAGATTCCAACATTTGTATACGCTGCATGATCTATAAGAGTACTCCTACTATGCTGGTATAAAGGTTCCGATTATTTAAAATGGGTTTAAATGAACCGGAAACATATTCTTTCAGGAATGCCGTTAACGATATGTGGGTGAGAATAAAATAATGCTGGCAGGCAGTTTAATGGATACTATTCTAAAGTTCGTGGTAGTAAATGATATCTGCAAGTGGCATGTACGCAAGTGCCACAGACTCTGCCGCCCTGCCGCCCCCCGCGTGGCATGGTGTGACATGATAATTAGCGAGCGAGAGGTTCAAGTTCAGGCTTCGTCTGACCCGCGGCCACTGACCCCGCCGCCCGTGACGTAACAACAACCACTCATTGCCTACCTACGCCGACGTCTCCACCTAGACAAGTACTCCCGAGCGACGCCGCTCAGACTGCGCCGGCTGAGCACGCACTGCACGCGCTGGGTGGCACGCCAGTCGTGCCTTCTAATTTAAATCAGTGAACCTTGAGAAACCCAAACTTAAACATGACAAAAACTGGAGCCGCCGACGAAATGAATGGACGACTGAAGCAAGTTTTTGTTGAAGATGGACATTGTGAGCCGAGCGACATTCCAGAGCGAGGGACGCCGGCCGAGCGACGCCCGCGCCCGCTTTACATACGACGCCGAGGAAAATCCATAACGGCACGCGGAAAACCCTTTTAATATACGGCACGTAAATAAGAGTACAGGCGCGGGGGCGGCGGCCGCGGGCGGGGGGGCCGAGCCGCCATTGGCCGGTAGCCTCGCCCCGCCCCCGCGAAAAAAACCCTCGGAAAAAAGCGGCGCTCGCACGGCAGTGTCTCACGGACGCGCTCGGTGGGCGGACGCTCGCTTCGAAGAGACGGCGCGACCCAGGACCGGCGGCCGCGGCCGCGCCATGCCCGCGCTGGCCCTGCGCGACCAGCCGCTCGACTGCTCCATGCGCCTGCGCGAGCTGCCCGCCTGGCCGCCGCCGCACCCGCGGCCCGCCAGCGACCAGCAGCGACACGGTCAGTAGACCAGCCGCGACCGGCCCCCGCCAGTGCCCCAGTGTGTAGTGTGTCCGCGACCACCGGAGGGTAAACAAACAGTGCTCCCCAACGCTCCGCCAGCCATTGTGTCGCGGCTCCCATTCATAAAGTCAGGCTTCTAATTGTTGAGCCTTTGATCCGCGGTACCGACCCACGCGACCCACGTGCGCGGCGCTCGGGGTCACGTCGGGGGCACATTGTTGTGACCCGGGAGTCGTACTCGCTATACGAACTGGAACCGATACCAAACCTCAGTCAATTCATTGTAGCCAGTTCGCTTTGCGCCTAACGCGGGATAGGCGCATTCGTCATGCGCGTACGCAACTGTTATGTGCGATACTTGTCGTTTAATGGTTGGATAAGAAGTCATTAGTGTTTATGATTCGATCGATCGTTGTTGTATACATGCTCATGTTCGTTTCAATTCATTCGCTCTTGTCTATGGAACTGCCCACTACTGAATGAATCCTTATCTGAATGATATATTGTGATTAGTGATGTTCATAAATTCGAAATCGTTAATTCCGTTCGCACAGGAAGATCACAACGATGTCTATGGTAAGCTTTATGTTTAATACACTGACTGGGATCTACACATTTCACATAGTCACATCAATAAGTATATTATTTAGTCATTTCAATATTAATACAAAATGAAATGTATTTTCAAATGATCGGTTGCGCTATTAAAGTGCAGCTTAGGTTCTATTATAGCGCCAACATTTTGTTTTTTCATCTGGAGAGGAACGTGAACATTTAGGTACCTGATTTATTTGCACCTACTTAGATGGTGCAATTTAACAACTAAACGATTTAGACCTATCCGTCACTCACAATAAGGTTATACCTACCTAATTCTTAGTGTCGGTAGAAACTTAAAATCTTGTTAAAATATTAAATTTAGGATTTAAACATACCCACAAATGAATGGTAAACTAAAGAGATTATTGAGTATTTATTTGAATGGTGTGAGTATCTACATTTAAATGTAAAATTGCATTTATTATTTAAACTTATAACTTAAACTTATTAAGGCACCAATTTGATAGGTGCCTTAATAAGTTTTCTTGAAATACACTTCGTCCTTATTAAACTACATTTAGTTTTGTAGAAGTTACCACGCAAGCTTAATTCCATCTAACAATAAATCTAGAATGTTTATGATATTGATAACTCAAGTTGAAACTATACAACCATAATTAATTATTACAAAAGAAAATTAATCATATTGCCTATCTAATTAGGTTATTTAAATAATTTATATCGTGATTAGAAGGCAAGTATTATTCTTGCTTGCCATTTTAATTACTTCTTATGAAACAATTAAGTACTTTAAATAACTTATGGGTATTATATTCATTATCATTCCTTCGAAGTAGGATCCAATATATATATAGTAAACTAGCTTTTACTAGTTTTTCAACCTTCCTCTTGATTCGCCCTGTCTATTGGTAAAAACCGTGTTAAATCCTTTGAGATTGCATGTAAAGAAGATTATCTAGAAATTGAAATCCACGCCATCTATTAGGAATTAATTGAACTAACCAATGAACACACACATTCATTTATATAAAACATTTAATTTGTAAATATTGAGATCAGTAATTGAGATAAAAACTATCCTATCTTTTAAGTTGGATCAAACTGCACACGGTGTGCAAATTTTATTAAAATCGGTTAAGTAGTTTAGGAGTCCATCCCGGACAAACAACGTGACGCGTAATTTATATATTAAGAAGATTTAATCTGTTCAAAGAGAACCCAAACAAACAGGTTGACTAGTGTCGGGTATGAACAGCCGGCGCGCGGCGCTGAGGTGCACATCTCGTATAAATAACTGCGAGCAAGTAATACGACAATAATCCCTTATTGAAACTTATGTGGGGTCAGGTGGCGTATTGTGATTTAGCGGGGTCAGGGAAGGGTTGTCCCCCGGGAGCCTGCACTCCCTCCGCAAATAATATTAACTCTCTTTATGCGAGCCTTTTGTCACCGCGTCGTCCGCACCGCTCCGCTTCGCTCTCTCGCGACACGTCGAGAGTCCACCTGCAGCAACTGATTTGTTTATTATTAGATAATAATGAGTCAACACGTCGCGCCCTCGTACCACCGAGCTCGGCGGCGCGCCCTGCTCGATCACACTGATAAACAGCTTTATCGTAATAACATTATATGTATTAGCGAATCATTCGCTGATAGTGTTCACGATTACATCGACAAGACATGTTCGCGACACAATCTGGGTGTCACTCCGCGCGCACACATTTTCCCGACACCACCTCAGCAACGAACACAAACTAAATCTTCAGCGCTGCCAATCATCACTAATTTCTTCATCTTTCGCCAAACGCTAGACAATACACTAATGGCGTTTTTATCGCTCTCCCCACGAATTATATTAAAATTACGATCGAAACGGCATCAAATCACCGTAATGTAATCGATGTAAAATGCGCGCGGAGCCGCTCCGAGGTGTAATTCGGTTGTAATAATGTCATCTACGTAAGTGAATTAGCGGGTGATGGAGTCACGCGTTGTTTACGAGTGTAATAATACGTGTCGGCCGCGTCGCTCGTACGAACCGGAGTGAGCGGAGCGGAGCGGGGTGCGCGCGCGCATGGGAGCGCGCTGAACTTTGGCATGGCGCACGCAACTCGCGCACCTGTCGCCCAAATTGCCTGCCATCACAAACACTGTGTTTTCGACATAACGATAGCATTTGATTGGATTCTTTCCTTTCGTTTTCGCCTTTAACTCTAGCCCCTCAATAACTGATTACGACTTCGTTTTATTTTTCGATACAAATTGGGCTCAATAATATGGGGTCCAATATTCATTTTATTTATGTCAGGTTAATTTTGAATCAAACACAAACAAAACTGTTTTTTGCCATTAGTCTCTTAATCCAAGGGAAAATTGTAGCACAGGTCTACTTAGTAGGTACATACCTAATTACGAAAGTAGGTATGTATACTTTCTCAAACGCTCAGCAGCATTTTTAAGTACCTATAAATACGCTTAAGTAGGTACTACCTATTATATTCTTAACTAGGTACTACCTATTATATTCTTTCGAAAATCTACGAGTGAGCTTGTTGCGAATATTAGGGTTATTGCAACCATGTCCGCATGGGTAGAAATAGCTAAGTAGTAATTTGTCCGTTTTCGCGGTTGTTTCGCAACAGAACGTAGGTCATAAGTACAGCGGAGTGCGTGGTACCATGTCAGCTCTAGTTAGACAGTAGCGCGAACAGTAGTGGTGGTAGACATTTTTTCATAACTATCTCAATATAAAAAATAAGCTGATTTCATATCAATTCGAGAGCTTGCTGATTAGTGATTACAAAAAGATTTGAATTTAGGTATTTTATATGATAATTTGTTATAGGGTTAAAGTATGATCTATTTATAAATCAGAATAATTAACAAATCAATAAAATGAACTGCATGGTCAAGTTATCTATTTAAAACGGATATGTCTGCACCCAGCCCTTGTTTATACCTATCAGTAATAAGTCAGTATCAGTCTATCAGTATTGATAATGACCGGGCCGGTAAACAATTCCGACTCGGAAGTATTGCATTATCTCTCTACTGATTATTGTTTAGGTGAGCCCCGGTCAGTCCAGCTGCGACATCTTAACGAGTATTTCAACGTATTTCCTAGACGTAAACGTAAAGTGGAGCAGGTCTAATAGCCCCGTGACGACGCGTCATCAATAATCCTTTTAGCTCGGGTTTGCGCAGGTTGGAGCGGGACGGGAACGGCGTATTGTAGATAATATGTATAAGAACAGTACAAAAGGACGAAGTTCTAAAAGATATTTTCAAGTACTAGGTACTTCTCCTTTTTTCTAAATAATTTGGTTGGAGCCCGACCATGGAATTCTGCGGCTACCTCAGCATTCACCGAGCCACAATGTCACGGCACTGCAAATTATTTAATTTCTGTAAGTTTACAAACACTTTTACACGTCAATCATATTTTTTTAAACTAAATGAGGTCGGCGTTTCCTAACTGACTACTCTTAGAAGAAAGGTCGAAACAAACTCAGAGGTTCTCTTTTAAAGTCCAGACATAATCTTGGTCACAACATGTGAAGATAATAGACTGGTGACCGAAATGGTCTTTTGAGAAAAGATTGAGTGGAATTGTACAGTCAGTGCAAGCATATGTCACTAATTGTACAGTCAGTGCAAGCATATGTCACTAATCGTGCAGCTTAATTCAGAACTTAAGAAGCTCAACGATTCGACGAACAATACCAAAGAAAAGACATTTGCGTAGGCCGCACAAACTACTCAAACTGCCAGACCATAATCAAAAGTGAAACAATGACTTGCTTAATCCTCAGATTCACAATAATTAAATTAATATAATACTTCATACAATAAATATTCATGGCTTGTAAAAAAAAAGAATAAAATTACAAAATAATATAAAAATCAATATTCAGTGTACATTTATGGGAGCAACTCAATCTCAAGCCGTTTTATCCTCAATTTAGTCTTTGACGGTAAAGTAGGCTTTCTGACATAGTTTACGCTTTATAAAAGATTTGAATTTATTTAGGCTTAGTTCTTGAAGAGGCTAGGAAGTTTATTATAAAATCGAATACATTGGCATCTAACTAAACGAACAACCTATTTTCTTGAGCCTGGTTGTAGGAACAACAAATTTGTGTATGTTTCTAATATTTTAATTATGGATTTATTTTCTGTATCTTTTAAAGAGATTCGTATTTTTATGTGCATACAGCAGATTTTCATAAATATACTGAGAAGGCACAGTCATTATATTAATCTCTGAGGGAGTGTTTGGGACTTAATTGATAAAATGAACGAATTGCCCTTTTGTATAAAATCAAAATTGTCAGAATGTCGGCGGCATTTCCCCACAACAAAATACTGTACGACATCACGCTATGAAAATAATTAAAGTAAACTAAGCGGGCTCTCTCTAAATCAGTAAAATCACGAATTTTTCTAACGGCGTATGCTGCGGAGCTAAGCTTTTTGACAATATATCTATATGGGGCCCCAAATAGATATTCATTGAAGCTTGGCACCCAGAGTTATTCCTAAAAACTCTCCTAAACACTCTTCTGGTTGATCTAGACTATTTTAGACATTAAAATCAATAGGTATATTCTATAATGAAATATCTTACTTATTAAATAGGTACCCACTACACGCCACTTTTAAAGCAGTGCAACAATATTATAAGGCTAGTACTGACGCTACTCGCATCCACTGCAGTTATAAAGCAGTGCAACAATATTATAAGGCTAGTACTGACGCTACTCGCATCCACTGCAGTTATAAAGCAGTGCAACAATATTATAAGGCTAGTACTGACGCTACTCGCATCCACTGCAGTTATAAAGCAGTGCAACAATATTATAAGGCTAGTACTGACGCTACTCGCATCCACTGCAGTTATAAAGCAGTGCAACAATATTATAAGGCTAGTACTGACGCTACTCGCATCCACTGCAGTTATAAAGCAGTGCAACAATATTATAAGGCTAGTACTAACGCTACTCGCATCCACTGCAGTTATAAAGCAGTGCAACAATATTATAAGGCTAGTACTGACGCTACTCGCATCCACTGCAGTTATAAAGCAGTGCAACAATATTATAAGGCTAGTACTAACGCTACTCGCATCCACTGCAGTTATAACACTTTCCAATCAAGCGTGCCTGTATTCAGTTTTCAAAGATTTTGGCACAGTGAAGTTTTAATTTATACTGTTATTCAAAGAATACAGATTACCAATTCCCAAGTCTATGTAAAGGCTCGTGCAGACCAGCGCGATATCGCGGACGCGACAGGCAGCGCGACCCGCGTCGCGCTTGCGATTTCGCGCTGGTCTGCACGAGCCTTTAATCAGATGCAAATCTTTATTGTTTATGAATTTTCTTTAGTAAAAGATTAAAAGTTTTCGTATATCGTAGGCGACACCCGTGAGAACCACTCGTGACGGACTTTCACTGACGCACGGCGTTATAATTATCTATTTACTTTATCGTTATTGGTGCCGACTCTGATGTACAAAATTCTATAAACTAAACTAAAAACACACTACACACACACACACACACAACACACTATTCATATTTTCTCTTCTCGTTTTCACACACTATTGTCTACATTTCTTTTTAATTTCTCCTTTCGCAGGTCTGCTGGAAGAAATTTCTTAAGAAATAAGCAGTACCTTTGTACTCAATTCTTTTACTATGCCTTATCACTCTGTATTTTAGGGATCGTTCAACAATTACGTGATCATTTTTGGCCGTTTTTTTAACCCCCCCCCCCCCCCCTATGTGATCACAGCGTAATCTTTTGTTTTAACCCCCCCCCCCCTCGCCTTGATTACGTAATCTTCGTCCGTGCTTCATGTTTGCTGTTTTATTAGCACTGACACGTATGTCATGTTTCTATGGGTCTTAAATTACCTAAATTTGGGAAGAGAGTGTGTCATTTGTCAAAATGCAAAAGGTAAGAACTATAAAGTAAAATCAATAAAATAGATAGTTTCATTAGTCTTCATTGAAACGACGAAATGAAATCAACTCTCTCTCTCTATTTAAATATTTAGTTATATAAATGATGAAAAGAGAATGAGATAAAGAAATCATAAGACGAACTGAAAACGCCTGGAAGAGCTACTGGTCCATGAAAGAACTACTGAAGGGTGAGTTGCCTATGAGACTGAAACGCAGGCTCATGGACATGTGTATTCTTCCCGTCTTAACCTATGGTGCACAGACTTGGTCTTTGACTAACATTCAGAAGTCCAAACTCAAGGTCTGCCAAAGAGCAATGGAGCGCAGTATACTCGGCGTTAAATTAACGGATCGCGTCCGAAACACAATACTGCGCTCAAAAACAAAGATAGTTGACGTGGCTCAAAAGGCTGCCCAACTTAAATGGGACTGGGCAGGACATGTTTGCCGCATGCCGACCAAACTGTGGGCCCAAGTAGCACAGAACTGGTGTCCTGAGAGTGAGGCGGGGTCGCGGCAGACCACGTAGGAGATGGCGGGACGAGCTGGATAGGTTCCATCAAAACTGGGAGCAGGACGCGCGGCTTCGCGATAGTTGGAAGAAGTGGAGGGAGGCCTTTGCCCAGGAGTGGGACAGTGCAGGCTAGTAATAAATAAATAAATAAATGATGACGTAATCATGGATACTCTCCCCCCCCCCCAAATAATCCAGATGTATATACAAGCACCCGACCCCCCCCCCCCCCTTCGGTGATCACGTAATTGTTGAATGATCCCTTACTGTGTGTACATATAAATAATAAAATAAATATAAATCACTAAAATTTGGTTTATTCCTGTCAAACGACGATTTCCTATTCTGAAATAGACTAAAGTGACACAACTTAACTATATTTTAGTTTGACAGCACTAAGATTGCACTGAGTTATTTAGTTTAGTGAAAATGTCAATTTTGCTATTCTGAGTTTGCCGGTTTTCACCAAAAATTTTGACTATAATAATTAATTTTGACTAAATCTGACTATTTTTAATCGCGATTAAAAAGGTGTGGAATAAAACTAGTGGTCATGAACAAAAATTCACACCAAAACGCCTCGCCTTCACGTGCAAAAACAGTGGTGTATTTTTTATTTTGCTTATATCTCGAAAATGGCGTGTCCTATCGCAAAAATAATGAAATTGTCGACCCCTTTTATGAAACTCCGGAACATATAAATCTCAACACGTGGGTATTTTTTTTTTCATTTTTCAAACAAAAAGTGAAAAATTCCATATAAAACACGTCCAGGCTGCCCCCTTCCGCGCGCCTTCGTCTCTAAAAAAATCATTGCGTAGCGGATACAAGTACCACAATGCGAAACCAAAAGAAAAAAAAACAACGTTGATTGTCAAATTCGTTCTTAGTCGTGCCAAAATAATTTTTAAATTTAGAGATTTTGTCTTGCAGAATAGCGTTAAAATTCTCTTAGCCAAAAGTAAGGAATTTTAGAGATAGTTTAGTTAGTTTAGTTCGTTGTACAACAGAATCGGCACCATTAGCAACAATAAATTAAAATAAATATCTAAGTCAGTGTTAGAGCAGGTGGAAACTGGAAAATGACATAATTAGCTTTCACAGAAACACATATGAATAAATCAAACCTTAAAATTTCTTTCATCAACAAGACTATTGCAATGTGGTCCGTTGTTTTTTTTTTTCATTTAAGCTTAGAAGTAAGGTAAAACAAATATAAAAAATAAACCAAGACAACAATAAAAAAGTTAGTTACCCCAACGGTTATTGTTTCCGCTTTCCCTAGAAACATTGTGTGGACATGTGCCCGCCATCACCACTGCGTCCTCGAAATATCCCAAAACGATAGCCCAGTGTACAATAAGTATTTATTATTCCGTAGGTTTCGTACTACTTCTGTTCATTAAATTATCATGATTGGAATAAATTCAAGCTTTTTTTGTAAATTAAAAAACAACCGACTTCCAAAAAAGCACTACATCCTGGAAATAATTTTAATTTCGGAAGTCAGTGTCTCTGGATCTTTATTTTAGTTTTTTACCACCGACTTCCAAAATTAAAGG
Organism: Aporophyla nigra; assembly: GCA_947507805.1. Taxonomy (NCBI): domain Eukaryota; kingdom Metazoa; phylum Arthropoda; class Insecta; order Lepidoptera; family Noctuidae; genus Aporophyla; species Aporophyla nigra. The sequence goes on from OX382301.1 coordinate 25,559,826, forward strand.
GTATTTTTCACTTTGTAGTGCTTGTTAACCGACGAAAAAAAACGGAGGAGGTTATCAATTCGACGCGTATATTTTTTTTTTGTTTTTTTTTTTTTTTATGTATGACCACGCATAACTTTTTACATAGTAGTCCGATTGTGATAATTCTTTTTTTATTGGAAAGGGTATACTCCGAGGGTGGTCCCATATAAATTTGGATAACAAAATCAAACCCTAAGGGTCAGAAAACAGGGGATGATTGATTGTTCACTCACTGATTGTAATGTTTAACCACGCATAACTTTATACAGAGTACTTAGTCCGATTTTAATAATTCTTTATGCATTGGATAGGGTATACCTTGTCAAGTATTATAAGTACATTAAAGCCACAAAAAATTATAAAATAAAAACTTTTTACCAAAAAATTTTACCGCCGAAAAAACTGAAAAGCAAAAAATAATTAACCTTAAAATCATGAGTCGGCGCTGGAAAATCAATGAACAAAGATCACTCAAAGCGCCGACTCATAATTTTAAGGTTTATTATTTTTTGCTTTTCAGTTTTTTCGGCGGTTAAATTTTTTGGTAAAAAGTTTTTATTTGGAAGTCGGTACTTTTTTTTGCAAATGTAGTATTATTTTTCACTTGTTAGTTTTTATATCTACCCCGCACTTTTCGTATACCACTACTAGCCAGGTCAATAACACTGATAGGAAGTATTACAATATAATCACGATAAACAAACTGGATTTACATTAAATAGGTACTTATCAAAGCTAACAAAATAATTAATAGTATAATTAATAATAATTAGTAGTAAGTATGAAATTTATATGGCTATTACCTATCCGTTAAAAGATTTATTTTTAATCGGTTCACAGTTGGCGGAGAAATCAGTTGACATGCATAAAAAAACATACAGTGGAACATAGAACCTCTTCCCTTATGAAGTCGGTTAAAAATGAAGTAATATGATATCTAAACTCGTGTTGCACTCGGTACTATATCTAAACTCGTGTTGCACTCGGTACTATATCTAAACTCGTGTTGCACTCGGTACTATATCTGATTCCGTATTGTTGCGGTGCTTAGGTGCTGATGTAATTATGACGTTTTGTTAATTGTCCAGTTCTCCTTAGAATAAACAAGTTCAATTTGTAGAGATTAAATAGTATTAATAAGTATTCCACGTGGTATCAAGGTGTGATAGCGGCAGGGTTCAGTGGGCTCCGCGTCGTGCCCCGCGCACGTCCTAGATCCGGTAATGTTGTGTAGGTATTATTAGCTGCTGCAGCCTTACGGATATGGACTTCCATATTACGGACATCCATATTTACTATGCTTTTGTGCCTACACATGATTATTCCGTCATGCTGTATTTTTGTCTCTCCTATAGAAATCGAATACTATGTTTATTTCATCTTTAATCGGAAGAATTCTGTCAGATGCTATAATATTTGTAATAACAACACTCATTCTTCAATATAATCAATTTTCTCATAATGATTAAGATAATTAGCATAAGGACCACATAAAAACCGGCCAAGTGCGAGTCGGACTCGCGCACCGAGGGTTCCGTACAAACCTGCAGGTATTCACGGTTTATGCATAAGGTTTATGTTTATGAAATCAAATAAATAAATATTTGAGTTGACTGAATGAAAGGTAAATTGTGGTTTACGATTTATGACGTATAAAAAAAAACTACTTACTAGATCTCGTTCAAACCAATATTCGGTGAAAGTTTACATGGTAATGTACATCATATATTTTTTTTAGTTTTATCATTCCCTTATTTTAGAAGTTACGGGGGGGGGGGGGGACGGGGACACATTTTACCACTTTGGAAGTTTCTCTCGCGCAAACTATTCAGTTTAGAAAAAAATGACGTGAGAATCCTCAATATCATTTTTGAAGACGTATCCATAGATACCCCACACGTATGGGTTTGATGAAAATATTTTTTTTTGAGTTTCAGTTCTATGTATGGGGAACCCCAAATAATATTGTTTTTTTTTTCTATTTTTGTGTGAAAATCGAAATGCGGTTCACAGAATACATCTACTTACCAAGTTTCAACAGCATAGCTCTTATAAAGGGTTTTTCAACAAGAACTTTGTTTTTCAATTGGGGCAATACCAACAGCATCACAGTTTTGAAATTTAATTTTTTGATGTATTCGTAGTACATGCTTTGGCAATTGTTACAATGAATTCAATGTCGCTCGAAAGTCGCATTAAAATAATTAAAATCCACTATGAAAATGGTGGTTCTGTTAAAGTTATATTTCGTAAAATTCGTGATATTTTCGGACAACATAATCGTCCTTCTGAGACCGCTATTAAGAATTTGGTCGCTAAATTTGAGTCGACAGGCTCGGTACAAAATGTGCCACATGTCACACAGCCAATTAAACGATCAATTTATTGCAAAGCAAATTTCCCGATCTCATAATTTCACGAAATTCAGCGGTTAAGTGTCCAGCCAGATCGTGTGATTTAACACCACTGGATTATTTTTTGTGGGGCTATGTTAAGGATAGAGTCTATACGGAGCCAATCGAATCGATTGCAACCTTAAAACTCAAAATCCGTGATGTGATTAACGAAATAAACCCGCCATTTTGCCAAAAAGCGATTAAAAACTTTGATGAAAGAATCGACAACTGTCAGCGTGCTTGTGGTGGATATTTGTCAGATATCATTTTGCATTCATAATTGCCAATCTTTTTCCCTTCGAAATGCAATAAAAATTTGAATTATCTTCATCTAAATTCTTTGTTTTATTTTGTTTTAAAAAACAAAGTTCTTGTTGAAAAACCCTTTAGTTTCGGAAAAAAGTGGCTGTGACATACTCGGACAGACAGACAGACATGACGAATCTATAAGGAATCCGTTTTTTGCCATGTGGCAACGGAACCCTAAAAAGCAATCTTTAATGTCGTCTTATTAAACGAAAAAAAATCTTGATTGTACAACAGCCTAAGATTAAGTAAAATAGAAATACGTCATTAAAACGTATATAAGGCAGAGAAAGAAGAAAGAGATGATGACCTTACATTATTATCATAGAAGGAAATACACACAGTGAGAATAGTACTCAAAGAACATGTGTTTAGAGAGTTAAAACCTGAAACGCACAGAAAGGTAAATCAATCATTATTGGATGAAGTAAAACAAATGCACTATCCGGTGCTTTGTGCTTCAGTGGCACGTTGCACGTTCGGGAAATGTAGATAATTGGGTAAATAAATAGATAAGTTGAGAATATTGGAAGCAGTTACAAGTTAGTGTAATGATTACCCATAGCGGATGACATCGTTGAAGTTACATGTATATGTTCTCACTGTGAACCTCTGACATATTATAGTGAACACCGCTGTGGCTGTAACATGGTCAAGCGCTAGATATTCTACGGACAAGCTGAACATACAGCACTGCACCTTGAATTATAATTGATGTATGTTGATTAACACAATTATAATCTTAAAACAAACAACTTTTCGAACTTGCGGGGAGAGCAGGCAGGGAGGGGAAGGGGGGGGGGTGCACCAGTTAACAACCAGCTCATAATTAGAATGACGCGACCAACTTATTATAATAATATATTCTTTAAAATAATCATGCAATTATTTTAAAAACACGAAATACATTTATCTTTATTATAAATCTGAGTGTAACATGCGATGATTATGTAAACACACTCTGTTTTCTCGCTGTAGTATTTAATATTTAATACTGTAGTGTTTCCAGCCAATTATTATACTTTTATCTATGCATAATATTTATACAAATTATAATAATTGTACAATACATTGCCGCGCGATTATTTACATAAGATGGCGCGGTCAGCCCTGCCTGGTGTCCACTAGGCTTGCTCTTACTCAGTGGCCAGGCACACTGCTCCTAACTCTAGTGTGAACCACTACGTGCACTTATATGTGTCATCAACCACGAGGATACTAGATCCCACGACACAGGGTATCCTAGTGTGGGGTCTAGGGTTACTCCATTGCATACAAATTGCTCTCACGTCACGATCCAATCTTTGTGCTTTAATTTCATTTTGTGCTTATCGTGTCTGTTAACTTGTTCTTCTTAATAAAATTTACTTTACTTAGTGTTAATTGTGGTCTGCGATATTCATAATAAAATGTTGGCGCCGCAACAGCACCTAACGTTCGCGTTAATTAATATTGGCACGCCGACTTTCGACCAAGTTATTGCTAACAATTAAAACACCCGCTTGTCAACTAGCCCAGTAATCGCAGTTGAATGACTTACTTTGTACTGCTTGCTTATAATAAGTGCGGTTTTATGTCTGTACGATAGTTTGCCGGCGGAACGTACCGGTACAGACCCACCACACTTGAAATGATTAAAATCAACTTCTCGTTGATGTCTTTCATTCAGGCACTCGGACTTAAGTCATTTCAAAAATAACATTTAATTTAATTTAATGCATGTTTGGTCAGAAGGTCATTCTAGGAGTTATCGGACTTTTATAGTAGTTCCGTTATTTGATAATTGAAACCATTATAAATGATACTAATATGTATGCCTCGTAGGCTACGGCAACGTGCGGAGTAATGTTCACTGTTCGTAGCGAGCTCAGTTCTGATCGCAGTCCCGGTTAGTGCACAATGTTAAGATGGGCTGAAGCACCTACTTATCTGTTCGTTCAGTCTGCGCGGTGGAGCGGCGCTGACGCACGACGCACGACGCACGACGCACGCACAACCCACTGAACGCATCCAGTCAGCGACGACGCCTAATTGTTGTTTTATGATGTTATAAAGTGAGCACAAGTGCGGCGGCGCTGTCATAACTCAGTTTAAAGTTAAAAGCGCACGCCTCTTGGGCACACTTCCGAACATCGTAACTTTGTGTCGTCCCACTGCAAGCAAGAGCAGAAATACCACTCCACCACGTGATACTATTACGTGAACACATATTACATGATAGCCGAATAAAAGGTGACTTGCTATGTGATTGGGTTGTTTTCCGTTCTATGTCTAGACATAAACTTTCTCTTAGATCAGTGCAAAATAAGAAATGGATTCTAAGTTCTTTGACAGGTATTCTAAGAACTTTCCAAAAAAGAGAAAAAATGTATTTACGCTAGGAAACAAAGAATTCTATTTAATAAAAGTCGTCTTTCTAAATCTACGACGAGTCGAGATGTTGCTCTTACATTTTAAATGATTGTGAATCCGAGTATACGGAAATGATCGTAGGTCCGCCGTAGACACCACTAACATAACATTGCAGCACACTTTGATTATATGCCTGAATCAAAGATAGAAGTAGATCTGATCTGAATCTCTGAATCGCGGTTGTTGAGTGGCGTCGGCGTCGGGAGATTAACTTGACTTCGTGGAGCTACCGATAGAATTAGTAAGTTGTACGAGTTATGTTCAGTTTCCGTTTAAACAAAGCGCACTTTACATATTCATCAGCGGCGGCGCGGCGCCTTAGAAAGTTGCCCACATTCGGATTACGGCATGTTAATCATCTCGTTATTGTGTTGTCTCACTTCTCATACTGTGAGTGGAGGTATCATCACATAGTAATTAACGAGATAACAGGGACGCGCTACTAGTAAGTCCACCCTGAAGATATGTATAAATGTAACCTGTAGCGCTTGTTTCCATGTACCTAAAGTCTGTTTCATTGCTCGCGAAGGCACGGTGACTATTGTGTGGTAGTGCATACACATACTACTTACACACACCTAGAAAATTTAGATAGTCTGACATTGTACCCTGTGTGTACAGCTGGACAGCTGTAGTATCGTGCAGTGTCGTGTTATCAGTGACGTGTGTGAACTTGTGAGGCGGATCGATGCCGAAGTGGGCCAACGATGTGGGCCAAATGTTGTTCTTAACACGAAGGTCTCATCTGTGGGGCGCTGGCGGGGGCGGGGGCGAGCCAGGGGCGGCGAGGGAGGGGGGCGCAATTAACCGGCCGCGGTCATCGACCCGCGCGTTATCCTCCGATACATGCGACTTATTGTGACGACATCGATCCGTGACGTCACGCACCATTCATGAGCCTCTGATTGTGGACACTCATCTGTTTCACTGTCACTCATCACTTGCCACTTGCTCTGCATCTGTCTCTCCTATACTGTTGATATGTTGAGCCGCTGTGTCCGCTGTGCTAGTTCTCCAAGGACCGTCTGTGCCGTACTTACAATCGCATAACATCTTCTAATCTTCTGCAAATATCTTAAAACATTTGAGTAGAAGTAAAAACATCTCCTCGTAGTCTTATATATGCTTGATCCATAGCTTTGTGAAGCGCTGATAACAAGGACATGTACATGTAGGCTATCTGTGAAGCGTGTGCACTGAACACAGCATCGCGCTTGTAGTTCCCTAAGAGGTAGGTAGGCTTACATTTATTTCGCCATGTATTAGAGAGTTTCGTTTACATCACAATAGCTGATCTTAGGTTTTCCACAAGTTACTCTTTCAAAGCTTATAACCCGTTTCTGAATTCACAATTTGAAGTTGAAAAGTTGTCAAGTACGAGTAAGTACATGTACATTGGCATGGCATAAGGTGATCGCTTCTTACTAGAGATGCGCCGAATGTAGGTTCAACCGAATACGAATGTTCGGCCGAATACTCGGTCCAAAATGTACCGAATCGAATATTCGGCCGAATCATTCGGTTCACGTCTGCGATAATTTTACGATAGGATTATTAAAAGACATAATAGTAATCCTGAGAATCAGATTTTAATTTCCTAACATTGTCATTCGTCAAAAAACTTAATTTGATTAAAACTTCAATTACCTACTAATGTTGATTCTATAAGTTTTCTCAATTTTTTTTTTTCATTTGTGAACCATTGTTGATTTCATAGAAATTTAATTTAGTTTAATTTATCATTTGTAAAAAAAAGCAGAAGTTTTTTATTACAATTTTATTTAAATTGATTGTTAAAGTTAATATTTTTTATTTTGTCAATAAATAATTGGTAGAAAAAGTAGTGTCTCTTTCATTTACAAAAAACTATTATAGTATTTAGTAATTAGTTACCCTTACTGTTTAATAAAATGTTCTTTTTTATTATATTAACAATAATTTTAATATTCGGTAATTATTCGGCAAATCAACCGAATATTCGGCCGAATACGAACATGAAAAAATATGCCGAATGTACCGAATACGAATATTCGGCCGAACATTTGGCGCATCTCTCTTACCCTTCGAAGCCCGTTAAATTCTCCCTTCAGGCGTACGTAGTTCAAATCTAGACCAACGTAACTGTTAGGCAGTTCAGTTCTGTTCAACATCAAAGGATGTGAATGCGAAGCCGTCATTTTCGACATGAACCAACAATCAAGATGATGACCGTCATGACGAAACAAACCGCAACAAGATGTTTTGTATATTGTGTTTGTTTGAACCCCAGGGACGTCGATACGTTGATAAAGTCACAGCTCTCGTGATATGTACTTACAGTTAACATTTATGAGTTGTCGCCCCGGCGCGGCGCGGCGCCGACGGCGCGGGCGGCGCGGCGGCGCCCGAATCAGTCGCTCATTCGCGTGATCATTGTGAACGCATACTGCTGCGCTCCAAACTGCTGTTTTTTAGAAACAACACGATGCGCATACGCAGCATGTATATCGTGCGCAGCAAGCCTAATGTATGCACTATGTGTGGTACTATTACTGTACAAGATCGTCAGCGAGCCTTCTCACAAGTGACGAACACCGGTGTGCTACTACTATCTAGTCGGTTATGGGTATCGTTTGATTCACATTGTCAGTAAGCCTTCAGTACTTATTGATTGCCGTATCTACGTGGTTCGCAGGTGTGAGTGCGCCGGCGCAGCCTTGTGTTCAGTTCGGCCGCCCTTACCGCCGCTGCACAGTTTTTCTGTCGCTATTGCGCTCCGTGATTGATGCTAAGTGAAACCCGCGGCTGTCCATTAACTAATTTTTGCATTTTAATAACGCTTGCATTAGCGACTTTAATCGCTGCTTCTCATTAACGCCATTTACATAAGTAATCACTCGCTGGCGTCGTCGCGTCGGTTCTGAGAAGAGTTTTGACAACTAATCACTTATTAATTGTAAGCTCATTATACAATGTTCGTCTGTTGTTTAGTTATCTACTGAACCATGTTGTTATCGGTTTGCTTCCCGGAGGGAGGCTGTGCGGAGGCGATGAATAGTGTGTAGTGCTGTGCCCGAGTGGGCTGAGGGCTGCGTTGTGAGACAGAATGCGAGACCCGCACTAATGTGTGTATACGATCTAGACAAGTGAACCTTTCTGGTGAATAACCTTCACGGGTCGAAGGTATAATCAGCACATTAGAGAGCACCAATTCTAGCGCCCAGGCATTTTGCTCAACATTGGAACTGAAGCTACGACGGCAACCGTCGGTGCGCGACATGACTGCAGTGTGCAGAGTGCGCTGTGTCGACACGGACACATGTAGTGTGGACTCGATATCGACGCATGGCGTTTCAAGTTTCTGCTCTGAGCTCTTTCCCGCCCTCCTCGAACGACGGCTGTATTTGAAGCGATTTAGATATTTTTAATATTTAGCGTTATAACTTGAGTTCAACCCCAACACTTGGGTTAAGTTATTTCTTTGATACCGTCTGCCGGTCGCGGGTCGGCGGTATATTAATAGCTTGTTAGATTACAATAATATTGAAAGTGCGATGGGGTTCGCGGGGTCGGCCGCCCTCGCTACTTTCAAATTGGATTTAAACATTGTGAATTACCTTTCTTTGATTCGCGGGTTAGCCAAATGGGGACGATTTATGGAGTAGCGCAGCAGAGGCAGTCCCCGGGGACAAGTCGCGGGACGCGGCGCGGCGCGGGGCAGTAATTCACGCGCGCGATTTACTGCGCGTCCCGTGAGCGATGGCGGACGCACTGACCCCACTTTAAATGGGAACCGACCCACGGCCCGGGCCGGTGGCGTCCGGTCCGCACCTCGTTTATACTCTCCAGTTAATGTGATCGTATCTTTAAACCTCTCGGAGAGGGAAATAATAGGTTGGGGAAAAAGTTTCTTCGCATTTTTTAAGAAAATTCAAAACATTTTTTAATAAAGTTTATTTACATTTAACTAAAGTATGTAGGTACCATTTTGTTCGATAACTTTTTGCAATCTTGTAGGTAGGGACATGATCCCATTGCTATAGAAATTTTGGGACTTCTGGTCAAAATACCGCGACAAGTGGTTTTGGCAGTTCTCTCGTGATGTTAACCTGACACTGCCTAAAGAATTCTGAAGAGACCGAAACAGGTGGAAATCTGAAGGTGCAAGGTCAGGACTATACGGCGGATGCATTTACACCTCCCAGCCAAACTCTCTTTTGTTTGGTGGCTAAAGATGTGTGAGGTCTAGCGTTATCATGATGAAAAACCACACCCCTTCTGTTGATTAATTCCGGCCGCTTTCTCTCAACTTCTTGCTTTAATCTCATCAGTTGTTCGCAGTAGAGTTCAGAATCGATGGTTCTGCCTGGTGGTAACAGCTCATAATGAATAATGCCCTTCCAATCCCAACACACACACAGCATCACCTTGTTGCGAGTTAACCCGGGTTTCGCCACAGTCTGTGAAGCCTGACCGGCCTTTGACCACGACGTTTTTCGCACGTTCTTGTCATACGTCATCCACTTTTCATCACCAGTTATCAGCTTCTTCAAAAATGGTTCGGTTTCATTACGTCGTAATAAAGAATCACAAATGAGTACACGGTTCATTAGGTTTCTTTCAGTGAGCTAGTGAGGTACCTAAATGTCGAGCTTTTTTGTGTACCCAGTTTTTTTCAAATGCGCCAAAACTGTTTTGTGGTCAATTTCCAGTTCTTCAGCTACGTCGTAACTACTGGTATGCTGATCTTGCTCCACTTTTTCAAAAATGGCATCCATTTTATCCGTAATAGGGCGACCAGAGCGACGTGCATCTTTGACATCAAAATTTCCGGATTGAAAACGCTTAAAACAAATTTGTGCTACTCTCACAGACACTACACTAGGTCCATAAACATCGCAATTTTTTTTCGCGGCTTGCGTTGCATTTTCACCTTTTTTGTAGTAAAATTTTAAAATGTATCGAATTTCTTCATTAGATTCACTCATCTTGACGGTACGAAAAACAAATGAAAATCACACATTTTCCTAATTTGAATTTGGAATTATGTTCTTTAAAATTTAAACTTTCAATGATACCAAAACCAGCCAGATACAAATAGTATAGCCAAAGAGATTTTATTACAAGTTCATACATACTATAATGCGAAAAGACTTTTTCCCCAACCTAATATTTGTTTGAACAGAAACGGCCGTGAGCCCCCAAAGTGTGAGCGGTGAGCGGTACCTACTCCACATCGATCGACGTAATGAGCTCGGTACTTTTCAATCGCCAGACAATTTGAAGTCTGCAGTACAGAAGGTGGTTGAATGGGTGGTTCGTTTGTTGATCGGTGATTATAGTTAGTAGTGGTCCTGTGCTGTGTCCGCAGCCCGCATGCGGGCGCGTCTGCGGCCCTGCGACGCGTCCGCGCGAGTGACTCCCCTCGTCATCACGCGCACCACGTCGCGAAACATTCTGTTCGGCTAATATATTATATTTTATATAAATAAGGCACGCAGCCTGTAGGGAGTCATGTCAGTCGTGTCAAATCAAATCAAAAGTCATTTATTCAAATTGGGCTGAGGATCAGCACTTTTAGAACGTCAAAATTACATAAGACAGTATCCCCAAAACGTCCGGTCAATTGATTTAAAATCATGTGATGATTAAATTGTTATTCTTAACCATATTTATTAGACGTCGGAATAGAAAAGTCCCTTTCATTCAAAAAATGTAAAACACTGTAATACACTTTATTAACGTAAAAAAATTCTCAGCTTATTTTTGAAAAGTGACAAGGGCAGTTCTCTCCAACTTTTAGGCAATTCATTAAATATCGTAGGAGCCACACAGAAAACACTTTTGCGCATGAGGGCTGTTCTCGCAGTAGGTATGAGAGCATGTCCTACTGTTGTCGCGCCTGTTACGTGGGATGGCTGTTCTCGCAGTAGGTATGAGAGCATGTCCTACTGTTGTCGCGCCTGTTACGTGGGATGGCTGTTCTCGCAGTAGGTATGAGAGCATGTCCTACTGTTGTCGCGCCTGTTACGTGGGATGGCTGTTCTCGCAGTAGGTATGAGAGCATGTCCTACTGTTGTCGCGCCTGTTACGTGGGATGGCTGTTCTCGCAGTAGGTATGAGAGCATGTCCTACTGTTGTCGCGCCTGTTACGTGGGATGGCTGTTCTCGCAGTAGGTATGAGAGCATGTCCTACTGTTGTCGCGCCTGTTACGTGGGATGGCTGTTCTCGCAGTAGGTATGAGAGCATGTCCTACTGTTGTCGCGCCTGTTACGTGGGATGGCTGTTCTCGCAGTAGGTATGAGAGCATGTCCTACTGTTGTCGCGCCTGTTACGTGGGATGGCTGTTCTCGCAGTAGGTATGAGAGCATGTCCTACTGTTGTCGCGCCTGTTACGTGGGATGGGACTACTTCATCTAGTCGTTTAAATCGGTGTGGATTTGTTTTGGCAAATACAGATACCTCTAAAATGTACAGATATGGCAAAGTAAGCATTTTATATTTTTTAGCACGCAACTATCAGTAGGTTTAATTTTAAATATTGAACGAACGCATCTCTTTTGAGCCTTGAACACCATGTCTTTTTCTGTTGAGTTGCGCCAAAAAATGAAACCATATCGTAGATGGGATTCTGTTAAACCAGGGCCATCCTTCGCGGAATACAGGCGTTCTGTTATGTTGTGTCCAACAGCGGTGACCTCCTCGCTCAGCTTCTGAGGCAGCTGGCGTTTCGGATCGCATCGCAAACGGTTAGTAACGTTCTGTTATGTTATGTGTCCAAAAGCTGTGACCTCCTCGCTCAGCTTCCGAGGCAGCTGGCGTCTCGGATCGCATCGCAAACGGTTAGTAACGTTCGCTAGGTAATCTTGTGAAGTTAGTGAGCTCCTACATGTCGCAACGATTTGCCTCCCCAGTGCTTTACGTCCCTCACACGAGTCAGGCCGAATGTGCTCGTAACTTAGATCAGCTTGTGTCCCACTGTAACTCAATCCGCAGGCCACTGCGATGTATGCGCGCGCGCACCGATCTCTATCACCGCCCCGCAACCCCCCCACCCGCCTCTCCTCCGCTAACGACGCGACGCAATTACTGCATCATTATACCGAGTGTGTCCCCACGATACACACACACGGGTGGCGCCTACGGTATACAACTTGTTAACATTTCGCGCCCGCTTGCTTTTTATAACAAAGCTCGATTAAATTATCAAAACTCACCCCTTTTTATGTAGGTATCCTAATAAATGAGCAACTATTTCAATATTACCTTTACATTATGAATTAAACATACGATATATAAATAGTCGTTCAAACTGGGGATGCCCGATCTGGATCGATCTTTCAGAAGATCGATTCATGACCATACGATCTACCGATATCTTTGAATCGATTCAACAGAATACGATCTTCGCTAGATCGAATCGTATGCGCCTATAAGATCGTAAGAAAAAATCGCATCAACTATAACCTAAACAATGTACCGTACGAACTACAACTTGTCGTGTAAGTTAGCATTTTCTTTCGAACGTCTGTTTTCTATATTCATTTTCAAAAGTATAAAACACGGTTTATATTACAGATTTCAACTGTCTCCATTAAAACTTTTCAAAATTAACTGAATCTAGCCTATTATGGCTATTAGTAAAAAAAAAAAAAACAGCTAGGGAAAACACGTTCGGAAGGAAATGCTAACATACCCGCGGTACGTTGTTTATATTTTAGTTGATACGATTCACTGCATTTCTTTTTTTTTGGACGGAAAATCATCAAATGACTCTCCCGCTCTGGGCGGAGCGGGAGGGCGTGTCAGACTTTTACTGACTAAAACCCACCCGTGTTCCTTCAGTTGCCCATGTGCCAGGGTCACGGTATCTCGTTCGAACAATCTCGCGACCCCGGCAGGCATCAGTCCTAGCAGACCCCTTCAGTGCTGCTGGCAACTCTTTGAGGCGCGCGTGGAACACTACGTGCCGTCGCCGTCGACCCGAGCCTGGTCCTTACCGGGCGGCGAGCAACCCATTGCTCGCCGCCCGCAAGCACGCTCCTACGGTGGCCGGGAGTCAGCTATCGACTCCCGACGCCCGGGCCGTCTCCTCCTGCGGCGGCTAGGGACGTGAGGGCGCAGAGACTGCCACTCCCTCCTCCTTCGCGAGCATTACTGCTTCGCAGAAGGAGGTGACGGCTTCCCATGCCCTCTTGCTCCGTACCATGGCTCGCACCAGGACCGGACGCGAGAGGTCGCCGCCGCCGATCGCCTCCACGAGGACACGGCGGTGCTCCGCCCGGGCAGGGCACACCTCCACCGTATGCTCCACCGTGTCCTCTAGACGATCCTCGCAATGGAAACACCCGGGCGTGTCCTCCCGCTTTATCCTGAACAGGAACCCACCGAAGCACCCATGCCCGGTGAGAACCTACCTGCGTCAGGCGGAAGGTGAGGACGCCGTGGCGATGGCGCCTCTCTATCCACTCCTCAAAGAGGGGACTTACCGCCGCAATTGTGGCGTGCACAGCGCTGGGTTGCGACAATCGTACCCGCCATGTCGCCATGAGATCCTGCCGGAGCTCTGTCCGCCGTGCCGCGATTTGTCACGGTGTCCGTAGCGCACTTTGTAATAGATCTGCTAAGTAGATTAAGGTAAAATAAATTTTCATGCATACTGTGTTTTTAGGGTTCCGTTGCCAAATGGCAAAAAACGGAACCCTTATAGATTCGTCATGTCTGTCTGTCTGTCCGAGTATGTCACAGCCACTTTTTTCCGAAACTATAAGAGCTATGCTGTTGAAACTTGGTAAGTAGATGTATTTTGTGAACCGCATTAGGATTTTCACACAAAAATAGAAAAAAAACTTTAGAGGTGTCAAGGGACACCCGGATGGAACGAAGTTCCTTTCCAGGATTCATAATAGTTATAATTTTTTAATTATTTATTATGTCCAAAAAACCTGTATACACTCAACAAAAATATTCTCTCTCTCTCCCTATCTCCTTCTCTCTCCCTCTCTCTCTCTCTCCCGCTCCCTCTCTCTCTACCCCTCTCTCCCTATCTCCTTCTCTCTCCCTCTCCCTCTCTCTCCCCCTCTCTCTCCCTCTCTCTCTCCCTCTCTCTCCATCCCTCCCTCCCTCTCTCCCTCACTCCCTCTCTCTCTCTCTCCCTCACTCCCTCACTCCCTCTCTCTCTCTCTCCCTCCCTCCCTCTCTCCCTCTCTCCCTCTCTACTCACAACAAAAAAAACAACAACATACAAAATATATACGGTCGAATTGAAACCTCGTCCTTTTTTTGAAGTCGGTTAAAAAGTGTCGTGACAACTTTTCGTGAGAATTTTTTCCGTCTAGCCCCCTTTCACAACGCGCGATATCTAAGGAACTTCGTTCCAAAAAAACAATAGTATTTGGGGTTCCCCATACATAGAACTGAAACTCAAAAAAAAAAATTTCATCAAACCCATACGTGTGGGGTATCTATGGATAGGTCTTCAAAAATGACTTTGAGGTTTCTAACATCATTTTTTTCTAAACTGAATAGTTTGCGCGAGAGACACTCCCAAAGTGGTAAAACGTTCCCCCCCCCCCCCGTAACTTCTAAAATAAGGGAATGATAAAACTAAAAAAAATATATGATGTACATTACCATGTAAACTTCCACCGAAAATTGGTTTGAACAAGATCTAGTAAGTAGTTTTTTTTTTAAAACGTCATAAATCGTAAACCACAATTTACCTTTCATTCAGTCAACTCAAATTTAAAAATTAAAAAAAAAACATTTGATTTCATAAACATAAACCTTGTGCATAAACCGTGAATACCTGCAGGTTTGTACGGAACCCTCGGTGGGCGAGTCCGACTCGCACTTGGCCGGTTTTTATAATTATTTATGTAGTTATCATAAAACAGGTACATAATCATCTTCTATATTAGAATTACAATTAAATCAGTTTTATATTAAAATATGTCTTTTATTAAAATTTCTGGGACCTTCAAAGATAAAAATGGGACGAAAATAACAAAACTCGTTTTTAATTTGAATGATACTCGTTTTATTTTGAACCAAATTACATAAATGTCATACACCGAATAGGTTGTACACATTACGAAACAGTCACAATTTTATATGGGTTTCATAGTAAAATATCAAGAAATTGGGGTTTAACCACAAGTGGCCCAAAAAGAGGCGGAATCTCGGCAAGGCTGTTGGTATATTGTTTGACGTTTGACAGTGACAGCGGTAGTATGGTTAGACCAACCGGGCGCGAAACAATTCGTTGCAAGCCTAATTCAAAGCAAAAAATCGGGCATCTTTAGTTCAAACCGTGTCAAGTCGTGAAGGACAAAGCTGCATTAACTATAAAACTATGTGACGCAAGCGTCGCTTGCTGTACCTCCCCCCCCCCACCAGTGACTGCCTAAGCCGAGGTCCTTACCCCACCTGGGGTTGCCCTTAGGTCTTAGTCGCTATATGTCCCGGCTGGAGGTACAAAAGGAATCGCCGGGAATGAAAAAAACGTCACGTGTTACTCGCTGATGAAAGTGTTGTTACTGTTACCAAGTGCCGACTCAATAACCACTTGAATGTCAGTCTGCTGAACAATGAAACATTTACCGCCTCGACGCGGCAAAAGCAAGCTCTTGTATTCGAATCAAACACATGAACAAGAAACAAGTAAATTATGTAGATGAGCCAGATCCAAGTTATTTGTCGATTATGTTATTTATTGTGGATTTTTACAAAAAATATAAGACTACCAATTGAATATTCAATTATTAGTAATTGGTGTTGCCCGGTAGTCGGGCGAGTAGTGCCACAATTTAGAACGTATATTACAGCAATAATTTGGCAGAGGTGGGTCGGGTCGCCGTCGGTACGGTACCGCGGACGTGTGTTCTATTAGCTACGTGCCGGAGCCGGCCGCCCACTCGTTTGGCGCACAATCATCATTATAATGGCGATGATTCTGCAACGGTCAGCGCACAATGCGTGCTTTGTTGGAGACGAAGCGACGTGGACGGCGCGGCCAGCTGCGCCTGCGCACCGCACTCTCGGGGCCGGTAGCGCACGGACAGAGCGTGGGTGTGTGGGTGTGGGGGGCGGAGGGGTCCAGTCCAGCGGCCACCGGTCAGCTTCGACCCATTGTAACCCATTGTGTAACAGTCGACAGTCGCGACCTTGCCCTTCGCGGCGATCCCACACATAAACTAAATGCGTCATATTGCACACAAGTCCACCTTCACGTTTAAAGAAAATCTGCAGGTTTCGATTCAAGCGTCTGTGATTGGTCCATTGCTTTCATAAAAACTGTTCAATTGGTTACATTTTGAGACACGTGCATTGCACTGAAGGAGCACGTGACATGATTTTGTTAACCTCGTAGTTGGGGTGGATGTTCCTTTAGTAGTTTTAGTCTGCTAGATTTCTTGTTTTTTTTGAATATATTTTTTTGCATATTCTTTACTAAGGGCAACATTATGAACAACATATTTGACACCTTCACTCAGGCTAAGCGACACACTACGCACACTGGGGCACACATGAGGATACATTATGAACAACATATTTGACACCTTCACTCAGGCTAAGCGACACACTACGCACACTGGGGCACACATGAGGATTCATCATCACCGTCATTGGCCTAGGGCTAGTTCTATTTACTACAGCAGCTATATAGGCATCCTCCCTGTTTTGCCGTGCTTCCCTGATCGGTCTGCCTGGACCAGCGGGGTAGTTGTGTAACACACATAAATAAACTAACAATCGATCGCAATTGATTTCATTTTGACAGCCCACCCACGTTCATTTTGTTATTTACGTTGTTGAGTAGACAACTTTTGTCAAACCTATGAAGGAATGGATGATCAAAATTATTTTTCAAAGCTCTCGGATGAATGGTGCGCAAAATGTGAATGATGCTGATGATGATATAGGTGCCAAACTATATTGTGCACGTTGTGTGACTATGACGAAATGCCATAACCTAGCAGTGTTTTGTTGTTTCAGTGTCGGGTCGCGGTGACGTCAGCCACTACTTCAACACACAGATGGTGCTCGACCTGAACGGTAAGTACCACTCTGACTCATTACAATATTAGTGCGCGAGAGCAACACGCGTCTCCAGCACTACGTGTGTCGTTTGTCGGCAACAACACGACGCAGTTGTGGCTCCCGCCGGTAGTATGGAGTCCCTCGGGCGCGGGCGCTGCGCAGGCGCCGACCGGTAGCCGATTGGCCGCGCCGCCGTTACACGGCGAGACAAAACGCGATATAATTAAATTAATTTAAATTCACAGCTGAATCGGTTTTTGTGCGGCCGCGCGGCGACACCGAAACATTTCTAATTTTCGTCTAGCTTCGTTTTTTATTCGCGTTAATTACGGGATGAATGGGCCGGCGGGTAAAAAGCGTGTGACGACGGGGCCGGGGAGGGTGGGGGGCAGGTACGCGTTTTTGTGGTGCGCGTGCGTCACGGAGCTCACCGCGCATTGTGCGTGCTGTCCCGCGCCCGCGCCGGGCCGTACCGTTCTCACTATCCAGATCAGCACAAAAGCCCCAATCCGTACAACGTGCTACCAACAGCTCAGGCAAGCACTAGTGTTACATGAGAAGCATATCGACACGCGCCTTCGAGCAGTCAAGTGCACGACAGTTCCGCTGCACTCAAATTTAAACACCAAAGATAATCCTTTCACCATCACGAGTTGTAAGTGGCGGGCCTTCTGCCGTCTCATTCTCTGTCCCTGTGTACCATCACACCATTATTCAAATCTGTTTCAACAAAAACTCCGGCGATGACATCGAGATGTTCCATCTGTCACAGTCCATGCTAGTAATTCTACAGTTTTTGTGTGACAGTATCCTCTTTATCGGCGCTTTATTCAGAGATTCGCTTTATTACCTCCGCTGAGTGCCGCTGACAAACGACTGCTGGTACCGACTCCGTACAAGGCCTTTCATGCGGTTTCTTAGTTTTTCAAGAGATTAATCAGTTGAACAATTTACTGGAATCCTCAATTGGCCAGCACCAGCACTCTCGTTATGACGTATGCATACATATAACCGCATGCACCTCGTGCCTACGTGCGTTGTGCATGCACTGGTTCCCCAGCCCCTGAGCACGTGTTGAGTGTCGGACGGTGGACCGTGCTTGAGTAATACCGCCGCACGACGCCGCGACGGTGACGCGCTCGGCTCCCACGTCGCGTGACGCAGCAGCTTCCGAGCTCTGACCGCCGCCGCCCTGTGTTCACGAATTATACCAAATTATAGCCCAGGTTGTTATTCTACGATACACAACTACTGGAGTTACGTGTGTATGGGATCCGTACTTATTGCTCCAGTAGATACCTATAAGTCCATGCGTCAACGTTGTGAAGGGGTTCTGTAAGAATGTACTGCTTTACTGATAGACTCGCGGTTTTGGTGCAACACTTGTGAGTTATTTATTTATTTATTTATTTAATAACTTTGGATGACTTACAGCTAAAACAAACAGAATAAAAAATTGCGCGTGAAACTGACAGCCAATTACAAGTCATCACTTATAGGAACAGATAAGAAGAGAAAAAAAGAGTGTGAACATTACAACACAGTTACCAAAATAGAATATATAGAAAGAAAAAAAAACAGTATAACATTAATGCTTAAACTAAATTCACATTTTATAATCGAAGCAAGAATCAAAACCAGGATATACAAAATTTTAATTAAAAAAACCAAGGCTGAGGCACTTTCTGGCCGAGGACACACTCGTTATAAAAGGATCGAAATCATGCTGTTTACACATTTTATTAAAGTTGTTACTTGCACGCACTATAAATGAATTTTGTCTGTAATTTGTAGAGGTAAATGGGACACGCAACGGTGCGTTCCATCGCTTTGACTTACTGGGGACCTTGAAATAAAATTTAGATAGAATATCCGAATTATTAATAGAATTATTGAAAATTTTAAATAATGTAGTACAGTCAGAGATTGCACGCCGATTAATTAGAGGCAATATATGATACCTCCTACAGAGGTTGAGGTAATCTTCAGACCGGTAGGGCACTTTCTGGTGATAACACAAGTATTTGATGAATCTTTTCTGAATGCTCTCTATACGATCTATGTACTTGTGATAACACGGATTCCAGATTTCAGACGCGTATTCCAAGTGGCTTCTAACAAAAGTACAGTATAAAATTTTTAAAGTTTTTGCTTGAGTGAAGCACTTGGACAGCCGCATTATGAAACCCAGTGCCTTAGAGGCTTTAGCGACTATAGCATCAACATGAAACTCAAATGTAAGTTTAGAATCATGATTTACCCCCAGATCTCGGATGCAATTCGTTCTAGGTAGTACTTGATCGCCTAAGATATACGATGAAGGTATAATAACACGCTTTCGAGAATACGTTAGAACCGAACATTTAGCAGGGTTGAGATCAAGCTTACTCTCACAACAATAAGCCTCCAGACGACGTAAATCATCCTGAAGTGCATTCACGTCCACTTGTGATGATATTGTGGCATAGATCTTCATATCGTCGGCAAAGCACAGGAGTTTGGAAGAAATTAAGCAAGAGTTGATGTCGTTTATATAGATAATGAAGAGTAATGGACCGAGCAACGAACCCTGGGGGACTCCACTAGGGATAGGCACCCAACCAGATATATAATTGCTTAAAACTACTGCTTGGGACCTGTTCTCCAAGTACGAAGAAAACCATCTGAGTAAATCACCTCGTATTCCCATGCCATATAACTTTGATATTAAGATGTCATGGTCAATCCGATCAAAGGCTTTACTGTAATCAGTATAAACGACATCAACCTGCTTACCGTTATCCATGGCATCAGTAATAAAATCATTGAGCAGAATTAAGTTGGTGACGGTAGACCTTCCTTTCAAAAAACCATGTTGGAAGGAACTAAACGAATTTTTTAGAGCACTATACACCTGGTTGTAGATGATCCTTTCGAAGATCTTTGCCACAATACAGAGCTTAGATATCGGTCTGTAGTTTATAACTTCAGTTTTGTCTCCTTTTTTATGAATAGGCGTTATGAAAGCCGATTTCCAAAGCTGGGGTACAACACAAGTATCCAAGGACTTCCTGAAAAGAATCGAGACAGGTTTGGCAATCGAAGTCGAACATCGCACAAGAAATTTGGATGAAATATTATCTGGGCCAGCCGCTTTAGAAGTATCCAACTTGCGAAGCAAGTCAGAAACCTCATCAATGTTCACCTCAATGCTACTTATATCTGAGAGGCTGGAAGATTCAGTAAAAAGACGGGGTGAAGAAATTCCATCACTAGGGCTAGTATCCAAAAATGTAGAGTGAAAGTATGTAGAAAACGCTTCGCATATTATTTCTCCGGTACGCAAAGCTTCGCTTTTATAGTTTAAAGTGCTTGGAACTGCATTTGAGTTGTGTCGTTTTTTAACGAAGGTCCAAAAATATTTTGGATTTTCTTTTATAGATTTCTCAGTTAAATCCAAGTACTTTTCATAACATTGCGATTCCAATAACTTTACCCTTTCACGAAGAAGCTTAAATGTTGATTGTTGTTGTTATCAAACATAAGCAAATTAACACTGGCGCTGCTGGTCGTCCTTCGCCTTATTTGCCACCACCTTATTGACGATGAACCTACGAGCGAAGGGCGCGACTTTACTTAAAGAAATGTCCGTGTAGTCGAAGTGAGTCGCGTGTCAGTGTAGCATGTGCCGTCACGTCACAGCCGGGCCGTGCCGTGTCCGAGCCAGCCACCGGAGTCCCGCGCACGTAAGTGCTCGGTCAATCTCGACGAGACGTTACTCGTCCGAAAAGGTTTACAATAAAATGTTGCGTCACTAGCACTTCCAATAGCAGACAGCTTGCGCAAAGCAAGCTTGTTATGTCACCGCTGTGAGCGCAGGCAAGGCAATCATCAAACATGTGCAAGTAGACATGCTTCCATGTGCTGGTCCACACGTCGGTTGCACGAGATTTAACGATTTTTACGTGCCTCACCTAATGCTATGCGCTTTGGGCTTCATTGCACCCTTTGTGGATCAGTATTCGTTACTCTGGTTATCCTGTCTGAAACCCAATGGATATAATTATTCACTTTTTCTAAGTCTATCCAAAATGGTAAACTGCTATAAATGCTGAAACGAAGTATGAGTGGTCGGCGCACGTGGATTCCTCAACTCGGTGCCTGCTCGACATAGCTCGCTATAATTTCCTATGTAAATTTAATCAATCGAAAGCGGGCACACATCTCCATGCCAGTCGTCTCGTGTGCAACCCGCCTAGCGCCTGTGCAAGACACTCGCTTGTTGAGCGCGGCGTGCAGGCCGGCGACACACTGAGCTGCGACACCTTCCGTTACCAACATATACCTTGCTTGAATTTGCTCATTTAATTTTTAACCCCCGACGGAAAAAGAGGGGTGTTATAAGTTTGACGTGTCTGTCTGTCTGTCTGTCTGTCTGTCTGTCTGTCTGTCTGTCTGTCTGTGTGTCGGTCTGTCTGTGTGTCTGTCTGTCTGTGGCATCATAGCTCCCGAACGGATGAAGCGATTTTAGTTATTATTTTTTTGTATTAAAGGTGACTTATGTGCGAGTGTTCTTAGACATGTTTGATGAAAATCGGTTGAGCCGTTTAAAAGTTGTGGGGGGTGAAAGTGGGGAAGAATAACCGAATGTCTACAAATATACTCAAGTGGGGTCTCAAATGAAAGCGCACTGAAAAAGAATATTGATGACTTAATCGAGAATGTTCAAGCTTCGTTTGATGAGAAAATTGGTGGTGGGAAAATTGGGACATGGAAATCCGATTGTCACGTGAGAGTATCAATGACTACATCTCAGTCTTTGCAATTCTGCTAAAGATGATTTGTCATGTGGGTTATTAAATAGTTTTCTTTGGTCGAGCGCACAAACTGCTACACCATCCAAGGAAAAGGCCAAGCCTATGTAGCCTAAAACAGAGTAAAAATACTCTACTTAAGGCTACATAGGCTTGGTCTTTTGCGAAAGTACTTTTACCTAAGTAAACCACAGCTTTTTCAACTGTCGTGCCTTGCAACTTATATGCCGTAATCGCCCAACATAAAATGATAAGAAACATTGTTCTTTCAATATTTCCATATCCTCTAAGACCTTGAAAAGTTACATTATGTGGCCTTATCAGAATCCATCCATTCTCGTCAACACAACTCCGGCCGATAGTGGCATCATCAAATTGAATTGATATTGTTTTTTGAAGCTTCCCATCTTCCTGTTGGCCACGGCGAAGTTCTATGTATTTACAACTTAACAAAATCTACATTATAATAAGCATACCAATAAAAAGTATAAAATAAAAAATTAAATTAAAAATTTAAAAAACCCCCGACACAAAAACCTAAAATCCCTTTAAAAAGTAAAAAATAATAAAAAAACTCAATCTTAAAGTACCTAAGTATGTATTAATAATTCAAAAAAAAAAATACGTCGCGTTGGGGGACCGCTCTGCGAGGGCAGACGTCGTTGACGCTCGTATCCTAAATGCAAAATTTAGAAGTCATTTTATAAAAGTTTTCTTCAGTTAGGTAATAGACTATTTGTAAGTAAATTGTTAGGTTTGGAGCGGTCCCCCAACGCGACGTATTTTTTTTTTTTGAATTATTAATACATACTTAGGTACTTTAAGATTGAGTTTTTTTATTATTTTTTACTTTTTAAAGGGATTTTAGGTTTTTGTGTCGGGGGTTTTTTAAATTTTTAATTTAATTTTTTTGGGTACCTAAGTAAGTATGAAATAGGTACTGAAAATAAGAATAAGAAATAATGAAAGAAGAATAATGAAAAAAAAAAATACAGATAGAGTTATTAATTTATCGTCCATGTGGTCTAGTGCCCTCCACTCTACCCTGCACGAGAAGGCGCTCTATAGAGTCAGCGCGGCGTCACGAGAGACGTGTCTGAAGTATTTTAGTATGCGCATTTGGACCAGATCAGATAGACGCTTTTTGATGTTGAGTTCTTCGGGTATCGAGGTGTCGGTGTGAAACTCGTACCACATTCTTCTCGATGTCGCAAACGGTCCACGTCTCAGCAGCGTATAGGAACATAGGGAAAACCAGTATTTAAATAAGCAGAATCTTGGTGGCTTTTGTTAGATCTCTGTTCTTTCAGGCCTTTTCAGAGTGTCCATTGATGATTTGGTTATTGTCAGACGTCGCTTAATTTTCTCAATGCACCCACCTCCGTTCGAACTTAACGCTCCAAAATAAATATGGGACTGGACCAGGTCACAGTTCGCAATTTTAGAGACTTTGGGCGATTTTTTGTTTTCGCGGTCCACGATCATCACTTTTATTTTTTTGCGGTTAATCTTTAGTCCGAATTTGAGGCTCACGATCTCCATCCTACGAAGTAGGTCTTCTAGATGACTTGCGGTAGTCGCAAATAGCGTGGTGTCATCAGCGTAACGCAGATTTGCGATTCTGTTGCCACCGATTGAGACACCGTTTGTCCAGTCCTCCAGAGTAATGCGCATGATGAGTTCTGTGTTAACATTGAAAAGGAGCGGTGATATTATGCAACCTTGACGGATACCTGCACTTGGATGAAAATTGATCGACAAGATTCCGTCGGTTCGAACTGAAGCTGCACCTATCTCGTATAACATTTTTAACAGATGCACTAGGTGTTTCGGCGTGCCCATTTCCAGTAAAGTATTTCACAACATTGGATATTTCACTGAATCGAACGCCTTGGTGAAATCCACAAAACAGATATAGCTCGACTTGTTCAATTCTCGGGCTTTCTCAACAACCTGACGAACAATTAATATTTGTTCCCGGGTACGTTTCCCTTTCACAAATCCAGCTTGCTCCGGCACAATCGCTTTGGACAAGTAAGCCTATAGATGTTCGTTACGAATATTAAACAGTATTTATCGTGTAGATAAGTGCAATAAGGCGGTAATTGCTACATATCTTAGTGGAGCCCTTTTTATGCAACGGTGTAAAGACTGTGTCCAATCAGGAGGCCAAATTCCAGTCCTCCATACCTTATATATGATATCAACTTCCTGCTATCTTAAGGCTCTCAATGGGAACCGCATCTCTCCCTGTAGCTTTGCCGTTCTTCAGTTGTTTAATTGCTGCTCTAACTTCCGACTAAAGCATCTGTCTGGTTCCAGTTCATTGGGCACGGTTGTAGGGTAATTTTGGATTAAAATTTTAATTTGGATTCAGTAATTCTTCCAGGTCTCAGGTCAAGTTGTCACGATGACACCAGTGTTGTCTTTAATTGCCCAAGCTTTAGAGGTCAATAATTTGGTTAGGGAACGGATCTTCTGGTAAAGGTCTCGCGATTCGCGGTCACTCATGAGATGACTGACCAAATTAAATCAATTAGCTGTAGCTTGTCACTGCCATCCGCCTGACCCACGCGGGGATTACAATAATACTTGCCACGGACAACTATAGGTAGCTTTACTGAAGCATTTATAATGTAAGTAGTCTTTAGGCTCCTCACACAACTAAAGAAATTATTGGGAAACTATCATTCAAGTTCCAATCTAATTCTAGCAAATCGCAACTAATCGTAGAAGCCGTCTAGGGAAAAGTTTTAATTTAAATTCTTTTTGTCTTTTGTTGTCACTTGGTTTGTTGTCACGCCTCTCTAATGTTGGTCGGGTTGTGTTATGTGACTGCCACAGTGCCGCTACTGCCAGCGCCGTGTTCCGTCAGCTGTTCCGTCCGCGCTCCGACACTCATCAACGTCTCTTATAACAAAGTTGCGACACGCAACAATGTTCCCAACAAGAGCACGCTAGATAACGCAACGTTATCAGACGTCTGTAATCCGTCTTGTGTTCATATCATGAAAGAAACTTGTAAACTAATTACAATAATGATGCATACATGCATATTGTGAACCACGGGCTTTCGGCAGTCGCTTCGTGGTTAGGGTTGCCAAAAAAAACCTTTTTAAATCCTTAGAATATTCTTACTATTTCGCAATCGTAAATCAATTAGTAAAATCTCTGTTCTCCTTTAAAATGGATCCCTAAACGTATCGCCCTGCGTGCGTCTGTGGCGCCGCAGCGCTCTACACCAGAGGTCAACACTTGGGCTGGAAACTGTGCTTGACCGACGGTCAGCGCTGACCGTCGGTCGGCGTAGCTATATCTATGCAAGTCTATGAACGCGCACACAGCTTCGCTGACGGTACGCGCGTGATTTGGTACGCGCGTACGGTCGGTCGAGCCGTCGGTCCGGCTCGTCGGTCGCGCGTACGTCGGTTGACCGACGAGTTATGAGATTGTATGGATGCGTTCAGTGCTTCGCTGACGGAGCGACCGACCGTACGCACATATTAGAGCATTCAGTAAAAGGATTCATTTTTCTTGTGAACTGTACACACGCGTCGCAGTTCGCCGTCAGCGTAGCACTGAATGCATTTTCGCAGCCGACGGTCAGCGCTGATGGTCAGCGCGTACGGTCAGCCTGACCGTCGGTCAAGCACTGTTTCCTGCCTTGTAGTTTGGTCTTGTTGAGCCCGGCCTGTTGCGCATGCGGCGCACCCTGAGCGACTCATTGATTGCGCGTCGTCAATGGCCGCGTGCGTCTGTGGCGCCGCAGCGCTCTACACCAGAGGTTAACGCGCTTCTTAATTGCTTCTATAACATTAAGTACGCGATTAGCATAATATTGCTTGTGTTACATTAATAATTATAATTAGCATAATGTGGCCCCAGTTAGACGCGCCGCTGCACCTTATTTTAATATTAGCTATTACGTAACAGCCTTCACAGTACGTACTGCTCCATTTGTGATAATCACAAATCAGGATTTTAATGACCTAATGAAATTAATTGACAGGTTTTAAGTTCAGTTACTGTGTTTTGCACAGCAACACTAGTGACGTGCTTGTTCTGTTTGAAATCAATACGTGAATCGACACAAATGCGATGGCTAGGGTTGCAAACACGAGTGCCTGTCTGCGGAAACCGACGTAACAGCGTGACGCAACTCTAGTAGAACTATTTCTTTGCATAGAAATTGTTCAACTAGAGTCGCGATGCCTCCGTCTGCGAAACCCTTTACGCATTTAATTCACTTAAAGCAAAAAAAAAAAAACGGCCAAGTGCGAGTCGGACTCGCGCACCGAGGGTTCCTTACAAAACCTGTAGGTATAAAGTTTAAAAAAAATTAAAATATTTTTATTATATGATGTAACTAAAAATTTACAGTTTTCGCTATTTTCCCTTTATCTGTGCTATAAGACGTTGCTTCGTACCAAATTTCAAAATTCTAGATCGACTGGATACCCTTTAGGATTTGATTCCCTTGCGAGTTTCGAAAATTTGCGGAAATTTGCGGCATAAACGGCTATATCTTTTGATTGCGTTAGCTTAGAAGTTTGGTTTTATCACAGCTCCAAGGGAAAGTAGACCTAAGTATTTGATATAAATTTCAGCTTGATACATCCACGAGTTCCTGAGAAAAAGGGTCTTTACAGACGGACGGACGGACAACAAAGTGATCCTATAAGGGTTCCGCTTTTTCCTTTTGAGGTGCGGAACCCTAAAAATAATATTCATTTCAATGGATCCGTCACATTCTACCGAGCACCGAACAACTGTTCACAAAATATTTATCGAGCAATGGCTCACGGGATACCTACAGGTATGGCTATCGACACTCTCACTAGTTAAATATCTATTTATAACGGATGGATGAATGGCGTCTGCAAGCAGAGTCGGGTGTTAGAGTTGCGTTACTTAGAAATAAGCAAACGTGTGTATTCTTGCTTCTCATTCAAATCGTTGCTAATTACATCTCTAGTTATTAATTAGCATTGTTACACCGTTACTCATTTAAATTGTTAAAATATTCTCAGTATATTCTTCTAATTAGCTTCGGGCAGGTTTTCAATAGCGGAATGATTGTGCCGATGTCCGTCTGTACAACGACGTAGGTTTTACTGCGCGCTGAATATTGCCATGACTCCATGAGTGAATGAGGATAAAAACGCGGCGTCAGGCGCACGCGCGCTGTCGCGTATTTCCAATCTACAAGGCTAGAACGCCACGGTGTGAAACTAGTCGCGTATAGATTGGAAATCACTTTTTAATGAAGATCTTCCAATCTATACAAGAGTAGTACGCAAATACTCGTGTATACTTTGTAGTGGCCAAAGTAACTAAATTGTTCCATAATATACAGTGCTACTCCGCATGCAAACTAAACCTGTAGGTATAGACGAGCGGCCGACGAGTGTCAGAAACGACATGGTTTGGGGAGTTTAGGTTAGGTTAGGTTAAAACTGCGACCTCCTTCGTACGAGCCGAGCGAGCGAAGCGAGTGGTGCCGCGGCAACGGCCGGCGAGTGCCAGAAACGACATGGTTTGGGGAGGTTAGGTTAAGGTAAAACTGTGACCTCCTATGGAAACGCCTTGATTCTGTTGACGAGCCCTGTCAGCGAAGTGTCCTGTAGAGCGTTGCTACTTCCCCTTCATTTTATTCGTCAACCCCACAGAATATTAACAAACATATTTCTCAAAAATGGGGGGGGGGGGGGTTCGAAACTTTTCCTTCACAGGAGAGGCTCTACACGTCCCCCCTCCTCCCGTAACACCCCTTAAATCGAAAGCCCGGCAATCAGAAGTCCTACCAAATTCCTATGGTGGCATTCTGGCCTTGTATAAATAGGGAAGATGCAAATATACTATTTATGAAAATTTTATGATTTAAATGTTCAAAAAGTATAAAAGAAGGGCCACTGCAATGTTTTTATTTTACATAATGTTGATTTTTAACAATAATTACGTATTAAAAATTACTTGAAACGAAACGTATTTCAAAACACCAATCAGCGTTTAGTGACGTCACTCCTGTTACGACGACTTGTTGAGGTTATGGTTGTAAAAGTGAATATTATTTTATGGGAATATTAATTGCGTTTTTTAAATAAAAATGGTAGTTGGGATTATCAAAGCAGACTCCAGGAATTTACCAAGAGTTAGTGTTGACATGAGATCTTTTTTCAGAAAAAGGTTTCCTCCACATATTTTAAACTTTTACCAATTATCGACGTCGATCTCAAACTGTAAAATTAAAAATCTACTATAGACAAGTTTTGTAAGTATTAGGTAGGTAACTAACGTGTTTTTACGTACAAGCAGATTAACTAAGCATACTCGTATATCAAGTATATTCGCCTTATGACGTATAACACACACGACCTAAATACAAGTATATTCGCCTTTCGCCTTATGACTTACGTCAAAGTGTTCTTCACAGCATCGAATAGTGGTCTTTGGAGAATAATTGTCATTTCTTTTTGCAGCTTGATATCACTTTTTTCTCAATTTTGGGTCAGAACGTCTAGTCAAAAACAATTTATTTGGAAACTTCGTTGAAGTAGTCACGGACTCATTGGCACAAAACATGAATAAACGCGGCTTTTTTCGGATTATTAGTGTATTGTTATGATCACCTGATGTTGATGGATAGTCCATTTTAAATTTTTACAACATATATCTCGAAAGTCGAAAAAATATGCAAAAGTATGAAAGTCGACGAACAAATACGGCCAGTGACAGATAGGAATGACGTCATCAGAACTATAGGTCCGTTTTCGCGGGAAAATTTAAACTGTCAATTTCAAACCGCATTTTTTCCGATAAATTACAATGTTTTAAGTTTTTAATATATTGGTGGTCTATTCTACATGGAATTCTTCAAAGTGAAAACAAAAATAAAAATATTGCATGTTCCCTATTGGAATGATGCACGTGCGCGTTTACGTTACAAACTATATACAAGTAGTACGCAAAATTCGTGTATATATTGTAATCACAAGTTTAAAAAATGCATTACAAAATATACGCGAGCAGATTCCTATGGTTGCGTTTTGGCCTTGTACAGAATGGAAATACGCCGCGCTGTCCCTATTAGTAGTTCGTCATTAGGTGTCGCTGCAGCCGCCCGCGCCGCCATACGCCAGCCTCCCACGGCTCCGTGACCATATCGACGCCTGCGCGGCGCAGATCCACCTGTGATCACCACCATACTAGACACTGGCGCTAATTAACACTACTTTTCTTAAATATCTACATGTGTCGTAGCTACTTGAGCATACAAATAAGTCACATTTATTATTTTCATAAAACGCTCAATTAATCAATGAACTCAGCCTATCGGCGTCCACTGCTGGACACAGGCCTCTCCCATGCTGCGCCCCAACACCTTTTAGAGGTAGTGGGTCCACCTAGCTGGGGGCGTCCCTCACTACGCTAAAACGATCGTCACATTACAATATACTCGTAGTGAGATGTTCCGCTTAGTATGCTCGCCGCACCACGCGCATTAGTCGAGGGAAACGTGTGAAAAGCGAATACCAATGTATTTATTTTAATGTAGTATTTAGATCAATCACCTCTGTATGTGGCTGACTGTCATACTTGATGCGCTGTTCAACATTAAACAGACAATAAACGTACGGCTGAGATTTATTTAATGTTTTACAAATATTCGAAGTAAGTGTGGCTAAGTATATTGATGTTTGACGGTACAAGCCAATCCAATGAATAAACATGACGCTCTTTCTGGGACACTCACGTAATATTAATACTGATGACATGTGCACTTGACCCTTTCTCTCATTACAATAATAAGCTAGTTCGTTCAAGCGTGTTATGTTCTTGTGCTTCGCGCCGCGTCGCGCCGCGCCGTTTCGTGTGTCGTGTGTCCGCGCACGGAGCGGCTCCCGCGCCTGCGCCAGTCGCGCTAATGAGATGCACTAGTGGTTGCACTACATGCTACATGAGAGTGTCGTGAGTCCGCGCACGGAGCTGCTCCCGCGCCCGCGCCAGTCGCGCTAATGAGATGCACTAGTGGTTGCACTACATGCTACATGAGAGTGTCGTGTGTCCGCGCACGGAGCTGCTCCCGCGCCCGCGCCAGTCGCGCTAATGAGATGCACTAGTGGTTGCACTACATGCTACATGAGAGTGTCGTGTGTCCGCGCACGGAGCTGCTCCCGCGCCCGCGCCAGTCGCGCTAATGAGATGCACTAGTGGTTGCACTACATGCTACATGAGAGTGTCGTGTGTCCGTGCACGGAGCTGCTCCCGCGCCCGCGCCAGTCGCGTTAATGAGATGCACTTGTGGTTGCACTAAATGCTACATGAGAGTGTCGTGTGTCGTGTGTCCGCGCACGGAGCGGCTCTCGCGCCCGCGCCAGTCGCGCTAATGAGATGCACTAGTGGTTGCACTACATGCTACATGAGAGTGTCGTGTGTCCGCGCACGGAGCTGCTCCCGCGCCCGCGCCAGTCGCGCTAATGAGATGCACTAGTGGTTGCACTACATGCTACATGCGAGTGTCGTGTGTCCGCGCACGGAGCTGCTCCCGCGCCCGCGCCAGTCGCGCTAATGAGATGCACTAGTGGTTGCACTACATGCTACATGAGAGTGTCGTGTGTCCGTGCACGGAGCTGCTCCCGCGCCCGCGCCAGTCGCGTTAATGAGATGCACTTGTGGTTGCACTAAATGCTACATGAGAGTGTCGTGTGTCGTGTGTCCGCGCACGGAGCGGCTCCCGCGCCCGCGCCAGTCGCGCTAATGAGATGCACTAGTGGTTGCACTACATGCTACATGAGAGTGTCTTGTGTCCGTGCACGGAGCTGCTCCCGCGCCCGCGCCAGTCGCGTTAATGAGATGCACTTGTGGTTGCACTAAATGCTACATGAGAGTGTCGTGTGTCGTGTGTGTGTCCGCGCACGGAGCGGCTCCCGCGCCCGCGCCAATCGCGCTAATGAGATGCACTTGTGGTTGCACTGCATGCTACATGAGAGTGTCGCGTGTTGCGTTCGTTTATAACATTTTGTTATTATAGTCGGCGTATAACAGTTACACTGCACTTCTATTCGCCAATATGTCGCGCAATATCATTTGCCTTCTGATATGTTTAGTGATATTAGGATGCAGATCTCGCGCATCAAATTCAGCTTAGTACGTCGTCCGAATATTGTCCGGCTGTTTTAATATAATAAATGGCACCAATTCAATGTCCCTGTCAAATCATTTAAAAACCACATTGTTTATTGTGCCCGGTAGTCAGCTGTCAGTCCACTGTGAGATAACAATTGAGAACGTTAAAGAATTAGTGTGAAGTTGGACATAGCATAAGATAATTCCGTGGTGCACATGTCGACAACAGTTAGTCTCTTATAAGGCGTTTTACCGTTGGCTGAAGACGCGCCACTCGTTTTTAGCAGCACGTTTGTGACTGTAAAAGTAATATGTAAATACTCCGCGAATGATAACCTGCCAAGTGGCACGCCGCGCGCCGCCAAGGCGCAGGAGGCGCAGGAGGCGCAGGAGCCGCAGGAGGTACAGGAGCCGCAGGAGGCGCAGGAGGCGCAGGCCAGGCGAGGGACAACTGGCGGGATCCTAGGCTGCAGCTGTTTGATGTAACACCGGATCTGTATCAAATAATAACTTGAGGATATTATGTGCCTAAATACGTATTTTGTGATAATTGACATTTCGTGATCCTGCTGAATCACAAAAAAAACCAACAACTAAAAGTAGGGAAGTAACACGTAAGTGAGGCGGAAGACGGAGGTAAGACCAAAACCAGAGTAAAGAAGGAGATATTGGACGTAGCTCTACCAAAATTTAATGGTAACTTGATAATTACGTTCGTCTATTCAAATCACAAATGTGATTCTATATCAGTCAAGGGCTAGTATTTCACTAGTAGAATTCGAATTACATAGTCCTTCACCTCTGCCAAACGTGCCACTCGCCTGCCAGTGGCGACTGGCGCGGGCCGGGCGGCGCGCTCGCGCAGTGTGCGCGGAGCCTACTCGCTGATTACTATTTAATCGTTCATTTGCATGAGCCGTATACGGCTTCACAGCTGGAGAACGGAAAAACTTCTCGTCGATATGGACGCGTCTGTCGGTACCTGCCTACCTGTGGATGCGTGTGGTGTGGCAGTGCCACTGTCAACATACCGAACTATTGTGAGCGGCTTAGATTCGATAATAATTGCCCATAACGCATAAAACGTATTTGCATGCGTCGTCGTCTACCTGCGCGCGCGCATCTGCCTGTATTTTTTCCCTCAGTTCGTCTGTCGAACAATCGCTTGCATATTTCTTTCTATTTCCATTAGTTTTTGTCGTCGCCCGCGCCGCGCCGCCGGTGAGACGTGAATACGATTTTTTTGTCGAGATTTATTGCAAAACGTGCAATAGGATGTATCGGCCACACTGCACACTGCTCGGATGCTAATGGCGCGCTACGTGAGCCACGCGGCGCTGTGTGGTGCTGCGCATGCGCCCCGCACTCGTCTGTTATCAACTCTTCACTAGTTACTTACATTATTGTTTGTATGGTTTAGATAATTATAGTTTCTTAATCCTCTTTCATAAAAATAGATCTTAGAAGCCATTCATTTAAAAATATCTCATGCATCTCCTGCACAAAAATACTCACGCTTCTGAGTGCAACTTCCACCAAATATCGCACGATTACTGGAACGACTTCTTCGCCCCGGAGCCGGCGCCGGCGCGGCTCGCTGGTGCCGCCGGCTTCTCCTGTGCCTCTGTGCCTCCGTGCCTGTCCGCACAACGCGAACGCGACGTCCGGCTGACTGATATTTGTGCTATTGAAAGTTACAACTGTTACTCGTACCCTTGTAAATCGAGAGTCAGCTGCCGTTCCGTACGCGCACTCAATAATGAAACACGGGAGATGCCACACTAATAAACATCAGCTATCATGCTATTACCTGAGTGCTGTACGTCTGCGGCTCTCCGCCATGCTAATGAGAAAGTCACAATGATGTGCGCTCAGCGCTTGTGCGCAGATGCCTGCGCATCCATTGTTCTCAAACCGCTAATGTGTCGACGTCGTCGGTATGCTTTTTATCACATATTCAATGACAGCGGATTGCAACTTCCAGTATGCTCACTTGCTGTACCGCTTCACAGAAAAGCGTCAGTTTTCTTTAGCTGTGTGCTCTTTGTGCTCCATGAAAACTTTTTGAACGATCAAATAAAAAAGTTGAAACTTTAAGATAAGGATGCCTTCGCTCTTACCTGGTCAGTGGTCAGTAGGTTCAAAAATAGATATGGTCAATGGTGAGAATTAACTAGCGATCCCTTTGCAAGTCATATCGTATTCCTTGCTGCTACAGAGACGCCTCGCTGTTTAATAGTCAGCTCTGGGCTAAACTCTTTTACTTAACGTTAATTTTATTTAATGGAGCTTCTTCAGTTATATCATTAGTTACTGTAAGAACAAATTAAGCAGATGCAATTATTAAGTAAACATGTCCTCACCTTCTACAATTAAAATGTAAAAGAGAATGTAGCGACAGGACAGTTGTAGTTGTGAGGCAACGCGTGATGCAGACCAGAAATTATTTGTGTTACAAAATGGAACCTGACTGCACCGCACGGCGAAACAATATTAGTTTGACTGAATCGCACAATATTTATTAAGAAGCTTCGACTTGAGTAAGGTTATCAAATAGTTTCTTTCCTTTCACGTAGGTACTTACACTTTTGATATCTTATTTTCATTAGAATTCACAATCTTGATAGCGATCGTTTTCGTGTTCCTGTCTTTATGTGGGGTATTTTTACACGCTTTATATTAGCTTCACTTGTATGTTTGTATGTTTGTTTGTAACCGACTCCTTATAGCGCGATTTTGACCCACTTTAAACGACCAGATTTGATTCAAACTTTGCACACCTATCAAAGATCGATGACAATGCAATAATTTCATAAATTTGTGCCATTATCCTTGCCAGGGTTACCAGGACAGCAAAAAAACTGTTTTCGAAAACTACGCTGACATACGTCACAAACTAATTTGTGCCATTATCCTTACCAGAGTTACCAGGACAGCAAAAAAACTGTCTTCGAAAACTACGCTGACATACGTCACAAACTAATTTGTGCCATTATCCTTACCAGAGTTACCAGGACAGCAAAAAAAAACTGTCTTCGAAAACTACGCTGACATACGTCACAAACTACGCTGAAATACGTCTCAAAATTAGAAACACCCTAAAAAATAGAAAATAAATAATAGTTTAAAAAAACTAAAAAACATGCTTCCATTGAAAACCAAACCAAAAAGTACAAAATAATGGAAAAACAGCGTGGGGTGCCTGATATCAATAAAAAAATACCTTAAAAAGCACCCCACGCTTTTTTTCCAATATTTAATGAAAACGCATCTTTTTGTAACATAACAACAACATTTAAGTTTACTAAGATATATGTATTTTTCAATCGCAATGCGCAGATATTGATCATCATACACGTTAGTAAATTATAAACTCCTCAGCAGCCTGTCAGCGCTTGTCGCGCCTCTCGTGTCGCTCGCGTCGCTCGCCTGTCACGCGACACGAGCTCACACAGCAAGCTGTGCGCTGAAATAACGATCACGACAATAATAACGTTTGAGCTATCACAACGAGTGTTACAATGAAGTGTGTGACGTATACAGTAACGGGGTGCGCTATAAATACAAAACGGCGCGTGCGCAGCTGTTGTCATGACCTTACCGTCCAACTGTACTCCACGCCCTAATGTCAAATGACGAAGTCTGTGGGCTCCCCGTACCCACAAGCCATAGAGAGACAATATTTTCAAGTGATTAGTCGTTTAATCACATTCTTATGTTCGGTTAAAACAGTATTCAGCGAAATCAGCTACATGACAAAAGTAATACATTAAAACGCTATAATCTGTGTGCAAGGGTCCGCAGTCCGGAGCACTCCGGGCTGTCCACAGGTAGTCAGTGCATTGTGTGGCCCCGTGTGCCGTGATTGATACCTCTCTGGAACGTCACACAAAAAGCTTTCTAGCAAAAAATCTCCGCGAAATGAACGTATGCAAATCCTTTGTGAGCGGCGTCCCGAGGCGGAGCCGACCTTCTGTGCAGGCTCTTAAAGCTCACATCCGCTCATACGTGTGAGGAATTATTTGTCGTGGTGCGTCGTATAGTGCGCGCCGCCTCTAGACGCGTCGTAATCTACGATCTGCGTGCGCTCGTAAATTATACCGTTACAATATTCCCGCATTCAAAATTTCTGAGAAACTAACAAAATTGTCCACCCGGGAGACTTGATCGATGGATTCCAAAAACCTTTCTTTGAAAGTCACGGTAAACGACTTATTTGCACGGAGCACGTTCATTATATACAAATTCCATTAGATATTCCATAAAAAGATACTACTGTTGTAATAAATTCACTTTGAAAATACAACCAGCTCTTTTAGCATTATTCGTTAAATAAAGTATGTAAACTTGGACTCTTAATTCAATTCAGTAACTTGACAGTTCAAAGAAAGATAATGATACCATACTTAAACTAATAGAGTTGGGGTAGTGAACGATGTCGCTTAAAGAACGAAAGATAAAAATGATTTAATTTAAATAAAACTTAAAAAACCTTTTTGGGATGTGGAATATAAGAATAATTAATATTTTTTAATAACAATTATTTCCTTTTTATTTTCTTCTAATGGAAACAAAACTAAATAAATAATAGTTTAAAAAAACTAAAAAACACGCTTCCATGGAAAACCAAACTAAAAAGTACAAAATAATGGAAAAAAAGCGTGGGGTGCTTTTAAGGTATTTTTTTATTGATATCAGGCACCCCACGCTTTTTTTCCATTATTTTGTACTTTTTAGTTTGGTTTTCCATGGAAGCGTGTTTTTTAGTTTTTTTAAACTATTATTTATTTTCTATTTTTTAGGGTATTTCGAATTTTGAGACGTATGTCAGCGTAGTTTATGACAGTTTTTTTGATGTCCTGGTAACCCTGGCAAGGATAATGGCACAAATTTATGAAATTATTGCATTGTCATCAGTCCTTGACAGGTGTGCAAAGTTTGAATGAAATCTGGTCGTTTAAAGTGGGTCAAAATCGCACTATAAGGAGTCGGTTACAAACAAACATACAAATATACAAACATACAAACATACAAATATACAAACATACAAACATACAAGTGAAGCTAATATAAAGCGTGTAATAAATATAAAAATAATGATGTCATTTTACTTTTTTTTACTTTAGTGTTTTTATTTCCTCTGTCAACCATAGACGATGTTTATATCGATATAGTACCCACCTATATATCGTGTTTTAAGACAAGTTATTAAATTTAAAATAAAACAGTTTGCAATGTAAGTACATTATTTCAAGTTCATTAAATCAAGACACGCCGTAGCGTGTCAAGCCAAGTTCAAGTAACAGAACTGGCGAGCAGCACCGTGTGTAATATTACTTTTGACCCCCTCAAAACTCAAAAACTATTTCACATAAACGTGTGGCTCATTTATTGAGACTTGCGAGATACATATGTGCTATAACTTTCATAAACACATCTCAAACGGTTATTTAGATATTAACGTCAAAAATCGTCATTTTTATCACTGACTGACCTATAGATCAAAACTCTAACCCAGTTCCAGATGACCTAGAAAGTTCAATATAACGAGTACCCCTTAATTTTTTTAATACAAATATTTCCGTTTTAGTACTTATAGTTATAACTAAGAGTATAGTGGACTTTTGTATTTATTACGTTACTAGCTTTTGCCAGCGGTTTCGCCCGCGTGGAGGTCGGAAAATATCCCGCGGGAATGTACTACCGGGATAAAAAGTACCCTATGTATTAATCCAGGCTAAAAACTAACTGTGTTCCAAATTTCATCCAAATCCGTTAAGTAGTTTTTGCGTGAAAGAGTAACAAACATCCATACATCCATACTTACAAACTTTCGCATTTATAATATAAGCAGGATATCATTATCATTTCACACTTATGTTTTTGATGGGATTTCATTAATTCATGCACCACCCCACTTTCTTTTTTTTTGTCAAAATCTGGTATCCCTCCAACTGTCAAGTTACTTAATAAGATTAAAAGCCCAGGTACCTACAGCATAAAGCGCGGACACTGATCGCGGGTCCGCGCTAGTCTAGTAGAACATTGACCGTGACATTGAACCGCCCGCGCCGCGCTGTAAGATTTATAAGTTTGTTAGATCATTATTGTAAGCGCGCCGTACGCGGACTAATTACATGATTTGCATATAGTTAGTAACCCGAGAGTCATTCAAACATTTTATTGTCTCGAAATAAACAAAAAGTGCGGTTTATGAACTTGAATATTGAGAACCCGGTGATGACGTCACGCGATGTACGCGATAACGTCAGACTGACGCGATATAAAAAAAATATCTGTCGGCTGATCTGCGACCTTCTGAGTGGACTATGATGATGTTAACTTAGATAGTGACGAGGAACGCACCTAACACATATCAAATATATTATACAACCTGGTGACTATAAGATACCTGCAGTACGTGACGAGCGGCAAACAGCAAGTCTCAATACAACAGTCTTCTACAATACAACTGACAATAATATTTTAGGAAACGTTTTCTTTGCGTCTACCATGCGACTGGCTGCTGCACCTGCACAGGCCTGCATTGCGCTGCATTCCTATAATATGTATAAGGAAACTGAAGGACAGACAAATAATACATAGTTGTTTCCAACTTTTTATAATCTGTGGGCACCGATACGACTCCAAAGTTCTATAAGCAAACCCGTGATCGTTACTGCGTCACTTTTAGGAAACAGATCACTGCTGCAAATAAACACTGAAAGAATTATATCAGAGCAGTAGGACAGAAGGCCTAGTACACACAGTGGAGCTGGCCCGTTACCGGCGTGCACACACATGCACCTGCGCACACGGCTGTAAAGGTCGCGCCACCCCAGCGGTACAGGTACCGTTACACACCCCCCATACCCCGCGGGGAAATCACCTGACATTTAGAGTTTTTGCGCTAATCGCGGGGTGAATAATGTATGTGTCCTAGACTGGTCTAGCCCGGGGGTGTCGGGGGTGGGGGTGACATTCACCGACTGAGCTGCGCGCGCGCAACATTCATCGCTGCACTCGACAACATGGACACTGGTGAGTCCCATTGCTCAATAGTTCTGTAGGAGTTTCCTACACTTAGTGATATGATAACGGGGCGATTCTATTGGGGTGATGAAATAAAACCGACCACCGTGAATGTTCGTCAAACACTGATTTATTGAAATATATTTTTACATATTATTTGCAATATATAATTTGTACCCAACAAATGCTATGTTTGTAGAATGCACGGTGCGTAAGTCGTTAAAGTAATGTACGGTTCCGTACAAGTTCATTGCTTTTACTGCACTCCGCAGCAGATGACAGTTACACAGGTGGCAGAGTCATCTCACAGCCGCCAGTTTGTTCTGACTTCTGGCCAAACTCGCCGCCGACCTCCTGTGAGCACTCTGGTTGGTCCACACCCACAACCAGTGTGTTTACAGAGCCACACGCCACCACTCCGCCCTCCGCGCCAGGTCATGCCCGGCCACAACTAACTTCATAAAATCATAACAAACCTTAATATTATATTATATTCTGACCCTTATACCTATTAATATTCAATATGTTTTAACAATTTATTGTTACGATATCAATCGAACCAGAAGGTGAGGCCCGCCGCGCTGGGACTTTCACGCATTTATAGTTATTTAATTTTTTACTTCTTGTAAGTAAACGTTATTATATTTTTTACGAATTAGGGAAATTTTGCGGCAATTACATTCGTCGTGTCGGAGAAAGCGATCGTTGTAAAAAATCACTCGGTTTGTGACAAAAAGACGCCGCGACTTTCTAATTTATTGCTCGACCGTCGAAGGAAGCGTTAAAAAATACAATAAAACAATACAAAAGTAAAAATCGCACAAACTTTAGTGTGCGCCGTTATACGTCCGGACAGCGGTCCGGACGAGCCGTCCGCGTCGCCCGGTCGCTACACAATGAGCGTCGTAAAAGAAAGCACCGTCGGAATGGTCAGGCCCAGCGCCCAGCGCCCATCGCATGCTTTAATAATCCCCTCATTATGCAGTGTGCAATAAAAACTAGGGAGCATTTTTTTAAACACAATAAACGAGGAGAACTTTCACGCGAATCCCTTTAAAAATGCATGGAACCAAGTGCGAGCCGGCCGCCTACACATCGGGGCCACTAGGCTGCCCGGGCGGGACCGCGCGGCCGCTCGCGACACGTAATGTGTTTTAAAGTGAGAAGTCGGGGCACTCGGACACTTGTCAAACTTTAAGTACCTGTATATAGTTCGCTAGAGCGGCGGGGTCGCGAGCACTGCGCTGTACTTGATCCACATAACATTATGCATGAAGGGCGAGGGGCGAGGGCGACGGGGTGGGGGAAGGTGACCTTTCGCGAGGTCCCGTTACGGGCACCTGCGCGGACGTTAGGGTCCCGCTAGCCACTCCCGTCACGCAGGCCGCAGCACATCTAGCGCGCGGCAAACGGCACAGCGGAGCGCACGCTTTAGGAGATCACTCAACATGAACCACTCGATACTTTGCAATTACTTTTTTTGGACAATAAGGTTTCACAATGTACTCGTGCTCTTCCAATTACTTAGCGATGGCAACAAATATTAAACTGTTCTTTATCATTCATCACTCGATCGCGGTTACAAAGAAGGCTTTGTCATCGCCATCTTTTTATGGAATGTGTAATAATGCATCAAAGAGTGAGCTCGACTGTCGCTTGCAGTTCCGCTGCAATGTTGTCTAAATTGAATGGATAGGACTCGAGACTCGGATACGTGAGATCGATCCGGATCAGTCGCAGATTATATCTGCCGTTACACTGATAAATGAACGAGCTGCGAAAGAAGTAATAAAAATATAATGAATGACGTTGTTACCTCGGCCTTTGCAGTTTGAGCATCGTTTGAGTCCACCGCGGAGTGCTAGCCCTGCGCCTCACCGGTACCGTTGTCTCACAATAGTTACAAAGGGCCGGTGCACGGTGTGGGTAACGTCGGCTGCAGGCTGCAGGCTGCAGGCAATAGGTTTCGTGTGCGGTAATCAATCAGCTGGCGTGTAATGCCCTCCATTAGAATACTTACATTTAAATGTGCGCTGCTCCCACGCGCCGGCCGTGCGCGTGCGCATTCAGACGCACTATCACATGAGCCGATACATTCCACGGAGATGTCTGTACGAATGTTACTAGTTGCTAGTTGCTCTGGCATTATCAATACATGAGTATAATTTTCAAATTCCTGAAGTATGTAAAGAAATTTACTCAGTCGAACTCTAGGATCAGTCTAACTCTGGAACACCGTGATCCCAACTAACAACCTTTATCAATGCAGAATAGTAGTCAGGCGGTAGTACGGTATGTAGAAAACTTTAAATATAAGGGATTCAGTCGCACTTTTTGGGTGGTGTAAATGGCTTTCCTATAAATACTGATTAAACGATCACTGAGATCACCACGCAAGAGACTGGCGCACGTTGGCACAACTGACCACCGTATGTTGTTGCACTGAGCTGGGTACGCGCGTAGTGAGTGCGGCTTATCTGCCAGTAATGAAGTACGATCGGCCTCGACGTGGACAAGTGGCCGCCGTCATCGTGTCAGCAGCTCGACACATACAGTTTATCTCGTATTCAAACAAACGAGTTGCGTAATAGTTAGCGAAGTGAGTGCAATTAAGTGGTCGGAGTAACGGGACCGATATCGGGGGTGAGTGACATGTGTTGATATTTGCGACGCGTGCCCACCTGCACCTGCGCGCCGCGTGCGACGTGCGTGCTGCGCGGGTCAAGGCCGCTGCACGCCACACACACTCACGAGACAGAAAACCCACTAAATAAAGAATATCAACACTGGAGTAATACACTCCCGTTCAAAATTTCCATAACACCAAGATTCACACTTTGAAATGATGGTGCGAGACCTGCGCGCTCGGTGTGTCAATGTGTGCACTCGTGGTGCAGCTCAGGTAGTTAGTGGGGGTAGTTGGAGACTGTTCTATCCTCGATTGTTGTTGACTTGTATGACTACAACGACGTCGTGATAACTACTGACCGGTCCTTATACGGATGCCGTTCTCAAAGCCTACCTTCAGTGCTTTTGTTTTGTGCTGTATCACTTTACGTGCTTGAGCGTCCGCCTAGTCCCTAGGTTGCGCTCCCCTCCACCCATGGATTGAGTTTAATGAGTGGACGTGATCCGATCATGGTGCGCTACATTTTTATACGCGAGATATTTCGTGGCAAAGGCACGTAGTAAACCAATGTCGTTAACATCCATGCATGGAAATACTTTCGACCGACTGTAGTCATATTGTTTCGTACAAATTACTTTTGAATTATTGTAATACGCACCGGCTGCTACCAATCGCGTTATAACAATAGGGACTTGTCCATAATGAGACATACAATGAAAATAAATATAAAGCAGGTTATGATTGGTTCGGCTCACTGCCATGTCACGTATGTTTACTGCTGA
The DNA here is from genome assembly GCA_947507805.1 of Aporophyla nigra. Taxonomy (NCBI): domain Eukaryota; kingdom Metazoa; phylum Arthropoda; class Insecta; order Lepidoptera; family Noctuidae; genus Aporophyla; species Aporophyla nigra. The sequence continues at coordinate 25,601,345 of OX382301.1, forward strand.
TGTGTCGCGTCGCTCGTTGTGGTCAGTGCAGTCAAGGGCGGTGGAAGGATATCCTTGATTTACTCTAAAGCTCAAGTTGCCGGCATGCGAGGGAAAGGGGGCTCAATTTGCCACTTCCATTGTGTGGGTGTCGTCGCGTGACACTTGCAATGAGCAGCAACAGATCTTGGCGGCTTGTGCCGGCTGCCGCCCACAGGTAAACAAACACAGCGCCTGACGCCATAGACGCATGTCTGGCGTGCTTGTCTTTTTGTTCAAGTAAGCCTATGGGGCTCCTTGGAAACAAATCGTCTCATGCCAGGAAGCCACAGGTACATTTCAGTCAGAAGGTTGTGAATGCTGTGCTCTATTTCGGCGACATGCATTGCAAATCGCAATGTTACTTCTGCAACCATTAGTAGCTAAACTTCGTTAGTTTCGTCATGCGCGTCTCTGGCACGTTCCCAGCACGCCCGGTCGACCTGTCCAGCGTCGTCCCTGCTAACGGGAGTTACCGTGCCGGATGGCTGACATAAACATGCTCTTAGCGCTGCTCGTCTTTATGTAACATCACCCGAGGGACGCCGGTCGGTTGCCGCACCGGTCACACCTGTCTTATATTACCGACGAATTCGACAGCTCAGTACCTCATTCGAGCTGTTACCGTGACCGGACACTACCGGACACCACCGGACTGATGTAATACTTATGATGTCGTAAACATTCGCGCAGGCTGGCTTCTTAGTTGTTTTGAATAATACTTTATTTGGGATATATAAAATATTTACTACTTGATACGCCTGCTTCACGACGCTACGTTGATGTGGGCGGCTTAAGTCACATTAGACACCACTAATCTATAAATAATATCATAACGAAGTCAAAACTGTTTTTTATTTTTTTATTTTAGCGAGTTCTCTCAGCTTCTCTTAACATTTTGTTATTATTTTGGCTTTATCAGCATTTAAGTAGAAAACTCTTTGGCTTTTTCGGAGAAAATGACTCTCTCAACTCAGCCTATCCCAGTCCACTGCTGGACATAGGCCTCTCCCATGCTGCGCCACAACATCCTGTCTTCCGCCTTCCGCATCCAGTCTGTCCCAGCCATCTTTTTGAGGTCGTCGGTCCATCTAGCTGAGGGGCGTCCCACACTACGTTTGCCGATACGCGGTCTCCACTCCAGGACGCGTCTGCTCCATCGGCCATCGGACTCGGATCGGAGAAAATGACTATATGATAGCAAATCTAAGGTGGTTTCAATGACTATTGTCTATTCTGATTACCTATATAATAGAATATTTATTTATGGGAGTAACCAAGACTCAAGAAGATTGTTAGTAAAACTTACGACTATGTTAGTAAGCACAGACAATAAGCGAAACAAATAAAACCTATTATAACTTTTACTTTCCTATCAAGGTTCTAAAATATTTGTTCATAACCCCAGACAGGGGATGTCCCCTTCGAGCACCTCTCTTTATCTCATTTTTGTCTTCTTTTCTTTGAGTTTTAATTTACAAGTGCTTCCAGAAGATATTTCTGACGATAATAATGTGGTACCTTTGACAGGACCACATGCTTTTAGTGTTTCCCGGATAGAGTTGTGGATGATGCACTGAAATGCCTCGCTGTAGTTGACAAATACGATATAGAGAGGTGTTCTCTTTAAATATTTTCCATAATTTGCTTAATAGTATGGATTCGCGACAGCTTGTCGCACTGGTTGGTAGGAATCGATATTTTTGGTTAGTTGGCGAAGCAGAATTAAACTGAAGAGATTTTATATGCTTTGTAGAAGACTGATAATATCCGAGAATTCTGCCCTCTGGTACAGTTTCTGTTTGAAGCTTGCTCTGGTCCTTTTCGGTAATGTCAGTCTAAAAGCTGCTCGATATAATTTGTGGTCTAATGGGAAGTTAGCCTGACTTCATATTTCTGTCTTACTAATTAATATTAGCTTATTGGTTAGTTTTAAATGTAATTTAATTTTTATGATCTGAGCAAGACTTATCCATGTTTTGTTTTCTTTGTTTTTGAAAAATGTATTCATGATTGATATTTGTGTTTATATGCTAGTTTATTAGTTGTCGCTTCCTACGATGAGATGTTCTTGGTACAAATTAAATTTGTTTTTCTTTTTTCCTAGGTTTCCCATTAGTACTGTCATCAGTATTGAAATCTCCTGTGACTATAACTAAATCATCTACGAGCGTATGCGCTTTTCTTATATTGTTATAAACTTTTGGGATTACCTCTTCAGTTGAGCTTTCTGTTGGCGCATTTATTTGAATAACTGAGATCAGCAAATCCTGAGAATGAAATTTTAACAGGGCCCTTCTTTAACAGGGCCACTTTTTCTAAAATCCTAATGAAATTTATGATATTATTTTTGAGTGTTTTCTTTATTAAGAACTCAAATCCATGAATACGATTAGTTTCCTAATGTACCAACTGATACGATCGTGACATTCTTCTCTTTCGTAGTCCAATATTGTTACCTGTTCTAGTCCGAGTATGTCACAGTCGATGTTGTTGTAAGGGCGGGAGTTAGTTTTAGATACGTACATTTGTGTACAAGACAGCAATCTCACATATTTATTCTGTTTTTATTTGTAATTTATAGATATTTCTTCTATTTATGTTTTGACATGTTTGATCCTAGATATGAACGTCATTACGGTTGTGTTCAATTGTTTGTTTAATTTTTAGTTGATGGCAATAGGCTATGTAAATGGGACTTGCAACATATCTGACGAAATGTACGAGTTCTATAGGTAGGTAAACCATTGGCCAGACCTTCGGGGAAGCAAGGCGTGACGCGTGATGTTATGTAGTTATTTGGTTTAGCTGGAGGGGTGAGGTCGAGCTCCCTGCGGTGACCAGCCGCTCTGCAGGAGCAACTATAATCAAGAACATTGAATAGTTGGAGGAGCTAGAACCGCTATGTCTGCTGTTTTTTTGAAGATAAATAATGTTTTCATATTAATTAATGATGCCGTCGTTATACTATCTAGGTAGTTAAATAAATCACCAGTGGAAGGCGATGACTCATACAGTATAAGTACTGTAGAACGGTAGGCTCAGTCGCCGGCTTACCGCGGAAGCCACATCACTCATATTAGCATAATGTCTTGCCCAAATCCTCCAGCCCGCCGCCGCCTGCGTCAGGTGCTTTGACGTCATAGCTTATATTTCTGTCATTTTGTTTGTGTGATTATTAAGTGTCACACACATGGTGGCCATAGCTGGAGCAATCCTCCAAAAATGTCAAAAAATGTGTCCCAGAGCCGGATTTCTCCGTTTGATGAGCGAACGTTGCGGACGCCTCTTAGCTTAGCACCGCGACTCTCGATACGCTCACACCCAAACTGAGGGCATTCATTATATTATCTGACCCGCACATGCGCGCCGTGGTAATTAGCCGACGTGTAAGCAGCGCACTGGGAATAAATTATGTCTATGAATAATTGTCTAAATATTATAATGAGCTCGCCATTTTCAATTGTCCGACGCGCGGTAATGAGCTCACATAGTGGCCGCGGTTCCGCTCCGAATGCGCCGCCAGCGCACGGGCAGCGAGCAGTCTTAGTGCGAAGAGGGCGCGGCGGGCGGGGGACTCGACACATGCTAATCCACAGCTTGTACCTGTTGAAGTTAATATAATTTAATTGTAAATCTGCGGACGCGACGCGTGACGTCATAAACTAATCACAAGAAAGCGACGCGATTTACAGCATTGACGAGCGAGCACACTCGTACATACTTTATTAACTTTAATTTACTTCACTGTTACACACGGTAAGTAAATAACGAGTTTCTAGACGGCGCGGGCGGCCGATTATAATTTAATGAATTATCATAATAACGTTTAGTGTAATGCGTTGCGAGCATAATTGGCGTTGCTGAGTTCACGAACAACTGTGCCACTCAGCTCTGCTGGCGTACGCGTGTGTCTGTCACCATGTTCCCTATGGGCGGTAGGAGCTGATGACAGCTCTTGTGATTAATTTATCATTATAAATTATCTGCTCATTAATCAACATGTGATAAATGCAGCTAATGGGGCAACTGAGCTTGAGCTCTGTCGATAATTTCAGCTCAAGGTGAGCTGTTGAACTTGTGAAGTTTCATCTATAACTGTCGACGTGCTGCGGTCTGTGGAGGAGTAGTGTTGGGCCACAGTTGGCACTCTTCTGGTTCTCATCCACGCAGTAAATAGCTTCGTGGGGTCAAAAGTTTCAGGATTATCTTATTTTTGTCTCTTATCAGTTCATCTGTATCAACAAAATGTACTATTTACACCACAGCCACTTGTTTGTTTCTCTTTAGGTTTATACATTTGTCAGGTGACCTTTACTAGTTAGTACTATCACTTTCAACAGCTGTCCCTTCATTCAATTAGTTTTTGGTTAAAGGGCGAATATCACTAAATGGAGTTTATTTTCTTCTGCACAATCCTATTCTGGGCAATCGTTTAATCGGCAATCTTTTCCAATCGTAGCCTGTTCTTCAAGTATGTTCAACTTGTTTTCGTTTGAAAACTTAAAATATATTGGTCTGCAGAACATTGTGGAATATGGCTCTGGATTCACCCATATCACTTCTTCGCCACAAACTAAGTGCGGAGGAACAAACGAACACATAAAAATGCTAGAATCGTCATCCTCTGCCATAGTTTGCTAATACAAACTTTGCCCTGAAGCACCATCAAAACCCCACTTGCATATGAAATGAAATTAATTGCACCGATCCCAGCGTGGTTTGACCAGACTGGATTAATCGAATGAACCCCAAGATTTGCACTAGCCTTTGAAGCGTCATGTTTCATGGTGCTACATAGGCCATTGCATATCAAGAAGTAGACCGGGGGGCGCTGTAATGTTAGGGAAGACGTGCCCTTAGGATAGGAAAGGATTACGAGCCTACCGACTATGCAGCCTTTTTTTTTTCTGGATGTGTAATCATCAAATGACTTCTCCCGCTCTGGGCGGAGCGGGAGGGCGTGTCAGACTTTTACTGACTTAAACCCACCCGTGTTCCTTCAGTTACCCATGTGCCAGGGTCACGGTATCTCTTTCGAACAATCTCGCGACCCTGGCAGGCATCGGTCCTAGCAGACCCCTTCAGTGCTGCTGACATCTCTTAACTCGTGTTATACCCTTTACGACAATTGAAATTTCCGGTATCGTCTAATTATGTACATTTCCTTTTTTTTTTCATGTAAGATGCGTTCGCTTTCACACTCTCATGTCACGTCGTGGACAATATTGTGGGTTATACGTTTTTAGGGTTCCGCACCTCAAAAGGAAAAAGCGGAACCCTTATAGGATCACTTTGTTGTCCGTCCGTCCGTCCGTCCGTCTGTCAAGACCCTTTTTCTCAGGAACGCGTGGAGGTATCAAGCTGAAATTTATAACAAATACTCAGGTTTACTGTCCCTTGGAGCTGTGAAAAAATCAAACGTCTAAGCTAACGCAATCAAAAGATATAGCCGTTTATACCACAAATTTCCTCAAATTTTCGAAACTCGCAAGGTAATCAAAACCTAAAGGATACTTCCAGTCGATCTAGAATTTTGAAATTTGGTACGAAGCAACGTCTTATAGCACAGATAAAGGAAAAATTGCGAAAACCGTAAATTTTTAGTTACATCATATAATAAACAGAACAAAACACAGACAGAAATAAAACCAAGCTAAGAAACAGAACAGAACTACGACTCGATTGTCGTGATGGGTGAACTTTCACTTATATACCTACAGGTTTGTACGGAACCCTCGGTGCGCGAGTCCGACTCGCACTTGGCCGGTTTTTTCGATTGAAATATAAATGTTTTTGTTAATGCTGTAATGTATAACTGTTTTTTGTCCCTAGTAAATAAAATAAAATATATACTATATAATCGGAAGTATCGGAACCACACAAAACTGATAACATTGCACGAAGGTATGTACGTCACGTGTGTGGCCTTACTAATGTGTTTGTAGATATCTCCAGCGGTTCCAAGTAAAGCAAAACATACTCCGTAACGTTAAGGTGTATAGTATCCTCGTTAACCTTGAGCATATGGGCGGAGCTAAGCTCCATACTCCCGCACACACGTAACGAGTGGCGGCGGCGCGCTAAACTAAAACAACGACCAAAGATTATGCAGAGACGGATGAAAGTCGGTATTTTTGCCTACGACTGTAAAAGGTTCCGAATGGTGGATCAATGGCTGATACTTTAGAAAGACGCAACTATTTGATGTTTATACTGGACATATTTCTTTAAACATGCAGGTATGTGATTGATTAAAGAAAGACAACTTTTCGGGTTAGAGATATCTTTATTTCCCATAAAAAAAAAAATCACTTACATGAGAAATATTAACATAATTTAAAAAAAAAATGTTTTTGTAACGCACAGTTTTGGTAAGGAGACACTAAAAATTAAAAATTACAACAAAACAGAAATAGTCAATAACTGTAGGATAATCGCTAATAAATTAAACACTTTCTTTGCCTGGACATTTTTATTTATTTATTTAACCATTTATGTACACACATATATAAACAGACAAGAAGAAAAGAACAGAAAAATTAGTACGAAGGTGATGCTTATTTCTAAAGAAATCTCTTCCAGCACACCTGCGATAGGAGAGAAGATACAGAGATGTAGACAGCGTGTGTAAGAGTATGAGAAAATTAAATATATATAATCAAAAACTATTAACTTAATAAAATTAAACTAATAATAAAAACAAACTATGTTACAGTTCACAGAATAAAATATATACACAAAAAAGTATTTAGAAATGCCACCACTAATAAAGCGTCCACGGGCACAAACAAATCGACTCCTCTGCAAGGAGCTGGTCTATAAACACACACTGTTACAATACGTTCGTAAGTATTTACACTAACACACACGTCGCGCGTAGTCGGTTGATAGCTGGAGCGGAGCAGCGAGCGACACAGCCCTCCCGTCTGAATGCTAATGCACGACTGCAGCCCGCGCTTGCGCAGAGCCCCTCTACCCTTGACGGCTTAAAATGGGGGTATTTCTTTGCAAAATTTTGATTAATTTACAATATTCTATTGTAAAATCGTAGTGCCTATAACCGTTTATTTTTATGTGTAAAAATATTTCCAAATAACAAAGCTGTTTAGTAGGAGTATGAAATATAAGCCAAAAAATTGGGTTGTCGTAAATATTTTTTTACAGCAAAGGTTTTAACCCTACGAAAAAAGTGCTCTTGTAAAAATTATGTACATGAATCTATAGCAAAAATATATTTTTTTCAAATCTTCAAACCAAGTCGTTAATGAGAAGATAGGTTCATAAAGTGACCGTTTTACGGCACTAAAGCGGACCAAGGCCCTTAAAGGCATCTCGTAATTGTCACTACCACAAAGTTGGGTGTTGAAGCCAACATGCGTTGTCCGACGCATGCACGGCGCCCTGCGTGCCAGTCCCTCCCCTGTGTGGATGAACTCTGACGGATGAAATGACGGAACTATTTGTACCGTTGGACATGATGTGCTCACTGTGTAACTAGTGCTGCCTCTACCTTGGACATCCACAGCGTCAATCAACATCGCAGCTACCACGCTACAGTTGAGACACAGTAGGACACACATAACGTGACCTTCGTCGCGCACCCCGCCGCGTGGCTCGGCCACGCTGGGCGGACATCACTCGCGCCGCCTAATTTACACACGATTCATTATACTTTACGAGTTCGCTTCACTTGGTACACACGAGTACACTTTATGTTCATTATTATAATACTACGCATGTGTATTCTCTGTTGATTTAACCACGGGCTACTATGTTAACGCTATGTGAATTTTGGCGTAGGACACTAACGCAATTTGTGAGAACCCTTACACAGGCTGTTGTTGTCAGTCCACAGAGCTGCTCTGCCAACAGTCGTACTGCTAATGCTGTTCGATGTGATGTTTCATCAAGTCACTCGACCTTATCTTGAAGTACAGTCAACACGGTTATGCAAATTCAAACGGATTACATTCCACAAAACTGTTATCGATCGGTCTTTCTGTTTGGAAGTTGTAACGTGCCTGTTAGGGCAGGACGTTTAAAAGAAACAAAAAGGATAGAAGGTACATAAGTGTAATTAAATTAAGATTAACAGTATTTAAACATGTCTAGCCCCAGCAGAAGGCTAGCGTGAGTTCTAGATATCGAGCGCGTATTCAATTCTAGCCCGCCTAAAGAAAACCACTATCCTGGTAGTTCTCACGTCGTAGGTGACCGGTGTCAGCCAGGTAGGTAGGTAGGTCTTCCAGCAGGAGGTAGGCAGCTCGCAGGTTGTCCAGCCACAACCCTTGCAGCGGCGAAAAGGATATCCCTTCCGGTATGGAAGAACCCCGATTTGGGGTTACACAGAATTTAATTTTAAAAAGATTTAAACACTAAGGTTCTTTTTTTTTTAAATATGGATGTTAAGTTAAAAAAAAATTTAAAATGTTGGCCGTTGCGAACAGTAGCTAGTGCACGGATACTTTCATAACACGACCACTCAGCAGCTCCGTAGTGTCAAGTGAATCCCTCGAGATTCTTCCTTGACCGCCGCCGGTGGCTCGCCGACGTTAGCCATATGTCGTGGAGAGGGGAGACACTCACCAACCGGTTCGTGCGCGAAGCTCGCGACAATATTAATATTTGCAAATAGACGTATATCAGTTGTCAAGCGTAAACTGTTGTTATGATGAATGTTTTTAGAAAATGTTATTGAATATTAGTTTTTACCTGCTTCCAACCTTGATTCAGATGTTAAAAGATAAGATCATAGTACTCACTAGATTGATATAAAGTACGACGTTACAGTACCCCCCTTTTTAGCGTAGGATTTTTCCTAAGTAAAATCCGCTGCCACTGCTTCTGAAGACATTTTATTAACGCTTCTTTTTTATTCCTATCTCTTACATTCATCCATTCTTCCTCTTTCATTCAACGTTTAATCCGCAGCAACACATTAGTAGCATGTGTTACCGCATGCTAACATTCAGAGTGTCTCGTTTTAAATACAGCACAAAACACTCCCGATAATCAAATGCAGTTTTTGAAACAATATTGAAAGTACAGAGCAGTCTACATGTAACTAATCCCATATTTATAATAAGATATATAGAACTCAGTTATACCTATGGTGTAGGGCCATTGGTATAGGTAAAAGAAATCAATGGGGTAGAACCATGATTGCTTTCTTACTATGGTTGTAGGACCGATAGTATAAATAGTACTATAGAATGAAATGTTGTATGTAGTTGACCATCATCCTGTAATGACTGTTTGTATAGACTAATTATATACTTAGACATTTAAATAGATACAATATAGTAGATAGAATTTAGTTACATGTAGGTAGGCGGTTTTTGAGGTAGGTACGTACGTTTAGGTTGGTAATTCTTTTATTATAATATTAGTTTTTTTAGAAGGTATTATTTTATTCGAATTTGCGCTAGTTAGTAAAGTATTTAGTTTTAGGTTTTAATCTTTGTAATTAGTTAACTTGATATCTTTAATATGCCAATGCCCGATTGATTTTCCAGACGTATCGGCCAATTCATATACTAATGGTGACTTTTTTTTAATTACTTGACATTTTACAAATTTAGGTGCTAACTTCTTGTTAAAATATTTATCCTTGTCACTCTGATAGAAAGTTCGTTTCCACACAACATCACCTATATTAAACTCTGCAGGTTTCCTTCGTAAATTATAAGACGTGCAGTTTCTAGCATGAGCCTGAAGAAGCGCTGCTTGAACCTTATTAAAGATAGAAGATAAATAGCCTAGGTTTTCTGCATATGAATCGCGAGGGACAAAAACAAGATCTTCATCGTTTTCCGAGTTGATATACTGTGAACCACAAGTTACCAGTTCTCGTCCGTATACAAGAAATGACGGAGTATAGCCCGTTGTTTCGTTTACAGAACTATTTATGGCAAACTGAATTTTCGGCACAAGTTGATCCCAGACACGTTGATCGTCAGCAATAAACGTTGAAATTGCAGTCATGACTGTTTTATTGTACCGTTCAACTGTGTTGATGTGAGGTGAGTATTTAGGTGTAAAATGTAAATTGGGAATTTTATATTTGGTAATCATGTTTTTTAGAGTAGCGCTAACAAACTGTTTCCCGTTATCAAGTATGATAGTAGAGGGTATCCCATGTACGAGAATTACGTTTTCTTCGAGAATTCTAGTGACGATTTCCGCGGTTGCTCGCTTAATAGGAAATAAAAGGCAATATTTACTGAAACAACAAGTAATCACGAATATGTAGCAATTTTGTTTTCTTGATGGAGGTAAAGGTCCAACTAGATCTACACTAATAGTTTGGAATGGTCTAGAACATACTTTAGGCTCGCCCATTTTGCCTAGAGGGGCATGGTTTTGATGCTTATGAGCTATGCACGCATCGCAAGCGGAAATAAACTTCTGTACGTCCGCGTGCATGCCTGGCCAGTAATAACATAAGGCAAGCCGTTTATATGTCTTAAAGACTCCCAAGTGCCCTGCAGAAGGTACAGAATGGTGCTTTTCCAACATAGCATTACGGAATTCCGCAGGTACTACCTCTTTCCATTCGAATTCTCTACGCAAGGGACACATAGTTTTCATGTATCTATATAATTTCCCGTTTTTAATTAAATAGTTAGGGAACGAAGTAGGGGAAGACTGGCAACCATTATAGATGTTAAGGTACCAAGAATCAGTAGTTTGCGTATTAATAGGAAGAGTATCGACAGCAGTTATAGGCACAGCGCGTGATAGAAAATCAGGAACTACGTTTTCTGAACCACGGCGGTGTCTAATTTCAAAATTATACGCAGATAGTCGTACACCCCAGCGAGCTAATCGACCTGTAGGGTTATTCAATTTTAAAAACCATTTAAGGGCAGAATGGTCCGTGTAGACAACAAATTTTTGGCCATTCTCTACATAACAGCGCCAGTGCTCAACTGCTACTAGAACAGCAAGAGCTTCACGCTCGGTAGCACTGTAGTTGCGTTCTTGAGGAGACAGTGACTTGCTCATGTAGGCTATGACTCTCTCCTCACCATTAATATTTTGGGTCAACACACCACCCATACCGTAGTCACTCGCATCGGTGTGAATTTCAAAAGGTTTAGAATAATCTGGACACGAGAGTACTGAAGCAGAAACTAAGCATTCTTTTAATTTATTAAAAGCTGTGTCTGATTCTTCAGACCACACAAACGATGGTGCTTTTTTGCTTTGTGAGGTTAATTTGTTCAATGGTGAAGCCAAAGAGCTAAAATTTGGTATAAATCTGCGATACCAGGAAGCTGCGCCCAAAAATCGGCGAACTTCTTTTCTATTAGTGGGGGTAGGATAGTTTTTGATTGCATCTATTTTTTCCGGGTCAGCATGTAAGCCGTTAGCATCGACTACATAACCCAAATATTTGAGTTTTTCTCGGAAAAATTGACTTTTTTTAGAATTTATAGTTAAGTTTGCAGATTTTAATTTATTTAAAACAAGAAGCAGTAGGGAAATATGCTGCTCAAAAGTAGAAGAGACAATGATGATATCATCGACAAATACAAAAACACGATGTTCAAATTCAGGCCCATAGAACAAAATGTCAACTAAACGTTGTTGTGTGGCTGGTGCATTAGTGAGACCAAATGGCATAGATTTGAACTGATAAGTACCACGGGTTGGTATATAGAACGCTGTCTTGCATCTGTCCTGCTCACTGATCAAGATTTGCCAAAAACTTTTTGAAAGATCTAAACTAGTTAAATATTTTGCGTCTCGTAAATTATCAAGAATCTCAGAGATATAAGGCAAATTATACGCATCTTTTTTTGTGATAGCGTTTAATTTTCTGCTGTCTAAGCAAAACCTAAGCTCACCAGTTTTTTTAGGTGTGAGTAGTACTGGTGATGACCATGGGCTCTCAGCAGGTTCAACCACATCATCTTTTAGCATCTCATCTAGTTGCTCCACTAATATGCGTTGCTTCTCAGGGGACATTCTGTAATACCTTTGACGAATGGGGGCAGCTTCTCCAGTGTCAATAGTATGCGTTATTAGAGAAGTACGACCAAGACCTCGTACTTCGTAGGATATTTCCCGGAACTGTGATATTATATTATCAGCTGTTATCCTTTGGTCTTGTGATAAATGATCATATGACTGAAGATGTTCTGAGCGATCAGACTTCAGTTCAGCTAACTGAGCGTCTGATGGGCTTAAAAATAAAACAGTGTTTAAGTGACTAGGGAACAGACCGAATGTTCTCCAAAAGTCCATGCCTAAGATTAATGAATTTTTTACTTCCGGAATGATGTGGACATTTAAATCATGTGTTTGATTTTTTAGAGTGAATGTTAATGAAATATATCCTAGAGATAAAAGTTTCTGCCCACCCGCTGCAACAAATGTCATAGGTTGACTCAAGTTCCCTTGGCAATGGGATGAAATAAAACTCTTGTGGAGGTCTTTTCCCATTATAGTGACGGCAGAACCTGTATCTAGTAACCCAATAACAGGTTTAGTGTTAATAGTAACTGGAACGTAAGGCCGTGTGAAATCTATACTATTATTACGGATTGAAGAAACAGTATAGCAGGAACTGAATCTTGAAACAGTTTGTAGCCAATTTTCCCAATCATTCCTATCGAAATTGGCACTATTTCTGTTTCCACAACCCTTGTTACTTAGTTTTTTGTTGTGTTAGAGTGACAATTAGGACATTCTGGGAATTTCACGTCTTTCTTACCACATTTAAAACAGATTAGAAAATGTGGCTGTTTACATGAACGTAGTGAATGTGATTTAGTTCTACATCTTGGACAGTATACATTTCTGTTTTTGTCGTTAGATACATGTGCCACCTCATTGACGTGTAAATTTGATTTAGGATCGCTAGTATTCTTATTATTTTCAAATGTATTTTTAGAGTAGTTGGGTTTATAATTAGAATCAGTGTTTTTATAGTTACTAGAATTGATATTGCTAGGCTGGTGTTTATAAGCGAATTCTGGTGCCAAGGTCTCAGTACTATCTTTAGGCGGTTCGCGAAATTGTTTTAGTTTAGTTTGTATGTTTTCGTAGTTTCTGCATAATTTTTGTAGACTACTTATATCGGTTATAACTGCAGACGACGCCAGCGTACTTGCATAGCAAGGTCGAATGTTATGCAGCAATATCTCTAGTTGATCTTCTTCTGCTAACTTTCTATCCAAACGAGAAAACATGCCACGCATAATAGAAATGTAAATTGTTATATTTTCTAGTTCACCCTGAGTGCGTGTCCTAATTTCGGATAAAAATTTGTAGTCGTAGTCACTTTGACTAAAATCTTGTTTAAGCAAGGAGACAATGTTATCCCAAGTTCTAGCCTGATCTTTAACACATCTGAACCAATGAAGAGCGTCGTCAGTGAAAATTTCAAAAGCGAAAGAAACCATTTGTTCGCGAGGTATAGCTCTGCTCAAAATAAATTCATCTACCCTCTGAATAAATGCACGGACGCAAGTTTTTCCGGAGTATTTAAGTTTACTTATTTCTGAAAACAGCCTACGCTCACAACTGACAGCGACATTAACTGGGTTAGTTCCACGAATTGGTTCCGTTGGAGTAGACACCTGAGGTTGAGTAGATAAAGTAGTTTGTGGCCTAAGCAATGTCATATCCTTGTATTGGGTATTGAAATTGGTCAAGCAAATTTTATAGACCTCCGCAACATCACCAGCTGAGTAATTAACCCGATTTAGACGATGATGTACGTGGTGCAATAAGTTTTCGGTGCGTGTAAACAAATTCCTTTCAAATTTAGATTTAAGGGTAATTATGCTATTATGAGATTTTAACAAGGACTCTTTGACTGCTTTTAAGTCATCAATAGGATCTAAATGTGATTCTAAAATATCCTCAGAAGGAAGGGTAGAAGACAATTTAACTATTTGTTTTCGTAGCTCATTGACAGAATCGGCAGCTGTACCACCACGAACCGCTACTTCATATTCTAGTTCCGCTTTTTGCAAAGACAAAAATTTTATAACATAAGACATATTTGCAAAATTTTTCCAGTTATTAAAATTTTAATAGCAGAAATAAAATTTTCCGAATAACCCTAGAGAATAGATGTGTGTTGCAAAATTCACAAAACAAAAATAAAAATAGTTAGGCACAGTAACAAAACAAAATCAAGTACTCGTGCTACCAAAATGTGTGAAATGGCAAAACAAAATATATGTGGGTAGATTTTTTTCCACTAAAAAAAATATATGAGGGTAGATTTTTTTCCATAAAAAAAAATATATGTGGGTGGATTTTTTTCCACTAAAAAAAATATATGTAGGTAGATTTTTTTCCACAAAAACAGTTTTTAAATTTAAAGAATTCTATGATTTTTTACAGTAGACTACACAAGAACACCTTTGGTAGCTCGTAATCAAGTTATAATTACTAACACTACTGTTATAGACAGCCAACACCAAGAAAACCAAAAGAAATGCCTAGCAGAAGAGAACTAAATACGGCTCGATATCTACCACTAGTATGGGCGCCACTGTAACGTGCCTGTTAGGGCAGGACGTTTAAAAGAAACAAAAAGGATAGAAGGTACATAAGTGTAATTAAATTAAGATTAACAGTATTTAAACATGTCTAGCCCCAGCAGAAGGCTAGCGTGAGTTCTAGATATCGAGCGCGTATTCAATTCTAGCCCGCCTAAAGAAAACCACTATCCTGGTAGTTCTCACGTCGTAGGTGACCGGTGTCAGCCAGGTAGGTAGGTAGGTCTTCCAGCAGGAGGTAGGCAGCTCGCAGGTTGTCCAGCCACAACCCTTGCAGCGGCGAAAAGGATATCCCTTCCGGTATGGAAGAACCCCGATTTGGGGTTACACAGAATTTAATTTTAAAAAGATTTAAACACTAAGGTTCTTTTTTTTTAAATATGGATGTTAAGTTAAAAAAAAATTTAAAATGTTGGCCGTTGCGAACAGTAGCTAGTGCACGGATACTTCCATAACACGACCACTCAGCAGCTCCGTAGTGTCAAGTGAATCCCTCGAGATTCTTCCTTGACCGCCGCCGGTGGCTCGCCGACGTTAGCCATATGTCGTGGAGAGGGGAGACACTCACCAACCGGTTCGTGCGCGAAGCTCGCGACAATATTAATATTTGCAAATAGACGTATATCAGTTGTCAAGCGTAAACTGTTGTTATGATGAATGTTTTTAGAAAATGTTATTGAATATTAGTTTTTACCTGCTTCCAACCTTGATTCAGATGTTAAAAGATAAGATCATAGTACTCACTAGATTGATATAAAGTACGACGTTACAAAGTGAGTGCGTCGGGAGCCGGGAGCCGGGAGCCGGAGCTCGCTCCTCTAGTGAACTGCGAGTAGCCATGCGTGCTGTGCGCTGTGTCGGCAGCGGCGGCGCATTCCGGGGGCGAGTGTTTATTCCGCTTATCTGAATTTTAAATTGTGCCGAAGTCCCCTAATGGCCCTCCTCGCCCCGCTCGCCCCCCTGCATCCCGGCGTCGAATTCCTAGCGGTCTCGCCAATCCACCCGTAAAAACCCAATCAAGTGGCCATTTTTGTGATGCGCCCCGCTTTGACACACGATTTCACTTTCGACCCGCGACGCTGTTCCGCACAACGCATACAAAAACTTCATGAAACCGTTTTATTTTAGTTCGCTTGTGACGGTGACCGCCACCGCCTCGCGACCGTTGCGCAACACGCCTCCGACTCGTTACCGGAATACTTTTATTTGTTAGATCGAAACGCGACTGTCACGATATTCAGAGATGTTCCATGAAGCTGAAAATTAATCATTTCTCTTTATTGCCGAATCTGAAATTAGAATTTAGTATAAAAAAGCTAGTTCTATCTGAACATATGCAGTTGGTGTAGTGACACGATCATATTGTTCGTGACTGGTGTGGTCGCAGAGTGCGGCGGCGGCGGCGGCGGCGGCGGTGCGCGGGCGGCGCTTCCCAGAACTTCCAATTTGTCGGTCATCTGATTTAATACTGGCGTGGGAACCTGGCGCGTGCATGGCCTGGGATCCGAACCGGCGACCGCCGCTCATTACGATCACTTACCGCTGGTGTGTCTGTCTGCGCCTGCGCCGCTGCTCTTCTATTTCATGTCTCATTATGACATTCCGCGATGAGTGACAACTTGTCTAAAGGGACGTAAGACAACTCATACATTTCTCATAAGTTCGTACTAAACATTGATAATATTCCGTAGAATTAGCCAGTGATTTCTTAGTAGGATTTTCAATCCTTCGTAAGACTATTTTATATGAGATTTTGGTTCCTCTTTTTCCTTTAGGAGATGAATTAGAAAATAATAGGAATAGTAAAAAATAAATCCAGTTAGAAACTTACGAGGCTCAAGGATCTAGACTCAAAATGATCTAACTTGATTTTTGTAAGAATTCAATTAGAAACCTTCTTGTTTCGGGCTTATCCTGTTTGACGTCTCTATCAAAAATACCTATCATAGCACTAAATAGATTGCGAATGGTTCCAGTTAGTCGTCGTCGCGCAAGAACTTCCACACCATCACGTTCAAGCGCGGGAGTTCATTTTATGATAATTCTTTGCCTATGCATATACTTTGATTAGACAAGTAAATAAGAAAAAGCAGCAGTAGTAATAAGTTTTGGTAGTAACGATGTTCGACGTGTCAGACTCGCCTGTGTAATGTCGCGTGGTGGACTTGTTGCTCCTTATTCCATATTTGTGTAAAAGGCATGCGATATAGCGAGCCGAGAGGTCGCCTGCACGCACCACTCGCTCGGGTGCCTCCGACTTATCGCGCACTTGTGCACAGCTTCACGTCATCAATGTAAAGTGCTGCTGGGGAGTTTGTTGCGCCACTTCTTCCCAGCTAAAGCACTAGCAAGTGGTGAAGGGCGGGCGTATTGGGGGGACTGTCTTATGTAACTTTGACGTTCAAAAAATGCTGACTCTCAGCCTAGTTTGAATAAATGACTTTTGATTTTAATTGATTTTGAACCATCCCGACACTGCTGACAGACGCTCCACGCGCAGGTAGTAATCACACGAAGTGATGAATTGAAACCATTATCATAACCATCACTTGCTCTCTACAAGTGGACCTGCTTGCCTATGTGCAGATGTGCGTGTGAGCTCTGACGGAAGGAAAGTCGTCCGGCTGCAGCAGACAGAGGTCAGTCATGCTCGACAGCCAGTGACAATATCGCAGATCTGCTAGCCGCCGCGGAGTGGCGCACAGAGTGTGTGCTGGTGTTATTATTGGTGTCCGTGGACATACCGAATGAGCAAATTTTCAACCTTCAGAGATTAGTAGTATCATTATAATAAAGACTTTAATACCATACGTACGTGTACGTGCAGGTACTCAGAGCAGCACCACGCGGCGTGTCGACAGTATGACGTATACGCCGATTTGCATGGAGCGCACCGAACGGCGCGCGCCCCCGCGGTGCGGCCGATGCCGCGCGTGGCGCCGCCGCCGCGCCGCAGCGCAGCCAGACACAGAGCACCCACTCGAGGATCGAGCCAACCGTACACACACACCTGCTGAAATGTACACAATGTACAGGAACAAACCAAGCGCGGAGGCACGTCCATGATAACAATTCGACGTGAAGTGCAAGTGCGCCCGTGTGTGTGTGAGGTTGTTACCGCGACTTCACGTGCAGCATGCCTTCTGAACATACTCTGTGATGTATCACGGTGGTGCACAGTCGTGGGACAGGTCTGCGAGCTGTTCTTATTGCGTGTGCATGGCTGTGCCGGCGTCGGACGACGCTGCAACACCGCGCCCCCTGCAGACACGAGCGTGCGTACAACACCGATAGGTCGCGAACCTGCCCACAAGTCCACAACACAAATAATGACTTAGTATAAACATAAACGCCTCATTACCAACACCACAAACGAGTTAGCACAGCGTCCACAGCATCACTCCCACAGACGGGTGAGCTGCTGTCCGCTGCTCCCACTACAGCTCGTGAACTGGCTCGTACAGTGTCGCCGACCTCTTGTAGTGCACACACTACTCTGTGTCGCAGTGCTGGCTGCCCACTGCCCCCCCGCGCTGCCACCCAGTGGGCAGGCGCTCCGCCGCCAGTGTCTGTTTATTGATCGGAGGCATTAAGACGCGATTGTCATTAGCTATCAATTAACGTTCACTCGTGCACAATACTTCGGACGCAAAGGTCACGCTGTCCTTTATTTGGCTGGCCAGAAGCGTGGCGGCTGTGTAGCGACTGCGGCGCGGCTGAAAGCGTCTCTACATTTGACACGTGTCAATTAGAACGACGCTGGCTGCTAATTATTCCCGCATTTCGCATTCAAATGATCGTTCTGAGAGCTCTAATCCGCACCATTGTTTCTGCTAAACAATTGCTTCCCACCATTTTGCCATGCGGCTTTACACCTTAAGCAGTACGTGAAGGGTTCAGTATACGTCGTCCCCGGCGCAGTTGTTTGAGAGAGCCTGCGCGCTGCACGGCTCGCTGCTGTGGACGCGATGATTACAGCGGACACGCCGACCGCTAATTAAACGTAATGACGGTGTGATAAACAAACAAACACACGCCTCGCACCGAGGGGGAAGCGGGTGGGGGGGGGGGGGGCGAGTTCGTGCTAAGATCTGAATAGAAACGGCACTCTTCACTCGTACGAGTATATTATAATATACGTCTAATTAAGTAGCACTCTCGACGCTTCCCGCAGGCCGGAGCCGGGCGAGTACAATAACACAGAACGTTCTTTCCATATCCCACTGAATACAAGCAATGACGGTGACGCACTGATGTTTTACACCCAGTGGACTACAGTGCCAGCACTTCGTTAGATAGGGGTCGCAGACGCCCGCTTATCTCATGCGCGGCGGCACGCGGCGGGTGCGCGCGGTAATCACTGCACACTGTGCACTGTCGCCATCGCTCTAATTGTGCTCACTGCAACAAGTGCAGGTAGCGCCGCACCGGTACATGCACGTGCGTGTGTGCGCTGTGTGCGCTGTAGGGGCTGTCAGGACGTGCTACTCATATCATTACGATGTTGTTACGTTAATTCTGATTGAATCCCGTGACGCACGATGTTATCACGTGCGTATTTGCACTGAGAGACAACGAACGATACGGAAATCAAAACCAAACATCGAAGAATTCAATACATTCAGAAGAAACAGAATAATATTGAACGTGTTTGCTAAGACAAGAGGCAGTCGAAGAAAATCATAGATGCTAGGAAAGAAGTGAAGTGAGCTCAGCAGCGCCAGTTTATATGTCTATTAGCTGTCGCCTGTTAAAATTATATTGATTTTCTCAATGTTGCTAATTTTATTTGAGCACGGCGCGGGTCTCTGTAGGCTTGAATCACGTATTTTATCACGGTATTTGCTCCCAAGCTGTGATAAAAATGTGTGACTCAAGGCTATCACAGTAGCTCGTGCTCGCTTCGCAGTAAGAGTTTTATAGCTCAAACTATCTTTTGCCGGTGGCTTCGCTCGCGTGAATATCGAAATTATCACACAAGGATGTGCCACCGAAATAAAAGTATCCTATATCTTAACTCTAAACTTTCATCTAAATCCGATCAGCCGTTAAGGCATGAAATACTACAGACAGAGTAAATACTACAGAGTAAATACTACAGTTAGAGTAAATACTACAGTTAGGGTAAATACTACAGTTAGGGTAAATACTACAGTTAGGGTAAATACTACAGTTAGGGTAAATTCCGCGTTTTAAAATAAGGTTTTGTGCCCAACCTCATCTTCGTGATATTGAAAATCGTTAGACGACATTGTACGATTGTTTTTCGCCAATACTTCTGTGAATTTTCGAATAAACAATTTATCTAATCTTGTTACTTCATACAAACTATGGACCCCCGATTCATCCCCTTAGGAGGTGAATTTTGAAAATGCTTTCTTAGCGGAAGCCTACGTCATAATACCTATGTGCGTTCCAAATGTCAGTGCAATCCGTGCAGCGGATTGAGCTGTGTTGATAGATCAGTGAGTCAGTTCAGAACGGTTGCAGTCAGTAATACTAATGTGTGGCTATGCCTCTTATCAACTGCACAGTGACTGCTAGTTGTTCGCAGGGCGCTCGTTAATTGAGCTGTGTTGATAGATCAGTGAGTCAGTTCAGAACGGTTGCAGTCAGTAATACTGATGTGTGGCTATGCCTCTTATCAACTGCACAGTGACTGCTAGTTGTTCGCAGGGCGCTCGTTAATTCCGCGTGACGCGGTGAGTCAGCGCCTGCGCACGACAACTCGCGCGCAATAAGTTATAGGCAACTAAACATAAGAAGTGTGTAGCTGTACAGTTCTTACGTTTAGTTGCCTATAACTTTAGTTTACGTTTGCAGTAGCTCTGGTATTGGTGCTGAAATAAACTACGTATTGAAACTGTTGTATTGGTCTTTAGTATTGCATTAGGACTACGATAAACAATCCGTCACTTGCAGTTCTCATAGCGGACACTCTTATACTGTTCCAGTTGGAATGACAGTAGTAGCACACCCGAGCCGCCCGCGAGCTGCGCGCGCGCCGCCGCGCCGCTCCATACAAACGACATCAACGCGCTAGCGGAGTGTGTGTGATGCATGATCTAATTAGATCCTTGCTTTTACTTATAATAAATATGTAATTTCAAATATATCACAATAGAATCCTTTTATTTCTATAAACAAACTTAAGTAATATTGGCTAATTTCAGTATTGATAAATAAAATAATTAAAAAAAAATATTTTCAGGCATCAGGGCCCATAGGGTGTTAGTGTTACATCTTACTTAAAAAAACTATGTTAGTAACATGCAGGAGAAAAAAAACACAATCACAGGAAGGTTTAAGAAGCTTTGTTACCAACATGTAGCTTAGTAAACCTTCCCAATGTAGGCTCATCCAGTCTCTCTGCAAACACCTCCAGAATGCTGTTGCTGCTTCCCTTCACTCGGGATATTACTGAGGTAACTTTCTTCCGCATTATAGAAAAGTAGTCGTCAATGTGCACATCAGCGAACATACCTGACGCACTACAGTAAGATGGAAGCCTCAACAGCGCCCTGAAGGCATTGTTGTATGAATGCGCAGGGCATTATCTGCTTTTAGGGTGTGGTTGTCCCAAAGGCTACTGGTGTAAAATGTTTGGCAGTAGGCCTTAAAAAGAGTTAATTTTACTGGTACTGAGCAACTATGAAACCTTCTGCATATCATATTTCCCCTCACAGCGAATGCCCAGCGCTACCTTTCCATATTCAAATCAAATGTTTCACATGAAACTTTATAAATTTTCCGATGATTTTTATCTATAGGCAATAGTTAAATGACACCTTGGTTGAACCTATGAGGTTGTCGGCTACTTAACCGCACTTGCTATCACTCTCGTATAAATACCCGCAACTCTTACTGGTACGTTATCTCGTCGATGTAATCCAATACAGTGCGGCCGAGAATGATTTCTAACTAGATATTCACATCGGCCACACAAAACTCTATTACAGCAGATAATTGAGATAAAATATTGGTTAGTTGTGAAACGCAGACTCACGCCGGTAACAGGCGCGCGCGCAGCTCGCTTTGTTTGTGATCACAACATGGGCCCTGGGGCCCTGGGGCTCGGGGCTCGTGTAGTGGGACACGAAGGGACCATCACTGTACACGGACTTTACAATTACTTACAAGTCACTAGAATGCTACCTATTTAATTAACACAACGTTTACTTTTTACAATTTTTGAGCAGTGTCGTCTGCACCGTCGGTTCAGTACAGGCACCTCAGGCAGGCTGTGTCTTTACACTCGTATGTACCGCTCGGCGTTGCGCACAGCCGCTGATCACAAACATGTGCAGGATTGTGGAAAGTAAAGCGATGTATTTTGCGTTCAGCTTTCCGAACGTGAGCAAACACTCACAAAGAGACATGTTTATAATAGTATCTCTTTTACAATTCATGGACGCTGCGATAGTCCAATGTGTTGCGCGGCTGTCCGGTAGGTACAGGGCTGCTCTCATAAACAGAAAACAAGTATTAAGTAAGCGGTGGGTACGCGCAGGTATTGTGCTCTGCGTGACGTCAGCACTACTGAGTACAGGAGGGCGGAGGGGGCGACGACCGCGCGCCGATTAATAAATTAAGATAACAAATTAAAGAAAGCCGCGGACAAAGCGCGCTCTGTCTAGCGCCGCGCGCCGGGACTGCGCGGAGCTGCGCACGCGCACCGATACCGATACCTGTGGGCAGGCGTATAATACCAGACGTACCTACACATTGTGTATTTTATTTAATGATAGCACTGCTTATTTTTTCATCTGTACTATATAATATATATAATATAATAATATTATAAAGCTGAAGAGTTTGTTTGTTTGTTTGATTGAACGCGCTAATCTCAGGAATAGGCTATATAACATCACGCTACAACCAAGAGGAGCGGAGCAGTAATGAAAAATGTTTCAAAATCGGGGAAAATCGCACGGGTAGGCGATTCGACGCGACGGGAAGGGTCGGGGGAACAAGAAATTTAACGCGGACGAAGTCACGTGCAGCAGCTAGTCATAATATAATTTTAATAATCAGTTGTACCGTTTGGTGCCGGATGTTAAGAATAACACCAACCCATTTCTTCCCGTGGGTGTCAAAGGCGACTAAGGGACTTACTAGAGAATGGGCAGCAGCGTGTACTTGTTTGACATTATATTGAAAACTGTTTAACATTAATTGTTTTTGGCATTATATTCGAAACTGTTTTTGCGCTACGAATACTTGAATTTCACTGGGAGGATAATTAATAGTTCATAGTTCTCTGTATTTTTAACCGACGAAAAAAAACGGAGGAGGTTATCAATTCGACGCGTATATATTTTTTTTTTTTATGTATGACCACGCATAACTTTTTACATAGTAGTCCGATTGTGATAATTCTTTTTTTATTGGACAGGGTATACTCCGAGAGTGCTCCCAAATAAATTTGGAAAACAAAATCAAACCCTAAGGGGCAGAAAACAGGGGAGGATTGATTGTTCACTCACTGATTGTAATGTATAACCACGAATAACTTTATACAGAGTAGTCCGATTTTTAACCGACTTCAAAAACAATCAATCGGATGTTCAATTCCAATCAAACCCTTCCATCAATCCTTCAATTCGGATGTTTATATGTTTTTTTTTTATGTATGTTCGGCTATAACTCCGTCATATATAGAGGGATTTGCAAAATTCTTTTTTTGTTCGAAAGGGGTTTATTCCGAAATGGTCCCATATAAATTTCATATAGATCTGATGATGAGTTCCAGAGACAGACACCGGAACTCTTTAAAAAATGACAGCAAATCAACCGCGATTTCTGCTATCGCATAAATATGCATTGTTTGTTTGGAATTAGTGCAGGGTGAATACCACAACTAAAAATTTTAAAATAAAAACGTTTTTACAAAAAAAAAAAAACAACCGACTTCCTTAAAAACACTACAAAGTGAAAAATAACTTTAATTTCGGAAGTCGGTGGCAAACAACCATAAATACAGATCCTAAGACACCGACTTCCGAAATTAAAGTTATTTTTCACTTTGTAGTGTTTTTAAGGAAGTCGGTTGTTTTTTTTTTTGTATAAAAGTTTTTAGTGTTAAAAAGTTTTTAATTTTTTCTATTTTAATGTTAACTGCATGTGTAAATATTCAACACAATGTAAATTGTTTATGAATAAATGAAATGAAATGTTCTCTATGCATTTTACCACCATACTGCGATCGCCAACCCGCCTGCCAAGCGTGGCGATTATGGCAAAGCCCCCCAAATTGGCCTAAGTCCAGCAGTGGACATCTTACGGCTGAAATGATGATGATGAGTGACCAGTTATGCACTGACAGCATTCCTTGAGGAAAGGGTACAATCCCTTTTACTTGTTGGTCGAGCAGCAATCAGTTCATTTGTAATATAATGACCTCTCTCACTCAATAAAAAACAATTTAATAAGTATATGGTAAGCAAACGCTAATGATTCGGTAATTCGTCACAAAATGTCCATTCAGCGGGTGTCGCATGTCGATAAGATCGGGGTGAGCGTCACTAGCGAACGATCGATGCTATCGCCGCCGCGCCGCTGCCGAGCCGCACGCGTCGCACACAACTGTGGCGCGACTGTGGCGCGACTGTGACACCGGACATGTGCGCAGTGTCCGACACTGTGCGACACATGACCACACGAGTGCACAGCGCACGAACTCTCTTCGACAGTCATTGATTGACGCGGCATCCGCGCGGCGCAGGCGCTGCCGGCATCCACAAAGAGTATAATATCTTCATAAATCGATATTTCCACTGCTAATAAAGCGATATTAATTATCTAGTATTCAAATCTCGGATGTTGGGCATTCGTGGCGCGATCGTGACCGCGACCTCGCCCCGCGCGCCCCCGCGTCCCCGCCCGGTGCCCGCGCATCGTCTCTCGATTAATAATCGCGGTCGACGGCCGCGGCTCGATTATTTGAGCTCGTGCGATTAACGATTATGATTCGATTACTGTTCACCGGCGCATTGTCAGCAGCGCCCGCGCCTCTACTGTCTCCCTTGACAACAATAGCTTTCATAGTTTTGACGTAGAGAACGAACTACATTAATTCCATCAGTTGGTTCATTATCAGATGCATATTATTTTACATCTACTAATTATGTCTCCAGGAGTTTTCAAGTAGTGTCCATGTGTAGAGTCGTTAGTTATCCCTGCTACACTTAACGTTTGGTGAGAAGATCATATCTAGAGCCTTCGACTACAAAGTTTGTTTCCGTCAGCTGTTTTTTTTTTTGCCAAAATGACGAAACATGTCTTTTCGTAGGATCATATGCTGCATCCATGGTGAAACTTTTCGTCATGATGCCCTTTCCACCGTGTCAAACGATTCTGATACTACTGTATCTAAATCGATTTCAATTACCTACATTCCTTCTCTCATTTGTATTATTTTTTTAACCGACTTCAAAAAAAGGAGGAGGTTATCAATTCGACTGTTTTTTTTATGTTTGTTACCTCATAACTTTTGACTAGGTGAACCGATTTTAATGATTCTTTTTTTAGTTGAAATCTGGTGCTTTCCGAATGGTTCCATTTTAATTTGGTTCCATTCGAACAATGGGATCCATGTGAAAACCATATAAGTCTTAAATTAGCGTTAAGTATTAGCGCGACAAATGAACGAATAACGCGATTAGATTAGTGCAGGGTATCTACCATAAATAAAAAGTTAAAAATAAAAACTTTTTACAAAAAATAACAACCGACTTCTTAAAAAAAAAAACACTACAAATCTGTATGTGATCTGTATTTAAGGTTTTTTTGCCACCGACTTCCGAAATTAAAGTTATTTTTCACTTTGTAGTGTTTACTTTAGGAAGTCGGTAACAACCGACTAAATTTTTTTTTAAATGTTTTTATTTTTAACCGACTTCAAAAAAAGGACGAGGTTATGAATTCGCCTGTATTTAAAAAAAAAAATAAGTTGTAACCTCATAACTTTTGACTGGGTGAACCGATTTTGATGATTCATTTTGTATTTGAAATCTGGTGCTTTTCGAATGGTCCCATTTTAATTTGGTTCCATTAAAACAATGGGATCCATGTGAAAACCATATAAGTCTTAAATTTGCATTAAGTATTTGCGGCGACAAAAAAAAAAAAAACACTACAAATTCAAAAATAACTTTAATTTCGGAAGTCGGTGGCAAAAAAAAACCTTAAATGCAGATCCTAAGACACCGAATTCCGAAATTAAAGTTATTTTTGACTTTGTAGAACTTTTTAGTTATGGTAGATACCTCGCACTAATCTAAATCGCGTTATTCGTTCATTTGTCGCGCAAATACTTAATGCAAATTTAAGACTTATGTGGTTTTCGCATGGACCCCATTGTACAAATGGAACCAAATAAAAATGGAACCATTCGGGAAGTACCATTTTTCAAATAAAAAACGAATCATCAAAATCGGTTTATCCAGTCAAAAGTTATGAAGTAACAAACATAAAAAAAAACAGTCGAATTGATAACCTCCTCCTTTTTTTGAAGTCGGTTAAAAATAACTTTAATTTCGGAAGTCGGTGGCGAAAAAACCTTAAATACAGATCCTAAGACACCGAATTCCGAAATTAAAGTTATTTGTGACTTTGTAGTGTTGTTTTTAAGGAAGTCGGTTGTTATATTTTTGTAAAAAGTTTTTGAAGATCATTTGGTCAGGAGATTGCGTAAAATAAACTAACATATCGCTTATTTATCCATAAATATGTACTACCATTATGTTGTTAATGTCTTACACATCGGCGCCTGGTGAACAGTTGGTTGTGAACGGTTGGAGAGTGCATCACCAGGCTGTAGCTCATCAAAGTACCTACCGCCTGGCCAGCATGTCACCACCCAAGTGTTATTTCACAAGTGATACTGTACAGTTTGGTGCAGTGAGCTGCTACATCAGTTCACGCACACATACACAATACTCAGCTGTATTATGTATGCCTGCAATATAATTCATGCCATATCGCTGACATCCTCGTGCGACAGTGCGTCGATAAGATCGGCGCGCGCGCCGCTCGCACGTAATTGCGGCAGTGAAGGCCAGTCGCGCCGTATCGCATCGCCTGCGCCGGACACGGCCGCGCGGACGACGCGTGCGCTGCTCGAGGCTAGAAGGTCACCGAAAAAAGCCCTTGAGTGTGGATCACAGTACAACGAGTACACGCTGAATAATCTGTATTGTTCAGCGTTTGTCATCGAGAAGGTCTCACACACATGTTGATGATGGCAATAACTGTATGTTGACAGTAGAATGGCGAGATGAGTGGTATCATTATCAGCAGCCTATAACGTTCCCACTGCTGGGACACAGGCCTCCTCTCGGTGAGAGGAAGCGGGCCATAATCCACCACGCGGGCTCAGTGCGGGTTGGTAGATGTCACATGTCTTCGAATTTTTGGTTCTAACACATGCCGGTTTCCGCACGATGTTTTCCTTCACCGTTTTGAGAGCAGTGGTGATGAAATAATTTACACAAGGTAAAGTGTCTGCTTGGATTCGAACTCACGACCTTACTACTCGTAAGTCGCGGTCGTTACCACTGGGCCACCACTGCTCTATATGGGGCGGTACATGTGAAGCAAATCAGCAGTTGGAACCCTTGTGTAGCACGCACGCAGTGCAGAAAGCCTCAGTGCTCCCGACCCCTGACCACATGACCGCTCCAGAGGAAACAGTGCCACCAGCACTACACCGGCTGTTTTTGGCTGCAGTGGGTGTTTCGTCATTATTCTTCTGTCCTCGGAGTCGCTATTTCCTAACCGTGCTTATTCTGCCAAAACTGTCCATAATCAACTGCTGTGAAATTCACGTGCACGTTCATGGTGACATACGTTGAAAAATCGCATGAAACGCCTACAGGTACCTGTTAAAATATAGCTACTATTGTATGTAACACACTCATAGAAGAGCTACCAGACATGTACCACCTAATGAGGAGTATTCGTCGCATATCACACCTGTTCAGCTTAGTTCTGCTGACACCACAGCCGTCACCGCGACCCACTGTCTGGTCACAGTTACCGTTGCGGTGTTTCTGTTTATTGACTTTTGCTAAAACAATAGCACAGTGTAGCACAGCAACGGTTTAATAACCGCAGAGCGAGGGCGGTGGGAGGGCAGGTGGGGGCGAGGGGAGGGGTTGGCGCACCGTTAGCTCGCACGCGAGTCATCCGATATGTATGGGCTTTCAATAATTTGTATGACGCCGCATCATAAAGCATAATGAAGCTCTGAATTATTGATTACGCAGGTGTCTGCCTGCCTTGTGTGCTTGTGCGCAGGAAGTACTGGCTAGCCGAGGTAGGATGTGCACGTCATACGTTTTTTTCGTGATCAACAACATGTGGGTGCATAGTACGCTCGTGACGACAACGGAGGCGGTCGCTCATCCAGCCAACCCATGTGCTGTTCACGGTACAGCAATTAGTTTAACAAATACTGCTTCCTCATAGTGGTACCGAGGGAGCTCAACGTAACATACAATTAAATACGTTCAATGTTATTGAACAAAGTTTAAAGCAACTAGACACGGGCCCTCGGTGGCGGGTAAAGGACCGTACTCACTGGACAGGTGCCGGCGGGACACCGGACAATATTGTATGCGGTCGGTGTATTGGAGGGGATGGGGGGAGCAAACCTCGTTAGCTGAATATGCACTCCAATCTACGGCGGAATCGAATTTGCGCCCTCTTCGGGCCGAGTGGCCTTTTAAAGGGTCGCGACGAGATGTTGATGGATTATTTGTGAAGTGGCCGGCCGCCTTTGAAATCTTTCGCGCGTTAAAACGGAGGTAATCTCGGCGCGACCCTCGCGACCTCGCTCGCCCTCCTCCGCACCCTCCCTGCTCCCGCACCCCCGCCCACGCCCGCGCCGCGCGCCTGCACTGTAAACAGCCCGCAGCCTTCGTTTTGTTTACCTAATCATTTTATTGCCGGCCGCCCCCGAGCGCTCTCTCACCCCCCACACGGTGGACTACCCTCCAGCGTCGTTGAAATTTATTTGAAATGTTGTAATCGTCGTCGCGACAGATGTCCCGCCGCGCCGCGCCGCCGCACCTCACCGCACCGCGCCGCGCAACCCTTCAGGCTCCAGCCTCCTGTACTACAAGCCGCTATTAGATTTATCGGCGAATAAAAAACCGTTCACTACATACTCCTGAGAAAACTCGGTCGCAAGCTGCGTCGTAATTTTTACATTTTTTACCCTAAAAATGTGTGTCAGAGGGGTGCGGGGCGCGCGGTGGGAGCCGACAGGTCCCCGCGTCGCGGCGAAATCTCTTTTTTAGCGCAAAAACGGAGAGCGGAACAATGCCTGACCCATTTCCCGGCCGTGGGAAGGAATAACGTCTCCACCGCTGCGATGTTTTATAATAAAAAATGCATTACCCCACATTTTAAAAAAAATCCACGATTATAAAAAAACGCGATGCTAACGCACCTATTGTTCGACGGGATATTGAAATTTCAAACTTGGAAGGGTGAGATTTATGCGCAAAATAACGGTTTTTACGAGAAAACTGTGAATCAGCTGCATTCGGCGAGTAAACACAATCGTTTGTTAGCGCCGTCTGACCCACTCACCGCCGCCGCGGGCTCTCGAGCACCGAGTGTGATGCAACCCTGCTGCTCCAGACGTCAGTCCGCACCATCCACCGGGCATGGCCGGCTGCTCCTTATGGACTGGTTCTTGTTTCTACTAGCTCTTCCAGTCCCTGCAGCTAGCTGTGTCAGCTGACACCACGACACCTGCAGTGAGCCTGCCGCCATTGGTAACGGTTTCTGTATGTGTCATTGTATCAGCGATTTCCATAATAACTGCCAAGTAGCTCAAGATTAACATTTAATTGTTGATTGGAATTGATAGGCACATTAAACTCTTCCCGTGTCTCTTCTCTATCAGTTAAATGGTTTACACAGTAATATTTGTTAGTATTTGTATGTGTGTGTAGCAAAAAGTAGACCCTGACTAGGTATACGTCAATAAAGTTCTTCTAGGTCAAGCTCTTAAAATAGCTTATTCAGGAATATCTCGTCTTTTGTGAGCTACACAAAAGAAGAACAAGAAAAACATTGCATTCGGTACAAACTCAACTTCAGTCGCTGGTCATTCCATACAAACGTATCCCTTTGTTTTGTCCCTGGATAACGCCAATATAGTAGTGGACTGCGATAGGCGAGTTCATAAGACTTGCTATAAAGTGACGTGACGGTCAAAATATTACACTTGTTTCGGTGTATGTCGTACTCGCTAAGTGTGCACATTATGTCGTGCAGTAAAGAACTCCGTTCCGAAAAATGCAGCGGTCGGTAGCGTGGGCATAGTGCTTGTGATACCTGTTTAAAAGCGTAGTAAACTAGGTAATTGGCCGCTGCAGGAGTAACAAAACCGAAAACGTACCTAAAAGCTAATATTTTATAAAATCCTTACGTAACGTGTTGTAAACATCGGTTCCAGACGGGTACCGATACTCCACCGTGTACCAACATGCTAGAACTATAATAAGACCAACTCGCATTCAACGAACAAACATTAATGATCGTACATGAACTGTGAGTGAGGCGCCATCGCCGCGCCATGGCTAGGGCTCCGCGAGCCCATGAGGCGTCACGACGCTACTTGCGTGATATGTCACCGATTTTTTATTCATGATTCTACGAAAATTTAATAACGGTTTTTGGGACATGACAACAGTCTGCTTATTTCTATTTGTATAGAATTATATTTTATAGTTGCACGAACACCAAATGCAGGGCTTTTTAAAACTTAAAGAAGTTATCAATAGCATATGTTCTTTTTCCCTATTGCATTTTATAACCAAATTAGTATGTTGTCCAGTCTAGCTGCTTCGTTCCTCAATTAAAGTTGATGACTTTAGATTGACTAAATTTAGTCATGGTCTGTTTTTTTGGTGTATCAGAGTTGGTTGGGGTCAGCTCAGTCAAACGTTATACAGCGTGCTAACAGGAACAGAAAGCTATTGAACTTATAGATAGGTATCCATCGATCGTTATTGAACGCAAATTGCAGCAGGGTCTAGGCCGGAGGGCGTTAACACCTGACAGTATGGCAGGCATCTTGTCTCAGTCCTA
Source organism: Aporophyla nigra (assembly GCA_947507805.1). Taxonomy (NCBI): domain Eukaryota; kingdom Metazoa; phylum Arthropoda; class Insecta; order Lepidoptera; family Noctuidae; genus Aporophyla; species Aporophyla nigra. The sequence goes on from OX382301.1 coordinate 25,631,995, forward strand.
CGCAGCTATTGTAGATTAGTTCGATGCACTGTTCTATGGACTGTCAAGACGTCACAAGTAGAGTCCGCGGCGTGTAGCGATAGCGGTCCCCGTCGTGTACTCGTGTGCGCGGTGCAGCGTGCGAGAGGAGCGGCGCGGCAGGGGGAGGGAGAGGAGGGAGGAGGACCGTATGCAAACGAGCCGCGGGGCGGGGCGAGCGCTAAAAAACGCCCCGCCCCGCCCCGCAACCCCCCGCGACCCTCAAACCTGCGTAACGGAAACTGAGTAAAAAAACTGCCGCAATCTGTTCCGCGCCACGTAAAAAGTGAAACGGTGAAGGGTGACTCGCGACACAATGGCGAAGGGTTGCATTGTGCGCGCGCGCAGCAGTCAGCCCGCGCCCCCCGCGCATGCCCCGCCGCAACCCTTCGCACACGTGCGCGTATGTAGCGCCGTGTACATATTATTGAGAAAGGATAACATTTCACTTTTAACGAGTAACTCTGTAATAAAAACATCGCTGTAGCTGGCGCGATGGCGGCCGGCCGCTGCTCGCTCAGCGCGTCGCACGCACGCCGCCGCCGGCGCGCGTCTCTCCAACATTGCAATGATCTGCGATATTGGACAACTACGACTATATTCGACATTCATCCTTGATTAAGAACAAAAGTGGTTTGTAAACTATGGAGCGCCGATAATGTGACGCTACCTACTGTACCTACAGCCGCAGTTTGTTGTATCACTTGAAAACATTAAGTCCTCTAATTGTTAGAGGAATTGGATTGGAATTGAATTGTTGCATTGTGCAACGACACCAACACACGCGCTTCTCGCTATCACAGTGCCATTGCTAGGTGCGCGTGCGCCGTGCGTCGCTGTAGAGTCGCGCCATATCGTAGCGTAACAGAATTCTAGCATTAGCAACAACAAGAAAAGTGCAAATTCTTACCTATTGTGTAAAGAATCAAGATTATTTACTTTAAAATAAACCTTTAACCTACTTTGTTCTTGTATAGCTAAGTAATTTCTTTTAATTATGTCATGGCAACAAGTAATCATTATTACATATTATAAAATAAAGTCACTTCCCACTGTCTGTCTGTCCCTATGTATGCTTAAATCTTTAAAACTTCTCAACGGATTTTGATGCAGATTTTTTTAATAGATAGAGTGATTCAAGAGGTAGGTTTATGTGTATATAACATGCATGATATTTTCATGAGGTTTCAAATGTAATGTCATAAATAAACTCATTTTTTTTGCGCTTACATTGCGAACGCTGGCTGAACCCCACGAAATAGATCAAAATAATGTACTACAGTATTGTACACCTTAAAAAGGTCTACAAAAAAATCCGCAATGGTATATGTCTATCTCTTAGGGATAACCCACAATAACCATTTTTTATCCTTTACTTTTTACGAGAAATAATGGGTTATTTTCGAAGCGATTTTAAGCAATACAGCATTAATCCTTATCCAATTAAATACATTAGATACGTTGTGCATTTCATGTGGATCAAAATTGCCCTTTACAGCATATCAATAAAATGAATATTTTAGAAGATATCAAAGATTATAATAAAATAGCCGCAGAGCGGCTAGCGGACCGTCCCGCGTCCAGCCGTCCCGGTTGGTAGCAGTCGGGTAGTGATGGATCAGTAGGATTGTAATTCTATTACTTTGGCTTCATAGTAAATGCGAATATCATGTGTGTTCGTTTTACTCAAATAAACCTAATAGTATTATTCCAAGTAAGAGACCGCGAAGTATGGCTTAGATGTTTAGATTTTTGGATGGATTTGGATTTTTGGTTATCCTGGATACTTACCATATAGGGTACTTTATCGCGGTAGTAGGTTCCCAGGTGATATTTTCCGACAGCTATACGGGAGAAGCCACTGGCAAAAGTACTGTTCCTATAATTCCTATGATCGATTTGGTGTCTGGTAAATGATTGAGTGTCTATATAGGTAGACTAAGAGCGCGTTAAGAAAAACCAGGAAGACTTATATTCAACTAAACCAATCCCTATGCCGCAGTCTTCTTACTCTGAATACTATTAGTTTTATTTACACACATGATATTCTCATAAACTATGAATCCGAAGTAATATGAATTATACATAATCCTACTAACTACTAATACTATAAATGTGAAAATATGTATGATTGGGTGTTTGTTTCTCAATCACGCAAAAATGGCTGAATGGATCTGGATCGAAAATGGCACACAGAGTATATATTACCTATATAACCTGGACTAATACATTCTTACGGCAGTAGTACGTCCTCCTGCGTTAATTTCCGACATCCACGCGGGCGAAGCCGCGGGCAAAAGCTAGTATTAATTAAATTCAAAATAGCAACCATGGACTCTTTCTACGCACTTACATTAGAAAGACATTCCGATCAAGTACTAGACGCACTAATCGCGAACGTTCAGGGTGCAATGGTGTGAACCAAGCCGAACTTTGAATTGAAGTCAACATTGACACACTCTTCACAATTCATTAAAATCGATTCATATTGCACAGAATACTTTGTGCTCCAGTTTACAGTGCTTACTATAAAAGCATCGCCGTCACGCTAGTCTACTTCCACGCTTCCAGAACACGGAGGCTTTGCTACTTGGACTTGTGACAAGCCACCGCTATTACCAAGAAACAATTAAGTGAGTAGGTAATTCGCTGCAGTTTGTAACTATTACATAGCTACGGTACATTTTAGATGTCGGCAAAACACATTGACTTTTTTTCACATATCAAGTTCAAAATGTCAAATAAAAAAAAAAACAAAGCAAAGTAAAGCAGCTTCTAAATTAATTCCGATAAAATTGTAAAACAGTTTAGGAACTCGGGGCTTCTTATTTTAAAATTGTAAAACAGTTTAGGAACTTGAGGCTTCTTATTTTAAAATTGTCAAACAGTTTAGGAACTCGGGGCTTCTTATTTTAAAATTGTAAAACAGTTTAGGAACTCAGGGCTTCTTATTTTAAAATTGTAAAACAGTTTAGGAACTCGGGGCTTCTTATTTTAATGCAGAAAAAATGGGCTAGCTTCAATGGTTACATACGGTTTTTTCTTCCTGTATGTCCACCTGCTCATACCCGCACGCCGGCTACCGGTACGCACTTGACCGTTCTTAAGAATATCACTAATACATTCCTTTCATTTAATTTCTTCAGAAATCTAGAGCTAGGATACCTACAGGTAGGAAAATTATTTATTTATTTACGTACATACGCTATCGCTGCAGTGTCCCAATTTGGTAGTGTAGGCAGGTAATTAACGATTCCTGCAACGCATGCCGCATTCAATTTACAATGAATCGTAAAGTCAGGCCAATCACAGTTTGAACGGCTTATTGTTCATTCGCACCACTTTACTCGCCCGAGACCGGTGAATCGACACTTGATATTATGACTACCTATTACGTTTCAAAATATACAGCCGACCGACGGACGGACAGCGGGTATTAGTCATTGGCTCCCGTTGGCATCCTTTGGCTATGGAACCCTAAAAGGAATCATCTTCGGTCTACAAACACACCGAGTTGGCGGATTCCTTTTTGATTGGTAAGTTCTTGCTCTCGGTATGGTCCCATGTTGGAGATAGAGAGTAGAACAGACTCCGGAGTGCATGTTACATGTACATGACTGCAGCCAGCACGGTACACGGGTGATATGTAGGTAAATGTCACCCGTGCCGTGCATCGTGGTGGCTGCACTCGTAGAATGGACATCTCAAGAAATATATTCTGGCAATTCGCCCATTTTTACTTTAATGCAATAAAATTATGAGGAAAGGTCACTTTATGGCAAGTAAGTCTTGTACGTGCAATAAAGTGCATACAATTCAATAATTGTCAATTGCATAATACTAATTCAGATTAGTATTTTTATTTGCATTACATAATGTTAACTTATTGTTGGAGTGATCGATTCGTGCACAAATCAATGAACTCCGTGCGAGTCGCCTATAGAAAAAAATATAATTATGAGGATAGAAATGTTTTTTAATTTCAAGAATTTTTATCACAATTGCCTATTTTGTTTAAGAAATGATTTCAGACTGGTACGACCCGACTGGTACCCCCAACTTATGTTTTTTGCCTGCGCCCGCGTCGGTCCGCTTTCCGCCCACTGTCAACAATTGTCAGATAACTGACACTGATAACTTACGATCTATTCAATCACAAACATAATAAAATATTCGAGTCATAAAGCAGGGATGAGAATGGGAGTAGGGATTGCTTTCGGCTGTATTGTGACTTTCAGTTTCTCAATTTTATTTTTGATTTGTCAAAATGTCTTATAGCGGTTTCGCGCGTATCTATAGTTGCATGGAGCCACGCATCCATTTATACTTGATCGAGATTAGATACTTATATAGGTTGGCAACAAACGATTTCACAGATACGAATATTCTTACGTATTGTAGGATTTGGTTATAAAATTGTAATTGAATACTACAAGTTTATTACGATCCACGGGCAACGTTTGAAGCTATGGTTCAGTACGTAAGTTCAGCGCACGGACGGCGCACGGAACTGCGCTAGCTCGCAGGAATGCCGCCGATGAGCCGCGCCACTGAACACAAACATCGCCTGATGCGAGCCAGCGCTCTACAAACGCGGCTCATATTAAATTTGCGAGGAGGACGCTCCCTCCGGCGGTGGCGTGCTTTGATCTTCAACCCTACAGCGCTGTCAGCCGCACGCAGTGCGCCGTTCTCTCACAGGACACAATACCTACCTCCGCACACGGTGACTATACCTTCTTTTGATTACAGCTCTCCTCCAAATGTAAGTAACCCGGGCATACTTAAACCTGAAATTCTAATTTGAATCGCCGTAAAGATGTTATTAGTGTGACAATAATTAAAGTTAATTTAAAACCTCAATTTTCGAATAATTCGGTTTAAAGACATTTATTTCTCAAAAAACAAGAACATTACAGTTCACTTAAAATATTGAGAAATGTAAATATAAAACTAAAAGTAAGTGTGATTCTCTGTGCTCACAATAAAGAATTAGGCAATAAAGGTTACAAATGTTACAATTGATATTGTTAGTGTTGTATTCTAACGTATTCTTCTAGGGCTTTTTTAAATTGAAATATGGTGTCACTATTGGTTATGTCATCAGGTAGTGCATTATACAGTTTTGCTCCCTCGTACAGTATATTTTTCCTTCCATAGTTAGTTCTGGGTTGTCGTAATTCTAGTTTGTCTCGTCGTCTTGCGTTGTATGTGTAAGTTTTCTTTTTAAAGTTTAATTGTGAATGTGTATCTTGTGTTATGATTTTATGTATTAGAGTGCATGTTTTAAGTATGTATAATTGGCTAATTTTAAGTATTTTTGTATCACTGTAAATTTTGGTTGTTGGTGTTAAATAGTCATAGTTATAAAGAGTTTTTATTGCTTTATTTTGTAGAACTTGTATTTCTTGGAGGTTTGATTTTGATAATTATAAAACAATAAAGTCAAAGTCAACTAACTAGTCACTAACTTGACCTGAAAAGGGTTTGCTTACGTGTGTAGACAGGTATATGGTGTCTCTGTCTCACCCGAGCACCAGCCAGTGTTATGACGACATGTTGGTATTTTTGGAAAAGGAGATTCGTTTTTTTTTTTTCAAGGTGTGATGTTGTTAAGTGAGATTCGAGAGAAAACGTACCTCGTATACAAATCAAAATCTGACTGCTTAAAGACCTGAAGCTGAAGAGATCTTTTTGTTAAATTGTCAATTATTGGTACTTGCAAATATAACGTTCCACATTAGTAGACGTTCGAAGAAACACGTCGGTGACGACGTTCCCATGAGAAGTGCTCACTTCAGAACGCTTGGCGCTGCCAACTATTTACGCTATACGGCTTTACTGAATTGACTAGCGCAAGCAGGATGACCTCCAACAAGTCGCCGAGGCGTGCGGAACGCTTGCAGAGCGTGTGCAGCGTGCAGCACGTGCGGCTGTGCGGTACTGGCCCAGGCTGAGCCGAGTCGTGTTTTTTCTCATTGGAGCTTCTGCTGCTGCACTGTGCTCTCACCATTACTATTGATAAACGACTGGAGCGACCATTAAATGTGATTAAAGTAATAATTTATAATGTTTATTTGGCCGCGATATAAATGATTAAAGCGTAAGTAACGAGCCGCGGCACCCGCATGCACGCAGCTCCCGAACTTATGATATCGCCGGCACGCGACCCCCGCGGCCCCCGCGCTCCTGCGACCCCCGCATCATCACATTGTTAAATTAAATAGAGTTAACTGCCGCTAAAGGGTTGGGACGCGTGCCTCGGAGCGCCCACCCCGCGCCCCACGCCCCGCGCCCCGCACCCCGGGCCGCCTGCGCCCGCGCACCCTCGCCACTCGCCTGCTGCTACAGATTTCGATTTCACTATTATGTTTTTTGCAGCACACACAACTCTTTCTGTCTGCGAACTATTCAAAACAGCTTTCAGCTTTTTTTTTTTTTTTTTGAATAGTTCACCAGATGAAAGAGATTACAGAAAGCTATTATTGAATTGCAAATGTATTCATTGGTGAATGAACGAAACTACTTAATGAACGAAATTACAATTATGCTTAATAATCATTTAATAGTATCATGATAAACATCCATCTATACTTGAATATTATAAAGCTGAAGAGTTTGTTTGTTTGTTTGGTTGAACGCGCTTATCTCAGGAACTACTGGCCCGAATTGATAAATTCTTTTTGTGTTGGGTAGCTTATTTATTGAGGAAGGCTATAGGCTATATAACATCACGCTACGATCAAAAGAAGCGGAGCAGCGATGAAAGATGGTCGAAAACTGGCAGGCAATTCGATGCGACGGGAAGGGTCAGGAGCAAAAATCTCACGCGGACGACGTCGCGAGCAGAAGCTACTTTAGTATAAATGCATTTCCAGCTCCGATTTACGAGTCGAGTCGTAAGTTCGAACCCAGGCGACGCTTACTTTGTGTAAATAATTACATCACCAAAGCTCTCAAAACGGTGAAGGGAAATATCGAGAGGAAACTGGCATGACCTAGAACCACAAAATTCTAAGACGTGACATGTACCAGTTCGCCCTGGGAGCGCGTGGTGGGTACACTGGGCCCGTCGCACCATGTCGCACTTCCTCTCGAAGACAGGAGGCCCTTGTCCTGTGAGATTGTAGGCGCGTTATGCATGCATGTCATGTGTGTGTGTGTGTGCGTGATTGTGTTTAACTTCGATAGAGCACAGAAATCTCAGTTCTTGACATTATAGCCACATCAGTGTATTGCCGCCGTGCGAAGGGCCTCATCATCATCATTTCAGCCGTAAGACGTCCACTGCTGGACTTAGGCCTCCCCCAATTTGGGGGGCTTTGCCATAATCACCACGTTTGGCAGGCGGGTTGGCGATCGCAGTATGGTGGTAAAATGCATAGAGAACGCTGCTGCCCATTCTCTAGTAAGTCCCTTAGTCGCCTTTTACGATACCCACGGGAAGAAATAGGGTGGTGTTATTCTTTACGTCCGGCACCACACAGTACCGAAGGGCCGGTGCGAAGGGCCTGTCGCAAGCATATTTAAATAAACTCAATGTAAACGCTCGTTCATTTACATAGGTAGGTTCAGTTCCCGGCCTTATTCACACATTCATTTACATAGGTAGGTTCAGTTCCCGGCCTTATTCACACATTCATTTACATAGGTAGGTTCAGTTCCCGGCCTTATTCACACATTCATTTACATAGATAGGGTCAGTTCCCGGCCTTGTTCAGACGTCTGCCCGACTGAATGAAATTACAGTTACTGTTATAGTTTTTTTTTTGGATGGGAAATCATCAAATGACGTCTCCCGCTCTTGGGCGGAGCAGGAGGGCGTGTCAGACTTTTACTGACTAAAACCCACCCATGTTCCTTCAGTTGCCCATGTGCCAGAGTCACGGTATCTCTTTCGAACAATCTCGTGACCCTGGCAGAGTTATAGTTCATTTCTAACAAAATAATCTTCCCTACTTTATGTTATTTTTCACCACTCTCATTATGGAACAGTTTCTACCATATATTTAAGATAATGTCTTGAACTAAAATGTAAGCACAATTCAATATTATTATGTAAATGGAACAAGAACGGCTGGCTTTTATATAACATTGTAATGAGGGTGATGGTCGCGGCGCGGCGCGGGCTGCGCATCATATATCATGCCGGTTTAAATTAAACCCGTCACCGATATTGTCGCGCGACGGAATAATTTACAAATGACAGCCGCTGGCGCGCGCCGCTCGTAAATCACGCGCCGTGTGCGGCCGCCCTTAACCCTTTCACAGCCCGCGCCTAGCGCCCCGCAGCCCGCACCCGAACCCCGCCAGCGCCCTGCGTAAACAAATCAGTTCGTTTTTTAGCGTCGCTATCTGATAGGCAAAGGGTGGTGGCGCCGACTGCCGACCAATCCCGGCGTCGAGCGCATTTACATACGGCGGGTCGCGTATGTAAATCACTGCCTCCTGTGACATATGCGCCACTTAGCTATATATTTTTACATGCAGCTCAGGCTCACCAGCTGAGTACCTGCGCGCCTCTCACAGACTCTTGATCAGTTCTGTGTCTTGTCGCCAGTGTTTTAGATCTGTCTCTTATTATTTAACTGATGCTGTTTATCACCTGGTCACGCCACAATATTTAGAAAATTACTTATGTGAGTTTTTTTATTACGTGCTGCTTACTGAGGTAAATGTGCCTGAATGGAAATATTGTTTAAAGTCATATTAAAATCAGTGACACAAATCACAAAGAACACACCCGCTCCCGCCGCCACGCCGTCTGCAATGAAAGAAAAGGGTTGTTCACACACTCAGCCTATAATGTAGCCACTAGTGGGACACAGACCTGCTCTCTGTGAGACAAAGCGAGCCATAATCCACCACGCGGGCCCAGTACGGTTTGGTAGACGTCACATGTCTTCGATTTTTTGGTTCTAGAATAACTTAACTTCACGATGTTTCCGTTTACTGTTATGATAGCAATGGTTATGAAAATTATTTACACAGAGTAAAGCGCCTGCCTGGGTTCGAACTCACGGCTTACCACTCGTAAGTCGAAGCCTGGTTGCTACTGGGTAACCACTGCTCATTTGTTTCTTCTATTTCGTAACAGAGATTTTGGCGCGATAACATTAAGTTGTCAAATGTCCGTGACCGTGTCTTACAAACGCACACTGGCACGTGTTGGTGCCGCGGGGGCGCTTCAGCGGCACTTGTTGAGGAGCGCGTGGCCACTTGGCGAGCCACTCATTAGGCATTACTGCGAGATAGTTCGTTCCGAGCAGAAGATCGGGGGGGGGGGGGGGGGCGCCGTGGGGGAGGGGAGGGCGGCTCGGGACGCTGCAGCTGCAGGGCTATTGATTAGCGGCACAATCAGCGGCACGCGACGCACAGCCTCACTCAAGCGACGTACTAACTCTACGGAGATGGTCATTACTTTGGAAACACTGGCTAAACACATACGTAGATATTGTTTAGTTTTTTAATATAATTGTGTACAAATTGACCATAGATTGTTTGTATATTCAAATCACTACTGTCATTCTTTGATAGTCCTATGAAAGAGTTCTAATTCACGGCTTTATGTAATGTGTCAATTCGCTAAACCATTAATTTCCCTGATTGTAGTTCACACCCTGACAGGTCAGCCAATTATTTGTCGATCACCTGCATTTGTAACTCATTTAAAAGGTTTTTGCTCAGACGCGTCAATCTTATTTACTTACATGGGCAGTAACACTAGATAGTCCAGACAAACTTTGTTTTCAACTCCGGCTATTGCGCTGAGGCGTAGTGTAACTCCCAGCTCTTTTCACAATGTTTGTTTAGGTGGAGGCCTATGCATTAGGCACTTACATTACGTATACTTTCGGACACATGACAATATGACATTACGACATTCACAGCAATGTAATATAGCTCAACATGAATGTGTATTTCTTAAAATGTTGTCAGTAGAGCTCTGTAAAGCTTTCGAAAGAGTGGGTCTTAACATGAACATGGACAAAACAAAGAACATGTCCAATGCCCATGCCCTACCCACTCTCATAAAGATCGAAGATTCTACACTCGAAGCAATGCGACGATTACGTATACTTAGGACAAACTGTCCAGTTAGGTAGGACTGACTTCAAGAAAGAATCAATCGTTGAATCCGACTCGACTAGGCAGCGTTCGCGAAGCTACGCAATTTCTTCTCGTAAGTGTCTCAGGACGAAAATCTTTGACCGGTATATGTTGCCCCTGATAACTTATGGCACTGAAACGTGGACGCTCTCATTAGGCCTCATATAAAGAGTGATCAATGGAAAGGCTATGATTGGAGATTCTACTACGATTGTATCGGAAAAGAAGAAATCCGTAGGAGAACCAAAGTAACCGACACAGTCCAAAGAATTGGCAAACTTAGTGGTAGTAATATTGCTTATAGAACAGATGGCCGATGGGGTCGAAAGGTTCTAGAAGGCAAGTTCGACAAACACCTAGGATACACAAACACCTAGGATACACAAACACCTAGGATACACAAACACCTAGGATACACAAACACCTAGGATACACAAACACCTAGGATACACGAGCACAGTTTGGTTCAAACGTACTACCGAGCAATGCTAGTTACACGATATTATTGTTTATCGCTAACGAGAAACGAAGGAAAAGTCAGTCTACTTGACCAATAATGATCCCTTCTGTTCTCCTTGATATCACACTATGTCTATTGTATCCTGTGCGTCCGTGACGGATGTCAGTTAGGCACAGTCCATAACAACAACACGTACACAGTACGGCCGCGGCCGCCTCTCCTCTGTGCCCTCACATCAGTACCCAGTGCGTATGGCGAGCGGCAGCGAGACCGGCACAGCGCACCCTTTCTGTCTAACACGCGTGAAACAGCGCAATTGTAAATGCAAATAGTGCGCTAATCCAACATGGCGGCGACCTCCGGCCTCCCTCACTACTAACTACTAATGTAGCCAGCCTCCCCGCCCCGACTGAGCCCCGCCGTGTATGGGCCGAATCATTACTGGCATCGATGTTTAGTAGTATTAAAACAACATTTTAATCTGTTTTCAGCAAAGAAAGGATTTATATTTAATTAAATATCACCTTGTGAACTAGTTGTATCGCTAATGCTCTTTGCTCGAGAAATAAGCAGAAGAACACTACACACTAGTGGTCAGTTCATTAATTCATGTTTCGTGGAAAATTGAGATAATACGTGTAAGCTCACCGCTTGTTCCGACGAGAGCGGGAGCAAAACATTTTATACGAAATAAGATTAATAAAATAAAGATGTTATCCGATAACTACAATAAGTGTATACCCTACACCCTCTCGTGTCCGACACGACGCCGGCCACTCCACACGACGGGCCCTCCCGCCCCCGCGACGCTCCGAGACCCTCATAACCCTTACACTACCAATCTTTAATTAAATATCTAAAGGAATGAGGGTTGACACGTCATAAAACTGCACAAATATAGAAATCAGTGTTCATAAAAATCCCATAAGAATGGTAAAACACGAAGGGTCGGCCCACTACGGCCCCGCTACGCGCCTGCTACGAGCCGGTCAGCCGCTACGGGCCGCGTAGCACCGCTACGACATACTCATAGTACTCAATTTTGTCCAGCTGATGTCACGTGAACTACGAAACAATTATGATGACGTTATGAGATATATCGTAAAACATGAATACATAAACTTATGCCTTCTTCCCATGGGGATAGGCAGATATATAGTTAAATATATTAATCGTAAAAAGATTGCTGTCACAGATGTGTTTCCAAGTGTGCTACCATTATAAGATTTGTAATGATATGAAATAGTTTCTTACAATTATTATTGAGAAGCTTGTTGCTGTTGAAAGAAAAGATCACAAAATCCACATTTTGGCATTTCAAACCGCTTCTCTGAAACTGTTCAAACAAATATTCCCAGAATAACACTCGAGGAGCGGTTACCGTTAAAATAAACACACTTTATTCAGTTTTAAAATACGAAGAGGTCTACAAAGGCGAATTTTTTATTCAAAGTAGCAATATGTTGGTGCCTAAACAAACAGCGGCCACATTACGTAAATGCATTCTTTGGATAGAGATGCATGAGCGAGGAGGTCGAGGGGGCGGCGTGCGGAAGGCGGGGTGGCGGGAACTCCGGGGTCAGAGGAACCTGAATTAAAGTTTCATCGGCCGCTGTTTGCGCACATTAGCATCACAAAGGGCCGCACTAGCGCGCGCTAGACGCGCCAGCGCTGGAGTGGCGCGCGCCCGGCGCCGGACAGCGGCAGCTCGAGTGCGATACTCGACGTGTATTGCAGGTACACTACAGCTGCAGCATCTGTAAGTACCTACTTGCGTCGCGATATTTGTAAGCGGCATTACAAACAGACTTTGAATTAAACTAAACTTATGAACAAGACCTGGCAGGGCGCAGTGACGACAGGAGTAAGACTGTGACAAGGTGCCGTCCAAGAACTAGAAGACGACATGTTGTACGTGTGACGGTGAGATGGGTGAACAAAATTGTTGCCATCGCGGGCAATACCTGGATGAGCCTGGCACAGGAGCGTGGGGATTGGCACAGGAGTGTGGGGATTGGCACAGGAGCGTGGGGATTGGCACAGGAGCGTGGATACTGATACAGGAGCGTGGGTATTGGCACAGGAGCGTGGGTATTGACACAAGGGAGAGGCCTGTGCCCAGCAGTAGGTGTAACCGGGCTGCGGATGATGATAATCATGGAGTGGCACGTCGATTGTTGTAATGAGTGTAACACTACATATAACAGCACAGGGCAATAATGACTGGAATTAAATACCAGATGGAGTTACGATGTCATAGTTGTCGAGTGCGCCTTGTGTGTCGCCGCGCAGGTCTGTGTGGGGGTGGCGGCGGCCGGCGGGCGGGCGGGGGTGGCGGTCAGTCGCGCCCGCCACACTTGCTATTCTATCAGGCTCACATCAAACAGGAACTAGCCCTTTCATCTCACACAATCACTTTCCCAATGCTTACCAAACGCTGTGTACAAAACACGGCATATTACAAATACTTGCCTTCTTTGTTGTCAAAACTTTTAAACACATTTACTGATCTATTTCATTGTTTCATTCGATTTCCAACCAATCGTTTAATCGAGTATTCGATCTATAATTCAAGTTATTGATACCAACAATGAGCGGGATGATGAGCACTAACTTGCAGATTGTTGTGTTCGGACTCGCTGAGTCGCGGAGTGCGACTTCAAGTAGATGTTGCTTCGATACGGAGAGAGCGTTCGTATCGTTTGTTACATAATAGCGTCATAACGAGTCGTGGACCATGGCACACGCTGCTCAACCCGGCCTCTGTTTTTTATTTCAATCGAACCCGATATCGGAATTCGCGCATCGGCTAGCCGAACCCGTCGCTCCCCTTTCCTAAAAAATTAAACAGCTTTTAAACGCGCATCGCGCTCGAAACGTTCGGTGAAATCGAAAAAAATAATCTCAGGTAATCGAAATAATGGCGAGATCGCGCGAAAAAAATTCACTAAAGGGCGGAAAAAGAAACGGATTCGTACAAAAACTTTAAAATGTTTAATTCGACGGTTGAGGGTTGAGCGGGGTGCGTGCGGGGCGCGGGTCAGGGGTGCCGACTCGCGGCGCGGGCTGCGGGCTGCACGGTGCGCGCAGTGTGCCGTGGAGTGCCGAGCCGCGCGCTGCGTACATTGCTGCTCCCGCCCCGACTGCCGCCGCACACGCAGCATGGTGCTGTCCTCTTGCGTCCGCGCCGACACGCGCGCCTACTGCTCCGCGCGCTACCGTGAGTTGGTTTCAGGTTTCTACTAGACTATTGGCACTATTGCTGAAACTGTTTCAAGATTAACAAGTACCTAAACCTTAAGTTGTACCCAAAGCTATATGATTTTCTTTTTAGTTTGTGAATCGTACCTACGTGTATTCTTATAGAGCTCATATTCTGGTATCGCATTCGATTCGTTTTGTTTTCTTGACATTTTGCGATAACGATTAGGAAAAATAAGGTATTTTATTCCAAAGTTATGAATGTAATTTGTTATGCAGCACTTTAAAAAAATATTATAATATAAAGAAATAAATATAAAACAGGTCTTAACTATTTGCATGATCGGTATAGTAGCCGATTCTGGACTAACGTCTTTCAGGAATTCAGTTATTTTATTTTTGAATAGGATCTTTTAATTACATTTGGTTAACTACTATGTTTGTGCACCTCATGCTAATGAATGTATCCCTAATGTGATTAATCCGGTAGATACTTACATTAAATCAATATAAGGACACTTACGTACAACCTGTTACTGGAGCGTGTGGGTACGGCATCCACTGTATGCAATGTTATTGATACCTGTACTAGTTGCTACATGTGTGAATCTGAACTGAATTGTTTATCCAATAATAATAATATGTTACTGATCCCAAACTAGGCCGAGCCTGTACTATGGTAACCAGACAACTTATAAAAAATATATTTGTATATTTCTAAATACATACATATTATAGATAAATTACACCCAGACACAGAGCAAATGATTGAGCTCATCACACAAACATTTGTCCTGGGTGGGAATCGAACCAACGATCTCAGTCTTAGCTCTCAGGGTCACTAACCACTAGACCAACAGGCCAGACATGCAGATTAGATTAGAAATCATAATATATGTTTTAATTAAAAAGTTTGCATTGAATTAAGATTGAGAGTGTGACGTTAAGTACTAGTTACAAAATGTACGTTCGTACGAATGTGTTCGTGTGAGTATTTCATCGATCGCACATTACTCTCTTTGAATGGGTCGTGTGATCGTGTCACATGAATAGGTATCAGCAAAGTACCGAAACAAAGTGCACTCCCCCGCACGCTCAGCAGCAAACTTACTGGACATAATATATATCATGATTTCAAAATGATCTTGATTGAAAATAAACAGCTTTTGTGAAAAACTTTATTCCTTTTAGCAATTACATTTATCACCTATAGAAACGGCTAATTTTAACCACTTTTCATAAAGTGTTCATTTCTAGAGCAGGACTGTAGTAACCGCTTTTAGCAATTAACATTTGAAATATATAAGTAGTGTACATATAAAGAGTAGCATGATAGTTCAAGATTACTAATTAAATGATACATTGCAAAAACCTGTTGTTGTCTCGACAGCCCGCCGCATC
Source organism: Aporophyla nigra (assembly GCA_947507805.1). NCBI lineage: Eukaryota > Metazoa > Arthropoda > Insecta > Lepidoptera > Noctuidae > Aporophyla > Aporophyla nigra. The sequence goes on from OX382301.1 coordinate 25,647,185, forward strand.
ACATCACCCTCGCAACGGCGCGGCGCGGCGCTCCTCGAAACTATCAAATTAGACGTAATCAACCAATAGCAGCTTTTGATCGCCGTATCGATTAACTTGTGTATGAAATGAAAAAAACTACATCTAAAATAAATTAATAATTGCTGTTAAGCAGTTGATGCAATGTGCACGGAGTGTATCGCACGCGAGCGCGTCGCCTGGCATCACATCACATCACATCACTCACTCTTACTCAGCCCACCACCGCTCCGTTCTGTTCCTCAGCAGTCGGCGCCGTTGCGACGCCTAAAAAACTAATCAAACCGTGCAAAAAACACACAACTGGCGCTTTTTACGTATTTTCTGAATATTTCTATCGGATACTCCGCTCGTTTCTGTGATTGCACCCTTTTGTGACAGCTCCACAAAAAAATGACGATGACGTCTCAATGCAAGCGCACTTTTTACAGCATATGAAGCTTTTTTATAAAAGGAAACATCTTTTATGATTACGCGTATATTTGAATAAATGAACATTTGTGTCGACGCAAATCCTTTTTATCTGTGCATTGAGTCTGCGAGGTGCGGCGCAGATTACCGGCAGGTAGCCGCTGTTCCCACGCGCACTGCGCACGAGACTGCCGACTGGCGCAGCCGCGTCACTCGACGTGCCGGTGTACTCTCAACTGCTTCAAATATTCCATATCAATATTAATAAATTGCCACTAGCATCATTAAAGGATTTATCATATCGTAGCAGTTGCGTAGCATTATCGTAGAGCGTCTACGAGAAACTACTATTCGTAGCGTGTCGGAGCGCTGCACGCTGCACGCTGGCGTGTTAGTGATCCATGTATTTGAATATGTTTAATTGACACAATGTGAGCGTGCGCTAGATCCGTCGGCGTGGCAGTATCACCGACCGCGGATGACACCAAGCGAGCTATCTAATCCGCTCATTAATCAGCATTACTTGTAATTTGATGATCCCGTGTGTCTGTGGCTTCGCATTACGTTGTCCGGCGTGTCGTGTGTGCCCTGACGCCTCGCGCTTATCCTATTAATGACATTAATTCGGCCGCTAATGAGCTGAACTACTACGCTAAACCGCGGGTACATACGGTGGCCTGCGTGTTGCGACAAGGTGTTGCGGCCTAAGCGAGCTCGTCGCTTGTTATCGTGTACTTACCGCGGTTCCACTCCTCGCCTTCTACCTCCGTGCCTCATTTACTATAGTATTATTTGTTCCTACTTAACTTAAACAGTGTAACATGAACAGTGTCAGAATGGATTTATTACACTATCACTATTAAAATGACCAAAAAAAATGTACTGCTTTAAGTCTGTTCTGTGATTCTAATGTTATATTAGCTTAGGCCCGCGGCTCCGCTCACGTGAATGCCGAAAATTACCCCACGATATATAATTATTATTTTTGAGACAAAACTGGCCTATGCGTCCTTTCCAAGGATGCCATCTATCTCTTTGCTAAACATTTTAGAATTCCGTTCAGTAGTTTAGGCGTGTTAAAAGTCAAAGTCGGGTAGTAAATCAGACCCTACTAACTATAGACCAATTTCAGTGCTACCTACTTTTAGTAAAATTTTTGAAAAACTTATTCTAAATCAATTGCAACGATTTTTTAATAAAAATAATTTATTACACAACAAACAGTTTGGTTTTACAAAGGGTCGTTCGACTACCGATGCTGGAGTTGAACTTTTAGATCATTTATATAATGCATGGGAGGACAAATGCGATGCTTTGGGTATATTTTGCGATTTGTCCAAGGCATTCGATTGTGTTCTTAATGAAACATTGATCAGGAAACTTCACCAGTACGGAATCCGGAACGCCTCTCTGGATCTTCTTACTTCATACCTAAGTGATAGGATTCAGAGAGTTGACATCAACGGAAAAAGATCACCTGCATCTATAGTTAGAACGGGGTCCCCCACGGCTCAATTTTAGGCCCATTTTTATTTCTTATTTATATAAATGACTAGCCTTACCTCGTAAAGGACAAACATGATATAGTGTTATTTGCAGACGACACTTCACTTTTATTCAAACTCAGACGTCAGCAGCTGGTAACTGACAATGTAAATAGAGCCCTTCCTAATGTAGTTAACTGGTTTAATGTTAATACTCTGCTACTTTCTCGGTTAGTCTATTTTAGTTATTTCCACAGCGTTATGTCTTACGGTATTCTAGTGTGGGGTACAGCAGCTGATATTCAAAATATTTTTGTCCTTCAGAAACGAGCTGTTCGAGCAATTTACCAGCTAGGTGCCAGAGTTTCCCTAAGGGACTTTTTTAAAGATATTGGTATTCTTACGGTGTCATCACAATTCATTTTCGCCAACATCTTATATATTAGGCAAAATATACACTTATACGCTAAAAACAGTGATATTCACACTGTTAACACTAGAAGTAAGGACAAACTACGTGTTCCCTTTCACCGGCTTCATAAGGTGCATAACTCATTTGTTGGGCTTGGTATAACATTTTACAACAAGCTACCACCTTCTTTACTAGAATTACCATTTAATGCGTTTAAAGCTCAAGTAAAATCCAACCTTTGTCAAAAGGCGTACTATTCCATCAACGATTATTTAAATGATAAGAATAGTTGGTCGCTGTGATTAACTCAAGACAATGTTTATGTTCTTTCTCCAGTATTAGCGTACCTAGTGATAGGTTCAATATAATTGTTTCCATATTTTTTTCCTGTTTATGCCAATTTTATTTTATTAGTATTGCATAATGTGGTTAGCTAGCGACCTCGACAAGTAATCATTCAATTCTTGCTTGAGCAACCGGCAGCAAGTTCGTCATGCTCCCATAGATGTCAATGCTTGCGGTAGCGTCGGGGGTCGGGTTGCCCCCTTCCCTCAAATATGGCGAGGGGGGCAATGGCTGATCTTTGCGTTATGCTCGTGAACGGGTGCTGCTTGTGGTGACTGGTCGTCTTGCTGACTTTGATGTTGATATTATTATTAATATTACTTACCTGTTTAATTTATTTTACGTCGATGGTCCTAGTTTATCATTTGTGGCCTCGAGTTGTAACTCAGGTCGTAACAGCTATGTGAACATTCAGCATTGCATATGTAAGCTGTCACGCCCTTTATGCCAGTTTTTTATTTTTGCAGCCATGTTTCTATATACATATTTTTTTTGCTTATGCTTGAGTATAGTTTTCATTTTATTTGTTGGTATATTGGGTTGGCTAGCTGGCATATAGCAAATCATTTAATTTAATTTGTGTCTCTTAATGTTTTACTATATACCATTGTATAGAATCAAGTTCTTCTAACTGGACAGACAGCTGTGCTGCTGGGGAGTTTGTTGGCCACTTCTTCTTCCCAGCTAAAGCACTAGGAAGTGCGCGACGGGTGGGCGTTTTGGGGGGACTGTCTTTTGTAATTTTGACGTTCGAAAAGTGCTGATCCTCAGCCTAATTTGAATAAATGACTTTTGATTTTGATTTTGATACCCTACTTCTTAACGAGAAAAAACTAAATGTATTAAGTTTACGATACCTCATGTTAGACAAGTCGAAACTAGTGTCCTCATAAAGGGTGAAGAGTTGAAACCCGAAGATACAACAGTGTTCTTAGGCATAAAATCAAATCAAAATCAAAAGTCATTTATTCAAACTAGGCTGAGAGTCAGCACTTTTTGAACGTCAAAGTTACATGAGACAGTTCCCCTAAAACGCCCGCCCTTTGACACTTCCTAGTGCTTTAGCTGGGAAGAAGAAGTGGTGGAACAAACTCCCCAGCAGCACAGCTGTCTGTTAAGTTAGAAGAACTTGATTCTATAAATTATTGTGTAAGTTATTAATATTATAAAACAAAACATACATTATTCGCCATATGTCAGCTAGGACACGCCAATATACCAACAAAATATTGAAAACTAAACTCAAGGTGAAATAAATAATAAAACAAAATCGTAAACAGAACTTAAAACCTTAATAAAGCCTCCAGGCATAAAGGGCGTGCCCGCTTACATATACGAAATGAAAAGAAAATAAAAATAAACTAACAAAAGCAGTTAACAAAAACAAAAAAAAAAACAATTATATAAACTACCCATATAAACCGTCAGTAGGAAGACTAATTCTGGATTGAAAGAACATAAACATTGTCTTGAGTTGATCACAGCGACCAACTATTCTTATCGTTTAAGTAGTCGTTGATAGAATAGTATGCCTTTGAACAAAGGTTGGATTTTATTTTAGCTTTAAACTCATTAAACTGCAAATCTAGCAAAGCAGAGGGAAGCTTGTTATAAAAGGTAATACCAAGACCAACTAAAGAATTATGAACCTTATGAAGCCGGTGAAAGGGAGCACGTAGTTTATCCCTACTTCTAGTATTAATATTATGAATATCACTGTTTTTAACCGACGAAAAAAAACGGAGGAGGTTATCAATTCGACGCGTATTATTTTTTTTTTGTTTGTATTTTTTTTTTTAATTATGACCACGCATAACTTTTTACATAGTAGTCCGATTGTGATAATTCTTTTTTTATTGGAAAGGGTATACTCCGAGGGTGGTCCCATATAAATTTGGAAAACAAAATCGAACCCTAAGGGTCGGAAAACAGGGGATGATTGATTGTTCACTCACTGATTGTAATGTTTAACCACGCATAACTTTATACAGAGTAGTCCGATTTTGATAATTCTTTATTCATTGGATAGGGTATACCTTGCCAAGTATTATAAGTACATTAAAGCCACAAAAAAAATATAAAATAAAAACTTTTTACCAAAAAATTTTACCGCCGAAAAAACTGAAAAGCAAAAAATAATAAACCTTAAAATTATGAGTCGGCGCTGAAAAATCAATGAACAAAGATCACTCAAAGCGCCTTATTTTAAGGTTTATAATATTTTGCTTTTTAGTTTTTTCGGCGGTTAAATTTTTTGGTAAAAAGTTTTTATTAGTGTACAAGTGCATATTTTGCCTAACATATAAGATGTTGGCGGAGATGAATTGTGATGCCACCGTAAGAATACCAATATCTTTAAACAAATCTCTTAGAGAAACTCTAGCACCTAGTTGGTAAATCGCTCGAACAGCTCGTTTTTGAAGAACAAAAATATTTTGAATGTCCGCGGCTTTGCCCCACAGCAGAATGCCGTAGGACATTATGCTGTGAAAATAACTAAAATAGACTAATCGAGCTGTATCAACGTCCGTGTAATGTCTAACTTTCCTTACGGCGTAGGCAGCCGAACTGAGCCTTCCCGCTAGGCTTGATATATGTGATCCCCACTGAAGTTTGGCGTCTACTGTTATGCCCAGAAAAACTGCCGAGTGTACAGTTTCAAGAACCTCATTATCTAAAACGACATTGGGTCCCAGATTCCTAACATTCGGTAAGGCGAACTTTATACATTTCGTTTTCTTAGTATTAAGAACTAGGTTATTTGTGGTAAACCAATCCGTAACCATTGAGAGCGCACAATTCACGTCATCAAAATCTTTTCTATTCCTGTCTACTTTAAAGATAAGTGAGGTATCATCAGCAAATAGTACAATGTCACAGATATTCTTTAAATAGAATGGTAAGTTAATATACACTAAGAATAAGAATGGACCCAGTATTGAGCCTTGAGGTACACCTAACTGAACTAGTAGCCCGGAAGATTTTACACCATTGACATCTACACATTGGTGCCTATTTTGCAAATAAGAACTTATGACATTGAGAGCTTCGTTTGAACACCGTAATGACGTAGTTTACGCAAAAGTGTGTCATGTTGAACGCAATCAAAAGCTTTGGAGAGATCACAGAAAACCCCGATAGCATTTTGCGAGTTGTCCCATGCGTTGAAAATGTGTTTCAGCAGAGCAACACCCGCATCTGTTGTCGAACGACCTTTTGTAAAGCCATATTGCTCATTATGAAGGAGGCTATTTAAATTTAAATGTCTTAGCAACTGCTTGAGTATTAATTTTTCAAATATTTTACTAAATGCAGGTAAGATAGAAATGGGCCTAAAATTGCCAACGTTATTTTTATTACCTGTTTTAAATAATGGTATGACTTTACTACTCTTCATGAGGTCAGGAAAAGATCCTGAATCAACACATTTATTAAAAGTTACAGCTAGATGGGGGCTACGATGTCTATTATATTACTTAACAGTTTAACGGAGATACTCCAGTAATCTCCAGTGTTTTTTGACTTAAGTGTGTTAAAAATATTAACCACGTCACGAGGCGTGTTCACATGTTCGAAACTAAATAAGCGACTACATCTGGGCACACTACTAGGCAAAAGGTTTTCAGCTTTAGACGGGGACGAATTTAAGGAGCAAGTCGTAGTTATAGGTATGTTGGCAAAAAACTCATTAAATGCCTCAGCTACGTCGGCAGCTTTATTAACCAATTTGTTGTTAATCATAATCTCTAGTTGTTTTTCCTGTTTAATCGATTTACCCATTTCATTGTTAATAATTTTCCAAGTGGTTTTTATTTTATTACTGGATTTTTTTATGGTATCGCTTAAAAATTTAGAGTTAGGGTAAGCACAGATTTTTTTAAATAACTTTGAATAATTTCTGACATACTCTAGAAAAGGAGTATCAAATATTATTTTTTTAAACCATATAACTCGTATAGTCTCGCTCTACTTTTATAAATACCTGGAGTAGTCCATTGGTTGAAGCGTACAGAGGTGCTATTAATGTCAATAGTTTTGGTCTTGAAAGTAGATTGGTATTCTTTTTGTACAATATCAAAAAGGGTACAATAGATTTCATTAGGATTCTCGTGTTCTACTATAGATGGTGTAATCCTATGGTGTTATACATTTATTAATTGATTTTAATTTATTGAGTGAGTCCTCCATGACTGACTCGAATCGAATAAAATCCCCAGAGGGCGGACGATAAACGCATATTATGACGTAACGCTCTAGTTCAACACAAGACAACTCAATAGTGCGCTCGATGGAAAGATTAACTAAATCTAAACGTTGTTTACATTTCAACTTGTTTGAAACAAGAACTAATGATCCACCGCGTATAGCATTTTGTAAAATTTTAAAATGTATCGAATTTCTTCATTAGATTCACTCATCTTGACGGTACGAAAAACAAATGAAAATCACACATTTTCCTAATTTGAATTTGGAATTATGTTCTTTAAAATTTAAACTTTCAATGATACCAAAACCAGCCAGATACAAATAGTATAGCCAAAGAGATTTTATTACAAGTTCATACATACTATAATGCGAAAAGACTTTTTCCCCAACCTAATATGATAGGTACATGGTGCTAACATACATATTTACAAACATTGCAAAGGCAATTATACGAATTTCCGAATATTTTAACAAGTTACAAGTCAGCGTGAGAGTTATAGTATTCAAAGAATCTAAGTCAGTGTCATAAAAGAAAAAAATAACTGAGTATACAATCAAGTTAGCAACCAGTTTGATAGACTCTAAGACTGTCCGATGGAGCGCGACAGACATACAGCATCTTTCTAAGTATTCTTATTTTGAATGTAATCCTCTAATTTGTAATATGCTTTTTAACAAAGTGTACTTTTAATTTTAAACCTTCTTTAATTTAATTGCGATGTATCAAAAGGGATTTTGTTGTAAAATTTAACACAGTACCCCATATAAGGTGTGTGTACTTTTGCTAATCTGAAAAATGGTTGATCTATCATGTCTTTATTTCTAGTACCTATTAAAGTCTATCCCTTATTTTATTGAAAAGATGTAGATTTTTCTTACATACATAATATTTTCATAAATGAATGTGCAAGGTGCCGTCATAGTATTAATCTTTTTAAATAATTCCCAGAGAGTTTCGCGGCGACTTAGATTATAAATGGCTCTGATAGCTCTCTTTTGCAAAATAAAAAGGGATTCAATGTCAGTAGCCATACTCCACAGTCATCATTGCAGCCGTAAGACGTCCACTGCTGGATTTAGGCCTCCCCCAATTTGGGGGCCTTTGCCATAATCGCCACGCTTGGCAGGCGGGTTGGCGATCGCAGTATGGTGGTAAAATGCATAGAGAACGCTGCTGCCCATTCTCTAGTAAGTCCCTTAGTCGCCTCTTACGACACCCACGGGAAGAAATGGGGTGGTGTTATTCTTTACGTCCGGCACCACACGGTACTCCACAGAAAAGTAGCTAAAATAGACCAAACGCGCGGTTTCTACATCTGTTAACTGCCTCATCTTTCTAACTGCATAAGCGGCCGAGCTTACCCGCCCCGCAAGAGATGTTGAATTAGGACCCCATTGTAAATTCTTGTCTAGAGTGATTCCTACGAAAATCGTTTGATTGATAAATTCCAGTTTTTCCCCATTCAAAATCAAAATCAAAAGTCATTTATTCAAATTAGGCTGAGCATCAGCACTTTTTGAACGTCAAAATTACAAAAGACAGTCCCCCCAAAACGCCCACCCGTCGCGCACTTCCTAGTGCTTTAGCTGGGAAGAAGAAGTGGCCAACAAACTCCCCAGCAGCACAGCTGTCTGTCCAGTTAGAAGAACTTGATTCTATACAATGGTATATGGGACACAAATTAAATTAAATGATTCGCTATATGCCAGCTAGCCAACCCAATATACCAACAAATAAAATGAAAACTATACTCAAGCATAAGCAAAAAAATATGTATAATGTAAACATGGCTGCAAAAATAAAAGCCTCCTGGCATAAAGATAGCATTCAATAAGATATCACATTTGCTACTTCTGACATTAGGTAATTTAAATCTAATGCTTTTGTTTTTTTTTTTTCATTAAGTACCAAATTAATTACCACTTGATTATTTAAAGAATAGTGAAAGTTATCACGTCGTCAAGATTTTGTGACCGTCTGTCTATTTTAAATATCAATGATGTGTCATCTGCAAATAACACCATCTTCGGTTGATTTGAAAGTAAATGGGGTAGATCATTGATGTAAACGTAAAAAAAGGAATAGACGCAATATCGAGCCATGAGGAACGCCCATTGCCATTTCAGACCCGATTGAGTTTAGGTATAACTCGCAATGTGATTAGAATATTTTCGCCGTTTGAGGTTTTCCGCACCTGCAGCAACGCCCCAACACAGCCCATCGTTCAAGGAAGATGGGATGTCACACATGTTGCGTCCCACAACAGAGACCTGCCTACCTTCCACAGCATTATGGTTATTTCGTCTGGTCCCTTCCCTTCGTCGCGTGCCAACACGTTGTGTTCTAAAAGAGCTGGCACCCCGGTGGTGACAAGAGCATGACGTATCATGTGGTTAATACTGGCGTCCCGAGCCATACGACCTGCGTTCTTAATGCAAGATAGGCCATGGTGTCCGAAGTATTGTCACACAGTAGCACCTATGTTGGGTGACGGAAGTGCCTGAACCCAGAAGTCCGACTTCCATCCTCCCACAGCCAACGAGCGGGCACGCTAAGCAGTATTGTTGGTCGTATTGATTCCGTATCAACATGCAGAGCGGCTCATCCCACTATAAGGATATCTCCACATGTATCGCACTTATCCTCAGCAATAGAGTGCTGATCTAACCACCAGCTAGACTAGAGGCTCTTCACAAAGAGCTGCACGTGTAACAATCGGCTGTCGCAGGACATGATCCCTGGGTGGGACCGTCGCAGTGAGAGTGACACGCATGGCGTTACCTGTCACGTCTAACGTGACTCAAACATGGTTCATGACCCCGTTTTTTCGAAGGGTGGCTTGCCTCTGCACTAATATTACATCCATTCACGTATCTACTTTATATTTAATTGTTTAGAATAGTAGTGTTCGCTCTGTTGTGTGTGCGCGTGCGGACAATGTTCTAACATCGCGTGTTTTTTCTGTTACAGAGGAGTCCGGCGAGCTCATCAAGTCGCCGTCGCCGCCGCCCAGCCACGGTCAGTATCAGCTCTCATCAGCAAGCATCCACTTGCGACAACTGTCTCCGCGCACTGTTCCTGTAGCTGACGTCATCTTCCAAAGAACTAGAGTCCGATCGAATTTCGTTTGCGATTTTTCGGCAGAAATATCTATTTTCAACAATTTTTGTTCTGGCCGGTCATGTCGTAGCCGAAAATAAATTCCGGTAAATTCATTACTATCATTTCCCATATTCAAAGAAAATCTATAGTTATAGGTACCTATAACAGCTAGAAGTAAGTAGGTAACTCGAAGTAAAATATTTGTAAATGAAGAATAAAATGCTTTTTACCGCTTTTACATTTAACATCAGAATATTATTAATCTATAAGTACTAATATTATAAAGCTGAAGAGTTTGTTTGTGTGGTTGGTTGAACGCGATAATCTTAGGAACTACGTGTTGGAATTGAAAAATAATTTTAGTGTTGGGTAGCCTATTTAGTGTTGGGTAGCCTATTTATCGGGAAAGGCCAAAGGCTATATAAATTCACGCTAGGACCCTTTGGAGCTGAGCAAAAAGAAAAAAGTCACGAAAATGAAGATCTCGCAGGGGCAAACGATTCGATGCGATGGGATGGGTCGGGGGAGCAAGAAATTTGAGGCGGACGAAGTCGCGGGCAGAAGCTAGTTATTAATAATCAGCTGACCAGGCAGACGTTGTACTGCAGAAATTTCAAAAGTTGCTATATTTATCCCATAAAAAGAAAGATGTTCTGCTTTACACGAATATGCACATTTTCCTTTTTTTTTCATAAGAACCTAATTCGAACGGGTCACACAGTCACGAAAGTCTTTAGAAAATAAAAATACGTCCTTCTCCAAAATCATCAGTGAGTACACTTCGACCACGTTTAAACTCATTAAACTGTAAACAGTGGCAGGGATGGAGCTTCATGACATGCTTATCGAAGTAACATTGTGGTTGAGTTCGCCCGCTATGGAAGTGGTAATAAATCATTGGGTGAAATTCTGTAGTCAAATCCATTTGGACATCGACAGGCAGTTTTCAGATTACCGCAAAGTAAAATGACATGAAATCATTATCTAATGTACAGGTTCCCAAAGAAATCCTTATTCGAAATATTAAAAAAACCATGTGCTATTTTCCTACTGGCTGCCTGTTCTTAAAACTTTCACTGTGTTGTATTAGAGAAAAGTACCTTGTTGTTTAATTTAAATAAATCAAAATCTAAAGTCATTTATTCAAATTAGACTGAGGATCAGCACTTTTCGAACGTCAACATTACATAAGACAGTATCCCCAAAAAAGAACGCCCTTCACCACTTCCTAGTGCTTTAGCTGGGAAGAAGAAGTGGCGCAACAAACTCCCCAGCAGCACAGCTGTCTGTCCAGTTAGAAGAACTTGATTGTAAACAATTGTAAGTAGTAAACATTAAGAGACACAAAACATTAAATTAAATGATTTGCCATAAACTTTTAAATGTATAAAATGATTAAGTAAAGGCTGGAGACTGGCATTTCTTTTAAACTTAATTCGACAGATTTTGTTGTCTGCCAATAATAAGAATCGTTTTTGGTCGGACAACAGTAAAAAGATCATTTCATTTTGGCAATGACGTTCATGGTGAATCGCTCAGTTAGGTTTTACGTAAATATACGTATTTATTTGGTTCACCTAATGATGTCGTCACTAAGCGCAGTTTACTGGTCCTCGTCTCTTCTGTTGACATGTTGTATTGTATGCTATCACAGCTCCCACGTTAAATTGTCCACAGTTCCCGCTTTCCACATGTTCTATCGATTTCTTGTATCCTCAACTGTCCGAGCTGTTCACTCTGTCACTGACATCCAACACATCCATTCGAGGTTTATGTTGTACCTATACATTATTCTGTTCACATTAATATGCAATGAGTAAAGTTCTCATTAGTATAGTTAATATACGCGCGGGCGTAGTATCTGCGTAGATCATATCTCGACGTGTAATTAGCTTATTTTAATTAGCAACATAACTAACTACAATATGTTACGGTTATCAAGGTATGTGAGCACAGAACCGCGAGCGCTGCATGCCGCCCGGCTCCCGGGCCGCACACTCCGACAGTTATCTACTCAATAAGTAAGCTCATTATAATGTGAACAGTCCATTGCCCTGTAAAAGTTCTATAAACCAGTGTCTTTTCACTTTCCTCTATTGTCATCTTGGTCGCCCGCGGTTCACGCGGTACCTGTCCCGTGCATCATCTCCGAGGGCGGGTTCGGTGCCCGTGCGGCGCACACACCACGCAAAAAAATCTTACGCACCTTGTTCACCCCTTTGAAAGAAAGCGCACGCGCCGCTAATGCGCGCTCACCCCTTTAGATCTGCGCTGGCGGCGGCACACGAAACGCTCCGGCGACATTGTGCGCCGTGCGTGCGCCGGTCACAATAGGACGGAGTAACAATCACAGTTGTGTTTACAGCACTGAGCGACTAGTTCCGCACAAAGGAACAACTTACATGTTGCTCTGACTCGCAGAGGAATACACTCTTCTGAAATCGAAAAAAAGCTTTTTTTTTGTAATCCGCACCTCCCTGAACCCGAGAGAATTGTTTTATGCATCATCACAATCATCAGTGGCAGCTTAACTATTAACTTTTTTATGCCATGCTTCCCTACCAGCAGGCCTAGCATGACGCTTTCTATTTCTACGAAGAATAGACACCGCTATTTCATACAAAGTGACATTTTGTTTCTTCATTTTTGACATCTCATCGTAGAAATCCTTCTACAATCTGTAATTTTGCCTTTCGTTTCTAAAGATCCTTCTCTAGGTCCTTTTTGATGTAGAGTATTTTTAGAAGACATTTTTTTACCCAAAATGTCAAAATCACACTGACAGCTGTCAGTCGCCTAAGGTAGGGAAAACATTACTGACTTCAGTAGAAAACTTTTTAACCCGACGGCCATTAAGTATATAGTTATGGTAATCTAAAAAAAATACGATTTTATAGGAGAGCGTTTTGAACCCAAAAGTGTGATAATAATAGAACAATAAAGCTATCGTCTCCTATTTTACATCATTTAGTTAATATGGCATTAGCAAGGAAGGTTAAGGCCAATATTATCTACAATGTAACATTTTTGTTCTAAAATACAGTAGGTACTTTGACACTTTGAAATGAAAAAAAAAAAAGAAGTTTTAATTGTCTTTGTATACGTGGCATAAAAACAGTAAAAATTGAGAATCATACAAAAAAAAAATGATATGAAAAAACAACAAATTCCGAGTCGAATCATGTCGAAGAGTGAATTTCATCAAAAGTGCAGTTGACTCTTTCTACTTTGCTGCCATCTTACTGTCAACATTAAACGTCATTTTGTCAGGTTCCCTCTATCTGGCAGAAACTTGATGCTCTGAATTTTATTTGGCATAACACACTTGGCATAATCTTCTTTAAACGAATATTTGTAAAGCACAAAAACCGGCCAAGTGCGAGTCGGACTCGCGCACCGAGGGTTCCGTACAAACCTGTAGGTATATAAGTAAAAGTTCACCCGTCACGACAATCGAGTCGTAGTTCTGTTCTGTTTCTTGGCTTGGTTTTATTTCTGTCTGTGTTTTGTTCTGTTTATTATAAGATGTAACTAAAAATTTACGGTTTTCGCAATTTTTCCTTTATCTGTGCTATAAGACGTTGCTTCGTACCAAATTTCAAAATTCTAGATCGACTGGAAGTACCCTTTAGGTTTTGATTCCCTTGCGAGTTTCGAAAATTTGTGGAAATTTGCGGTATAAACGGCTATATCTTTTGATTGCGTTAGCTTAGAAGTTTGATTTTTTCACAGCTCCAAGGGGCAGTAGACTTGAGTATTTGATATAAATTTCAGTTTGATACCTCCACGCGTTCCTGAGAAAAAGGGACTTGACAGACGGACGGACGGACGGACGGACGGACAACAAAGTGATCCTATAAGGGTTCCGCTTTTTCCTTTTGAGGTGCGGAACCCTAAAAAATGTTTAGCATAATCATTGTTTGGCCGAATGTTTATGTCCGACTTTACGCTGGCATACTTTTAAGATGGCAGAATTTTATTAAGCAGACTTAAAATTCCGCTTAATTTCGTTTAGCATAACATTTATTTAGAGCGACGATTATTTGGTACAATTTCACTTGGCATACTATGAAGATGGCAGAATTTAATTTAGAATAATTTTGTTAGGCATATTGTCATTTCTATAAAATTACCTTAAATTAAAATTAAAAAGTGTCTCAAAATGGCATCCATTTTTCTTGCTGTTAGACTGCCAGTACTCCTGCTCCGACTCTCGGCAACCACTCAGTAAGGAGAGCCCTGACACGAGCTGGCTCTGGCCCTGGCTAGATGATGTGGAGGCTGTAATAATAATAATCATTTATTTCCAAAAGTAAATTACAAAGTAGTTATGCGCAGTGTAAGACACTTGTCTTACCCACCTCCATTCCACAGCGACCCGCTATATTTCAATATCCTTAGATCAGTAGGACCCCAGTCCTACGTCATAACATGCTTGTGCAGTACTAACACGCACCTTAGCCTCATGTGTCCAGGTAGGCCAGACCCATTATTGGTTAAGTTTGGTTTTAGGCATTGTGCTATATTCGGATCCTTCCTACCGAAAACATTATGTAGAGCGGCCAGACCAAGGGGCTGTACTGGCTGTTCTATCCACGATACCGATTACGGAAAAGTAAACAATATGATTGAAACTAGTGCTAACGCGCCGCTGGTGATGTTTTCACATTATTTCCCGCGATTTAATTGAGTAGTCCCTGAGAGGCTGACACATCGCCGCGATGACGTATGACGTACATCTACATATAATATCCGGCGCCGCCCGCCCTCGCTTGTTACCGGACACGATCATATACGAACACATAGTAAATGTTGTGAACACTACCGTATCCCTGGTTGCTATGTCGTTGTGTTGTGCTAGCGTTAGCCCCACAAGTTGTCTGAGCGACTACTGTACATATGCCTGTATTTCCTAAAAAAATGATAACTGTTATCCACACTATCCACACTATATACTATATTACTATATTTATATATTATATATATATTATTATATATATAATATATATACCGGGTGACATTTTTTAACGTCTTGAAAAAAAATGGGGGTAATAGGTGAACGGAGTAGAAGCCTTTGGCATAGAAATTTTTGGTATTTTTATTTTTGAACAACATGTAATGAAGTTGATCTAGCAATAAATACTACACATTTAAAGTAACATTTTCATACTAGAACAACAAAAACAGAAATTTGAAAAAAAAAAACAAAAAAAAATTAAAAACCTATTGAAACTCAAATCACACGCACCCTACGCAATGCGCGTCATGTATCAATGATTTCGTAGCACGGTAGTACCCTTTGAAGCCGGCAGATAGGCGGCCTCATTGATCTTTCGCAGGCGCACGAGCCGCACATGCATCCCTTTCCGCCCGTGTCCCGCGCTCCTTTAGTCACCTACGATGAATCTGAAGGCCTTCCTGCCTTCTATTCTAGTTACACAACACACCATATGAAGGTCGAGACGGTAAAAAAATGTCATCCGGTATATATATATTATATATTTATATATAATATAAATATAATTATAAATGCAAAAGTAACTCTGTCTGTCTGTCTGTCGGTCTGTCTGTCTGTCGGTCTGTCTGTCTGTCTGTCTCGCTTTCCTGCTAAAACTACCGAACCGATTTAAATGAAATTTGGTACACAGATAGTTTAGAGCCTGAGAAAGGACATAGGCTACTTTTTATTGCGGAAAAGGGGTTTTAAGGGGTTGAAAGGGAGGATGAAAGGTTGTAGGGAAGTATTGTCATTTTTACTTTTTTTTAATTGGCTTTTATTACATATTTACATATTACATATAATATTATAAATGCAAAAGTAACTCTGTCTGTCTGTCTGTCTGTCTCGCTTTCCTGCTAAAATTACCGAACT